>OZ021726.1:45323458-46525958 GCA_963978545.1 Linyphia triangularis | reverse complement strand
TTGAGTGGGAACCATGGTTAACACAAGGGGTATAGCGCATCACAATATCTTGCTATAACATGATTTAAAGTACCATGAAGAATTCTGTTCTTCTTGGAGGTATATGAAGATGACTCTGTCCTACATGTTTGTCTATAATGGGAGGAACTACAAGATCCAGAGACTCTTAATGGATCTACCAGCAAAGTGACATTGTAATTCAAAAGAAATTTGTATTTTAGAATTTCTAGTCTTTTCTTCTTATGAACATGCACAATAATTTTTAAGATTCGCAATATATTACTAAACTTATGTGAATTCTATAACTTTTGTCATTATTTTCGATGTTCCAAGGTAAAAGGGTATATTTTCATACTTCTATGTGTTACTTTTTAACCATTCAATGATGCACTGTTGTTCCACATGCCAACAGTTTAATTTGAAAATTGCATTTTATTTGTAAAATGGCTTTTAATAAATTGGGATCTGGAGCAATCGAGTGTTCTTGTTGTATACCTTAAAATATTTTAATCTTTTTTCTAGTTATCAATTTTATGTCTGTATAACTGTTAAAAATTGAGGTACTGATTTCTTTAAATGTAATAAGGCTAACTAGAAAATTTTGATACTTTGCATTTTATTTCCTGTAACCTTATGCTAATTTAATATTATTCAATATTCATAAACTGAAAAGTTAGTGCCTGATAAATGTGGATTGCTTAATTAATATTAGTTCCCTCAAAGTATAATTGTACAATTCTTGAATCTCTTTCATGTGTCTGGTCCATAACATTGAGAACTGGTTGCAGTTATTTAAATGAATTTGAGATTCAGCTTGTCCATTATTAGCCCCCTCCCCCCAAAAAAAAATATATAATCAAAATCTAGGATAAAGAAGTTTTGAAATAGTTAAATATTAAACTTATTATGAATTTTACTGCACATTTTACCATCGTAACCTTTAAACCTTTTCCCCTTATTTTATTTCAAAACTAAAAGGAAGGATTTTTATTAAACAAAATTTCTTAGATTCAAAGAAGTAATCAATTTGTGTTCAGTACTTGAACCTTAATAAATTGGCTATGTGCTACTGACTAAATAGATAAGCTGTTTATGTAAAAGCCCGATTATCCGGTATTCAATCAACCAGAATTTTTTGAAAATCAAATTTGGTGATAAAATTGGCGTTATTTCACCAGAAAACGGCAATAAATCGCCAAATGATTTTTTTTTAAATTTAATTGGAGATAACGAAGTTGAGTGTTTTTTTTTTTTTTTTTTTTTTTTTTACTGTTTTTAATTTGTAATAGTGCAATAGCTGAATTCGCACTGATTAGAAATGAATATATTATTATAAAAAGGTATTTTTTTTATTCCGGTTTATCCGGAATGCCGAAGTTCTAATTGGAAATCGCGTGCTTAGTTTTTTCTGGAATATATTGCCGAATCTATAAACACAGCATCTGGAAAACATTCTCCAGCAAATAATTTGGTTTATCCAGAATTCTAATAAAAAAAGAACAATACACATCTTGCATCTATTTATTCTTGCATCGTTTATTTCATAAAAGATTTATATTAGTTTCCGGAATGTGTGTAATTTGTATATGCTGAATCTATATAAATCTATGAACTAGTTTTATGGTAATTATAGGAAAGAGAGGTGATTTTCTACTTGAAATTACACTCCCAGCCGCATCCGACAAAGAGTAATTTGGAAATTCAAAATTTGTTAATGGTTTGACCAAACTCAGGATAAAATCAATCATTCGGTATGTAGGCTAGAACTACATATAGAACATGCATTTCATAAAATTTTAAATCACGTATAACGGATACATTCTATTCCATATAATATCGATGCATCTGTAATTCACTTATATATACCTGTGATTTAATTTGTAAATTTTCAACCGCATCTGGAAAATGTGCAATTCTGCCGAATTCAACTATTCTAAATATTTTATTCTTTTATTGCAAAATATCAGTTTCTCACGATCATCAGAATAAATCCTAATTGCATCCATTTAAATGCATTTCCCCCTATAATCCCAATCCAATTTTCTTTTTGTAGGCTAGTCAACCATTTTGTGCACAAAACGGTAAACGTTTATTTTCATTTTTTGTGCGCAAATAGTATGGGTTATATTTTATTGCATACTATTAACGTATTTTGCAATCAATTAAAATATAAATCTGTTTTGCTGTAATTTTATTTTAATAACATTTATTGCTTAGATTAGCTGGCAACCAGATAATCAAATTCAAAACTGAATATTTTGTAAATTATCCGGAATTCCGTGGCTATTCGCATCAATTCTTGTTTTCCTTTATTTATACAATATAATGGTCGATCTTTGAATAAAAAAGCCGTCTTTCCGAGCATATTTTATTTTAGGATACCAAGTATGTCGTTTGTGAGGAGGGGAGCAGACAATGGAGCCCCCTGGGCTTCTAAATACAAAATCCACTTTTCCAGAATTCTTGGAATCTGACCGTGAAAATGCATACCCTCCGGGACGGAAATAGCAATCGTCCACTTGTCCGCCCGTTAACCCTAAATTATAGGTTCGGTTAGAATCAGTACTATCAAGAGACTTCTGTCTTAACTGTTATTTATACATATTTTACAACGCTTAATCTTCTATTTTTTTTATACAATTTCACAGATGAAAATGATTTAATTTGGGTAATATTTCAAATTATTGCCGATTGTAAGGGTGGAATATATCATTATTGTAACTAAAAAAGTTATGTAAAATATTTTTTAAACATTCCGGTTGTGACGATTTTAATGTTAGGTACCACCACTATAAAAAATATCTTTATTTGCGGTTTAAATTTGGCAAAAAAACATCAACATTTAATTAACCCGAAAATTCGATCATCCGGAAATCCTAATTTCCCGGCGATTCCGGATAATCAGGCTTTTACTGTACTAATTTATTTGAAGGCTATGCACTTAAAAAGCAATCAAGTACGAGTACTTGCATTCCTAGTGTTAGGTTACCGAATTATCAAAAAGACAAAAAAAACAACTTGTGTTTTAACAATTTTACCTAGTATTAATTTAATACAGTTTAACCTTAATAATTCAAACACGCTTAAAACAAATTACTATTAAGCCAAACTGCATTTACAATCCTTGTCATGTTGTATGAACACACATAATTTGAACTGTTAGATTAGTTGAACTCGTATTTGAAGTCTCTAACATTTAAACTTCCATTCACTAAAACGAACAAGTCACTTTTCACTTGTCATCAACTGCATCTAGTTCATGGTTAACCTTCTCAAGCGATTAAAAGACTTCAGTGGGACAGAACATGGTGAGGATGGTAGCTGTTTGACCACTAACGAAGGATAACTGGAAAGCAGGATAACTCCTGTTGATGATGATGGTGCTGAGAAGGAGGAGAGGGATAACAGTGAGTATGCACATGGTATCGGATCCTCTAATTACCAGTTTTTAACTGGTTGAGAACTCCAGGAGTTCAAAGAGGAGTCCCTAGTAGGCAAAACCATCTTTTTTCTTGTTGAAATAATCTACTCCTTTGTTACTTTCACTGTTCATATTCTAGAATTCAGTTGAGATCTGGATTCTGAAATTCAATTGAGTTTATTGGAAAGAATTCAAAAAAATTTCTACTTGTGTGAGATGAATTAATTTTAAAGGTCCTTTGGAATTTATTTAAATGAGGTTCAAATGTATTTCTTTTTTTCAAAAAATGTGCACCTCTTATTTGGTTAGGATTCATTTCAGATTTTACAAAATTGTGCTTTGAAATTGTCTATAAAAATATTATTCACTTTACAGATATTTCCTACAATGTGAAGTTATCTTGATGAAAGGCCAAAAGTTGTATAATCCCTATCCTCTTCTGAAAAACAGCTTTATATTACATCTACCAACATCTGAATTTTCAATACAACTCTTTGTAGTCTAAAGAAATAAATGGAAATGATGGTATATATAATAGATGTGCTCAGTTTCCTATTTGAAAAGGGGAAACTTATTTGTTTTTATGTACATGGTGGCCCATGTACAGATTTAATGCACGCCTTACTTGCACTACAGCATTTTTTTCTTGCAATATCAAAAAGTATTTTGTACACTAAAATTTGCACAAACTCAAATATGCTTTATCATTGATAGACAGTCAATAAATGAACTGTTGAAATTTTACGTTGTAATAAAACATAGGTTTATATTCCCCTTTTTCTTCTAAAGCTGGTTTTCATTAAAATTTAAGTTTGATGTATACTCACTTTTCATACATAAAAACACTTCACAATAGTTTTATTATATATTTTGCTAGCTTGCTTGGCAGAGCCAGAAAAATGTAGTGTTTGTGTTCATTTTCAAGGAAATGTATCACACAAGAAAGAGTGAAATTTTTTTAATTGCAAGAAACTCGCCAAACAGAGTGATCCGGAATCCAGCAAAAGGGTCATCGCTTTGCTGAGTTACTTTTCCTCTTATCACAGCTCCTCACTTGTTCCTTCTATGCTTCTAGAAAGGAGAAAAGGAAAAAGTAGCTCCCCATTTGCTACTTCTAGGAAGATTGAGAAATTTCGGTGCGTAAATCAGGATTACTTGGACCCTATGGGGGGCACAGAATGGTAAAGTCGTTCCCGATACTGTTATATTGAAATTCTCAACATAGTTCTTAAGTCATCTGTGAAGTACTAAGAACTATTTCAGACATTGCAATAAAATTTAATCAGGATTGACATGTATCGCTTTAAATTCTGGGTTCCAATACAAGTTCCTAAGGTCCAAGTAACCCTGATTTACATTTTCTCTGCGAAGGGTGAGATTTGGGAGTAGTGTGATAAATCCATTGCTTATTGGATTCTGAACCTGAAAAAACATGTTTCACTTTTTTTTGCTCTAAATTTTTCAATCTATCTGCATTTTTTGACGATTTTGCACTTTGTACTTTTTTTTCTTCATTCTTTTTGATTTGAAAGAAAGTGCAAATTTAAATCAAAAGCATAAAGATGCAAATAGTTCTGAAAGGGGGCATATTGGACAAGCATCAATATTTGCTTTCATTTCCCAAGCTCAATTAACTGAATTATTAACTTTATATTAGTTTTAATAAAATATCTTTAGTAACCTAAAAATTATGTTTAATCAAAAAGTTGTAATACAGTATATTTAAAAAAATTAGTGCCAAAAAAATTTTGAATTAAACAACAACTATAAATTCTCAAATAGTATCTTTAGTTTTTCATCCACAATATAATTTAAAGCACACAGACTCGCCAAAAAATTTTGGTAATAACATTTGTGTATGCTACAAGAAATTATTTTTCTATAGCATTGCATCTTGCTTGAAATGAAAAGATTGTTTGTGTGTTTTGCTGAGTTTGTGTTTTCTTTTATATACTATTTTAAATAATTGCCTTGTAGAAATTTTCAAATGATAATACTCACATGATCCTAAAAATAAAATAAATCAAGATAAAAAAAAATTCCACAGCAAAACAAATTTTTGAGCTTGAAAGAGTTTAAATGATTGAAGCATTTAAATGTAAATGAGTTAAAAACAATGTACAATTAATTTCCTTAATGTAGCTTGATTTATAATATTAATTGGATTGCAGTATTTTACATTAAATAATAGCTGTTTGATTGTATATTTTAAAAGGGTACCTTGTTTCGAAAGAGGCAAAACGTCTCATACTTAATTCCCTTTATTAATTTAATTAAAAGATTCACAGTTCATCCAATCTCTCTTTGGAAAGTAAATTTATTTTTAAGACTTAAGTTGTATTAACGTATCTATTCTGTGTAAATATATGAAATTCCAATTTGCTACAGAACTTATGCTTTACCTCTGTCAATGTGCATGTATATGCATATCTTGCCAATAGCTCAGCACAATTATTGTACATCCATCAATAATTTTGCAATTATATGTATGTGGTCTGATTGCTCTTTCCAGATTCATGACCTGAGCGAACCCAAAAGCATTGCAGTGGATTGGGTCAATAACCACATCTACTGGGTAGATGCAGGCACAGATACCATTTCACTGGCAACCCTGGATGGAACCTTGCGGCAAACCATCATCTCTACAGGACTTGATCAGCCCAATGACATTGCAGTGGACCCAGAATCAGGGTAGGTTTGCTTCTAGCTTTTCAATGAGAAATCCACTTTTGCTTGAGGGTTAAGTTTGTGCTTGCAGTGCAGGAGTTGCATTTGCCCTAAAATTCCTTAAATTTTTGTTTCTCTCTAAAATTCCTAAAATTGCACTTAAATTTATTAATAATTCCTAAAAAAATTAAAAACCTGGAAAATTCTCTTATTTTTCTCCAAACAGTATTTTTCTACTGAATTTTAACGCTTTTTTCCACTTTATTTTAATTTTTAAAATCTAGTAGGTGAAAGTGCATCTTTCTATCAGTGCCCACAATTCTAGCCATCCTTATTTTTTGTTTTTTATATTGCAAGTTTTGTTGTTCTTATGTTGCAAGTACAATTTCCTTACTGCTGGTTTCTTCTTTGAACAAAGCAAATAGGCTACTTCAAGGATATGTAAATTGATTTATTATGCTTACAACAGAATTTTTACAGCAATCTCATCTTACTAAACTCATTTATCCTCAGATACATCTACTGGAGCGAGTGTGGAGCTTGGCCAAAGATCGAGAAAGCCCAACTGGATGGGAGTGGGCGACAGGTGATTGTGGGAAAGGGGCTAGTGTGGCCCACAGGCATCGCTATTGACCGCCCTGCCAAACGCATCTACTGGGCAGACCCCAAAGCCATGAAGGTAGAATCCGCTAACCTGGAAGGAAGGCATAGGCACTTGGTCAAGGCATTCACACCTGGTAAGGCTGTTCTTTCATTCTCAGTTAGTGCTTTGCTATGTGTGAGCCAAAAATGTCTAAAATTTACATCGTATTCAATTTTGTTACTTGACTAAAATTTTCATCCAAGAAATTTAATTGGACATGTTTATATATCCAAGATGTGTTTCATAGAAATAAAAACAATTTATCAGATTTAAAGTTTTCTCTAAATACTTTTATAATATCAATATTTCCAGGATACTGAAATCTGTTGTATAAATATATTCTATCACAATAGTAACTAAACATCCAGGGATAGAAATATTGCACATCTGTGTTACCCACAGCTCTTGTTCCTTTGACTCATAGCTGCTGTTCAATATCTTACTTTTCCTATATCCAAAACATTGGTTTCTGGATTGGATTTCTTACATTGCAAAAGTAACCTGCCTCGATTTTTAATTTTAACATCTTGTAAGATGGTGAATTGTATTAAATACAAAATGTTCTTATCTCCTAATTAACTTTTATCAATACAATCAAGTGTTTAAAAGGTTTTTTTTTTTTTTTTTTTAAATTTTATTTTGTAGGGGGAGATTCATCAAAAAGTTTAGATAACTCACTCACAAATTGGATTGAGGTATTTTTAATCTAGCATTTTAATTTCTCCCTACCTTTTATTTAGCCGGAAACTTGGTCTTGACAGATTTATTCTTTGTTTGATTGTCTTTTATGTAAAATTTCTCTTGTAAAGTGCATATATTCAGCTTGTGCACCATCTTCTCTTTCAGATGAAGAGAAACCCTTCAAGATTGATGTATTTGAGGATCATATATATCTTACAACAACCCCTAGCAATGCAGTTGTCCGGATGGATAAATTTGGACATGGCGACATGACCTTCCTTGTGTACAGTCTCAACAAAGCAAATGACATTGTCCTTGTCCAAGAGAACAGGCAGACCAATTGTGAGTGTTTCTTTCAAATCACTACTAGATTTCTCTATTTTCCGCTTACAAATATGAACGAAAACTGCAATTTTAATTGCTATTTATTCAATTGACCATTGTACAATGGCTAATTTTGAAGCATTTGAATAGAAGTGTTGCAAAGCAACCCATTGTCCTAAAATGATATTTTTAACTTGGCTATGAATTTGAATTTGCAAATATACAATTTGCCAGCTATATTATTACCAAACTAATAAAAATTTATTAATATCATTTCCATACAGTCAGTACTCCCTGCATGTCCAACATCAACATGTGTGGTCCAGATGCTCTATGTGTTGCCAAGAATCAGTCATTCGCAATCTGTCTTTGCTCTGAGACTATTGACCAATCAGTTACTGCTGGAGACTCAATAGAATGCATTGTTCCCATTCCTAAACCACCTCTACCTGCAGGTAGGCAATAATATACATAAATTTTGTTTGAAAGGTTATAACTTAATATGATTTTTTTTAATGCAATATTTAAAAAAAAAATGTGTTCCCTAATTGTGTTTATGATTTTATTACAGAGCCCATTTGTAAATTGACGTGCTTTAATGGTGGAACTTGTTCTGTAGATGAAAGTAATGATCCATATTGCAAGTATGTGGTTTCGTTTTTACTTAAATTAAATTAAGATAAGCTATGAAATAATAACTTTTTTTGGTATCAAAAGATTTTTGCATAGGTTTTTTTTTTTTGTTTTTTTTTTCCTCCCTCTTGTCTCTTACAGCTCTTTCTAATACAGTATCACTTAATTTGGTTACGACAATTTTTAATGTTCTGCAATTTTTTTTATTTACATATTTAATATAAATCAAATAAAGAATTGAAACTTCCTCCTCCAAAAAAAAAAAAAAATAAAAAAAATAATAATAATAATCTGAATGTGCTGCTGTATACATTTTGGTAATGGGTCATGGAATTTTTTAAAAAAGTTCTTGCATTTTTTTTTTTTTTTTTCTTCCAAAAAAGTATGAACCCTGTGCTTGTCATGTTTTATAAAAACGATTTTTTGCCTCATTTAATATGTTTTTTTGTGGTTTAAGATAATATTTTTATTTTACAAAATTTTATGTCTATGCATCTATGAGTAATTAATTTTATAAGATGTTAATTTTAAGTCTTTCTTTCGTAAAATAAGTTGTTTATCTTTTGTTAGCTTCAAAATCCAAAAGACATTTTTTCATTAAAAATATGTACCTAGTGAAATCTATGACTGAATAGTAAAATGATTATTTAATTTCATGATCATGCATACCCAAGTAAATATTTAGGACTGTGTTTTAAATTTATGCTATGAAAAAAATACAACCTGTGCCATACATTAAAGAAAATAACATCTTTAATTTGTGTTATTTTTTTTTTAAATTAAAAAGGAAAGTATTGTACTTGTTTTGCTTTTCCTAAAGTTAGCTAGTATGGGTGTAGTTGGGGAATTTGTGTTTTTGTGTTTTTTAAATAACGTTTTCCATTCTTTTTCATGGTCTAAAAATGCTTGTTTTGATTTTTAGTGTAAGCTTATATTTTGATGCAATTTTACTTTGACTATTCAGAATTAAATTTATGTAATTTAAATTAGCTATTATTTTTTTTTTTTTTTTTTTTTTTTTTTTATGATAACGTTGACAGAAATGAACATCAGGGGAGTATTATTTAAGGGAATTTTCTGGAAATCAGGGAAATGTCAAGGAATTTTGTTTCTCAAATTCTGTTGTCTTGTTTTAACAAATTTTTCAAAGCAAACAATTTTCTTTCTCCCATTTTTTGAGTGCTGTGAAAAGATCACTACAATATCAATACAGTTCAGCAGAAACAACTTTATTTCAGTTTTTTGAAGGTAGCTTAAAAACTTAGGAAACTGGGTATAATTAGATTTACCTGTTTATCAATATAGTATAATAGTTCAAAGCTGTTTTATCTCTGAAATATTTTTAAGTTTGCTGTTTTTACTGGTTTTGCTCTCTTTTGCATGAGTTCAGTCTTCTTTTGCCTGGGAATTGTACCATGTCTGGTAAAGCAAAAAGCATCTGTTGCCTCAATTAATCTCATACTACTTAAATTATGTGTGTCTCTGTTTCGCAATTGATAAAAATGTTTAATCATTTAATTTTTATTTATATACGCATTATTCACATTGCTTTTTTTTTCCAAAACTGTGTATATAAATAAAAAAGAATGAGTATTGCATAGCATTCATTTAACATCTTCATTCATTTACATTTTAAGCTTACTTGTATAATGCAATACTGTCATCATTTGTAAGTTATAGGATAGTAATCATTTGAGTTCTGCCTCTTTAAGAGGAAAGAAGAGTGCATTGCTGTGTTCGAATGCTTAATGACAAGGAATTGGTTAGGGTAGTAAACTTTAAAGGGAAAGAAAGGTGATCCTTTTACAAATGAACAGTGCTGGCTGGAAAATTTTGCTGCTTAGCTTTGGTGCAACATGTCCAGTTGGTAAAACATATGTGGCACTATTTCTAATGTCAGAGTGGCCACAGAACCGGGAAAACCTGGAAATCAGGGAAATGTCAGGGAACTTTCTGATTCTGGAAAAAATCAGGGAAATGTCCTCGAACTTTTTAAAATTTCATGAAAATCAGGGAAATTTTGTATTGTTTAAGGCACGTTCATCCATATTTTAGCGCTATTTACATAGAGATTTGTAGTGGTAAGCCATTAGAAGTTTAATGTTACGGAATAATTTAAAGTTTTCATTACCAGCAAAGCTATTTTTTTTTTTAATTGCATATTATCTCTTTAGAATACATATTCTATTTTATCATGGTGTCCAGACATCTGGAAAACCTAAGAAAATTGGGCAAATTTGGAAAAAAGTTTGCCTTAAAATCAGGGAATTTTTTAGAAATCTGTCGAGGAATTATCAGGGAACTTTTTTTCTTGAATTTGAATGTTGAGGGTAATTTTTTTATTTTATAGGTACTGGGCAATTGTAGGTTACACAAATAGTATTAATAGTTTTAAAGTGCAGATAATTTTCTGGACAGAATTAACCCTTACCCTTTTAGTGTAGGGCCTTGTACTTCAAAAATAAATCTAAATGGTCCTTCACAGTGTAACATTTTGAACATCCAACTCAAAGGAAATATTTCTATAAAGTTTGTATTCTATACCACCATATTAGAAAGATTAACGTTCAATTTTTATGAACTTAATCCTAAATTACTCTTTAATTCTAATTTTTAATTTTCACCTTTACATTCTTGGATTATTAGTCAGGTATCTCCTTGTGCAGATCTGTTTATATGAAGTATTTGCTTAACCTTGTCTTGCAGTTGCAAACCAGAGTATGATGGATCCCAATGCGAAGTCTATAGATGCTCAAATTATTGTAAAAATAACGGATTCTGCTATGCTGATGTTTCTAAAAATTCTGCTCACTATCAGAAGCCCAGCCTCAAGTGCAAGTGAGAATACAATCCAGTTCTCGTATTCTTTAGCCAATGGCATACATTCCCTTTGTTCTTATATTGTTTTACATTCGCTTGACATAATTTTATTTTATTTTTATTCCATTCCCTTGATTTTTCCAATCCCTATTTGGGCAATATGCCAATCATTGCATCATGAATGGCCTGTTTTCCCCATGTATGCTCATTATTTCTTTAGTTTCATTTGAAAGTTTGTTCTCTCCTCATGACGTTTGGCATAGATTTTGTTTCCTTCTATTTCATTTTCTCTTTGGTTATGATTTCTTCAACTCTTTATTGTGCATCTAATTTAGAATTTCTTTTTACAGAAAGTGCCTTTACATCCTTATTTTATATCCATTTATAAAACAAGTAATGTAGCTTATTATATTTGACATGCTACATTGGCTAAGTAAATGAAAATTATTCTTGTAAATGTCAACAGTAATCAAGAAATCTATTTTTAGTTTGTTTTTTAACCATTTGGGTCCTAAGCAGTGTGATCATGCGGTTTAGATTTTATGTCAAGAAAACCCAGCACATTTCAAGCGTTGTGGACAACTGAAGGTGCACACTCCTTTGGCAATGCTAAAAATTCGTTATTTTTTGCGCTTTACTGGAACAATGTAGTTGTCATCATTGTTAATAACATGAACATATGGATTTGTGGTTATGCTCATAGAGGTTTTTTTTTCTATTCATTGTACCTTTTTGGGAATACACCAAATTTAGAAAATTTAACCAGTAATTCTAGATTAAATTTTTACTTATTTTTTTGCTTTGCTTTATCTAATCATTTTGAAACACACAATTATTAGCAATGAGAAACACTTATGGAAGAATATGTCTAATCGCATTGCCAACTGCAATAAATCTGACGAAGCGATGTGAAAAAGACGAGAATCATGTTATGTAACACATCTTATTTGTGCAGAGCAAAATAAACAAAGTGCTATTGCACTGCTTGGGTCTTCTTGTACTCATTTAGAGAAAGCGCGATTGAGCTGTCCGGGATTCTTTGACAGGGTTTTCTCAATACCCCCTGGGACTCAAACGGTTAATAAATAAAATTTTCTGGAAATCTTAACTCCATATAAAGTGACACGGCTCTTGCAATTCCCCTTTTAAACTATACACCAATCCTTAAGAATTAGACTTCATTTAAAACTCAATATAAATAAAAGAGACTTATAAGGTTAACCAAATAACTGAGATACATATTATGTTAATTTTAATCCTTTATAAAATGAGCCATTTTTTTAAATAACAAATCAATTTTTTTGCAAAGTATCAATAACAGAAATGAATACGAAGCACATTATGGCAAGAAATTAAGAAAACTGTAATTTCAAAGTTCTTATTATTTCTGTTAATTTTTCATTCAGCCTCTTAACCTAACATATGTTCCTTGTGTAATGTCTGGGATGTTGTCGTTTGCAGCTGCAGCTCTTTGTGGACAGGAGAGAGATGTGAGACACCTTCTCACAAATGTGATGATTATTGTTACAATGGGGGGACCTGTTACTATGAAAAGGATGAGCGCTATTGCACATGTCCTGCTAATTTCTTTGGACAAAGGTGTGAGAAGTGTAGCTTCATCAAGTGAGTTTCTCTGCTTTATGCTTTTCTTCGTTGTGAATTTTTTTTATGAAAGTTAGGTTTTGCAATATATTTTAAACAAGACTGGAAATAAAATGCAAATACTTTTTATAATTTTTAAAAATTAAATTTATTAAAAGAAAACTAAATATTTTTCAAGGGCATTTATTAAAACGAAGCATTCTCTGTGAAAATTTAGTGGATATGACTTTATGCACTTATTAAGCAACTTATGCCAACACACAGATCATGCTTTCTTCTAGGTTTTCAATGTTAATGCTCATAGTGGTAGTGATTGTGTACCAAAAGTTCGATTTGAAATATTAAATAACATTTTGTTTTTATTGTCAGTAATCATTAAAAGATGGTAGTAAAAAAGAAGCAAATCTACTGACCCCCTTAGTTCTCCTGTATAGCCATCATTGGTTTGTTGAATTAGAAAACAATAACTTAATTTCTAGTCTTTGTTGATTCTTTTCTTAATTTCAATTATATTTTGTGATGATATAGATATAAAAAGACCTCTGTAGAAAACTTATTTAAATTGATCACTTTTTCCAACTGGGTAAATAGAATCATTAATTACAAGAAATCAGATTTTTCAAGGGGATTCCTATCTTGTGAATTAAAAAATTTTACAAAAAAAAAAAAATGTTAAGGATTTGATTACAAGCAGTTTTTAATAACCATTCTGAATTTTCATATTAGATAACTAAGGAGAAAGAATGGTTTGAATCCACTTTCGTAAAAATAGGTAAGAGCTGAGACTATTGACATATTAGTGGTATTAACCAATGTTAGGTAGTCAAGAGAATTACTGCTTGAGAGATGAGTCATTCTTAAAGTTCTAACTTGCTTCTATGTATTTTCAAAACTAAACGTGTTTTCTCATAACAGGGTTTGTAAGCCTCTTGAAATTCTTGAAAAACTCCTGAAATTTGCTCTTTTTTTTTATGAGCGCCCTTATAACTCCTGAAAGTTGTGTTTCTACTCCTGATATTTCTTTTTATCTCTTTAAAAATAATCATCGAAGGGTAAAAGGATTAGTAAAACCTTCAATCATAGGGGTTTTTTTTCTCTGTGAAACGTCTCTGAAATCAGAATTTCTTGCCGTACTTCATAGTCAACTGTGCATGTTCTTCGTCACTACAACCGCAAAGGAAAACCCTCGGACCAGTACCAGAATGCACCACGATTCTCGACAACCAGGCTTGTAGACGTTAAAACTATATTATAACGCTTGTAATTTTTCCCCCGTTAACTCCTGAATTTTACTGTACTTAACTTCTGAAAAACTCCTTAGTAACTCCTGAATTTTACTATCATTGATTGAATATGAACCCTGTTATAATTTCTTTTACTTTTAAGTATTATTTCCTAATGATCATCTGTATTTTATGCATATTAAAACCCTGATGATCAATGCAATTGTAAGAAAATTTTAAATGAAATCTATCAAAAATATTAAAAAACAGTTTCAAGGAATGTCTCTCTGGATTATATTATCACCCTTTTATTTGACCATTTACATATCTAGCATTGCTGTGTCTCACTTTACCATTTGATCAGAAACTCGCTCAAATTTCTGTTCTCTTAATTTTAAGGGTTAACTTTATGCTTCCTTCAATATTTAATAGGTGCAAAAATGATGGCATCTGCAAAAAAGATTCAACTGGAAATGCAGTGTGTGATTGCCTCTCTGGATTCCATGGATCAATGTGTGAGCACTCTAAGTGCGTCGATTTCTGCCAACATGGAAATTGCAGCATGGTGAATGGCAATCCTGTGTGTCTCTGCCAGCCAGGATATTCGGGCAAACAGTGTGAGCAAGATATGTGCGATTTACTCTGTCTTAATGGAGGTAATTTTTTTTATCAAATGTTGTGAATTAATGTAAATACAAAAAAAGTTTCTGTTATTAGTGATGTGTCTGTAGAACTCTTGCTAGCCTCAATTTCAAAAAGATTTTAAATATATAAAATACTGTAAAAAAAAAATTAACAGCTGTAGGGTTAGTTGGGAATACCAGTGTGGCAACCACACACAACATAAGTATGGGAAAAACTTATTTATTAAATATCCAATCTAACAAGAAAGCATCCTAGAAAGAATTAAAAAATACTCAACTGATATAAATCCATAGAAGCATTCAAACTTTCAGGTGCAAGCAGCTATTGTAAATATTAAACATAAATAAAGAAATTCATAAACTTACTTTCATGTAATGACATAAAAAAAAACATTGAAGAAATTATTTTTATTGTTAGCAATATAATCATCCTAAATTATGACAGGGTGGCTACAGAACTTGGAATTTCATGGAAATCAGAGAAATGTCAGGGAATTTCACTCTTCTGGTAGAAATCAGGGAAATGTCAGGGAATTTCGTAAAATTACCCTTTAATCAGGGAATTTTGAAATTTTTGAGTTTCCCTTCTCGCTTGCCCAGTGTGGATATCTACCTATCGGCTTGCGTCACTTGAAGTGGGTGCTGTGATGACACTGCGTTGAATACAGTTTTTTTGTTCATGTATTTTTTTAAGTCCGTCTAAAAAGCCACCAATATCTGGCTACTTGGCATATTTGGACAAATGACGATTCCGAACTTTTTCTACTCTCAGCAACTAATCCAAACACCATTGATATCCCCCCCCCCCCCCACAACCGTCTGTTGATGTTCAGTGTTTTTTTTTTTTGTTTTTTTTTTTTAATATAATATAATATATAAAAAAAATTTATATTATCTGGGATTATTATTATGCCTGAAACAATTATTTCTGTTAGATTTCTGATGATCCTATAACTTAGCAACGCAGCTATTATGCCATGAACAGGAAACAGCATGTGACGTATATTAAAGAAAATAACATGTTTTATTTGTGTTATTTTTTAAATTAAAAAGAAAAATATTGTATTGGTTTTGCTTTACCTTGAAGTTAGCAAGTATGGCTGAAGTTGGTGAATTTTGTATTTTTTAATGTTTTCCATTCTTTTTCATCTAAAAATGTTTGTTTTGATTTTTACCATAAATTTATTATGGCGCAATTATACTTTGACTATTTAGAATTAAATTTACTTTTTAATTTTTTTTTTTTTTAAATTCTCCGTTATTTGGTGTTTTGAATTATAGCGCACGTCAGGGAATTTTTGAAGAAATCTTCTGGAAGTCAGGGAATTTTATTTCTCAAATTCTGTAGCCACCCTGTATGATTAGGGAGGTTCATTCCAAACTTGTTAATACCACTCGTGAATGTTTTTAATGGTTCTTTGCAACTATATTCACAGACAACCAAAAGTGTATTGGAATGAATTTCTACCCCCGTTTTCAAAGACAGTAAAAATCCAGTTACTTTTATCAGATTTATCCTGTTGAATTTTCATATGTGTAGGTACTGTCTACCTATGCCAGCATTCACTGCAAGCAAAACACATAATTAAACTTTTTTCATAAAATGCTAGTTAATGTGCTAATCACATTATATTGAGGATATATTTACTTATGTACCGTTAAATATCTACTTCAATAACTTCAAAAACAAAACTCCTTTATACAGAGTTTCAGCCCCCTGATGACTGTGGGGTTAGCACTTTGACCTCGCATACCAAAGGGGACGGGTTCGAATCCTAAGTTAGGCATGGATGTTCGTTGCAGTTTGGAATCTACGTTAAATTGAAGGTCCCATCCTGATTAGCAGTCATTGTGCATAAAAATAGGTCGTTGAGGGTACAAATCAATCAATTATACAGAGTTTAAAAAATTTCATCCCATCCCATTGTATCAAATTCCATTTTCCCGGTTTAGGCACATGTAAGCGTGGCCAGAAGAAACCGTTCTGTCAGTGCCGCGAGGGATTCCGGGGCAGGAGATGCGAGCTGGACCACTGTGGTTGTCTTCACGGAGCCACTTGTGTCTCCAGGAAAGCTGAAGATGGCATCAACTACTCCTGCAGATGTCCCCCACAATATTCGGGGACGCACTGCGAAACATATGACCCCATGTCATGCAGGGATGTTGCATGCAGGAATGGAGGAACTTGCATCATGGCAAAGGGGATACCTTCCTGCAAGTATGTATGACTTAGTTGCATTTGTAATGTTGTTCTTTGTTATGTTTTGTTTATTAAGTTATTTAGTGGAATGCAGGATTTATTCTTTACCCTAATGAATAATTAAATGGACTGGTTATTAAATTGCTCTGAGATATCTGAAGCATTTTTCAATAACTTTGATAATGTAGCTTTATTCTGTTCCTAAGAGGTTACTTGAGATGCTTTTTGTCAAAAATCCATTGCTCCAAAAAGATTTCTGAAAACTTTTTGGAAAAAAATAAAATTATATTTTGGTAATTTAAAGTGTCAGCATTTCCCTAAATAAAATTCATGAAGCTGAAGTCAGTGTTGTCATTTCAGTTGCCCTCCCCAATGGGTTGGACCTACCTGTGAGATGCAGTCAGACAACTGGAATCAGTGCCTCGGGTACTGCCTGCATGGAGGGGTGTGCACCAATGCACCCAATGGAGGCACCAGACCAATGTGCACGTAAGTGAAATCTTCTAGATTTTTGTACATATATTTTATTATAAGTATATTTTATTTAATATGGCACCTTAATGCTTCATTTTAATCTGTTATTACTCTTACCAATTGACCAAGTACTTACAGAATTGCCCTGTTGCACCTCAAATGAACAGAGTGACCACAGAACCTAGAAATCAGGGAAATGTCAGGAAACTTTTTAAAATTTCACGTAAATCAGGGAAATTTTCTTTCTTCTGCAGAAACATTTCCCCGTTCATCTGTATTTTGGCACCATTTACTCAGAGAATTGCGGCAGTTATCGTTAGAAGTTTAATGTTACGGAATAACTTCAACTTTTCATTATCGCCAAAACTATTTTTAAAAAATTGGCATATTTCTTTGACATACATGCTCTATTAGATCACACATCAGGAAAAATTTGAGGGAAAAAAATAAAAATTGCTGTAAAATCAGATAGTTTTTTAAACATCTATCCGGGAAATCATGGACTTATCAGGGAAGTTTTTTTCCTGAATTTGGTGGCCACCCTGAAGGGAAAATTAAGAAATAACTGCTCTGTATTTTAAAAATTGTGGGAGACCTCGACTGTCAAATTAATGGTTATGTGTAATAAAAGGTAACAAGTTTTCTCATGCATGATAAGGCAATCAGTGCATTCAGAAACATAGTTTGAGTTTCCAATTTGACTCTATTTTTCTTTCAGTTGTCCCAGGGGCCGTGCTGGGAAACGCTGCGAGATCAGCACTTCTTGCAATAACTTCTGTTTCAACTCTGCCACGTGTGTTCCTTCCGCCAATGATGATGGAAAGCCCACCTGCCTGTGAGTTTACTCCTCTAACTGCTTTATTCCAGTCAACTTCTGTATCTGCAAATGCTCTCATTTAGTATTAATTTTTCTTTGAGAGTCAGTTTATTTAAATGTTACTGAACAATAAAAGAAAAGAAATGTCAATTTTTTTATTCTCAGTGTAATACTTACCATAGCTTTTTTCAGTGAATTAATCTATGTCACCTGATTAAATATGGGTTACAAATGTCCTTAAATGTGGTCAAAGGTATTGGGTATTTGAGCAATTTTAAATTCCATTCCATTTTGTTGATGTTTGACATTTTTTAAAACGAATTTGCTTGTCTAATATATGCATCATTTTACTTTTCTTAGGTGTCGCGAAGGTTATGTGGGACCTCGTTGTGAAACTAGTCAACCTATTTCTATGCAAAAATCTAACGATGAATCTTCTTTATCTACAGAAAGTATGTAAATTTCTATGCTATACTAAAGTTTATTCCATAGTTTTCTATAGCATTTAAGAAAATTAAAAAAATTATTTAGCCTTTTGAAATGGTTGGTCTATTTGTTTAAAGACTAATTCTAATCCCCAAACTATGTGTGCCTGAATGATTTAGGATAACGTCACACAACTGTGTTTGAAAAACTGATTTAACATTTAAAATTTTCAGTGTTGACTAAGATAAAGGAATGCATCATTATGATGAATATAAATTCCAAAACCAGACATATTCTTCAGTGTATATTTTTGCTGTTGATAGACCCAAATTATTTTTATTTATGAGGTTATCTGTACATATTTTAGTTGCAACTCTTAAACAAAGCATGAAATTATTATTTTGTTGTTTTGCTAAGTCAATTGAAAATACATAATTGGTTTTACAGCGATTGCAGCTATTGGCATACCTGTTTTAACAGTTCTTTTACTAATGATTTTGGTCTCATTCGCTGTTCTTGTCTACTGCAAAAGGAAAAGGTAAGTTATTGTAGTATTTTTACATTAAATTTTTCCTGTAAGAAGTGAGGAGGGTGTGGGGTTAATAGTTGACATGTGTTTAACATTTATGAGAATTTAGAAAAATTAGATCTAAAAATTAAAAAAAATATAGAAATTAAAATATATTAAGAATATTTTTTCTAATTTATTAATGGAAATTTAAAAAAATTTATATTAGGAATTTTAATTTTGATAAATTGGAATATTTTTCCAGATGAATAAGTGTCTTATTCTTATTCCACACTATCAATCAGTGACATAATTTTTTTTTTCTCTCTTAGAAAATAGTGTTTTATATAAATAATCATGCAACATTTTTCTAAATCACTATGTTTTAGATTTTAGTTTTCCTATTAAAGTAAAATTTTTTTCTTATTTGGCGTTTCTTAAAAATGTGTTTATAAATCTGGAAAAATATGGATTCTTTATTAAACCTACACATTTTTAGAAAATTGTGATAGTTGTTTTAGGAGTGCTGTATGAAAAATTAATATAGTTTGTTTCATGTTTCTAAAAAACTAATGTGAGAAAATAGAACAATTTAGTAACTAATAAAAGCCTAATTGAAATGTTTATTTTTTCTCTTTAAAAATATGTTTCTATATTCCCTTGCCTATTAAAACTGAAGTTTCAAACTTATTTAAATAAAAAGAGAATTTAAAAAAAATTAAATCAAATTGGTAATTTATGCTGTTGAGTATTTGTAAAATAGTTACTACACATTCCTAACAGATGGAGGTTTAAGTTTTATATGTATGGTTCAATATATATGTTTTCTTTGTGCTGAGTGCTTGTTATATGGATGTCTTCTTGATATACAAGATGGATGATAAATTTGTATTCAGTATTTCTACCAGATAAGCATACCATACTGGATATGTATGTTGTTTGTTTCAGAGGCCTTCCGTTCATGCATGTGCGCATGCAAGATTCTGCCAATGTGGAGATTAACAATCCAATGTACCTCAAAGAAGAGTATGACTATGAAGCCTCAGAAGCCCTTTCTCCAGAGGCTGATGAGGTGGGTCCCACTTTACATTTCCAAAACAAAATGATGTCATATAACTTCCCATTATCAATTATTCATCTGTTTGTATGCTGAGTAGAATTTTATTCTTTGTCAATTAACTAGTATTATTAAACAAATTTTTTCTTAAAAAAAGTTAATTTTTTTTTTAATCAAAGTTATCTTTAAAATGCTCAC
Source organism: Linyphia triangularis (assembly GCA_963978545.1). NCBI lineage: Eukaryota > Metazoa > Arthropoda > Arachnida > Araneae > Linyphiidae > Linyphia > Linyphia triangularis. The sequence continues at coordinate 46,505,620 of OZ021726.1, read as the reverse complement.
ACATATTTTTAAAAGGTCATATAAAAAAGAATATACAGTTGCATTATTCAGAAACATTTGCAAAAATCCTTACTAATCTTTTCCTTATCCTTATTCCAGGCTACCAACTTCACCAATCCTGTTTACGACTCACTCTACCCTGTGGGCTCTTCCAATGGGGACGAAAAGGCAGGACTTCTGCAAGGAGATCCTGCCTCCGTGGAGTTCAGAGCAGTATCCTCCAAAGGGGCAAATGACGCCCACCACCCACTCGCATGAGCATCTCAAACCTCCATCCACAAGAAACCAGGAGTTCACACTCATTTCTCGTCCTCCTGAACTCTCACAAATCTGATGCTACTTATCTGGAAGGAGTTGGCCACTGCAGTGTCTACCGTTAAAAAAAATGCAATATTAAGAATTTTTTTTTTTTTTTTTTTTTTTTTTTTTTTTTTTTTTTAGGTTTTGTTATTGAGAACTTCAGAATGAACATATATCCATGCGCACAGATGGAAAGCAATATATTTTTTTTTGTGCTGCATGGTAACTGTAGTTGAAAGAGTTTCTTTATTGCAGTATTCCCAAGCCACTTTTAAAGACAAGCATTCAACTATAGTACTTGTCTTTCATACTATCTTTAGCAAAAAGTTGGGTTTGATCACCTATGGCTACTTTGCCAGAACCACTACTAAATGGGTACTAATTGAGGAATACTTAACGTTTGTTTCGTCAGCCGCTAATTTCCTCTATAAAAAACAAGTACAAATGGTAGAGTACAGTCATGTTAGTTTAGAAGAAAAACAACATTTACTGTGGAATCACACTAATTTAGCCTTTAAAATATGTTTTGCAATAGACTCTATATAAAAAAAAGAATTATTGCAATGATTTGATGGCATTCTATATATGTATAAGAAATATTAATTTTATTTTGTTGTGCTCATTTCTATCCATTCAGGTTTAGCAAGTTTTTCAATCACAGCACTTTAATAATTAAGTGATAAATTATTTTAATAATCGTACCATATTCAATCTTGTGTAATTATGATACAAATTATTTAACAAAAATGTTGCAGAAAATTACATAATTTTGGAGAAGAAATAGAATTGAATGAAATTTTTATGAATACATTACGTATTCCACTTACTCAAGATTTCAGGAATGAGCATACAAATCTATATTCAGATTTGGATCTGTTATCATAAAGGTTTTTTAATATTGCATATTGCTAGGTAGGCACTACTCCAACTCCGTTGTCTTGGTTGAGATTTGAAAATTGGTTATCATTGAAAGGTTGTGTGAAGGGAATGACTTTCTAGTTGCTAAATGCACATTTGCTCAACCCCATGTTAAAGAGCTGGTCTATGAGAAAGTCTCAGGATGATGTCTTCCCTTCTTTCTATGTCAGTTTGTGTCAATCTTGTCGGTTAAGTTTATGAATCATATTTGTCATATTCAGTTGTTTGGTAAAGTTTATTTGTGCGCATAGATGCTTTATTGAGTGTAATATATATTAAAAGTTGCTGTAGCATTCGAACAAATCCTTTTATTTGATGAAGTATGACTTAATTCATATTTGAATTAATCAGTTTTAAATAATAATTTCATCAATAAATTTATTGTTGAATATTATGGTTAACCTAATGCTACTTGACTGCAATTTTCCCATTTATGTAATCTTGACAACGATTATTTTTAGTTTCGAAAAAATCTTTTTTAATTTAAATTCTTCTCAAGTATAATATATTTAGATATTTCTTCTAATTTGGGTTATTTTTCATCTGTACATCTGTACTTTTAGTTTTGCAGCCTATAACATTTCTGAAAATTTGAACCTTATTTTATGCATTTCCTATTAGTATAATCTCTTTCCTTAAGACATTGTCTCCTTAATGTTATCTTTTGCAAACTACAAATTCTCTCGTGCCATGGAATATCATGGTATAAAAAAGCTTTTGAATTGCCCTCTAAGCATTAAGAAATGGTTTCATTTATTAACTATAATGAGCAATGTGCATGATTGGTGCACCAGTATGGTAAATAAACTAAAAGTATATTATGATAAGCAAACACAACTGTTGTTTAATCAATTTAAATGTATTTTGATCATTTTATATTTTTAAAAATCAGTTTTCAAATATATTCTGTATCATTTGTAATTATTCTTTAAGAATGAAGAAAGTATTTTAGTGTGCTTCTTTTCTGCTACTTAAAGCTGTTGTCTAATTTTGTTGCCAAATACTCTTTTCAGTTTTATGAATTTTTAGCCATATTTTACTTTATACAAACTTTTTTCTTTTTATATATTTCACCTCATTTACCCATGTGGTGCAATTTCATTTACTCTTTCAAGTATTGCACCAACACGAGGTTTACTTATATCTACCTTATAATTTTAAATTTGGTTGTGAATAGTTAGATGTACTTTTTGTTTGAATTTTGCATGTTTTATTTCGGAATGTATAGAATGTATTTATAACTGTCAATCAATCGCAGGGTATTTCTCACACTTAATGTGTTTTCTCTGGTTTAATGTAACTCATTCCTGCATGTCTCTTGTTGGAAATCAATATGTTGAGGGCGCACTTTTAAGGCCATTCACAGAGGCAAAGAAACCTCGTATGTTGAGTTCTCGGATATCACTACAAGTGCCAAATTTTCTTTATGTGTTTTGTGCCTATTTCTCTTCAAACCAGTGAAATCATCCCTATTTCAGTAGAATATTTTTTATCTGTGGATTCTTGACATCTGGGGAGATCTTAAGACATTTGAAATATTGTGGGTCACTTGGTGGTTAATTATTTCAACACTAACTGAATGAAATGAAATTAATATGGTTTTCTTAAAATAGACTCAAACAAAAATTAATTGCAAAAAAGTATTTTAATTAATTTATACTTACAGCTTAAATATTTCTTACATAGATACTAAATTCCTTCATTTTTATTATCAATTATAATTATTAAACTAAAAAAAATCATTGTAATTTTACTAAGTAACTTTGTTATAAATGATTTACATTGATTTCAACATACTATGAAGTTGTTGAAGAATTCATTTGTATTCTGGGGGATACTATATGAATTTATATTTCACATTAGATTTTCAATGCTGGAGAAAATCAGTAAAAATTATTAATCTTCATTTTAATTCAAGTTCAGAATACTTGAAGAAATTGTCTAGTGAAGGATAATCTTTGTTCTACTGTAAATAAAAAATGTGTAGTATTTTTGATGTTTATGATAAAACAGAAATGAGAAAATTTCATATTGCCTGTGCTTTTGTAAAGTGTTTGTGTGTCAATTTTTTTTTTGTCTTGTATTCTAACAAAATAATTCTAGTGATAATTACAATCATCCAAATTCCAAAGAATGAAAACTTATAAACCCATTTTAATTACACATACAAAATTGTATGGTATTCATTACATTACATTTGTGTCTGTATAAATTATGTTGGTTTTAAAAGCAAGAATTATTGACGGAATATATACTACCTGTGGTATTTTATTGAAGTGTAAGGAACTTTAACTATATTAATTTGCCACCTCTAATTTTTTTTTTTTTTTAAATAAAATGGGACTAAATGATAGAATTTTCTAAAATAACTATTATTTAAAAAATGCAATTTTTGTACATAAAACAGTTATTTTGCTTATTTCAGTTACAATAAGGTGACCTGGGCAGCTATGATTCTATGTTTTAAATTTTAAATACTTGTCAATAAGAAACTGTGATGCGAAATATATTGAAAATGGCATTATTTCATCTTTTCCTATGCAATCATTTCAACAACCTTTTATTTGTCCCCGAGTATTTAATGCAAATTTTAAGAAAAGTTGTTACAGATCTCCAAGTGACAATATGCCAAATGATAGTGTTCTCATGGAGAGCTTATTATATTGTTTTTACGATTTGATTTTAATTTTTTTTTTCTTGTTATTTTTATTCTTGAAACTAAGATGTTTTTAAAATTACATTTTTGTAAATATGTTTTCAAGTGTATATCTCATGTTTTAAGGTATACTATTTTTTTTTTTTTTTAATTCATCGATTGGTGCTGTTTTCTTGCAATTCAATCTGGATGTGTTTTTTTTCCTCAGGGTTAATACTGCATTATAGATTCAAGAATCTGATTAACGGTGGAATTAAGGTTTTCCCAAGATTATTTACTCTAATTATCTGAAACTCTGCAAAACTGTTTAATATTTGTTGTAAATTAATCTTTTCTAATTACGTTTTTGTCCAGTATTCAAGTTAATATATACATATTTAAAAAAACTTTTCTCATTTTGTAGAAAATTATGGATTTTTTTTTCCAGGTTAAACTTACTCAGTTCTTTGATTGAAATTAACGTCTTGTATTGTTTGTTTTATACTACAATCCCAATATTTCATCATTTATTGTCATAATATGCATTTTCATTTAAAGTTGCTGGTTTGTAAATACATGTATTGGAAATTTACAGTTAACAATGACTTATTATATTTTGATCTCGTCTTTGTTGACTAAAATATATTTCTCGGTTTACTGAAATTCATGGCAACTATTAGCTACTATAAGAACTTCTAGTTTATCATTTTTTTTCTGCTTATTGTATAGGATTAAGACATAGAAAACAGCTTTTTTTTTTATTTAAAACGGCTGCTTTTAACAAGAAGAGAAGACCAAGTTTCACTAAGAGAAATTATTTCATGCAGTTTTTTTTCTTTCACAAAATTGTTCTCCGACTTCAATTTCTAATAACAGCTATTCCTAGTCTTCCAAACCCGATTAGTTGCTTCCAGTCGATACATTAATTACAGTGCAAAAAATACTTTGTTGTATAAACTACTTGTTTTGCAAAAGGCAGCTTTTACTTGTGAGAAATATTTTGTAACAAGTTTCAGATGTTTACTAACTTGTGTATTTTAGGTTGTAATTGCATCTTTTTGAAGCCTGTTAATATTTTTAGTTATTACCTGTTCAATATGTATATAAACCAGGATATGTAACATTGATCAGTTTAAATTTTTGTAACAAATAATTTTGTAATCTATTGGTTTAATTATATGTTCTGTGTGTGTAGAGAGCCTAGATAAAAGGCAATTTGTCAGTGATAAAAAGATCTGTTTTGCTTGCCATCATATGTGTACTTTTTTCATTAAAAATAATTTACTATAATGGTCATTTAGGTTACACATTCATAAAATTGTAGTGTTAAGATTACATTTGATAAATTTAAAATACAAAAAGCTATTATTCCATTGAAGCTTAAGTAAATTATATTATTGTAAAGGGCTCAATTCAGAGTTGGATTATTTTACAGGGAATTCAAATTTATGAAGAATAGGTAAACTGGTAGACTACCGTTTGTGAAAGTTTCATACCTATAGAATATAAACTTGTGATGTGGAACATTGCATAAATTTCACCAATTGCACCAAGATACTGTCGCTACATTTAAATTTGACATGAATTGGTGTAATTTATTGTAGTTTACCAATTTTCATTAATTTTTTTTTTTAAATGGCCAGTTTGGCAAAAAAAAATGCTGTTAAAATTGTCCATATGTTTTCGAATTATTATCAAGGGTCTATGCAGAAGGAAATTTGGGTCCTTTTGAGGACCCTTCACCAAATTAAAAGTAAAAAAAACGAAATCTTCATAATGTATCTATCTGTAATAATCTTCAGTTTGAAAACGGACCAATTACAAAGTTTATTTTATGCCAAAAGGAGAAAACTGCTCACTTGGAAGTGACATCATGGATGCCAAACCATGGCTCAAAATTTATAAAAATTGGAAATTTTTCCACAAAATTAGGACCCTGCAAAAAAAACCTGGACAGACCACCGATTATATTATCCTTTTGGGTAAGTGAAAAAGAAACAAGTGTTATTGAGTAATAACTTAAAGGAAGAAAACGCTGGTAGAATTTTTTTCAACTTTTAACACCTTTATCGAATTTCTACAGAAATTTACAAGGTGGGTATGTTTAAGCACGTAAAAAGGTATTACTACAAAATTTTTGATCAAAATCGTTAAGAGCCGTTTCTTGGTAGACTTTTTTCTATATTACTTTTATGTAGATGATTAAAAGTAAAAAAATTCTGAGAAATTTTTATTTGGCAAAATTGCAATCTTTCACCTTTTGCAGGGCTGCCACAGGCGACTAAAAAGGCTACTAAAGCGACTATTTTTGTGGCCAGGCGACTATGGCAACTATTTCAATGAAAAAAGGGCCCAAAGCGACTATTTTGAGCAAAACCTTCAACTATTTTTGGGCTCAGGCGACTATTTTTTAAAAAATTGGATATTGTCCGATAGCAGGACGGGAAAAAAACGGCACTAAGGTACTAACAATTTTATCAAAATGGTGATTTTTTTTAAGGGGGTTACCACTCTACCAGCGAAACTGTTCATATTCGCTGGTAGACCGACGATAGTAACTTCACGCAAGATTGTTGTTTTTGGCGGCAACCACGGTCATTTTCGCCTACCTGTTAGGTTTCAATATTTTATCTTTCGTCGTGCAAGGCAACAGCATACACAATTATATTATCAAATTATTTCGCTTTATTTACTCTAAACAAAAATTAATTTCTGGAATTTGCCCTAAATGGCGGAAGAAAGTGCCATAGTATGGACATTATTGATGTTATTAGACATTATGTCCGAGATTTGTGCCTTTGTTTTGAACGATTTCGTCGTGTAGGTCAATCAATGCAGAATGATTAGAATTTCAATGTTGTTGCTAAATTTATGAATAATTTAAATTTTTAAGCAATTTATTTAATTACTTTGAATGTAGCTTAAACAGGGTGGCTACAGAACCAGGAATTCAGGGAAATGTCAAGGAATTTCGTAAAATTACTCTTTAATCAGGGAATTTTGAAATTTTCGAGTTTCTCTTCTCGCGTACCCCGTGTAGGTGCGGACATCTGTCCCGACTCGCGTCACACATATATATAGTTGGCCAATCGATTTGGGTGTACGAAGTTTCCGAACTTTTTCTACTCTTGGCAGCTAAGCCAAACCAGCCAATCCCCCTCCTCGGCCTACAACCACAAGTTCATGTTCCGCTTTTTTTTTTTTTTTTTTACTTTCTGATAATTATTGTTATGTTTGGAACTTGTACATTATTTCTGTTATTTTTGGTTATCCTATAACTTCGCGTCCGCCAGTGTCTTATTATTAAAAAAATCTGCAAACTTCAATCTGCTTGCATCCTTTACAGACATGATTTTTTTTCTTGCCTTGCGTATTCTATCAACAGAATATATTAGAACCCTAATTATTTACGTATTATTTCGGTTAGATTTTTACCTATTATTTTGAAGCGTGACCACCAGTAGATTTATTGTTTAAAAAAACCCTCCAACTTAAATCTGACTGCATCCTTTACAGACATGATTATTTTTCCTTTTATCTTGTGTTTTTTATCATTAGAATATATTGGAACCCTAAATTCCTTAATATTTCAAATTGATTCCATCATATTTTTCGTTTTTATTAACCCTTTACAGCACTGTGTTATAGATGTGCAACAAATCTATAGGCATTCATAAGCAAAATAGGTTAGATCCTGTACTTTTTTCTTTTTTTTTCCCCCCTAAATTTTGACATTTTATTTAACGTAATTAATTGAAAGTGATATGTGTTTTTGATTTATATGTTTAATATAAATCAAACAAAGAATGAAAGTATCCTCCTCCCCCTCCAAAAAATTAAAAAAGAATCTGAATGCTCTACTGCATACATTCAGACAAAGGGTCATGGAATTTTTAAAAAAAGTCCTTCCACCCCCCCCCCCCCCGCCAAATACTGTGCTTGTCATGTTTTATGAAAACGATTTTTTGCCTCATTTAATATGTACTTTTGTGGTTAAGATGTTCAAAATCCAAAACACATAATTTTTCATAAAATATATGTACCTAGTGAAATTTGTGACTGAATAGCAAAATGCTGATTATTTAAGTTTCATGCTCATGCATGCCCAAGTTTAGTAAATATTTAGGTCACTGTTTAAAATTTATGTTATGAACAGGATATAGCCTATGACATATATTATAGAAAATAACATGTTTTTTTTTGTTTGTTATTTTTTAAATTGAAAAGAAATATATTGTACTAGTTTTGCTTTTCCTTGAAGATAGCAAGTTGAGTGTAGTTTGTAAATTGGTTTACGTGAATTTTGTATTTTTTTCTTGATGTTTTCCATTCTTTTTCGTGCTCTAAAGATGCTTGTTTCGATTTTTAGCCTAAACTTAAATTTTGTGGCAATTATATTTTGATATGTAAATGTAATTCTATATAGTCAAATGTATATATTTTTAAATTCTCATTATTTTCTTTGTTTTTTTTTTAAATGATAACCTCGACAGAGATGCACATCAGGGAATTTTCTAGAAATCAGGGAATTTTGTTTTGCAAATTTTGTAGCCATTCTGTTAAAAATTTAAAAACTGGCCCTAAAGAAATTCGATTGCCATTGCCAATATATAGTATAATTGTTTAAACATGGTACTTGTTTTTCTAAAAAAAGTTGCTTGACTTTGGAAGTTAAAAAAAAAGTTATCTTGTTTTTTCAATTGATTTTTACTTTCGCTTTTGCGTGAAATTTAGTTTTTTTTTTATCTTAGGTGCTGTCTGGGAGTAAGGTTGAGTTGCCAACTTCCATCGCAATATATAAATATGACAGCGCCTCCCCCAAGACACATGCCTTTTACCGTATGGAATATAATGTTTTAGACACTATTTTGAATCGAAAGAAGAGTGTTTCTGGGTTTTTGTGTTTCATGTAAATCAACAATTTTATTCCGATCTTATGAAAAGTGAGGCTACTATTTTCAACGTCTGAGACTACTATTTTGGCTACTATTTTTAACATCTGAGGCTACTAAAGCAACTATTTTCAAAGCTTACAGTCAGTGGCAGCCCTGCTTTTGCGATTGAGGTAAATTTGAAGTCGCAAAAAGTTAATGACTAATATTTTAGTTTTTTTTTAAAGTTGCATGATGCAAAATGCAGCAACTGGAAGTCTAACAGTAATAAATTTTGAAGTTAAGTAAACAACTGGCCGCAAGGCTATCATATCTGCTAACACTGTAATTTTTCAAAAAAATACCCCGAATGTCACCCTAAAATATTTACAAGCACGAGAGCTTCCCACTATCTTATTCAGTTAAATCTATATTGGAAATTAATTAAGGATAGAATCCTGTATTATTTAAAACCAAAAGTAAATACAGTATTGAAAACTTGGACCTATTTTATAGTTGCATCCATTAACTTTAATTGGGGACAGGGTTCCCACTCAAATCATAGGTTGAAAATCAATGCCTTTTTAAAATTTGTTTCATTCATTTGCATCATGCCTAGAAGTAAATTTTTAATTAAGTATATCCTACCAAAAAAAAGAACAAGTTGGCGCATGAGTAATACAAATATGTCGGAGAATTCTGATACAATGCGGATAAGTGGCTGTAACATGGGGATATAAATTTTGCAGTTGGGCACACAACATCCACAAAAATAAGGACCTCTAAACATTTTCAAGGCCTTGAAAATAAGTTCAAAAATATTGAGCACTTTTAATGACCTTGGGAACCCTGGGAGAGTACGACGGCACCATAGTCGTTGGCCTATAAAAGTTTAATTTAAACTAGAATTGGAGTTTTATAACATCAAAAGTTCTGCTAAAAACTATCAAGATTATTGAATTCCGAAAATAATTCACTACAATCGAATGAATATTTTTATTAAGTTAATGTAGGGAGGGCAAAGTGGAAAGTCACTGTTTCAATGCTCCTCAGATATCAAGACCTCACTAATTCTTTAGGACTGCTTCAGTCAGTATAACAAGTTTAAAGTAATCTCACAAACAGAAATGCCAGTCTGTAACCTTTAAAAATTCAAATACACAAGTAGCAGCTTAATCAGATTTAAGCCAATTCAACTTACATTAAAATCAATATATTTAGGCAATTAAATATTTTGACTTAATTTTTTTTTTTTATAAATTCCACTTAATCACTATATTAACGACAATTGGCAAGAAAATTTGCCTATCAACATTTTAGTTTTTTTTCTTTGCTAATTGCAATTGTGGTTCCACTTAGTGTTCTTTTTTTGAATCAAAAATAATTTTTCAAATTATACTTTAAATGATCTAAATAAATAAGGTATATAATAAAAAGTCATTGCTTTTAACTATTTCAAAGTCACGTTTAATGGGTTAAACTCGATAAAAGATTAATTGATCTAAATAAATAAGGTATATAATAAAAAGTCATTGCTTTTAACTATTTCAAAGTCACGTTTAATGGGTTAAACTCGATAAAAGATTAATTGAAACTTCCATCAAAAACATTCAAAGATTAAGAAAATTTTTCTTTGAAAGTCTCAACATTAATAAGCCTTTTTTCTCTCTAAAAGGCTAAGTTGTGCATATCTTGCATAATCTTAATTTATAAAATATAACAGATTATGGTTTACCATATTGTTCATGGTTTTTACAGTACAAATAAAACAGTTGCCCGAAAATGAAGATTTTGAATATTGATCCAAATGTAAGTATACCTTAATATATAATAGTACACAAAGAAAATGAAAAAAAATATTTTAAAAAAGAATGGCAAGGTATTTCCTTTATTAAAATGTTCATCGCTAAATCAAATGGTCATAAAACAAAAAATAAATAAAAAAGGCTTTACAAAATCAATGACCTGATTGTCAATACATTTGAATGCAGGCGAGTTCAAGGTCTGGACTGGAAGATTTGTCTCAATAAATAAAAAAAAAAATCATACAGAAAAAGACATGAAATGAAACCTCATAGCATTAAATCGTAGACGTTACACTGCAAATTTTTTATCACACAAAATATTTCAAAACTTAAAACTGAACTATTTTAAAAAGCAATTTCAAACAAAACAAAAACAGATTTTTTAAAAAATATTTTTGAGAAAATTAACACAATGCTTGATAAAATAAATCAAATCATTATGGGGAATTTTTTTTTTAATAAAATACAGGTAAACCAATTTTAACAGAACAAAAAATTTAACACGTAAAAAACATTAACTAGAAATAAGTTAAAATCTATTACTTTTGATTAACTTAATTTTAACTTTTAAAAACACAAGTTAAATTATCATAAATAGAAATTTACTTCTACAAAATCTACTTTTATGAAAGAGTTGCAAAACCTCTCATTAAACATGCAAGGATATCCTTGCATCAATGAAAATTATGGCCATGAAAATAGAACACTGTAAACCTTAGACAAAAAAATTCAGTGCTATGAGGTAACACAGTGAGGTACTTCTTAAGCGGGAAGACTAAAAGACAAGAATGAAATATTTATAAATAATTTATTTGTTGGGCAAAAAAGAAACAAATTACGCGAGGATCAGCAGCTATGACGTAGTAAAAAAAGATGAAAAAGACAGCAGTTTTTATTGAAGACATCCACAAAATTATAGAATTTTCTTTTTAGTTAACTTTCACTTCCTTGTTGTAAAATGAGATTGACGCAAAGCATGCAACACAAAAAATGGTTCCTTCCGTCCTGGAGATTTTGCAGCAAAAATATACAGCACGGACGCTGCCTACTTTTCTTATATACAAGTTTTTTTTCTTTTTATTTATAACACACGCTGTGAGCATTCCTTTCCCCCCTTGCTCTTGAGCCCAGCTCGGAGTTGTCGCTTGGGCAGGTAAAGAGAAAGGATGTAGAAAATTGCTGCGGAAGAGTTCTATTTCGGGGGTCCGTGGCACAGGTTTGCTGAGCGGAGGGCTCTGTCCCCTTCCTTCAAAAATGGCACACAGGCATTCCAGTACACTTAGGTTCAGACACTGCAGCGGGGTGGGCTAGAAGAGAACACGTTATTTTTTACAAAGCAGAGCTAATTATCAGAAATTCCCTTAAACAACAGAAGAACTGTTTTTGTCAAAAAAAGACTCGTTAAACTAAAAACTTAACTTATGGTTTCAGGGTAGGGTAAGGGTTTATAGAAATATATATAATTTCCAATTCTTAATTACTTGATTTTAATAAATCAAGGCAAAAAAACAAAAAACCTTCTACAAACATTGGATAAAAGTAAGCATTTTAAAAGATTAATAGAAGTAACTTAATTTTTACTGAACTGTCACAAAACTGAATAAATAAAAATATTCCGAATAAAAATCCTTTTAAACATAAAAAATATGCAATGCCACATTATTGACTGACTAGCTCTGATCACACAACTTGCACAAGAACAACAAAATCATGGTTCATACACTTGAAGGAGAAAAAATGCAAGGACTTTTTAAGCACTTTTCAAGGATGGTGTTATCAACACAAATACATTTTTTAAAAAACCCAATTTTTTTTTTTATTATTTGCAAACGGTAGACGTTCAAATCGAGTATATAGGAGAAAAATGTTTTTTAGATTTCACCTAAACAATTTTTTTAAGGTTACAATAAAAAAAAAAAAAACTTCTAATATATAAGAAGCAGTACTATGTCCCATAAAAACCAAAGTAAAGTAGCTAGTACTCACTTGGTAACTATGCCAATATCGTATGTGAACATCCATTTAATTGTCTCAAATAATGATATTTAAGTCTTATTGATTAAACTGTCTTCCAATCTACTCTGAAGGCTTGATTACAAATACTGTATAATATGCAATTTTTTTCTCCACAAAAAAAATTTAGAATTTAAATGCAATCACGCTATTGGTTAACATGCAATTACTTTATTTATCAATGTTTTCATTTAATTCATAAGAGCCGTGATTTTTTTTATAATTTTCATAATTTTCATTTTTATAATTTTCAATGTCCAGAGTATTTCCGTATCTAAAATTTTGTTTGCAATTACATGCGCTTCCATCAAGCTGATGACGGTGATTGCTGTGAAATATATTCGCTTTGGGGTATTTTTTATCATTAGAAATAGTTCGAATAATCACCATCAAACTTCTTAAAGAAACTAAATCCATTTTTTACTCTTTGCATAGTTTTTTAAAGCACTTTCTCCCATCATGACATTTTTGACACACAAAGTACATGGTGAAAAGTGCGAATCTAACACATAGGCTTCAATATTATATTCTGGCTTTTCTAATCAGTTTGAATTGATATTTTTAGAAAATAAAATGAAATTCAAGCACTTTAATTTTATTTTTACAGAATTCAAGGTTTTCAAGCACTTGAAAATGAAAGATTTTTTTTTCAAGCACTTTTCAAGGTTTCTTAAAAACGTACGAACTATGAAAATTAGGTTGTGGACAAAATTAAACAAGCAAAAATATTTTCAATAGCAAATAGCTTGCATATTTTAGAGAAAAGCATACATGACTAATGGAGTTTCAGTAGATGACTTATGATAAATTAAGTATTTGCAATCCCCAATAATGCATTTTAATTCGTTTATAACAGAATATTTGTAAACGCTAATAACTTATAGTGGCCAAGATCCCTCACATATGTAAATGGATACCAGATACTGATTAATATAAATTAAAAACATTGCCTCGTTACATCGAAATTCTCCACAAATAGGGCCAAAATATTTGTAATTAATTGAAACTGTCACATAAAAAAGTTTAAAAACTATGGCCTTTAAGAATAATAGAATCTTTAAATTGTGGATTCCAAATTGAGGAAATGAATATGTATTAAGAGAATTTACAAAAAGGGAGCATTGCATACCTGCCAACATTGGCATTTTCAAATTAGTACAATTTTTACGGAACAAATATTTGCATTCCTATGAAAGTCAAATAGCGACAATATTTATGAATGTAATATAGAAATAATAGTAATTCTATAACAAATGCACAAAAAAAAAAAAAAAATAATAATTGCAGAATATTAAATTGCTCTCAAATATAACAAATTGTTACATTTTAGCACAAAATGGAAATTATAAAATAAAAAACTAACTTGGATTTAAAAATAAATCAAATTTAAACTTTACTATGAAATCTCTGATGAGGTTTAAGATTTAGTCTACATTACACCTAAATAAAACATGCTTTATGACACAAAAACTCTAGTGAAACATACAATGAGTTGGTGGTATTCAAAGTGTTTAATCACACGCACAAATATCAATTATGCAGGCTTTCGAATTCTTATTATTACATTTGATGTTGTCACTGTGCTTTTAGAATTGATATGAACTTCGACATCAGTAAATCCTCCATGAGAAATCTTAATATCAGATACATAGATAGAGCAGAATGCAAAATTTGTTTCTTTGTTTGAATTTCTGATGATTAGAAGTAAACCGCTTGGTTTGAAGTAAACTCCAAAAAAACTTGATATTTTCTGGAATCTTACACCAGGATTGTTTAACTTGGATATTTTAAAATAAATAACTAAGACTAACAAAGAAGCTGAAAACCGAAAGTGCTTTAATCTCTAAAGTCCGAGAAAACGAAACAGTCGTTTGGCGAGTGCCGCCAAAACAATTGAAAACGGCGGCGGCGCGATTTAGTGCGCAGCGTTGGAGTACGGTCCAAAAGAAGAAAGAATAAAAAAAAAACTAAAGCACTTTTAGTTTTCTACTTTATTAATATCTAAAGTTCGAGACAACGAAACAGTTGCTTGTTTCGCCAAATCCCGTCGGCAACACAGATGAAAACAATGAATTTCCGGCGCCGCGCTTAAGTGCTTTTATTATATACGCGCAACATTATTGTACGGTCCAAACAGAAGGAAGAACCAAAATCTAAAGCATTTTTGGTTTTCAGATTCTTTGTTAATCCCTTAAGTCTGAGGCAAAGCAATAGTTGTTTGGTTCGCCAGGTCCCGTTGGCAACACAAATGAAAACAGTGCATCCCCGGGGCCATGGTTTAGTGCTATTATTTACGCGCAAGTCCAGTACTATTATTACGTTTTGGAGTCCAGTCCAAAAGAAAGTAGAATTAAAAAACTAAAGCACTTTCGGTTTTCTGCTTCTTTATTAACTTGTAAAGCCCGAAAAATCGAAGCAGTGGTTTGGTTTGCCAAATCTAGTCGGCAACAGAAAAGAAAACAATGCATCCTCGCCAACGCGCTTTAGTGCTGAACATATGCGTAATCTTGGAGTGTGAATAAATGTTTTGATTGACGCGGCAGCTTTGGAAAATCGTTTCGGTTTCGTTGTTGTCTTGAAAAAATATTTAAAAAAAAAAAAAATTAAAAAAAAAAAAAAAAAAAAACGGTTTTAGGGAAAAACGAAAATTACAGTGAAATCCGTACGATTTTTTTAGCTGTTCGTACACCCGTACAAAATAGTAAAAATCCGTACATTGTACGGATGATTCGTACAAGTTGGCAGGTATGGCATTGGCTTCCTGATCTGGTATGGGTGCCAAAAGGACAATATTTAAGAATTTAAAATATTTTTTTTTAAACTTGAAATTCTACAGATGTTCTTTTAGGGGAACCCATAATCAATTTCAAAACATAATTTTTTTTTAGTCTCAGTATACATTCAAAATCATTCATTATGGAATTACTTCCAACTTCAGCATTAGTACTCAAGCAAGTACATCTGTTCCAACTAATTTTAAACAAACATTTTATAAACACAAATTTATTAATTTTAAAAATTCACTTATATTTAATAAAATTGTAATGCAGATTTGTATCAATCTGCATTACAATTTTATTGGGCTTGCTTGCATTTGTAGCAATCTCAAAAATGGTCAGAATTTCAGAGAGAAACAAATTAAAATTCGTGTTTCAGTTGAACTGGTGTAAGAAAATCTCTGGATTAGTGTCAATGACTATTCTATCGAAGTAACATACGACAAAAATGATTAACAATGTGATTCTCGGCGATAGCACCTACCATAATCACAAGAAAAACGGCTATTTCATCACCGTACGCTCAGGAAAATGACCCATCACATACCAGCATAAATACCGATAGAGATAGACATTAGAGAAAAATGAGATGGGGGGGGGGGGAGTACTTATCTTATTCCACCAGTGGTTTAGAGAACTCTAAACGTATGCAAGTTCTGTTATGAATTCTTTGTTAGCTGTAGAAAAAGATGAACGGAAGTGAAACTTTTTCCCACAACGACACTTTCGCAATTGTATGTAATTGAAAATTTGAAAATGAAAAAAAAAATATTACGGAAACCCGTAAAAATACTGAAATCTTTCACCCATGATAAGACAGCAAACATAAAATGTTCACGCACTTCATGCATTTAAAATTAAGTTACAAACCTAAATATTAGCAATTGCTCCTACATTTTAAGGGGGTCTGGGACTTAAAATTTAAAAAAAATTTAATTTTTTTTTCTTTCCTCCCTTAGACATGCTATCTTGAAACTTTGAAATTGTTTTTCTCTGTGATTGCTTTTTGTCCCTTTTTTTAATTTAAATTGATATAACTTAAAGGTTGGTTGTTTTCAGATTATCTGGCGCTGTCAGCAACACAAGGGCTATAATGCGCCGAAACATTCGTCATTAGACAAGCCAACATTCATTTACAAACACCCATGCCTAACACGGGTGATATAACTTAAAAACTACTTGTTATAAATCTATGAAACTTTCCAGAATCATTTTTCATACATATTTCTTTAATTTGTCTTCATGAATTATGTTTTTTTCATTTAACTTTTTTTTAAAAAGCTTTTGAAGCTTAGCATACTATGGATTTTATACAGTTTTTACACAAAATATTTTTTTTAATATTTTCTTATTACTTTATGGAAAAATCACTAAGACAATTTTTTATATGAATTCTAAGAAGTAGTTTTATGCAAAAATTAAGTGATTTTTAAAAAAATCTTTTTAGATATATCAAATTTAGAAAACATCAAAATTTTGAAGTTTATTAATTTTTTAAAAAAATATTTTTTAAATTTAAAAATTTAAAATAGTTTTTAAAGTTTCAAAGCATCATACATTACTGCAAAAACAATTTCAGAAAAATAATTCTAAAAATAAAGATTTTAGAATTTTGAATCCCACACCCCCTTAAGTGAACACGATGCGATGTTCCACACACCCAGTTTTCGTTTGCTTTGATGCAATATTTCAACAAAGACTGTTTAACAGAAAACATTATACTAGGTCTATGAGGCAGAAAAAGACTAGAGATCACACTTAAATGTGTACTAACCTGCTGACTACAACTTTTCCTGGAATAAGTATAAATTATTTGTAGCAGCTACAGCGATGATATTTTCTTGCGGATGCCACGCCGTATGCAGAATTTTCCTTCCGAAGTCTAAACAATCTACGCTGATCTCGTCTTTTTTGCGTTTACCACCTGTGCATACCTGAAACAAAGATTAGGAGAACAAGATTAGAACTAATTTATAACTATTATTAGAGTAAATGTGCTTCTTTTATGTGGGGGGCAAAGCCATCCAGACTAAAACAACTCACAAGTTAATACACCACAATTAAATCTTGAGTACTGTTATCTAAATATCTCTATATTAAAAAAAAAAAGTAAGGAACGGTGAGTTGTCACTAACGTTTCTCTTTTCCTGGTGCAAGGAGAACTGTGGAATTTTTAACACAAGCAGATTTTCTCTTTATCTCGCCATGTATTATTGCAAAATTTTAGTTTTTTTTTTTAATTGAATTTTAAAATTTGGCTGTAATGAAAATCCAATGGGAAAAAAGTTTCCCCCCACTCTTCTATTTCAGTAAATATTTGAAATATTTACTATTTTCTCATTGAAAAAAATATGGTTAGAATCTTTGAAATCTCCTCTTGCCGATGGAATTAAAAATATCGTTGGACGATAAAAATTTACTTGGATACATCATGTTTTAGTGAACACTAAAATTCATTTATTGGGTTTCGCATCTCCTTCGGGAAGCGATTTTTTCTTCCTTCGAGATAGACTGTGGACAGGGAGAGAAGGCAATTACGTCATTATAGCATACGTGCACAACTCCAAGTGTGACGTCATCAAGAATAAAAGGCTGATTAATTCTCTTAATTGGCTTTCGGCTAAAAACGACTGTCTGCTTTTACTTGGTTGAATTTTTAATTAGTTTTTTCAATTACATATTTTAAAAGATCTCCGAGAATTCGTTTATTAGAACTTCCTTGGATTGTGTTGTATTTTTTAATTGACAACGATTGCATGCTCGCCATAAGTCTCCATTTGTTAGATGTGTATTCTGTCGATTATTACATTAATTTAACCACAACAATTTCAGTTTTTCCCTTTTTCAAAAGAATTTGTTGGTGCTGCATTTGAGAAATCAACGAATTATTTGTTAATGGGATTTTTGAATCACTATTGTGATGAAAAGTAAAGTATGTATCACTTTGATTTCGAGTTGACTCGGTCTCGGTAAGTTTAAATCTTTTCCACTGTAGTGTTTTAGTTAATTTGCTTTCCTTGTATATTTCATACATGTGTTCTTTAAAATTTGATTTGTATTGTGGTTTAAAATGTGTTATATGGTGGCACTTGGCGATTTTCAAACTTTTCCGCAAAACTTAAACAATGGCGAACTCTGATGTTAAAGCAAACTTAAAACAGCGAAAAACAGTGATTCTAAACTCACTGGCAAGACACTGATACGTTATTGGCAGCGAATGTGTTAAAATTCGATGGATTTTATCCCAAGTAAAATTTCTTAAATAACAAAAGATTATTTTAATTGTATATGCAAGCAGTTCAACACAAGTAATGTCATATTTTAAAAGAACCATCATTGTTAAAAATCTAGGTATTAAAATATGGTTTCAGCGAGATATGGTTTGGCGAGCGTTAGCAGGGTGGAGCCCCCTAGTTATATACAATAAAGATAATACACTGGCAGTAGTTTTATACTTTTGAAAGTTGCTGACCAAATGATCTTAAAACAAATCTGGTGGAATGGAATAAATGCAATACAGGTTTTTCAGGTAAATAATTTGCAAATATGAAAAGCTCAACCATATTAAAAACCTCACAAAAAAATTCAACTAACTTAGTAAAAAATGTTTGTTCACTTTGCAAATTATCCTTTTAGTAACTTGGCATAATTAGCAGAGGTGAAGGGCAAAATAAAATTACGATTCAAATTCAAATGAAAATTTGGTCATAAAGTAACCAATTTTTATCCTGTAACAAAGTGGTTCCCAAACTTTTCAGCACACAGAGCTTTTTTTTAAGCAAAAGTTTTTTTTATGGAGCTCCAAAATTGTTTAGTTTTATTCGTTATTTATATCTACAAAAATATAACTAGTTAAGATGCATGAAATTTTTTACATGTTGACCCCTGCCCACAGAGTTGAGCAAAATTGCATCAAGCTTGGAAAATAATTAAAGATTTGTAAAAAAACAAACCCACCACAGTCTTCTTTAAATATTTCAGGGACATAAAAATCGTTGAATATGGCAAAAATTAGCATTAATATTTGCCATAATCAAATGTTGTGTTGAGGAACCACTACTTTATGCATAAATGTTTCAAAATAATTGTTTAAGAAGGAATATTAACTTGAGCCTGCTCCATAGACCTAATGCTTTATTTTTCCAGCTACAAATTCTACCGGAGTATTGCTTTAAAGCAAATGATATTTTTAGTTTCTTTTTGCTGGGCACCAAGTGGTGCAAAACCTCACAATTTTACACGTTTAAACTACAAATGTATCACCAAGACTAAATGTTTACGATTTGTTATGTTCATTTAAAAAAATTAAAGCAAAATATCTAGTGTTTTTTATTATTATTAAAAAAATTATAAAAACACTAGTTCACTTATAAATTATTTGAATGAACTTTAATTAAACATTGACATTATGGCTGTTATAAAATATCATACGCTTCAAAGCAATACCCCAGCAGAAATTGTGCTAACACAGTAAAGCATTAGATTTATGGGGCAGAGACAGATTGGTGTTCTGTCTTAAAATTGGCTTCCATTGATTTGCTGCTGTTCTTCAAGGATTAAGCTGTGGATACTAAAATGTAAATTTGTGATTTAGCATTTCTGCTAAATATTTAGCAGAAAATTTGCAAAATTAACAATTTAATGATCCAACACAGTTGTCAGCAACCTTATATAACAAAAAAGTTGAAGGTGAAAAAGTACTCATCTAGTTAATATTTGTTAAAAGTAACATTTATTTCAAATTCATATGTCGTAATTATTAATGATTATTTTAGTTTAAACATCAAGAATGATGCAGTTCAGAACCATTTTTATAAAGAGAAAATTAAGATTTTACAACTCTTGTGAAAGAAATGTTGTACTTCCAACTGAAACATGGTTAAACTTAACCAATTTTAATTGGTAATTCACACTTGCATTTGTGTACTCAATTTTTTTTAATGAATTCCGATAGCTGAATTATACTGCATTTTTGCAATACACATACATGCAGAAAAAACACAACTGCCAGTAAATAGTAGCAATAGCTTTTCAACCCTGTTTTTTTAAAGGAACATACCTTTCTTGGCTTTAGAACAGTCTTGGGTTTTGCTATTTCTTTGGAAGCTTCTAAGGTGACATCTCTTTTAGTGTGCCGGTCAAAGACACGGAAGAAATTGTTATATGAACCAGTCATAATATATCTAGAAAAAGAAATATTTAACAATTTTAATGATATTCTCCACTGACACATAAAGTCAGAAAAGATAACTAGTTATACTTTGAGATAATTGGAATTTAAAGGGAATAAAAGTTTTATCTAGTAGGATAATGATTATTTAAAATATAGTAAGCAAAAGATGATTCCACAGCTCTACCTACAAAAGGAATTATTGACCTGCTTCGGAAACCATCATTAATTAACCATTTATATGCTTACTACAAATGTGCAAAATAATGGCTTGAGAATTTTTAAGGTTACTGATTAACCATCAACCATTTGATACATAGTTATAACACAGGGTGTCCAGCAAAATTTCTGATAAAAATTCAAGCATATTTCAAAGCTCATCCCAAAAATTTTCAAGGACCCCTCTCGCAACCAATTAATTTCCACCACATTTTCCACAGTATACCCCCCCCCCCCCCCCAAGTAGTATGTTGAACTAATTTTACAAATGACAAAAAATTATGAAATTAAAAAATATCTAATCATCATGTAAGAATTAGATTATGTACTTTGAAAATAGGAAGAGAAGATTGTTTTAAGTCTTTTTTTTTTTTTTTAAGGTGAGAAAAAAGACATAAAATTGTTTAACAAGTGATACATAAATATGAAGATCTAAACCTTAGCAGATAAAAAGAAAAAGGAATGAACCTAAGTGTGCAGTTTAATAGTTTACTTTAAGTACGACTGCTTGTCAGAAACATTTCTGTTGTTAAGAATTAAGGGAGGGAGGTTCTGCATGTAACTGACATGGCCAAAGCAAAAAAACTTAAAATTTTCACACAGTTGTACAAGTTAATTAATTTTAAACTATTATATAAAAAATAAAATAAACAATTTAACATACAATAACAGTTAAAAAAATTACAATTTAAAAAAAGGATAAACAGTGAAATTGGGACTACTTTCTTACACAAAATTAAATTGAAATTCTGCATCGATTCAAACCAAATGGCGAAACCGATCTTCATACAGACACTAATCACGGAAAATAGCTGCTATTACATCAGCGAAAGCAAATGACATCAAAATGGCATCCCAAATCTCAGCAATAGCTGCTATTGAAACGGCTTAAACCAAGTTGAAAATTATCAATACTCCTAAATATCGGCGATAGCAAGAAAACATACACAAATCTTGGTCAATACATTGAAGCAAAATATTGTTGATGTGGCGTCCCGAGGATTGCAACCAAATAAATTCCTTAACGCGATTTATGGCCAAAAGGCCTTTAGTTTCTGAACAATAGAGGAATTTTCCGACCAAAAGTAATTTAGTAGACAATCCCTCGAGGTTCTAAATGAGAAAAGAAAGAATCCCCTCTTTAACTTTCACATGAGTTTGGAAAACCAGCACATTTTAAAATATACTATTCGAAAAGTTTTTTTCATTCATCAATATAATACATGTCATGACATATTGCAAGTGGTTTATAAATAAGTGCAAACTCGCAAAGGTTGACCTAAAGATTGAAAGTTTTTCAAGACCCAGAAAAGATTAAAGAATTTCAACGTCTACTTCCGTTTGAAATAAAGAGCGCGAAAATCTCTGTCCTTAGCTGTCTTCAAAACTTACATTTCAAGGAAGAGATCGATTGTGTAAAGAAAGGTACAGACTTACCAAAAAGAAGTAAATTAGTTCCATTGACTGCTTTTTTGGATGCTATTATTATTCTTTCTGAGCAATTTCTACTAATTTAACATTTCGCATCTACATGCAGGAACTACTTTCAAACAGTCTGAAACAATATGGCGGGATGGAATTATAGGGGGGAAAAGGTTGATTCGCTTTTGCGTAAATAGATGTATGCTTTGTTTCAGATATCGAAGCTCTACCCGACCCCAAATGATGGGCGATTTGCCGGAACATCGCGTTAAGTCAATATCAATTATAGGTATTGGTCAAGTTGGGTCAATCCTTCATTAATTGTGGTCACAGCACCAATTGAAATAAAATCTAGTTGGAGGGACTCTAAAGTAAGCAGGTTCCTTGGCTGTCAAACTTCCAAGCAAACCCAATAAAATTGTAGTGCAAATTTGTATCTATCTCAGAAATGGTAGAAATTTCAGTAAAAAATGGAAATCCGCTTTTGTGTCTGAACTTTACCATGTTTGTCAAGTGTAAATGTCTGCGATAGAGTCAGTGACTGTTATATCGGCGCAGTAATAGCATCCGACGAAAATTATCACACAAACCTAATTCTCGGCCATAGCGCATAACATAATCACGAGAATAGCGGCCATTACATAACTGTAACGTTTAGCAAAATAGACATCACGTATGAACGTAAATAATGCCGATAGAAGCTATGACATTATAGAAAAAGAGAGAGAGAGCAGAAATCCGTCGATCGGCGGAAGAATTGCATCTCTTGGAAAACATTTTAATTTTTTTTTTTTTTTTACTATCCATAAAGATTTTTCCGATAAAAAAGAGAAGAGATGATTTCCCGACGCACACCGGAAATTCCAAAATTTCAAGCATAATTCCCGAGGTGCAAAAAATTCAAGTACATTTACCGACGCACACCGGAAATTCCAAAATTTCAAGCATAATTCCCGAGGTGCAAAAAATCCAAGTACATTTCCCGACTTTCAAGGCTGCTGGACACTAGGCTTGGGCGATGTATCGATACATCGTCTAAAACCGGTGTGAAATCAGCATCAACAAACCGGTGTCACTATTTTCCCTAAACCGATACATCACGATCTTTTTTAACGAGAGCGCAATACACTCATTGCCTAGCACTTCAAGGACAAAGAACCGATGATGCCACGATTCATGCACGGTTTTTCTAAAATACTATAGAAACGTATTGAAACAGTCGACACCACACCGTTTGAGACACGATACTTCACCACATCGCAGTAATCCTCCCTGCATATGCGCGGTGTATCCAAGACTATATAGAAACGTAGTGTAACAGCTACACCGCGCCGTTTGAGACGATTTCCATTTGCTTTTGCTGTATCGGCATCGTGGTAATCGTATCCGGTATGTGCGATGTTTCCATGATTGAATAGAAACAAAACGCCACAGATGACATCATCGTTCACTTAATCACTTAATACATGTTGCATTCGCTTTTGCATCCCCTGGCTTTTGGAATTTAAATTAAAGTTGGAAAAAGTGCACATTTCAAGGGAAAAAAAGCATGTATGACATGTTGAAATTATTATTCAATTTTACGATGTATTTTTTTTTTTTAAGCTCTCGCTTTTATTTCGTTTATACAGCTGAGTACTGAAATTACGAGGTGGTTTTCAGGCGCCAGTTAGTCTAGTAATATTGGAGATTCGATGAAAGAAGTATTCCTTTTATTGTTTGAACATTTTTGTTTTTTTGTTTTCTCAATTCATGAAAAACGCTTTGATTTTTATGTAATTTGTCATCAGATATAAGACCTTGATATTCTATTTTTGGAATTCAATCGAGTATTCTGTAAACTTTTAGTGTTTCATTTTTGATTTTTTTTCTCTCTAACTTGGAAGAAATAAAATATTACATTTTTGTATTTTTATATCTTTTACATTAACTTCAGGATTTTTTTTATCTAACATTTTTACCCTTTGAGAGCTTTGATTTATTTATTAACTCAAGGGGATTGCGGTATTTTTGCGTGGTAATTTCTGTCTGATTCTTACCCAGTTAAGATAATCAGGTTGTTTATTACTATGATGGTTTGTTATATCTGCCAAAGTCAGTATGAACTAGCGCATGAACGGATCAGTTATGTTTCTCTAGTTTGATTGCTTAAATACTTATAAACGATTTTTTTCCCATTTACGTTGAAGGATTTTCTCTTCTGACTCGTAAGTAAATAAATGTTTTATACTTTTTTTTTCAGTTTGTACGATTTGAATAAAGTTTATTTCCATAAGATTAATTACTCAATAAAACACTGCTTCTTAAAAATGCGGAAATGCAGATTTTATTGGCACAAAATAAAGATCATTAGAATTTTGAATGTTATGCATTAATTTTATTTTTTTTGTTTAATAGTTATATTGTATATAGTAAGTAATAAAATATCCATTATAAAGTATGTTTTTGATTTAATAGTTAAGAATATCCAATAACTAAAGTAACATTTGCACCGCCAGGAAGTGCATTTATCCTCCCCTCTCCCACCCCCCGATTTCCCTGTATAATAACAAAGTAAAATTTCATTAAGATAGAGAAATTGAAAAATCCGGATTAAAAATAACCGGCTTATACCCCCTTGGGTGCTTTATGTATCCCCCTGAAAGTAATTCTGTCGCTGCTCATGTTATTTAATATAAACTTCTGTACGTAAATTAATTAAAATGTTACAAAGCTAAGTAAGCATAACTCTCGGCTACATAGCTTGTAATGAAAACATTGTTTTATAGTATTTTGTAAAATTTTTTAACATCGTGATGTATCGTGACATCGCGATGTTTGCTTCCCGATATATCGCGATACAGAAATGTTAGCATCGCCCAAGCCTACTGGACACCCTGTAACAAGATCTGAAAAACTGGGAACAATAATGTCAAGGAGATCATTCAAGGGGAATATCCTCTATATTTGCTTCTTAAATAGGAAAAAAATGGAAATCTCCCTCCGGACAGCCCAACAATTTATATGTACAATAGGGTGGTTCTAAAAAAAAAAATTTATCTTTGAAACGCATGAGGTGAAAAAAGTTGCTGCATAACTTGATAAGAAAAATTGTAATTTTTTTTTTTTTTTTTTCAAAATAAAATAACATCTTTTGATCACGCATTCACTTCAAAGTTTGAAGAAAATACAAAAAATAACTATTTTCCTTACATTTTTTTTAATTTCTACACGTTATATATTTGAAAGGCAATTGTTTGCAATGTGTAGTGAAAGGGTGGTATAACACAAGAAAGCACTATTCTATGCATTTTTAAAACATATATTAATAATTAAAAATACTCAAAAACACTAAAAAAAAAAACTTTTTTGCAAAAAATAATATTTCTGTAAAATGGGAACTAATGTTATTTCTTACATTTAAAAAAAAAAAAAAACTAACAAGTTTTTATTCATTTGGTTTACTTTTTTTTTCTCGAGCTTTCTATCTCAGTGATGTACTTTGAAAGAAATTTTTGTAGAAAAGCCGGGAATTATGGATCTTTAAAAAAAAGGTGTTTTCCTAACGTCCTTGGCACTAGCGCCACCCATTTTTTGTCTTCTCTCACTACACAAAAGTCCCACAGCTTGTGAGTGACAAGGAAACGAGTTGAAGTCTGATTTCAGTGGTCCCTAGTAGCTCAGAAGCACTGGTCAATTTTGCCAGACATAGGCCAATCCCAACGTGGAACGTTGTGAATCGTTCGTTGGAAACAATATTTGCCAATCTCGTCCTATTCTGAATAAAATAAAGAAGAGGTTTTGAAATGTTGGTGCACAATTTTAAAATTGGGATACTGTATTTATGATAAACAAAAGTATGTGGCGGTTTTGACTTGTTTGTTGAAAAATCATGTATTTTGGAACTATTCTCGGCCAGAATTAACCAATCTTCCAGTCTCCCGTTTCCTGCAATACAGTTGTGTTACCTCGGATGCACCAGTCTTTACTAACAAATGCTTATTTGTTATTTTCCAGTTCTACTACAAGCATTCCAATTAATCATGTCCACGAAATCAGTGGCAATAAAGTTAAGTTTGATTGACTTGAAATGTCCGATTGCCTTTCTCCAGGAAAGTTCTTGAAATTTCATAACCCGACGACCCAGTTCTCTTGCATCTCTCCTTTCGTACAAAATCTAATTCTAATTAATCTAATCCCGAAATAAATTTTTTTGGGTGAGGGGAAGGAAGCATTTCGTTCAGTAACCAGGTTTAAAACTTCCAGTATATATTTAGGGAGGTATCGAGACAATCGAATTGCCACATATATGATCTTAGGTCCTTCAGAAAATTAATTTTTTTTAATGCAAAAATATCAAGAATATATAACTGATCTGTGCTTGGCACTTTCATCTCAACTACAGGAATCAAACATTCAACACGTAAAAAATCAGTCGGGAAATTTTCCATAGTTCAATTTTTTTATCTATGTTCCTATTGAACGATGTTGGTCCTGTTGTAGCTACGTGTTTAAACAGGCGCCTGAATGGTAATTCATTAAAGTATCGGAGGCATATATCCCACTGCTGTGGTCTTCCAACATGCAATTTGATCTGTCAGATTATTTCCAGCCAGTATTAATGGCAGTCCCAATCACATCCATGTGCGCTACAATCCAATGATTATGCACATAAGTTTATGAGATTCAAAGGAAGAGAAAGCGCCATGAGAAAGTCCACCCAGATCAAAACCCGCCAAAACAGTTTTTATCAAAGTTTTAAAGGTTATGTGTGAACGATTATTATTGAATAATTACTAATTTGATTTTTTTCCAAGTTCTATCTACTTCATTCCACACAATACAAACTAATATGCCTCAATAATTTAGTGATTGATCTACAAATTGATGGAAAAATATTATTTTTTGTATTCATTCAAAACTTTGAAGTAAATCAAACAATTTTAACAAAAATATGTAAGAAAAATATTAATATGTTATAAAAATACATAGAATAGTATCTTCCTGTGTTATACCACCCTTTCACTATTCAAATATATAATGTTTAGAAATTTAAACAAATTTAGGGAAAATAGTTTGTTTTTTTGTATTTTCTCCAAACTTTGAGGTGAATGCGCGATTGGAAGATATTTTATTTTTCAAATTTTTCTTTGTACAGTTTGTTTTATCAAGATATGTAACAATTTTTTTCACATCATGCATTTCAAATATATATATTTATATATTTAAGCACCCTAGTGTACCCTTAAGTAATGAGTTAAGAAAATAAAAATGAAACAAAAAATGAATACATGCTAGAGGCCAAAACATCAAAAGACAGCAAGAAACTAGTTTCAATATTTTAGGGCCAGTGATTGCCTCAATTAAATTCCTATTTTTTTAACTAATGTTTTATATAAAAAAAATGTTTGCAAGTTCCAATAAAATGTTTGAAAATGGTATTGAAACACAAGTATATGTTCCTAGCACCAAAGACATTTTGTGGTTTATTTGTCAAATAATAACTACATCCAAATAGTCTTGTGACTGAAAACGTTAAAATACCCAAAATCTGAATCGCATACATAGTACATAAAAGGTATTTATAATTTTATACTAATTTTTGTATACAAAGTACTTAAAGCTAATTGAACTACAAATTTATATCAGCATAGAAGTGAACAGTGTAATCAATTGACAATGACATTGTACATACTGAATAGCTCAGATAGTGCACTATCATAGAAACACCTGAACAAAGGATGCACCTAGCACACCATGTTCAGCATATAACTATTTGGTTCACATAATTAACCATTTCAGTACCCCTGCACTGTCATCATAGCTAATAACAAAAACAAAATTTTATTACAATTGTTCTCAATATAAACCCATCAAAATCCTTTTGGGCTAATAACAAAAACAAAATTATATTACAATTGTTCTCAATATAAACCCATCCCAATCCTTTTGGGCTAATAACAAAAACAAAATTATATTACAATTGTTCTCAATATAAACCCATCCCAATCCTTTTGGGCTAATAACAAAAACAAAATTATGTTACAATTGTTCTCAATATAAACCCATCCCAATCCTTTTGGAATTGTGAAAAATTTCCTAATATTTTTATGAATTAAAAATTGCGATTTTCAAGTTCTCTTGATACTCTACAGAAACACTGATTTTCATACTGGATAACTAGGATATTGATCATAAGATGCACCTAGCATTTCACAGGGTGGCCACAAAATTCAGTAAAAAAAGTTCCCCGATAATTCCCTGATAGATTTTTAAAAAATTCCCTGATTTTACAGCAATTTTTTTTCCACATTTTTCTAGATGTGTGATCAAATAGAACATGTATGTTTAAAAGATAAAATGCCAATTTTTTAAAAATAGTTTTGGAGGTAATGAAAAATTTAAATTAGCTTATGTAATTTTAAAGAAATAAATTCTCAGCTACAATATTGAGTAAAATTTTTGAAATTGAACTTTTTGGCACTTTGCTGAAAAAGGATGCGACTATTACACCAGAAGGTTATGTTCCCAAAATAAATGCCTGAATCTAAGTACTACTCCCAATCACTTCCACCAAGTTTCATCCCAATACTCATTACATATTTTAAAAATTACACCTAAGTTCCTAAGACTGTGTTCTCACCCATCCGATCCGTTCCAGCAGCACTCGAACTTGTCGAATATGCAGTCGTTCTCATAGAGCGAACACAGCTTTGATCGCAGGTACTCGTGCACGTGGAAGCACTCAATAGGTTTAGAGTCCATGTTGAGGTCCCATACTTTCACTGAGAGGTAGTCGCGGGAAATGACATGGCGGCCACTGTTGCTGAACTTTACGTCAGAGATGCTGGAGATGATCTCAGAAAAAAAGCTGCGGTTGGTGGGATCTTCAGGCTCCTCCAAAACTGTACAGAAAAAGTCACTTGTATTGATTACTTTAAAAAAAAAGATTTTACGAAGAAAAGGAATACAGAAATTGACAGTGAATAAAATTGACAACCAAGTCCATAAAAAATTTCATATTATCATCGTTTCAATAAGTAAACAAAATTATGCATTCAAAGAGGGGTTCTATCATTTATAACATATATATATATATGTTAATAGAATGTACATCATTAATTAAAGACTTAAATATTCCTTCATTTTAAAAAACTCTTTGTAGCCATTTTTAAAATTCTAAAAATTGTCCACAAGTGAATATTAATCCCAGCTCACAAAATCGAGAGGATGATAAAAAAAAAAAAAACATATCTGCCACTATTTGTAAATTTTATCGCATAAATTAAACTAAAATTTGCTAACTAAACTTAATTTTATGAACATCAAATGAAACAGTTCCTTCAAAAGTATAGAAACAAGTATTTGCTAAACATAAGCAGGTGTAATTAGTAATAGATGTTCTTACGTTTGGCATGCTGATCACAAAGTGCGGCTGCCCGCATGTCGCACAGTCGTATGGTGCCCTTGCTGCTGGAGTACACAAATGTGTTGCACTGAGAGGGGTGGAACTCAGCAGCAGTGATCACTTCTGTCAGCTCCTCCATGTTTGTGGGCTTGATGTCCACAATGTCTGAGGGAGTTAAGGGAAATACTCTACGATATTTACAATACATTAACTCCCTTAAGTGGCTTTTTCATTTGTGTCTTAAAAATTGCAAAGTAAGAGCAATATCAAATTATTCTAGAAATAATGCCAACAAAGCATAAATAATCAAAATTGTATACTAACAAGCTGCAAGTGTTGGGTACTTTTTAAAAATTTCCTTTAAATAGTTTTAAGACATGTGCCAAATACAGAGCTATCGAATCAATTATAAGCATAACACGAAAAACAAATGTATTATAGTCAGTTCCTGAAATAAATTATCCATAAACACTTTTCAGAAATGAAACATAAAGGCAAACTTTCCAGATTCTACCAAACAAGACGTAAACAGGACATTTTCACAGATAAAGTCCTATGGATAGACATTTTCATCTACAAAGAAAAACACCCAGGTATTTAATCACACTATCCAATCCTTAACAGAATCTCAATTACAATAAAAATGTCCTAGCAAAAAGGATACTAAAGCTCTGGTCTGTGATCTCGAGATGCCAGAGGTTGATGCGCAGGTCATCAGCAGACAGATACGTCTCCTGGTCACTGTTGACAGAAATGGAGTTGATGTGGTATGTGTGGGCATTGGCAAAGATCCTACGAGGGGAGGCCTCCACCATCAGCTCCATGGGGCGGACAGTGGGCACGCGGAGGCTCGTTACACAGTCCCGTAAATGGCCACCCTCGTCCTTCAGGTTGTAGCCGTCAATGCGCTTGTCACGTTCCGATACCTTCCACAACTTGATGGTTTTATCTGAAATGTGATATAGAAAAAATTTCAGAGCTTTACAAAAGCAAAAAGATTGTTTCAAAATTTATAACAAGTTATGAAGAACCAGTAAACTGAACTATATGTTAATTGTATTATTTCCCAAATAAACAAATGTTACAATGCATATGCAGGGAAGTGTAGTTTTTATCCAAGTAAACAGATGCACATATTAAAAGTATGCATATGCAGGTTACAGAATAATAGTAACTGAAAGTCTGTGGAATTATGCACTTAGTATTATTTAAAATAACCTAAAAATCAAAAATAATTTTTGGGCTAGACATTAATATCTCTAACCATGGATAAAATTAAAATGAGACAAACTTAAACCTTCATCATTTACAATTTTTTTAAGTTTTACAGAAAAGCTTGCAAATATCCTTTTATTTACAAAAAACTTCTTGTGCAACACAAAATACATGGTACTTCTTGCATAACATGACTCAATATTTTGATTGCCATAACTTACCATTAGTTGATAATAGGAAATGAGCAGGATTCTTCCTTTTTAACCACCTAATTTTATTGATTTTTTCTTCAATTTCTAAACTTTTAAGATAATCAAATTCTGGCTCATGGCTCTGAAAGGTACTATAGACATTATATTCTCCTCTCTTGGGAACAGACAGCTTAGACTGAAAGTAAACAAAACCCATTATTTTCATGCTTCCATCATTTCAAGAAAAGCAAAACAAATCAGTAATGAAAGGGTACTTTACCATGGGATCTCTTTGAAAAATTACCACTCTTCCTCCCTTGTCACCTGTAGCCAGGAGATTGCCATCGTGATTGAATTCTACACATGATATTATGTCCGCTGTAAAAAGAAGAATCATTACACCACAAATCAAAAACTTAAATCTATAATAATAAAACAAGCTGTGTGTTTGTCTGTGGATCTATAGAAACCTACTTAAAATTGGAGTAGAGCTCTGAAATTTTCAGGATAAGTAGTTTTGACCTTCTAATTGTATACATCACAAACAGAATGTTAAAATTTTAATTAGTTCTTTTTTAATTAAAAAACATGTTACAAAATGATATCTAATTGGGCTACAGCTCTGAAATTTTCAACATAAGTAGTTTTGGCCTTTTAAAAAACAGAATTTTAAATTTTTATTTTGTTCTTTTTTAATTAATAAACATTTTACAAAACGACTACTAATAGGGCTACAGCTCTGAAATTTTCAACATAAGTAGTTTTGGCCTTCTAATTGGACTTTAGAAAAACAGAATTTTAAATTTTTCATTAATTAATTTTTTTGATTATTATATATATATTAGGCCTGGGCGATGTTAACATTTCTGCATTGTGATGTATCGGGAAGCAAACATCACGATGTCACGATACATCGCGGTGTGAACTATTTTTTTTTTTTAAACAAAATACTATAAAACAACGTTTTCATAACACGCTATATAGCCGAAAGTTATGCTTACTTAGCTTTGAAATATTTTATTGAATTCATGTAAGGAAGTTTATTTTAAATAACATGAGCAGCGACTGAATTATTTTCAGGAGGATACACAAAGCACCCAAAGGGGTATAAGCTGGTTTTTTTTTTTTTTTTTGGTTTAATCTGGATTTTTTAATTTCTCTATCTTAATGAAATTTTGTTTTGTTATCAGGAAAGGAGAAGGGAGGGAGGGGGAGGGGGGACAAATGCACTTCATGACAGTGCACATGTTACTTTAGTTATTGGACATTCTTAATTATTAAATTAAAAACATATTTTATAATGAATATTGTATTACTTACTATGTACAATATAACTATTAAACAAAAAATAAAATTAATGCATAACATTTAAAATTCTAATAATCTTTATTTTGTGCCAAAAAAATTTGCATTTCCGCAGTTTTTAAGAAGCAAGTTAAATTGAGTAATTAATCTTATGGAAATAAACTTTATTCAAATTGTACAAACTGAAAAAAAAAAAAAAAATTATAAAACATTTATTTACTTACTAGTCAGAAGAGAAAATCCTTCAACGTAAATGTAAAAAAATCGTTTATAAGAGTTTAAGCAATCAAACTAGAGAAAAAACTGTCCATGCGCGATCAGTCCATGCGTTAATTCATATGGACTTCGGCAGATATAACAAACCATCATAGTAATAAATAACCTGATTATCTTAACTGGGTAAAAATTAGACAGAAATTACCGCGCTAGAATACCGCAATTCCCTTGAGTTAATAAATAGAGCAAAGCTCTCAAAGGGTAAAAATGTTAGATATAAAAAATCCTGAAGTAATTCTGATGTACAAGATTTAAAAATACAAAAATGCTATATTTTATTTCTTCTAAGTTACAGAAAAAATGAAAAGAAAAAAAAAAAAAAAAAAAAAAAAAAAAATGAAACAAAAAGTTTAGGAAATACTCAATTGAATTCCAAAAATAGAATATCAAGGTCTTATATCTGATGAAAAATTAAATAAAAATCAAGACGTTTTCCTAGAGTTGAGAGAACAACATAAATAATGTTCAAACAATAAAAGGAATACTTCTTTCATCGAATCTCCAATATTACTAGACTACTGGAGCCTAAAAACAACCTCGAAATTTCAATACTCGGCTGTAAAAACGAAATAGGAAATAAGCGCAAGACCTAAAACAACACATTGTAAAATTGAATTATAATTTCAAAATGTCATGCATGCTTTTTTTTCCTTGAAATTTGCACTTTTTTCTAACTTTATTTGAAATTTTAAAAGCCAGGGGATGCAAAAGCGAATGGAAATCGTCTCAATCGGCGCGGTGTTAGCTGTTACAATACGTTTCTATATAGTCTTGGAGACACCGCGCATACGCAGGGTGGATTACTGCGATGTGGATCGTGTTTCAAACGGCGCGTTGTCGACGGTTTCAATACGTTTCTATAGTATCTTAGAAACCCCGCGCATGAATAATGGCATCACGTTTCTTCGTCCTTGAAGTGCTAAGCAAGAATCGAGTTCTAGTCAAAAAATATCGTGATGTATCGGTTATGCGAAAATAGTGACACCGGTTTGACAATGTTGATTTCACACCGGTTTTGGACGATGTATCGATACATTGCCCAAGCCTAATATATATATTACAAAACGATTTCAAATAGGGCTACAGCTTTGAAACTTTCAACATAAATAGTTGTGGCCTTCTAATTAGATTTTTGAAAAACAGAATTTACATTTAAAAAAAAAAAAAAAAATTAAATTAATATATAAATATTTTACAAAACGATTTGTAATTGGGATACATTTCTGAAATTTTCAATACAAGTAGTTTTGACCTTATAATTGGACTGACAAAAAGAATGTTTAAAATTTTAATTTGTTTCTCAATTTATTTTTTCACAAAAAGCGACTTCGAATAGGCCTAGATATCGGAAAGTTTCAACACA
The DNA here is from genome assembly GCA_963978545.1 of Linyphia triangularis. Classification (NCBI taxonomy): domain Eukaryota; kingdom Metazoa; phylum Arthropoda; class Arachnida; order Araneae; family Linyphiidae; genus Linyphia; species Linyphia triangularis. Next base: position 46,471,753 of record OZ021726.1, on the reverse strand, counting down.
AGTAGTTTTAGCCTCTAATTTTGCTTTCCACAAACACGTGTTAAAATAATCTTAAAGGGGTGTTGTATTAAAGGAGAATATTTTTTTTCTTGACAAGGGAGAGGCTTATAATATTAATTCATTACGTAGCAATTAGATTTTAGTGAGTGAAGCGAACTTTTGCCTACGCAGCAATGAACCTTTCAGCGAGCGAAGCGAGCCCATGCTTGCGTAGCAATGAACCTTTTAACGAGTGAAATAAGCTTGTGTTTATGTGTCCATGAACTTTTCAGCGAACGAAGCGAGCTTGATTTTGCGTAGCGATGAACCTTCCTGCGAGCAAAGTGCCAAAACTGGGTCCTATACACGAATAACAGATTTCCGAAACGCGAGGCTTCACAGATAGCTAAAATATTGCACGTTAAAATTTTGTAGCAAAGCACGGGTATTTAGCTAGTACTCAATAAATATGTATGCATTCATCTTTCCAGTAACTTTTTCTAATGCTCAAGAAGGATCTTCACCCCGTCCCTTAGACAACAATATCTGATGGAATACTGCTTTAAAAAATATAAAATTTCTTACCAAGTTATAACAACAGTTAACTGAATGATATTTATGGTAAATTAGTAATTTTTAGAAAGTTTTATAAAGTAACACATAAAATATTTTTAATGATTTTGTGTTCCTCTCTTGAATAAATGTATTTTTTGCAGGAATGGAATACAAAATTATGTTATTTGCTATTATATATAGTTTCTTGAAATTTATTTAGTAAAATAAAATCACTATTCTGTCAAAAAAGTAATGTGACATGACATTACCTAATAAATATTTTAACTGGATGTACTGTATTTTGTTTGGGCTTTCAATAGCTTTGTATGACATTTTTTTAAGTGAAAAAAATTAAGACTTTACCAATTATTTAAAAAAAAAATTAAGAAACAGTAGAATAACATAATATTCAACAAAGTAGTCCAAATGATTATTGGAACTTATTTCTGTGATAAAAGATTAGAAATTATTCATTTTTATATTTCTAATAATAGACATTAAAAAGAAAATCGTTTATGGCACTTTTACTCTGAAAAAAGTATACAAAATATATAGCAACAATTAGTAACTAAATATTTTCAAAACTTAGGTAAAGATTATGCAGTCCTATTATGTAAGAAAAGGCAGTGTAATTTAAAAGCATGAAACATTACTCAAACTGCAATAATTTGAAAAAATAGTCCTTATTTAAAAAACTGATTTGATATTTTAATTGACAGATCATTTCTAATTTACATATGTAAGGATTTCTTTCCACATTGAAATGCAGCAGTTTTTATTTTTGGTATTCACACGTCTAGGAGCTGTCAACTTTCCCGCAACATTGTATACAGAAGATAATATAATGTGAATGTAAATGGTGCAAGATATCCCAACATTACATTCCACCACTATTTTTGATTGCAAGTAAATTCCTTGCCACTACTTGAATCTGATGATGCACACTAGATTAAATAAGAAAGATTGACAAGCCACTTGCACTTAAGCCGAAACGGGCCTTTATAGTGTGCCTAATATGGTGCATATTAACATGGAATACTAATAATTCAATTTGGTGACACCTGACCAATATTTTGGTCATTCAACACTGTCTTACCAAGTCCATATACATATCAAACGTAAAGTTTAACCTAATCCTAGTAAATTACTTTATGAAATAGCTGGAAATATCCTCACAACTACCTGAAGGGTTACAGCTCAGAATCTTTTACTGAAAATATGTAAGTCAAATTCCATCAAAACTTAGGAAAGAATAGACAGTCTAATTTTTTCCAGACAGTCAAGCAATTCTATATTGATGTAAACTATTGTATTAATGATAAAACATTAAAAACTATAATGTATAAGACTATACAAGATATGAAAATCCGAATAGAGCAGCAATAAGTACAAGTGGATGATCTAATCTTGTACCAACACTATGATAGTATCCCTTCATGACTATGCTTTCATTCTTTGCTTTAACTATTTGTTTGTACATCTGAATGAATAGGTTCATGAAGAAAAGAATAACATGCAGGTTTGCTTCCGAGCCTGGTCTAAAAGATCTCAACCACCAAGAATGAGGTGAGGAATTTCCTGCAAATGATTGCTCAGCTAATATATCGCTATATGGACAAAAACATGGTTTGGGTTGATATTAAAATTGTTTTACCTATGGCAACTTTTGCAAAATATTTGGTACCAGCTTTGTGGGTCTTGATAGCACTAGCATTAAGAAGTGAAAATTGTTGTTTTATTAACGATAATCCCAGATGGTAATGTAACGAATTTTTCCTAGTAGATGAATGTCCAAGAATTTCTTGATATAAATATCCTGTTTTTGTCATGATTGATATTCTATGATTTAGCCTGGGTCTCATGTTCTGTTGACTTTATATATTGCTTGTAGAATATAAGAGACCGGCTATGGCTAAGTTATAAGGTATCATTAAGTATGCAATTTAATACTCCATTTATTTTCATAAATGCATGCAGCAGAATAACTTAGTTATGCTGCTTCTTTCCTAAGGAAATGTAACTTTTTTTATGCACAATTAATTTTTAAATATAATTCATTTTTAATAGAGAAAACCAAAAGACACTAAGGAACTCTAATCTTAAAATCAAAAGAGTCAAAGCCAAAAATAAAAAGTTTGCAGTGATTTTCAAGATTGTATTACCAAGGTTGCTCTTACAAACTTTGGGATTCTCATAAAATTATCTAAGAAATATACAGCTTATAGTATTATTTAACCTTACAATTAAAACTAGTTATAGCAACAAAACAATTAATCCTAAAAGCAGGGAGCACAGTGAATTTTCTAACAAAAATAAGTAGGAATTTTAAGGACAATTCTAAAAATTTCAGGAAAGTTTTAAGGATGATTCCTAAAAGTTTTAGGGGTAATTCCAAAAGTATTAGGGATAATTCTCAAAAATTTAAAGACACTTCTTTTAAAGCTGACATAGATGTTTCTTTTAAAGCATGTTTCAATACCAGTAAAAAATTGCTAATTTTCAAATAAATGAATAATTAAAATCTCAGAAAAGATTTTCTCCTCTGGAAGAATATCTGGGTTTTGTCATGGGTTTGTGGAGTAAATCGGGATATTTTTAATTTTTTTAGGAATTATTGAAAAATGTAAGTACAATACTAGGAATTTTAGGGAGACATAAAAATTTAAGAAATATTAGGACAAATAGATCAACCAATAAATAAATGTCCCTATCTCTATCATTAAAACATTTTAAATCACAAATCTTTTTAATTGAATGTATTAAAAAAATTTGAACACTAATATTTTGGTAACATCCTATAAAATGCTAGAATAAGAAACATCCTATAGCATGCAGATCCTAGTGATACAATTGCAAAGATTTAAATAAACATTAAAAGGTTTTAATCGGGTTAAACAACATTACACCTAAAGGTGCCCAATACAAGGAACTGAATAGAAACTTTTAAACTGTCTTATTTTTAAGAAAATCCCTGTAGTTAAGACAATTTCCACAACATGTACCACTTAGAGAGGAATTTGGAAAACTGGTTTCTGCTGCTCCGTTTCATGCCTATCTCTGTTGTAAGGCCAATTCGTTCACAAAAGATCGATTCTCAATGTTCGATTATTTTTGTGCAATAATTTCAGGAACTGATTTATTTTCTCATCTGAATCTTTCTCACTCTTGCCTGGTCTAGTGTTTCTGAAAACTCACAATGCATGCCCACTTGGCAAGCTGCACTTGGCGTCAACTGATACAGGATATGGGAATTCACTCAAATTTACAATAATCTAAGTAATTAATTTTTTTTTAAATATCTTGATTTGACTGACAACATGCAAAGAGGAAATGAGTCTGCATTCTTAAAAGACATTGAGATATATTACTTATTATTACAGTTTTCACACAATAACTAAAATTTGCATGAGATCCAATTCTAAATATTGACAACTTTTAAACCTGTAAACTGATCCTACAATATCTCTAGTGTCAGTAGAATCTTTCAAACTTGTAATCCAAGTCATTGAAATTTTATAAAACTATAGTATTATGAAACACAGCATGCAAAGAATAGAGTTGTGAATTTTTCACACAAAAAATAATCAAAGATTTCAATGAAGTGTTAATTCTAGTTTCTGAACTTGACAGGTATCAGGCCAGGAAGCTTATAACAACTCTAGTGTGAACTTAGACACATCAAATAAAATTTGACACTCATAAAACAGTTAAAAAGATAAAAAATTTCAATTAAGTTATTTACGTTATATGAATGATAACGGAAGCATAACGGAATTATCCTAATAAACTTTCAAAATACTTCAGAGAAAATTAAACCTTATCGTATGTCAACAGTTGCTAAACGTTTGATTTCAATCGGATCTATATTGAAAAGTTTTATCTGCTAAGAATTAACGATGTAATATGTTTCATAGATAAACAAATTCAAAGTACACTGAATTTTAATAGAAGCAAGATTTCAGAAGAAAAGAAAAAGACTTACCCTCTGTTATCTCATCATCAAGAGTTCCTTTAACCTGTGAAAAACTCCACTGGATGTCCCCATTTCCTAAAATATCAATGCTAAATTATTATCAAAGTTAGAGTGAGATGAAATAGCATCTCGATATAAGGGCAAGAGAATCAATACAGTATAACAATGCTATTTATTGACATTACCGGACAAGTTTGTCTAATCGTCATGGTCAAGACATAAATATTAAACAAAGAGGAATGTAGCAGAACGAAAAGATTGTTACCTGCCATGCTGGGGAAAAGTATTTCCCCCTTTTCTATAAATTAAATTCGTTAACAATTAAGATTTTTCCGGCATTTGTGGGGATCAAGAGATACAGCACATTATGCAGAAAATGGCGTTTAAGAAGCGTTGCCAAACACAAAACAAGTTGTTGGATTTCAAAATCAGAAACATTTTCATTCATTACAAGCTAGGATGATAAGCATGAAATTTCAAAATTATGACATTATCAGTTGTAGATCATGGAGATAAAGGATTAAAATAGACCAAATGTAATAAATTTGAAAAAAGTAAACTTTTATCTCAAATATTTTAGATAAAATCATTTCAAATTAATAGTTTTGTGTGCTTGGATTTATCGATTTATACTCGAGGGGCACATGACATCATAGGACTTGTCCCTCGCTTCGCTGCCCACCAAAATCACTCTGAAATCAGCTCTTTTCACCACGATTTCCTCGAAATTTGATCATTTACTAAATAAAAACTACAATTTTAACTACATCAAAATATATTTCCGAATATCTAAAATCTTTTTTTGGACGTCTGCCTAATGAATTAGTTGATTTGAACTTAATTATTTACAGTTTAATTGCAATACAGTCACAGACTCCCATTGACTCGTATGATTGAAAAGCCAGCTTTCTGCCCACCCGGAATGTCTAGGAACCGGTTTTCATCCCTCTGAATTGCTTTGTTGATAAACAGGTCAAATTAACTGCCAAATTTCAGCCCTATTGCATTAATGGAAGTGGGTTAATATCACTATATATCGCAATCACAAATCTGGTTGGATTGCAGAGCCACCCTTGTTTAGTACCCTTATTGATATTGCGCTTGAGAGTGGGGCAGATACAAACACACATATGAAAATAGTAATTGTTATATCTGGAGATTATTTTTATCTTTTAGAATTAGTATTTTGTAATTTAGTTTGAGGGCTTTACATAATGATTTCCCTGAAATTCCATTCATGATTTCTATATTCAAATATAAATATAAACAGAATTGATTTTAATAGCTTCAATTAATTGAACAAAAAAATTTAACTAAATAAATTATTATTCATATTTCAATAAAACAGATAGTTAATGAATTTAATTTGTTAGCTATCGAAAATCAGTCATACAATTAAATAACTAATAACAGAAAAATATTACATTTTAATTTCAATTAAAATTTCAACTAATGAGCATATTTTTTGCCATAAATTTGGATTCAGGGCTTTTGTGCTTTGAAAGTGGATATTTTTTTTAATAAAATATACCTATTACTTTCTAACTACCTGCATGGCCCCGAGTTGTGGGGATCAGTTATTGGTGTATATAGGTCCCAGCTTTTGGCACTTAGCGAATGGGCTCGCTTCGCTCGCAGATATGTGTCATTGTTAAGCTTGGCGTCCACTATCGCAGAGAAAAGCAGAGCGACATGTATTAGAGCAAATTACAAAGACTGTCAACGTCCATTATAGCTCGAAGCTCGTGCTATATAGTAGACATTGGCAGCCTTGTAATTGGCTCTAATCCACTAAACTTTGCTCTGTTCTGAAGTGATCAGCGATAGTGGACATCTAGCTTTATACGCAAACACAGCTCGCTACCCTAGTAGCAATCACTGCATGGCGTTTCGTCGGCCAATGATCGGAATTCATCAAAGTCATCGCCGATTCCCCAGACTGATATATAAACACACCCGTAATATTTCCTCGTCTTCCGATGAGGAAGACGATGACCCTAAACTCATCGGCAAAAGATATCTTCCCAACATCGGTGGCCGGTAGAATTTCTGATAATCGTTTTTTTGATCGGCAAGATATCGGAACCACATCGACAGGCGATAAAAAACTTATGTTTCTTTTTCGTGCAATTCCACTGAATTAGAGGCGATCCTTGAATGTATTTCAAATTTAAATCAAGTATACAATTTGCTAAACATTTCGCTTTGGCAATAAGTGAAAAATATTTTAAAAATAAGTGTACGAAAAATTTTAAATGTAAAAATATATTTTGAAAAAATGCAAACCACATAATTATATATTGCTTATCTAATACGTCAATAAAATCCATAAATAAAAAAAAATATATAGTGTAAAAAAATATAGGAACAATTTTGTAAAATTAAAAATAAATTCTCATTTCAATTTCAATATAAAATAAAAATATAGTCCTTGTTTTTAAATAGTTTTCATTATAATTTGCTGAACTCATTTTGGTCCGTTTTTTAAACATCTTTTAAGTAAAATAAAAATATGTTTATATGTTTCAAAAAGTTAATCAAATTGGATATAGTTTTTTAAAAAATTTAAAAATTAAATATATTTTTTTAAATGTCAAAATTATTTAAAAAAAACTTAAATTGCATTTCAAAAAATATCATAAAATTTACTGGTCAGTTAGTTAAAATTTTACAAAATAGATGGCGACACTATTTGACACTATTATTTTTTTGCTATAGTAAATAAATTAATATCATTTTCCCAAATTTATGGAAGATTTGCTATTTTCCGAAAATACCCCATATATATAAAAAAATGTCGGTCAATTTCCTTGCAAAGTCTGTATGATAGTAGAGTTTTGTACTACAATACAATTGCTATACCAAGAATCCCAAGTAACTACAGTCCAGTGGCCATGTCAACGCACTCCGGAGATAACCGTCCTCGGTTCGATCCCAGGGTAAGTAATTTAGACAATTCTGAATTTGGTAGTGTTATAACTTCGATTTGTACTCTTAAAATGTCACTGGAAATACTACCATATAAGAATTACGAGCTCCGGCTATTAGTTTTGCATTATTTTAACTTGTCGTTTTTAATATTCGATACTTACATCTTTATAATTATTTAATGTTTATTAATTGATATTTTCGACAAAATAACGACCATTGTTTCGATATTTCTTGAGAGCAAAATTTTCCTCGGATAGTGCTCGTATTTCCCCCTTTTCGCTCGGCCTTCGAACTAATTCTTGTCGGCTTCTGCTCGAATTCGATCAGTTTCCGGACATCGGCCAATGGCCGGCCACGGGGACAAAATGGATTAGTTGCCAAGGGAAAAATAAGTTTAGGGTGAGTTTCCGGCGATTCACCTGGGGATGGAATTCCGATCATCGCCCGAGGTAAAATTGCTACTAGGGCCCTAGTAGCAATCACTGCATGGCGTTTCGTCGGCCAATGACCGGAATTCATCAAAGTCATCGGCGATTCCCCAGATTGATATATAAACACATCCGTATTTCCTCGTCTGCCGATGACCCTAAACTCATCGGCAAAAGATATCTTCCCAACATCGGTGGCCGGTGAAATTTCTGATTAACGTTTTTTGATCGTCGAAAGATATCGGAATGACATCGACAGCCGATAAAAAACTTGTTTCTTTTTCTTGCAATTCCACTGAATTAGAGGCGATCCTTGAATGTATTTCAAATTTAAATCAAGTATACAATTTGCTAAACATTTCGCTTTGGCAGTAAGTGAAAAATATTTTAAAAATTAGTGTACGAAAAATTTTAAATGTAAAAATATATTTTGAAAAAATGCAAACCACATAATTATATATTGCTTATCTAATACGTCAATAAAATCCATAAATAAAAAAAAATATGTAGCGTAAAAAAATATAGGAGCAATTTTGTAAAATTAAAAATAAATTCACATTTCAATTTCAATATAAAATAAAAATATAGTCCTTGTTTTTAAATAGCTTTCATTATAATTTGCTGAACTCATTTTGGTCCGTTTTTTAAACATCTTTTAAGAAAAATAAAAATATGTTTATAGGTTTCAAAAAGTTAATCAAATTGGATATAGTTTTTTAAAAAATTTAAAAATTAAATATATTTTTTTAGATGTCAAAATTATTAAGTAAACTCTTAAATTGCATTTCAAAAAATATCGCAAAATGTACTGGTCAGTTAGTTAAAATTTTTCAAAATAGATGGCGACACTATTTATTTGACACTATTATTTTTTTGCCATAATAAATAAATTAATATCATTTTCCCAAATTTATGGAAGATTTGCTATTTTCCGAAAATACCCCATATATAAAAAAATATGTCTGTCAATTTCCTTGCAAAGTCTGTATGATAGTAGAGTTTTGTACTACAATACAATTGCTATACCAAGAATCACAAGAAACTACAGTCCAGTGGCCATGTCAACGCACTCCGGAGATAACCGTCCTTGGTTCGATCCCAGGGTCAGTAATTTAGACAATTCTGGTGTGAGTAATTTGGTAGTGCTATAACTTCGATTTGTACTCTTAAAATGTCACTGGAAATACTACCATATAAGAATTACGCGCTCTGGGTAAATATTTTAGTTTCGCATTATTTTAACTTGTCGTTTTTAATATTCGATACTTACATCTTTATAATTATTTAATGTTTATTAATTGATATTTTCGACAAAATAACGACCATTGTTTCGATATTTCTTGAGAGCAAAATTTTCCTCGGATAGTGCTCGTATTTCCTCCTTTTCGCTCGGCCTTCGAACTAATTCTTGTCGGCTTCTGCTCGAATTCGATCAGTTTCCGGACATCGGCCAATGGCCGGCCACGGGGACAAAATGGATTAGTTGCCAAGGGAAAAATAAGTTTAGGGTGAGTTTCCAGCGATTCACCTGGGGATGGAATTCCGATCATCGCCCGAGGTAAAATTGCTACTAGGGATAGAAACCTACTTAAAATTGGAGTAGAGCTCTGAAATTTTCACATAAGAAGTTTTGGCTTTCTAATTTTATGTATGCCAAACAGAATGTTAAAATTTTAGTTAGTTCTTTTTTAATTATTTTTTTTTTTTTACAAAATTACTTCAAACAGAGATACAGCTCCGAAATTTTCTACATAAGTAGTTTTAGCCTTCTAATTGTAGTTTTAAAAAACAGAATGTTAAAATTTTGATTAGCTTTTTTTCATTAATTTTCTAAATTAATTTTTTTTTTTAATTTACAAAACGACTTCTAATAGTGCTACAGCTCTGAAATATTCAACCTAAGTAGTTTTGGCCTTCTAATTGGACTTTTGGAAAACAGAATTTAATTTTTTTTATTTTGTTCTTTTTTAATTAATTAATAAATATTTTACAAAACGATTTCTAATAGGGCAACAGCTCTAAAATTTTCAACATAAGTAGTTTTGGCCTTCTAATTGGACTTTTAAAAAAGAGAATTTTAAAATTTTCTTTCTTTTTTGGGGGGATTTTTTTTTTAATTAACAAATTATTTTTTCAACTTAAGTAGTTTTGGCCTTCTTATTGGACTTTTGACAAAAGAATGTTAAATTTTAATTTTTAATCAATATTTGTACAAAAAGCGACATCTAAATAGGCCTAGAACTCTGTAAGTTTCAACATAAGTAGTTTTGGCCTATGGCCTTCAAATTTTGCTTTTCACAAACACGTGTTAAAATATTCTTAAAGGGGTGTTGTATTATTGTATTAAAGGTGATTTTTTTTTTTTCACGACAGGGGAGGGGTTTCTAATATTAAGGCTTTACGTAGCAATTAGTTTTTAGTGAGTGAAGCGAGCTTACGCTTACGCAGCAATAAACCTTTCAGCGAATAACGCGAGCTCAAGCTTGCATAGCAATGAACTTTTCAACGAGTGAAGTAAGTCTGTACTTAATGTGTCAATAAACTTTTCAGCGTGTGAAGATAGTTAGATTTTGCGTTGCGATGAACCTTCCTACGAGCTGCGAGCGAAGTGCCAAAATTTATGACCTATACACCAATGACGGATTTCCGCAACGCGGGGCCTCACAGCTAGCTAAAAAATAGCATATGGTAAAATTTCGTAGCGAAGCACGGGTATTCAGCTAGTTATAGATATAGGTCATAAAGAAACTACCGGGGGGGGGGGTAAAATGGGGTGAATAGGAACAGCGGGGTGAATCGGAACGAAATTTCATGAAATTACAAAGCAATTATTATTTTACACAAATAAAGCAATTTTAGTTATATATATATTTTTTTATTTGGCTAACATGTTTGGAATCTTGAAAAAAAATTATGAGGTTTTCAACACTGTACTTTTTTTAAATTTTTTTTTGAAACAGCGTGAATACAATCCAAAGAGTTTTAACCTCTCCAAAACTTATCCCGTAATTAATAACATGTACCAGTTATAGACTTGCATAATATATTTTTAGATAAGTACAAACATCCACAACAACATGCCATACTTAATTTAACTTGGTTTTAAAAACTTTTTATTTTACGAATTTTTATGTTTGCCTCGTCTCGATTTCGAGATTTGCGGGGTGAATCGGAACACGTGAAAAGTGATATTAAAAAGCTGTTTTTGGCAAGATTATGTTCCACATAAGATTCAACGACTGAAGAAAAATCTAATTTCTCCCTTCAAGACAGTAATCAAGATTGCAGGCTTGAATAAATGTCAGAAGAGGAGCCAAATTTCACCATGGCAGAAAACCCGATTGTTCCAGTGGTTTTTTCTCTAAATGACTTCATTATCTTTCAGTTATATGGAAAAATGTATGAAGACTATGTGAGCAAAGTTTTACACCCACAAGGTTATTGCTATATAAGTGTGTTTTACAAAAAGCGCCTATGAACGAAGAGATTTTCTGAAACAAATGTGGATGCTTTTCTTCTTTCACAAAATATTTTAAGGAATTTGCAGTTATACGGCACGCAAACATAAAATACAAGTAGATTAAAAAATATTATTAATTTTAAAGACTATTTGGATGAGTTATAGGAGAAGAGTTGATACGTTTTCAAACATATGATTTGTTTTGGCAATTATTGACAAACACAAATTTTATCCGTCATATTAAATGATTTTTTTATGATAATTTTGTTTTCCTATTTACCACAAGTCATTATTATTTGTTTTTTTGTCACCCTGTAAACATTTAAATAAGATCAGACATAAATGTAACCAGTGTTCCGATTCACCCCTTTCTGCCGGGTGAATCGGAACACAATGAAAAAATTCAAAATAAATTAAAGTCCTAGTTTTTTCAAAAAATTTTGGGTTGATCCTCAAAGAAGAAGGTAAGACCCAAGTTTCAATGTCAAAAATATGTTCCTTAACGATCTAATTACAACCGATTTTTACTTTGAAAGTTGAAAAGTGTTCCGATTCACCCCATTTTAAGGTACTTTTTACCTAAGTTAAAAAAAAAAAATCAAAACAAATGGAAACAAGTTCATCCAGCATATTGATTCATTCTTTTAAAATATCCTGTTGGCTACTCGTTTAAAAAATTTCTTTACTTAAAATTATCTTAATATTAAGTATCGGAAAACAGGTAGAATTGAATATTTAGATCAGAAAACAAGTATAATATAAATAACAAACACATAAATATAAATTAAGGGTGTAGCTTAAAAACTTTTTATTGAAGGAGTCCTATTTTTGGCGCCCTTTTAACGTATCTCTGAAACCCGCTTACATAAACTTCCTACCCTCTCTTTTCCTTTATATAGAGCGTTTAGTACTTTTGTATTGAAAAGGGGGTCATAACATTCCCCAAATTAGTACCAATCCACCTCATGAATTTCCTGCTTATGCTACTTGAAGACGACATTTTCTTTTTTGACTTCTTTTAAGATTATCGTTGCCAAAGCTAACAAATCTCCTGTCGAAATGAAATTTTCTTTTTTTTTTCTCAATATTCCATTCTCCTCCATAACATCTGTAAAATCCAAATTCGTCTTTTGCTTTTGATACAATATTGGCAAAACATGGCCTTGACTTCGTACAAATTAAAATTATTGAGGAAAATCGTGAACTTAAGAATGTACTGCATTGTATGCATTCATTCAGAAAAAAATGGACTACCAACTTGTCTCACTCGTCATGAATTTTATACCATAAAAATGTTTTTTGTTAAAATCTTATACTGGTACTGCTTATATAAATTTTGCGACTTTTTAAAATTTTTGCGATTAGGATTAATTAATGTTTGACTCGTAAATCGCGCATAAAATTCAGCTGATCCCTGGCCCAAGTGTAAATGTTAGCAATGGGGAAAAAATCAGAACTTTTATACACCCAAACATCTATTTGCAACAACTCGATGGCCAAAATTTTACTTCAATCTATAGGAACGCGAGCTCGAGGAGAAGGAAAAAATACCTCTCTTAGATTTGTTTGTTAAAATAGAGGTTTTGTGATGGTAGTCTCGTGTATATATGACAGATACAGCACCTAGTCATCAGAGATCTCTATTGGTCAGCGCGCCTGTCTACTGATCTAGGAGTACTCGGTTCAACTCCCCGTTACTGCACATCGCTAAATTAGTGACCCGCATATTCGAACACATTAGTGGCGCCACCTACTGCACGACATCCATACTATAACATCAGCAAGCAACGTCTGACGACTCACTGCCACACAGCAAGCAACCGCTGGAGACTCACTGCCACACGCAATGTACTCAACTCACTGCCACACAGCAAGCAACCGCTGGAGACTCACTGCCACACGCAATGTACTCAACTCACACGCAAGCAACTTAATCGTTTGCCCCTTCGCGACTCACTAGGAAGGGGATATGTGATGGTCTCGTACACATGTCGAAGGGATATGAACAAAAATACGGAGATTTAATGAAATCCCTAAGGAAAGGATCAATTCAAGGAAGATGTTAAAATTACTACACTGTTGGGTGATTTCCCTAAAGAAAGTAGATTATTTGATCAAATCCCTGAACTGTTTTAATGAAAAAATGAAATAAACAAGTTCGGACTAAGAATTAGTCCTACCTAAGAATTTCAAGTCCAAAAGAATTCCTCTTTTCACCGAATCATTAAACGATTACTTTACAAAGCTTTATTTGGAACAGAACCAAAAACAGGTCTCCAATCAAGTCATATTTCAAAGGAGTTGCTTGAAATTTTTTTTTTACTGAACAGGACTTGGATCTATTTCTTAATCAGCAGGACCATGATATAACACCAGGAGACTTATCAGTAACTTCCTTAGAGGACAACCAGCGACGCTTCAACTTCAAAAGATCTACCAGCATCCGAATAAATTTATTACAATGCTTCAACTTCAAATGATCTATCAATAGTTAAACAACCAACAATATCACTTCAATGTCGCCCGATCTAACCGCAGCTGATTTATTTACCAAAAAGGTTTTAAGTTTAGAGGATCTAACAGAAATTGAATAAAATTCTTTTTCGACAATAAGACATCTCGAACCAGTTAACAACTCTACTTCAACTTCTGCATGTGATATTTGTAAAAATCTGATGCACGCAATATGTGTGAATACAGTAGGAGAAGAAGGATATGGATCGAAAATTCTATTCTATGCCAAAGTTTCTTTGAAGAAATTTAAAGACGTGTTAGTGGATTCCATAGTTTTGGTTGATATACCAAAGATACAAGGCCGTAGACCAGGGGGGGGGGGACCGACGGACCCCCCCTCCCCAAAAAAAAAATTGTGGGAAATCTTGTTTCACTACTTCCCCTTCTTTTTTTGTGTAACTTGTTATATATGTATTTAATCAAATCTTCGACCATAACTCCCCTCCCCTGAAAAAAATCCTGGCTACGGGCTTGCTAAGGTAGACAGAGGTCCATTAGATGAAAATAACATTGTGAGGATCGTATTAGATATAAAAAAAATGATTCAAGTTGGAACCTCAGGTGGAATTATAAAAGATTGGTTAACTAGAAACGCTCTTTAAATAATTACTACAACATATACCGAAACAGTTCCACAAACTAACCTAAGTCTGCGTGAGATTGCAGGAAAATTATTCTTATTTGGAGGTCAAGGATTTAAGAAGTGTTCCTGTGTACAATCCAAAATACAATGTAAAACAAAAATGTGACTGTAAAAAAAGTGTCGTACTTTGTAATTCGAGATACCACAAAATCAACAAAGTGTTTTAATAAAAACAAATAATCATTATTATTTCTTAATAATTACATTCACTAAAAATGTTTAAAATTTCACCAAAAATATCCTTTTTGTTTTTAAAAATAGTCAAATAATATTATTTTATCTTTTCTGTAAAACAGTTACTTTCTTTGGGGAAATCACCCAACAGAGTTGTAATTATAACATTGATCATTTACCGTAGGTATTTGATTAAATCTCCGTTTTTAACATCGCCCTACAACATATATAGGACAGATACAACACTTAGACATCAGATATGTTTTTTGTCTAGTGGTTAGCGAGTCTTTCTTCTGATCTACGAGTTCCCGGTTCGACTTTCCGTTGGCACACATCGCTACAGACTTCTTCCGATATCTCTTGATAGTATGAAAACTCAATCTGAGACTAACGCGGCATTTATATCTTATGGTTGACTCAACCAGGTTGAGTCAAGCTTATCTAAGGATATTTTACGAGCTTGGCAGAGACATCCTTTAGCCACCAAAAATGAAGATACGAAGGGTTCAATTGGTAATTCTCATCTTTCCCGTTTAATGAAGTTTTGGCAGAGCTATACTGCAACGAGTTTGTTTGTTGGGAATCAGAGAAAATGTATATTTTCCCTAGTAGCAATTTAACCTCGGGCGATGATCGGAATTCCATCCCTAGGTGAATCGCCGGAAACTCACCCTAAACTTATCTTTCCCTTGGCAACTAATCCATTTTGTCCTCGTGGACGGCCATTGGCCGATGTCCGGAAACTGATTGAATTCGAGCAGAAGCCGACAAGAATTAGTTCGAAGGCCGAGCGCAAAGGGGGAAATACGAGCACTATCCGAGGAAAATTTTGCTCTCAAGAAATATCGAAACAATGGTCGTTATTTTGTCGAAAATATCAATTAATAAACATTAAATAATTATAAAGATGTAAGTATCGAATATTAAAAACGACAAGTTAAAATAATGCAAAACTAAAATATTTACCCAGAGAGCGTAATTCTTATATGGTAGTATTTCCAGTGATATATTAAGAGTACAAATCGAAGTTATAGCACTACCAAATTACTCACACCAGAATTGTCTAAATTACTTACCCTGGGATCGAACCACGGACGGTCATCTCCTAAGCGCGTTGACATGGCCACTGGACTGTAGTTACTTGTGATTCTTGGTATAGCAATTGTATTGTAGTACAAAACTCTACTATCATACAGACTTTGCAAGGAAATTAACCGACATTTTTTTTTTATATATGGGGTATTTTCGGAAAATAGCAAATCTTCCATAAATTTGGGAAAATGATATTAATTTATTTATTATAGCAAAAAAATAATAGTGTCAAATAAATAGTGTCGCCAACTATTTTGTAAAATTTTAACTAACTGACCAGTACATTTTATGATATTTTTTGAAATGCAATTTAAGAGTTTACTTAATAATTTTGACATTTAAAAAAATATATTTAATTTTTAAATTTTTTAAAAAACTATATCCAATTTGATTAACTTTTTGAAACATATAAACATATTTTTATTTTACTTAAAAGATGTTTAAAAAACGGACCAAAATGAGTTCAGCAAATTATAATGAAAACTATTTAAAAACAAGGACTATATTTTTATTTTATATTGAAATTGAAATGGGAGAATTTATTTTTAATTTTACAAAATTGTTCCTATATTTTTTTACACTATATATTTTTTTTTATTTATGGATTTTATTGACGTATTAGATAAGCAATATATAATTATGTGGTTTGCATTTTTTCAAAATATATTTTTACATTTAAAATTTTTCGTACACTTATTTTTAAAATATTTTTCACTTATTGCCAAAGCGAAATGTTTAGCAAATTGTATACTTGATTTAAATGTGAAATACATTCAAGGATCGCCTCTAATTCAGTGGAATTGCACGAAAAAGAAACATAAGTTTTTTATCGCCTGTCGATGTGGTTCCGATATCTTGCCGATCAAAAAAACGATTATCAGAAATTCTACCGGCCACCGATGTTGGGAAGATATCTTTTGCCGATGAGTTTAGGGTCATCGTCTTCCTCATCGGAAAACGAGGAAATATTACGGGTGTGTTTATATATCAGTCTGGGGAATCGCCGATGACTTTGATGAATTCCGATCATTGGCCGACGAAACGCCATGCAGTGATTGCTACTAGGGTTGCCTTAAGACTCACGAAAGCAAAGATTGTTTAAATGTGAGATCTCTTTCGTTAAAAGAGAAAATTGCTAAAGTAAGAGAGAAAAAATATTGTCTGAGATGTTTAAAACCCACACATTTTTCGGAAAATGTCTTGCCTCTGTTCACTGCCACGCTAGTAAAAGGTTACACAATGAAGCTTGTATGTATTATATTGATCTATTCGGAAATAGAAATCAGTAGTTTTGTGGTGGTCTCGCATACAAAAAATAGATACAACTCCTAGACATCAAAAATATATTTTGTCTAGTGGATAGAGTATCTGGCTTGGGAAACTAATGGTCGCACGATCGATCCCCAGCGATCGCAAAGCTACTACGCTTTATTGGTGACTATCGGACAACTGAATCACGCTGCCATCTATCGGCACCTTCTGAAAATACTGCACGACTTCCACATAGTCATCTCAGCATCTTTGGCGACTGACTGCCAAACAGCAAGGAACCTCCAGCAACTTACTGCCGCACGCGCAAGCAACTCAACCGTTCGTCCCTTCGTGACTCACTGGGAAGGGGCTATGAGGTGACCTCGGGTACAAATAACAGATACAACTCCTAGACACCAGAGATCTCTTTTGTCTAGTGGATAGAGTATCTGGCTGGGAAACCAAAGGTCTCACGATCAATCCCCAGCGACCACAAAAAAAAGCTATTACGCTTTATTGGTAACTCTCGGACACCAATGTAGCGGATGTGCGCTAACGGGGAGTCGAACCCGGGACTCCTAGATCAGAAGACTGGCGCTCTAACCACTGAACGAAAGTAATCTCTTTTGTCTAGTGGATACAGTATCACGTCTGGGTCACCAATAAAGCATAGTAGTTTGTTTAAGGTCGCTGGGGATCGATCGTGAGACCTTTGGTTTCCCAGCCAGATAATCTGTCCACTAGACAAAAGAGATCTCTTTTGTCTAGTGGTTAGAGCACCTGTCTTCTGATCTAGAAGACCCGGGTTCGACTCCTCTTTAAGTCCCCTACATTGGTCTAACCAAAGATGCACTAAAGATGTTGCTTTGATGACCATAAAAGTTTTAAGAAATAAGGATGCCAAAAGAGGTTAGAGCTTTGTGCAATTGGACCAAAAAAGTTACGTGCTGAATGATAGATGAGTTGGGATCGGAATCAATTTCCACTGAGCAAATTTCACATTCCATATTCAATGGCCCTAGAACAAAGGCAAAGTCACATAAAAGGTATAATTTAAAGTTGCGTCCTTTGGTCTCTCACTCTAATGTGGAATTGGAATTTTCGTTTTTAGAGCAAGATAAAATTTGCAGCAAAATACTGCGTTTACTGAAAGATCCAATTGAAAGAACTCTAATGAAAGGAGATTTGGCAGTTGGATGCTGGTTTTAGAAATAAAGAAATAGAGTTTTTCCCTGAGAAGCGATATTTACGATAATATTGTAACTGCAAAAACAAAACAGTGAAAAGGGGGACTGATAGCTATTCATAAAAAATTTGGCCAAATGAATGAATATGTTGCCAAACTGAAGAGTCTCCAATTTTCGAAACAAGTAGTTCAGGTATACTTTATTAACACATTTGGCTATAAAAGGTATGAAAATCTTTGAACTTTGGAGCGTGGAAACAATTGGTATCATAGTCCGAGAGTGACAGCAATTTTTTTTACCCCATCGAACACCATTCTGAATTTTTTATAGAATGCGGAGAAAAGTTAGTAGATAATGAATCCACTGGCATGCCATGGCAAAAATGGCCGAAACTGGTCATACATCGACTGGGATGGAGTTGAACTAATTTCGACTGTCAAATATGCCATAACTTGCCAAATAATTCTTTTTTCTACGGTAAACCATAGCTGTTTAATTTTCAATTAAGAAAGTTGCAGACGATTCAGATATCTGGCGTCGGCTTACTTGCATCTTTTAAAAGTGAGCCAAGATGGCAATAAATATTACGTCCCAGATGATGACGTAACTGATGTCGCCAATTTGGGTTATTTTTAAAATATGCAAGTTTTCGGAGCCAGTGATCGGAAAACGTCTGCGCTCTTCCTCATTGAAAATCCAAGTGCGGTGGGTTATCAAATGAAAATGTGTGTTCACTTTTTGGCAAGTTATGACATATTTGGCAAACGGATTTAATTCAAGCTATTCAAAGTCGATTATTGAGCAATTTCGTCCATTTTTGCTACGGCAGATTAGTGGATTCGTAATCTACTAACTTTACTTCATATTCTACAAAAAAAACATCAGAATGATGATGTTCGTTAGGGTACTTAAACTTGGCAGTTGCCTCTCAGTCTATTGAGGATCCAAGAGGAAACTTTGACAGAAAAAATGGAGATGAAATGATACGTGAACACTTTGTTAAACGTCTCAGTAGAGATTCTGAGGGTTGTTAAAATGCAGGTTTAAAGAAAGTGAGAGAGTGAGAGAAAGTGATTTAGAGAAAGTGAGCGTTTCGTTAAACCCGCATTACTGAATGATATTTATCATGTATCATTTTTAGCTCCCAAAGTGTACAATTTTGTAAGAACAAATACTTTTAAAAGTTGTCAAAATTAGTTGTGTACAAGGCAAGGAAGCTCTGTTTTTAATGCAAGAACAAACAATACCATTTATGTTCTGTGCATAGAATCTACTTCCACAATTCTACTCTATGCTCCTGCTTATTTCCGCCAGTATTGCAAAACTAAATTCTACATAGAAAATAGACCTGAAAATTGAAATTTTCAATTAGTAGCCAGTGGCCGGTAGACACTTTTAGCTTAGTAGCCACTACATGGCAGACATTTTTTTTTACCAGTGGCGCTGCCAGGGAAGGAGAGGTTGGGGTTTTACCTTTTACCTGAATAAATGCAGTAGGTGCATTCAGATTATTTTTTTTTAGAAGGATGTTTCAATTCTTTATTTGATTTGTATTAAATATATAAATCAAAAACACAAATCTGAGATAATTGCGTTTAATAAAATGTCAATGAAAGTACAAAAAAAAAAAAAAAAAAAAAATCAAGTACAGGATCTAAGCTTTTTTACTTATAGATGCCCATAGATTTGTTGCACTTCTGTAACATAGCGCTGTAAAAACGAAAAAATCTGACGGAATCAATTTGAAATATTAAGGAATTGAGGGTTCTAATATATTCTGTTGACAAAAATCGCAAGAAAAAAAGAAAAATGATTATGAATGTAAGGGATGCAGTCAGATCGAAATTTTAAGATTTTTTTTAACAATAAGGCGGCGTCCGCAGCCGCGAGGAAAATGCAAGAGGGGAAACTCAAAAGTTTTAAAATTCCTTGACATTTCCCCGATTTTTCCAGAAGAGTGAAATTCCCCTGACATTTCTCTAATTTTCCCAAATTCCCGGTTCTGTCGCCACCCTGTCAACTCATGAATCCATATTGTGGATGAATGGATTTAAACTGCGTGTATAAGCACGTGATTACAAAATTTCAAGAAAGAGAAAAGAGATTTTCATTGATTTGGAAATTTCAGTATATTCGGTAACAATTAAAAAAAAAATCGTAGAGGAGGGGAAAAACGGAAGGTGGCCGGTTGATTAGTTTATTTAGTCGTCTCATCACGCTGTTTAATCGACCTGTGGCGAGTAAATATTTTCAGGTTTAATAGAAAACTTTTGTTTCAATTTGCTTAATAATTATATACAATTGATAAAATAAGAATGGTAAACACAATTTTAACAAATGCTAAAAACAAAATATTGTTTTGATTCTAGTATACACATGTACTTAAAAGTTATGTATGATGTCATTGAACATTTTTATGTTACGTACTTTGGATAATTATTGGTTAAAAAAAGTACTTTTTAGAGGATTTTTCATAATAGGAGAATACGAATATACATACGTATTTTTTTTTAAGAAATTTAAATGGAATTTTCTGCCAAAACAATTTTTTTCTGTAAAAATCTGTAATTGTCCAGTTGTTCAGCAGGTTATTATTGCATGGACATTTCCTTTTTCCAAATATACTACTTCTTTGCATATATACTACTGTTGGTGACTGGAAGAAATTCGTTATTTCTTTTCTTTTAAGTCTAGTGTACGTTTGACATTTAATGTCTTTTGGAGAATGGCATGATTATTTTGAATTTCGAGTTGTTAAAATGCTGTAGCATGAAATAGTTCTTTCTGGCAAAGCAAACACAGAGTACACTCAACTCTAGTTCGGAAAAACAATTTATACAGGGGGTTCCCACGTGTCCTTAAGAATTCCTTAATTTTGGTTTTCATTTTTAAGGGCCCTTAAGAACTCCTTATTTTTTATTAATCAGGTCCTTAAAAACTCCTTAATTTCTTCCTAAAACTGTCCGAGATCGTAATTTTCTGCTGGTTTTAGAAACTGCATTAGCGAAATATTAAATAGAGCCAATCGGTTGCTAAAGGTCAAAATATAGTAATCGGAACACTAAATTCCTCTTCTAAATGTTTTTATTATTATTTATTATTATTATTGTGAGGAAACATTCCGCGAACGAGCTCTCATGGTAAATTCCTAGTCTACGTGTATGAGTTGGTGCGTTTTTGAAAAGTTGGCGACACGATCAAAACCTCCCCAATTCATTATGGCGGGTGATTCAAAATACATCTGCTGCTATATTACTGCGACCTTTCCTCGAGTTCTTTCAAAATGATAAACCCCTCTTGCCCTTTTTTGGAGATAAATTGTCAAAACTCGTCACAAAGTGCATGTACTATTTCCATGTTCTAAAGCAAGAGTATAAAACTAAACTCAAACAGTATTAAAACTTTGTAAGTATGACTTTGAGAATTATAATTGTTACTCGTCTACAGACGAAATTAGTATGGGTTGGTTGCTGATAAACTATTATAAGAAATTGGAAGGCAATTGAAGTAAATGCAGGGGAAGGCCTCAATTTAAAATGATGTTGTCGTAGTTTTATTGTAAAAACGTTGTAAACTCTTATGTTTAAATCACCATCCTAAACTATACAATTGTTCATAATTCATTATGTCTAAAAAAGGGTTCAAATGGTAAAAGAATAGGAGCAAAAATTTACATTTTATGACATGGTGTCTACTAGTTCCGAAAATATGCGGAATGTCCCACAAATTTATCTCTTTCATCAGGTATGCGATTCCTTCCGCCGATCGGCCGACTAAACGGTATAGTGGTTAACGTGCTAGCTTCTACACAGCAAGGTTGCGGGTTTGAGTCCCATGTAAAGCATGGGTGTTTGTAAATGTATGTTGGCTTGTTAAATGACGAATGTTTCGGCGCATTATAGCCCTCGTGTTGCTAACGGCGCCAGATAATCTGAAAATAACAACCAATCAATGCTTCTACGCTATGTTTCAGCATTCTCTAATGATTTTACGATATCTTTCTTTAATGCTTCTACCATATCTTTCATCATTCTTCTTCAATGCTTCTACGATATGTTCCAGCATTCTTCAATACTTCCGCCGATTGACAAATTTCTGCCCTTTTTTTATTTTCCCACTTTTTTTACAAATTTCAAAGAAAATCAGCGTTATTCTACAAACTTTCCATTGATCTCGTGAAAAGAGAGTATAGTTACTCCTTCCTCTCTTTTCAAACATGATTCAATTTCGAAGTTTTCAGGTTTTTTTACCTATGTTTTGATTGTGTGTGAGATCAGTGTAATTTTTTTTTTGACAACCTCGGAACCAGCATATGCTAACTAAATCACGGATTGAATGACTACTTCCCCCCACATTTTTCTCTTACGGTATAGCCTCTATCATGGACATTATTTACTTTTGTGTGTGATGGCCATTTTGTTGAACGTTTCAATATTGAAATGGTTGTTGATCTCCTAGAATTATGTTGTCGAGTGATGCTCATTTTCGTTAGGTATTACACCGATATAATAGTCACTGACGCTATTGCAGATTGCACCTGTCAGAAATGGTACAATTCAGCTCAAATGCGGATTTCATCAGTTCATTTTTGATACATACAATTCTGCAATACAATTTTATTAAACTTGCTTACAAGTCTAACAACCATGGAGCTTACATACTTTCATACTTCCCTAAAACTGATGTAATGATCACTTTTCTTAGAGATTACCAGTTCTATCGTTATTATTTATGTTGATGTATAATGGTTAGTTTTTCTGAATGTTGCTCTGATTCAAAGGCTGCTATTGCCGAGATTTACATTGCTTAGACGATAACTATCAACGAAATTTACGTTGTTGTGATGTTCATTTTCAGCTAGTGTTACATCGATATAATTGCCAATATTCCGAAGATTTGCGCATCTATAGTTGTCGCTATCAGTGAGATTTATGTGGTTGTGATAGGCAATTTTTCTAGAGTTACATTGAAATAGTCGCCTCTATTGCAGAGATTTCCACCTATATATTTGGGCGCTTATGCTAATATATACGTTAGTATGATGGTTATTTTTGCAGATTGTTGTTTTAATGTAATTGCTAAGATTTTCAACGGTATGGTGGCCACTATCGCTGATATTTACGTTGGAGTAGTTGTAATTTTAAGCCTTTAATAGCAGCTATTTCTGAGATTTGCAACACCGTTTTGGTGTCATTCACCTGGACTACCGTTGATGTTATAGCGGTTATATCCGTGATTAGTGTGAGGATCGGTTTGCCGTTTGGTTTGAATCGATGTAGAATTATGAAAATTTTAATTTAATTTTGTGCAAGAAATTAGTCTTAATTGTCCGTTTTACTGTATATCCTTATTTAAAATTGTAATTTTAACTGCTTTTGTATGTAAAATAGAATTATTTTAGCTTGTAAAACAGTGTTACATTTTAGATATATATATAATTGAGAACTAGAAATTATAAAGGACTAGAAATGGAGAGTCTAAAAGAAATTTTTTCAGGAGAACCGAAAAATTAAAAACATTCGCATCTGGTACTTAAGGATATGACTAAGTATCAGATTGAATTCAGTGGCGGATCTAGGATTTTCCTGAGGGGGGGGGGCGCAAGATTGTGCCCTAGCCAGGACAGAATTGATTTAAAAAAAAAAAAAGAAAAAGCTAGGCAGTGTTCAAGAAATATACTTTAAGTTAATCCATAGCCATTGATTGACCTCCAACCTCTTTCGTCACATTTCTGACTTGCTATTTTAGCGTAAGGTTAGCGTGGTAGCGGTTAGGTATCTTAGCGCGTTAACACTACCCTTTTGTTTTTTCATTATCTGTTTTATTTTAAAAACAAATTGTAGGGCTCCCGATAGCCTAGGCGGTAGAGTATCGAGCTCGTAACCGGAGGGTCGCGGGTTCTGTCCTCGGTCCGCCAAATATCGGTGTGTACCAATGTCCTCTCGTTGGTGTGGTGGGGTCGGAGAGAGGGGTTTACACTAGAAGATTTCGATCTCGTATTCTTCTAGATGCTCAAAATTACGAGACGTATTTGGCTGTGTTAAGCACTTAATAAGTGGCAGAAATAGACAGTCGGTGGTTTCAAAACAAAACAAATTGTATTCAAAATGTATTGTGCATTTTAAACATTTTTGTAAGCTACATCCCCAGAGGGTTGCGGGTTCTGTATAGATTATACTGAAGAAATTCCAATGAAAGTGGGAACTTGCTACTATTATTTGTGACTAACTGACTAAGTATAAATCCTATACTATACTTACATCAAACTGGGAAATCAGTAATTGTACATCAAAATTTAACAACTTCATAACAAATTTATGCAGTGAACTTAGTAAGTAAAAATACTTTGTTTTACTGGTTTACCATTGCTTCACAAGTAATCTAAAGTAATCAGGGAAAAAATTGTGTTTCAAAGAGAACGTTTTACTAATAATTATAAGTATTATTTTTAAGAAGGCAATAGAAAAAAAATACAATTTAAACATTGAATAATTAGCACAAAACAAATTCCAGTCTTCTTTTTTTGATTTAGCAAACTATACTTAGTTATCTTATACTTATCCATCTATGGATAATTATAATAGAGTAATTAAAGAAAAAAAAACTACACGATGCAAATGTTAGTGTATTAGAAGAGCCGAATCTTGCTTTATTATTTAGCTTAAATATGTCAAAGTCTAATATTTTTTTAATAGGTAGAAGTTCTCTATAGCATCGAATATAAATTGTTTTATATTTCTTGATAAATCTCACTTGTTGACAGTTCATTTTCATATTTCCTTCTCTTGTTCTTCAAAATTTAATTTTATTTTCAACTTTTCTGATACAAAATCCTTTTTTATCAATTCCTGGCTTTTATTTCAGCCAATCAGAGCATTTTTTACATAGATACAATGTTACACTTATGTAGTCCAGTGAAAAAAAAAAATGTGTCACCTACGTGTATAAATAATTAATTCATAAAAGTAAAATTTTTATATAAATCATTTAATACATACACAAGATTTATAGGTTAATAGAAGCATGAGTAAAAGTTTCTTTTAGTGAAAATCTCCGAAACTTGATAGAATGCATTCTCATTGACTATCTGCCAAGTTTCAGCTTGATTGGATGACGGCTAGTGGGTTAGTTATCCTTCCACAAATTTTCCCGCCACAAATAAACAAAATCAAAAGTAAATATAAAGGATAAAGTAAAAAGCAAACGATAGAAACCAGGAGTAGCGAAATTTTATGTTAAGCTTTTTTAAGTTAAAGGAATGCAAGTCAGTGGGATCCAGTGTGGTAGGTCAAATAGTTCATATTTAAAAAATGAATCCATAAATACAAAGTTTTTATGGTATCCTTTATATTCCTTGCCAATTTTTATGTACAATTGCAATTTACTTAAGCTATTTTGATCTGAGATTCAATTTTCATGGTGTTTGATGACCACTACGAAGAAAATCATCAATTCTGTCTCTTTGGCTAATTTTTTTTTTTTATTAATTTTTTTTGTCCGAAAACGTGGTTATTGTTATTGACAACAAGTTATTTTAGTTCGATTGGATAACAAGAGGATTAATTAGTCCTCCACGGATTTATTCCTCACAGACACACAAAATCGAAGTTAATTTAAAAAAGGGTTTAAAAATTAAGCCACTAGACAACAAAGATTAACTTACTTTTCTCGAAGAAAAGTATTCCCAAACATATATGACAAAAATGGGTAATGACAGGTACATTTCCAAAAATCGCTATAGAATAACTTTTTTAAACTATTTTTTGAGTGCCAAACACAAAGCAATTCTTTTTAAAAAGTCCTCCACGCCAGTAAGGAGTTCTTTCTGACTTCTCGTAACGATTGCTTTCATTTTTAAATCAAATAAATAGTATTTATAATTTCAGAATAGAAAAAGAAACGCTAAAAAAATGTGTTCCCACTTACTTTTTGTCGCATGGATGCATTTATGTATTACAACCTACTCTACTCTTTGGTTAACTTCGAAAGTGTACAGTTTGTAAACCGAATATAAGTCTCAATACTCTCACCACGCGTTCAAAAATTTCTTCTCCTTGTGCTAACTAGTAAATCACACCACAACCATTTAAAAGAGGACTTCAAGCTCAAAGACCCAGAGGGGTGAAGATGTTATCTCATTCAGTGTCCAGTGATATTCCTCCCCACGTCCATCCCTTGTGCGAAATCAGGAGAGAAAGACGACCCTCCTTTGTATTCCCTCTCCCTTCCCCCTCTTGTGATCGTCTAAGTTAGAAGTTCAGAGAGGAAAATTCGCTTTGGTTTCGGCTCCTTATTGTTACAAAATAAAAGTAAACAATTATTATTTTGTAAAAGAGTTTTTACCTAACTCAACTCCAACGGTAAAGTATTGTGGAGATGTCTTCAAAGTCAAGGGGGTGGAGGTTTGAATACTTGTACAGTCTTCTAACGTCCGTTTGAATGGGAAGGGATAGGGCTATAAAAAGAACCTTGAACCAAAAATAAATAAGCTCTTTTTTTAGGGGGGGGGGGGGGGGGCTTTTTTCGGAAATTAGACGAAGGTCGAAATATACTTGTTAAGTGAACTTATTAAAAAAACAAATTTAAATTTTTTGTGTGCAAATTCTAAAAATAAATAAAATAGTAATAACCTGAGGAGGGGGCGCGCGCCCCCCGCGCCCCCTGGCTGAATCCGCCATTGATTGAATTCGAACTATTGCTATTGGAGTTCGCACTTTGGGCGTTCTCCACTTTGTTTAGCGTGGTCTTTAAGAAATTTTCCCGTAAAAAAAAAGATCATCGATTTTTTTTGGTACTTAGGTCGTTTTCCATTTCTTGTCCTAAATTATTTATGCTATAATTGTTTAAAATTAGTTGAAACTCTCACAATCCAACCACATTTGGAGACAGTTTTTCAAATTCACAAATTGATATAATACTATGATTTTTTTACCAACTTCATTTGGTGCATAAAAAATAAAAACAAGATTACAATATGAAATATTTTTAAAGTAATTGTTGATTTCTTCAATTTTTTATTAAAATTTCACGTATTCAGAAAACAAAAATAAGAATATAATATAAAGTATTTGCTTAATGTTCATCTATTTTGACATGATATATGGTTTGTCTTTATTTAAAAAAAATTATTTACAAAACAGTTTATTAGAGCTGAAATTTTATACTAGAGTCCTCTTTTCTCGAGATTAGATTGTAAACAATGAAAAAAGTGTAATTTTAAAGTATAATTACATTTAACTGACTCGCATAATTGTATTAAGTCGTATCATGAATTTATTTTGAAAGTCCCTAAAAGGCCTTGAAAAATTCCCTAAATGGACCTACAAAAATTTAGTAGACACCTTGTATGAAAAAAATGCTTATCGTCTTAACCCAAAAAAAGATAGTTACGGATAAAGTCGTTTATTATATTTGACTTAATAATTTTCTCCTAACGTGATTTATATATAATATTATAATTTTTGTCCTTTTTATATACGTCCTTAATAAATATTTGTGGGTCCTTAAAAAGTCCTTAATTTTCAGTTTGAAAAGAGAGTGGGAACCCTGTTATAGGAGCTAATCATCAAAAAAAACTTTCTATATTATTTGAACAATCAAATAAAATTGTTCTGTCTTTTGTTGTGCCGACTTCATTTATATTTTCTCTTTCTTCATCTCTCAACTTTTGCCTCCTCCAATGGAATGGATTATCTTCTACACTCACTTTCAAAAGTTAAGCACAGAGAGTAAAATGTTAATTTTTGTAAGCCAATCCGAATTAAAGAAGCTGAAATTTACTGTAAAGGTAGAAGGAAGTATGCAAACATATTCGGTAACAGCCAATCATGGTTTCGCGTCAAGAAATATGCAAAACAGGCACTTGTATAAGAATCCAGCATTGTGAAGGGTTACAGGAGTTGCATTGAAGTGCTGATGAAAGGTGTTTAGAACATTCATACAATTTGTTTTCAAGCTAGACGACATGTTTCTATAACTTCCAGAAGACGGATGGAAGATTCTGAGCGCTGGCGGGCTATTGGACGCATTGAAGCAGGACAGTCTATCACAGATGTTGCTCTTTTCTTCTGCATTCATCATTTTGTCCTTTCACGATTATGGAAACAATTCCAAATCAGTCAAACAGTTGTCCGAAGACCTGTAGCCGGTCATCCAAGGGTTACAACCCTCAGGGAAGATTAATGAATTTCTATTGTAGCCAAGCAGAATTAAAGATCGCCCTCCACACGTGTGACATCTATGGTTCCAGCGGCCATAGGTAAGGACGATTTTTGCCACTACTGTTCGTCGAAAGCTATACATGAATGGTCTGTACGCCCGAGGATCACGAGTTTCTGTTCCTTTATCTGTCTGATCCAAGGGGCACAATTAAAGTGGTGCTGCCAGCATGTCAATTGGACTGTGTTTGATTGGGGTAACGTTATGTTCACAGATGAGTTCAGATTTGCCCTACAACCCGATGATAAGTGTGTAAGGTCTGGAGAGAACAAGGCATACGCAATTGGCCAAACATCATGGTCTGGGCAGGATTTCAATGAGATATCACAATGACCTTCACATCTTCAGGCGAGGTTCTGTGACAGCTGTACAGTATCGAGATGAAGTCTTAGACCCTATTGTGAAACTTTTCATTGCAGTAGTTGGTCCTTCTTTTGTTTTAATGGACGATAATGCGCATCACCAAATGGCTACCATCACTGAAAGCTTTCTGGAGAGTGAGGAGATTGTGTGAATGGAGTGGCCTGCTTACTCGCCGGACCTTAATCCAATCGAAAATCTTTGGGATGCTCTCGGCCATGCTGTATGCAGACGTTTCCTACCTCCAGCTACTCTCAGAGATTTAGAAACTGCCCCACAGGAGGAATTACTGGACTCTGCAGTGGTTGATCACCTCGTAACAAGCATGATCACATGCTGTACACTTTGTATGCAGGCGAGGGGAGCTCACATACTTTATTAATGTTGGTTTTTGTTGTTTGTTTTGAATTTAAACATCATTTGTTAATGACGCATATGTAACGTCATCTTATAATTTATAAGAATTCAATTTTTTTTTTTCATGAATAAACATAGAGCTATTTACTTGCAGTATTTCATGTCAATCAAAGCAGCATTTGTCAATTTTTTTGCATTTTACCTTTCCGTGCTTAACTTTCAAAAGTGAATGCAAAATATTGCAGCTGTTATTCACAGTTTATTATTTTTTTATTTTTTAATTCCTGTTAACTAAGGAACCATTTGCTGAGGCTATATCAATATTTTTTTGGTTTTCTCAATAATTATTAGAGTTTCAAATCTTTTACGTGTTGTCGGCAAATTTTTAAAAATCCATTCTGCAAAATTGAGTAAATGTTGAACTTTGAAGTAGGCAGAACTGATTATTTTATGCTCAGATGTCACATTTCTGCTACCATTTAATACATTATACCAAAACAAATCATGGGTAATGTATAGGAAGATCTTTCTAAAAATGTGTTTTTAAAAATTTCCTAGTCTATTTGTTCAAAGAGTGTCTTCATTTGTTGTTATTTTTGTCTAGTTATACCAAACATAAATATTTTAAATGTAACAATATTGCATTTAACAATTCTGCTGTTCCACTTGTCAGAACTTTAACTTAAAAATCTTTTTATTGCACAGTTTATAACATATATATTGTGAAGTGAGAAAAGTATTCTCAGTTCAATATTTAACAAAAAATTATTGACTTACATTGAGAAACAACCTTCTGTTTTTAGTTGCTCAGGTACTTGAGATGATAGATATTTAGTATAAGACAAGGTGTGAAATTGATGTTGATTGTACATTTAAGGAAATGTAATTAGCATATCTCAAGTGACCTAATAGAATCTGCAGCTTATATTGAGTTTGTATAACTTAATGCATGATGCTCATAAAACACAATTCACTTAACTTATGTCATTGTCAAAATACAATGAATATAAATGAATGCTTTCTTAAAGATTTTTCTACAGTAGACACGGCTGGAACTATTCGATTCACAATTCATCTTTTGAAGGAGAATTTTTTAGATTTGCAATGCTTCCCTTGGGTAGTTCATTGTTAAAGTAATCACAAGCCTCTATAATGAAATTCTTGTCAGGACTTTCAAGGATCAGTTTCACCTTGAATGATGATTCATTAAAGGAAGGATACGATCCAAATTTAACCCTACCGTGAAATAACTTAACAGCTTTATTCAATATTGGTGTGACTGAAAACTCATCCAGAGTCAGAAAGATACTTTTTGTGTAGAGGGGATTATTATGAAGGTGAAAGTTTTCTTTAAAAACATGAAAACTCTTCTGTAGAAGCACTGGCACACCAGGTAGCATATAAATGTTCTTGACAGATACCAATGGAAATTTTATCTTTTTACCATATTTATCTGCTACAAAATTCAACGTAGCTGATTGGGGAATAGAGGAAAACTTTTTAACAGCTTCGTTTTGTTCAGCTGAAGGACCAAAATAATCCCTAAACAGGATAGACAATTCCCTGTTGAGCAGTAGGTTATCAGAGAATGCTTTTGCTACAGCCTCGTATGTTACATCATCGTGAGTTGGTCCTATTCCACCACTGGTCAGCACTACAGTACACTTCTCAGATAGAGAGGACACTTCTTCGGATATAGAGTCAACGTCGTCAGGAAGTACAGCAACTTTACGAATTTTCAAACCAGCATGGTTTAGATTTTTTATTAAGAAAGGAGAATTTGTATCTTCTGTATGTCCATTCAGAATTTCATCGCCAATGATTAATATACCAGCTGTTACATCAGAAGATGTAGTATAATGAATGGAGAAATGAAAAGCAGGTAGGCGTTTTTTCGGGGTTACAAGCTTTACAACGTTTCTAAATAACATTCTGATTGGGTTTATGAAATTGTCGATTGTAATTCAAATTATCATTTGAGTTTATTTAATAGAATCGAAGTCAATCAACAAAACATACGATTATGTTGTTAAAAAGGAAATCGTCGTTTTGTTTGTATACAAATCACTTGAGTACTAGATACGGGTACAGTTATGTTTAAGTAATTACTTGGATTGCCTTTGAAAATTTTAAATGTTCAAAATAAAGTGAATAAGACATTCTAAGCGAAAAGTAAGTTTGTTTTTGAGACCAAATATGCTTTTATTTTCTTCTTCATACATTTAAATATAAATTCTTAAATCATTTTAAAATAACAAAAGAAATAAACCATCCAGCTCATTGTAGTTAGTAACTAGTAAGTACTTATAACTGAAGTAAACTCAAACAAGGTTCGAGAAAGGACAGAGAATGGTTTTAACAAGTCGTATGCGACTTTGGGCCAAATATCTCACGAATTTGGAATTTAAAAGAATCGGAATTTGGTGCCAATGTGCAGATTTCCAGATTAAAAGCTGTTCCAGTTTTACAATCTAACTCCTTTTGTTATATATTTTTAGTTTACTTGCTTTTCTTTCCATGATATTTAAACTGCTATAATACATGTCCGTAGTATTTATAGATTTTAATGTGCGAGTTGTAAAGGGAGTTTGTTTCAATTTTGGAACAAGTTCTCACCTTCTTAATGATTGCACATCTTCAGTCTTTTTAGTTTTGGTCATGAGTGTTGATATTATACAGGCAGCGCCCATGTATAATTTTCTGTGGTAATTGTAGAATTTAAAATGAACTATAGTTACTTTTTTTTTGAGTTTTACAATTTCGTCAAACTCAATTAATATGTTATATACCAAGCCCCCAAGCATTTGTTTACAGGTCCAATTTAAAATTCAAGGGTTGGGTAGCGCCAAACGAAAATATTTTCTTAAAAACATATTTTATTTGATATCCCGACCATAATTAGAAAAACATCTTTGATCCCTATAAAAGGGGTATTGATTGGATGCTAAAAAAGACAGAAAGTATGTGTGGGCAGAAGAGAAAAAACAGTAAAATTAAGACAATGATGTCTTGCTTGGCTTTAGGTGTGCACCAGAATATAAATGAAAAGTAGCCAATCAATATCAACACTCTTATGATCAAAGGCGACCCTTTCACAAAAAATACCTTTGTAAAACTTGAACCACTTTGCCAGGGTAAGAAGTGGACAAGATTCCAAATCATGGTGTCATTCGGCATTCTCCATTAACACCAATTCAAAATGCATACAGAATGTGTAAGTTTAAACAGGTGTGTTCTTTAGAAGTAACTTGCATTATATTGAAATAAAAGAAGTCAAGAGGAAAGAAGTATAAAAAATTCAAAGAACTAGTTTACAGTGTTCAGTAAGAATAACCATAGGACTCGAAAGGAATTTTTTTCTTGCAGTATGTTGTTGAAATGTTAAGACTATTCAATCCCTAACAAAGTGTTATTATTTTGCATAACTATTGTTAATGTAATTTAGTCATTAACTGGAAGTAAATTATAAAACACACAATATAGATGTCAACAATAAATTTATTATATTAAACAAACACAAATAAATTAGAAATTATGTACACATTTAAAAATGATTGTATAATCTATGGTACACTTCTACTACCGTCTTAAGATATGAGATTCCTTGACATGATGCAACAACAATAGTCTGTTTACTCAGGAAAGGCAACTTAAGATCATGTTTTTCCCTTCTGCGAAATTCTATTACAATGGTAACACCCCTGAAGATTGGTCTCTTTCTCTAAATCAGTTCATGCTGATCTAACCATCCCCTTAAAGCAGGTAAAGTTTAAGTAAAGTCGAAAATCTGGTTTGGTGAGTACAACTTATACTAGGCCTGAATTTCTAGTTATAGGAGGGGAATTGAAGGGCCTTGAGTCACCAGTTGTAAAGTAACAGACTATAGTTCTGCATTGCATGAATGGCCTTGAAGGGTTCTGCAGTTATCTTAATGCTGTTCTTCATTTTCTTTTTATTGATGGATATGAACCAAATTAGAGTTAGTTTGATCCTTTATCGAGGATTATAAGGCAGCATTAAGACAGCGGTTTGCTCTTGAATATCACCAGGTATTACAGATGGTCCACCTCGAGAAAGACTGGTACATAAGAGAAGGGTCTAATATTATTCTTTCTCCCCTAATGAGCATGTCAATGGAAACATGCTACTAGTGCTAATGTGAGACTTTACTTAAGTTATGTGCTTTTTTAAAAGCATAAG
Source organism: Linyphia triangularis (assembly GCA_963978545.1). Taxonomy (NCBI): domain Eukaryota; kingdom Metazoa; phylum Arthropoda; class Arachnida; order Araneae; family Linyphiidae; genus Linyphia; species Linyphia triangularis. The sequence continues at coordinate 46,438,431 of OZ021726.1, read as the reverse complement.
ATTTTGAGTGAAAACATAACATAGAAATAAACAAAATTAAAACATCAAGAAGGATTTTTTTTTTTGTTTTTTATTGTAAAGTAAATAATTATAAACTATTTATAAATAAGGCCCTGCTAAAATTGAATTAAATCAGGAACTTCAAAAATGGCACAATGCCAAACAATGAAAATTTACAGGAGCTCATTAATCCTCTATTCTGCTCTAAAACAATAGAACACTTATTTGCAAGTGATAATTTATATAAAATTGTGAAAGAGGCAAGGTATTCATGAAGCAAAGAGTAGAAATATCCGGGAGACATATCTGCAATTGAGTGACACTGCTGAAAAATCAGAGACGCTCCTTTATTGGAATTATAGATTCAACAAGGAGAGTCAATTTTAAAGATTAAACTCTTTATTGAGAAACGCATGGAAGAGCTTGAAAATTATTCTGAGTAAGGTTTAGGTCTCACTTTAACAACTGATGACACATAAATCACTTCCTCTAAAGCATGTTGGAAAAGGAAACAACAAGGCTACCTTCTTTTATGTACCAGTATGTACCTTGAGGACTACCAGGGAGCACAAACAGCCCACCTACAACTCCATCAATGGTTCAACCTAGAGGATGACCAAGAGATCACTAATAGCTCATACCTCCACAAAAGTTTGGCATATTACCACTCGTCTATCACTATAAAAACAACCAATTTGTGGTCACACATTGGCGTGGCTAGTCCTCCTCCGCATGGCTGCTCTAAATCCATACCCAAGATGATGCCTGGATGCAATGAGGCTGGAAGCAAGCGCTAACCTCACCAGGGATTTTGCCCCACCAGGAAGTTGCACAAGGATGGTGGCGATGGCCCCGACATTGTCTGCAAGAGGTTCTACAGCCAGTGCTTTCACTCCAGGTTTGTCGTCTGTCTGGCGGGGCGAGTCCCTTCCCTTTGAGTGCTTCCCTTTCTTTTTTAAGAGGTGGGATGGAGAACAGGGGAAGCAGTAGTCATCTTGTGGTTCATCCTCAAGCACCATGAGGATGTGTCCGAAAGGGCGGCTGGCCATGTGTTTCATCTCAGCAGCATGGAGTCTTCTAGCACGGCGGATGTCGAAGGCTTGCTTGATCTTCCAGGCCACGACACAGACTGCCAGGAAGAGGAAGAAGCAGGAGAAAAAAACAGAGAAGAAAACAAAGAGGTCGATTCGGGTCTGGTCCTGGCGGAAGAACAGACTGCCAAAGGTTTCATCCTTAGCTCCACGAAGGATCATGTAGAAGCGTGTTAAGCGGAGATCGTGCACCTGTTGAGAAAACTATTTTAGTCATTTTGCAAAAAAAGAAAGAAAAGCAGCATATGAAACAAATTTAAAAGAATTTATGATGTTTTAAAATGAATTTATGATATCCAAAAATTCTGTTTGGAATTACAAAAGTGTAAACAGTTTAGGTAATAAGTTTTAATTGGTAACAGGCTTGATTCTTTAATTGAATTACAATGATTATGATGCAAGTACTAAAATGCGATTTTGGAGCAGTAAAATATTACAATTAAATTAGGGATGCACCAAATATTTTTTTATAATATTAATGTAATATAGATATTTTATGCCAGTTTAAAATATATAAAGGTGCATATTCTTAAAACATAAAGGAAAATATACTCTATTGTTAAAACCAAGCAAGAGAGCAAATCTAAAGCAGATGATACATTCATTGAGTGCCTGTTCTATAGAAAAATACAAAACTTGATTAGACCCTTCTACCTTCCAAAAATCAACTAAAGTAATAATCACAAAGAATGTTTTATGAGCTTTTCTCTTTATAGTTTCATTGATGATGTTCCATGATAAATGATCCGAGCAATTTCAGACAACTTCTAGTAAAAAATCTCGCAAAGTAGTTCTTTTAATTATGGTATGTAAAAAAAATTTATCTGTTGGCGCCCTTCAGCACAACTCTTATATTACTGTATTTAAATTAAAATAAGCATTTAATATGCAATTAAAATTATTTTTTTTACTAGATATTTGTTGAAACAAGAATTAAATGTGCACGCTTTCTAATCAAAAGAATTAAAACGAAAATATACTGTTGTATAATATATATTTGTTTTATTACATATTGTCAGGTCATCACAATCAAATGCAGAGATCATTTTTCACCTTGACAACAGTTAAAAGAACAGTGGTGATTTTACTGATTTTAAAAAACCGAGTAAAAATTCAATTTAGTTACTAAAATCTTCAGACAAATAAGAGGAAACGTTGAGTAAATTACTACATAGTAATTTAAAGTCTATAAAAATACCATTACCTCCTGGGGTATAGTCACCACGAGTCGATTTGCCAAATTCCTGACCAGCAAGAAATCCTCACACTTCTTAACATCAATATAGGTTGTGAGTCCATGAGCATCTCCAATTTTCGGCCTCAGATTCTGACTAGGTTTTGCCTCGCTTGTATTTGAAGTTAATTCTTCCTCTGCATTATCCCTCTTCCGACGCATCGCTGAAGTGAACTCTGGTACAGTTTCGTAGTGGGATAGGTCGATACCATACTTCTCGTCAACATAGACCCTGTGTAAGCCAGTGGGCTTTTCTGTGTCCACAATGAAAGCGTCTTCTTTTGCTGAGAGGAAGAAGTCAACCCCCCCTTTTGTTATGTCCACCACAATGCGAATATCTACATTCATGTATCGAGGTTGGACTGCGAAGAAGACAGTTTGGCCTCGGAGGAGGGGTATGGGAGTTCTGTTGCATTCGCCTAAGAGGAGATGTTAAAGTGAATTTTATTACTCAATATTTTGACAACTTTATTCAAGTAAAGCTTTATTTAAACATCAAAGAAAATTGTTTTTCAACTGCCATTAATGGATTCTAAAAGTTATGAATCAACTAGTATAATTGGTTACAATTCAGCAATGTAGTGAAACACTATTGAGGAATTAAAAATCTCTCTTAGAAGTAACAGAATTTTTATAAAAATGAATGAGGGTTGCTTTTCCACATTGTATTTCTTCTAGTTTCTTTATGGGTAAATCGATATATCTAAAACATTTTTTTTATTGGTTGCAAATGATGCATAGCAATATTTTTCAGGCAGTTTGAATAACATTACCAGGCATTGATGTAGTAGAAGTATATAAAGTTTAACTTAGTATACCTAGCAATTAGAAATAAAGAAGTATGATAGTAGTGCTTAGACGCATTTTATAAAAGTTAGAGGGAATGAGATATTTCAGACAACTCAATTTGTAGACATATAAATACAGGTTAAGGAACCTCCTCTCATTGTGAAGTGAAGGTCTTCCAAACTGGGTTTCAGTTACTTTTTATAAAAGGATGAATTTTAACTAGAATAAGCACTTAATCGGTAGAATTCTCCATTTGTTCAATGGAAAGCAGTTAAAATGTATGGAAAACCTACCATACAAGCTACCTTCGAGTGTATACAAAATAAATATGAAGTCACCATGATCAAACTGCATAGAGAATGAGCAAATTGATGAATTTTTTATTTTAATATTAAAGTTTACTAAATGATGTTAATGGAAATAATGATAAAGTAAAGCAAGAAAAAGCTTTGCTTAAAGTTTTTCTGCAATTCTTTTTCATAGGTTAAGAATTTTAATAAAGGAACACATAATTGATAAATCGGTTACATCAAAAGGCAATAAACCTATAACATTATTTTTAAATGTTGATTAATTCAGACAGTCTGGTCAAAAATTGATACATATATTAAGTTTTTTTTAAAATCTCTAAGTAAAATCCATATTTCAATGGGGTTCTTCAATACATATAACTGCCAGTGCCCATAAATTGGCATTCTTCTTTTTAAACAAGAATTATTCACAAACATTTTTATTTTGTTCAGTGCTTTAATATTTAACAAAACATAAAACCATTGAATATAATATTTTATTCTCACGGTGCTCCTCATATCTAAATTTTCAAAGAAGTGAGGAATTTCTAATCCAAGACTTTTTAATATTTAATTTTTAGCTGAAATATATTACACTTAGAAAATTCAAAAGAAGTTATTGTTTGTTGCATAGTATTACACTAAATATTAGATAAACTTGTAAATGATTAAAATGGGCCTCAATAAGGTTTCATTCCCGTGTATATTTCTCACCTTGGGTGGTTGGGTCAAAGCAGTATTCTTTATCTAAGTACATGTGACGATAACATTGGTGACCATCAGACGGAGCGCCAAGGAAGTACTCGGTACATTTGGAACACTAACAAAAGAAATAATTATTCCTTGATTAAGAAGTAAAAGTTGTTAGCAAAGCAAAAATATGGTCCAACTAAGAAAAAACAGAGAACTTATTGGGTTGATTTAATATTTTGGGTATTGCATTCTAGTGGAAAAATTCTAACGTTATAGTTGAAAATGTGTTGGCAGGAGAAAGGGTAGAACAATACTTTTCCAATTTAAATTTGCTTGCCAAGTCCATTGTCATTTTAATGAAAACAGTTAGTCAATAAAAATTCTTAAAAATATAGTTTAATTCTAAGATTTCAGGCATAATAATAACATTAATAATTGATCAAAATGTAAATAAAATATTTAAAAAATTGAGTGTATAAACTAAACGTAACCAACTAAATGTAACCCCCATCAAAGTACATAAAATATAGAATATAAGTATATAAAATGTAGAATATAAGTATTAAAGGATGGACTTTGTATATGTACCTACCTGAAGTTGCCAGCAGGGTGTCATGTGCAGCATGTTTTTTAAGTTCTTCTGTGCACACTGTCTGTCATTCTCTGTGTTATTGCGACAATTGCAATTCTCCCCATTCAGGGGATTGCACGTGTCTCCATGTCCATTGCACTCGCACCTGAAAAATAAAGTAAGTTACTCACAAGTATAAGCAATATGCTTCATCAAAAAAGCTTATATATATTACTATATCACTTCATATAATGTAATACCACTTCAGATAAGAGAGTATATATATTCAACTTCATTTTAATTCTTTGTTAAAATACTCAAATAAGGAATCACTAATACATTTACTACAAATTTAAAATGTAATGCTTATATTGTATTTGTAAAGACTACTGAGTATTATAAAATTCATGTACTTTTAAATTAAAAGAGAACAATAAAAATTATGGCAAAAATAACTATATTTTTATTATTAAAAAAAAAAACTTGTATGAACGCTGTACACAATACTATTTTATAATACCCTACTGTAATACGAAATAGTAAAGTGTATACTTACGGCCTACACCCATCTTCTAATTTTTCTCCTGCCTTGAAGAAACCAGGTGTGCAGTGGTCACACCTCCTGCCTTCAGTGTTATTCCTGCACTCCACACAGATGGCATCTTCCAAGGGACCTTCCAACTGACGCTCCAGCAGATCGTTTACCTGGGTTTTTGTTGGAAAATTAAAATAATTTATTTGTTTTAAAGCAAAAGTTTTTTTCGTGGGTTAATAAAGTACTTAAAATGGAAGGTAGCGAAATTTGCATATTCTGAGCAACAGATCAACAAATAACTATTTTAACAAAACCAGCAGTGTTACCATTCTTTAACATAACCTACTCTCTTTATGAGATATACTCTACCAACCTGTTTTTTTTTATCAAAAGAAATGACAACAAAATTATTACCAACTACTTTCCAAAAAATAAAAGAATTACACTTGAATCTAGTTAAATACAAATCTTTTCTACTGATACATTGCTTTTTTGTTCTCAAAAGAATCCTCTTTATCCAGTCTATTCTTATATTTTCTTAAGTTAAGGTTAGTGATAATTAGTCTGAACCCACAGCATCACTTCAAGATGTATAATAAGAAATTTTGGATAGTAAAAACGTCTTGTGCACAGCAGTGACTACGCAACCAATTTCTAATCTCAATTTAGAAATTACAGATGCCTAACATATATGATCATAGTGGCTTATATGGATACTGCAAGAGTGCTTTGCTAATTAGATTTAACGAGACATCGAATATATGGTCAAGGGTAATATTAAATAATTAATAACTCCAACACAATTTTTCACTTGTTTACGAATAAGAATGTAACAATTATAAAAATAAATTACTAATTTTTAAATATAAAGTTAAATAGTACATACAAAAAAAAAAAAAAAAAGACCTGTTTTTTAAATTGACTGCAATATATTTAAACAAAATGAAGTTATTTTTAAAATTGTTTTGTTTCTTTTTATCAAACAGTAAAGCAGGAGTAAATAACTTACAAAGGATTGGTTAAGAGGCTGGCTAAGAGTGGTTCCATTAAGGGCCTCTTGCCCAAAACAGAGGTCACTGTGCGTGTGGCAGTACTGGTGGCAGGACACACAACTCCCACCATTCACCGGATTCCCAACAAATAAGGGTTTGCACTTTTGGCACTGCGGACCCTGTACAGTAAATAGAAAAATTAACCATGAGATACATTAAATAATAAATGTAATTCAATATTAAGTTGCTATTCATAAAGAATTAAACTTTAATAAAGGTCAAGCTATCTCTAAGCACCAAAATGCAAAAATTTAGAAATTATAGGGTAATGCTTCAGAATTATTTTAAATTGTTATGCTTTGGCATGTTAATAGATGTAATATGGTAAATACAGTAAGACCTGGATAACTAATAACTTAGGACAAAACACAATGCACCATTCAATACATTCAACAAAGTCCCAAATTAAAATGTTACTACTTCTTTTGAAGACATGCTTCTGGCTAAAACATACCACATTATTGCAAAAACTATTCAATACAACAGCAAAAATGAGAGAATGTTGAACAACCTGGTAGAATTACTTTTCCTGCAAATTTTTAAATGTAAAATATTCTTGATAATAGTTTTTGTTGCATGTGAGTTCACAAAAAGCTTTGATCACCAAGTGTCTAAAGGGAAATAAATTTGAATTCTGAAAACTTCTTATCATCACAAATTCACAGTAATAGAATATTAAACAAAACAAATTAAAATTTATAAATGTTCTTTCAAAATTGACTTAAAAGTGAAACTACGCGATTGCAAAAGAAAAATATTATACAAAGAGTGAAACCATAAAGATAAGGATAATTTGAGTCCAATTCAATTTCATACACATTTTTGTAATCTACAATGGACCAGTATTCTTACTCAATCGACAGTATTTGTTATATCCTACGTAGGTTTATCGCACCTTATTTGGATTAAGAGAGCAATTGAAGATCCTCTTTACAGCAATAATCATCATTTTATTAATTAAGAATTAATTTTTAGTTATCTTTTTAAAAATATTAATTTTCTGATTTTAACAATTTCTCTGGCGAAATTCCAAAACCAGTTATTTCCCAGATGATTTTCGGTTTTCCATATTTTCTTTGTTGCTGGACACCCTATACCAACAATGGTAGAAACAAAGACTTGATCTCATACTTCTTTCTTTAATTAAATTTTTCTACATGCATTTCAAGTAACAGTTGAGAATAACTTTTTTTAGCACTGATATAGTTTTAAAATTCTACTCTTCCATTAAGGGTGGGACAAATCTAAAAAGGATTGATTCTTACAAATGTATTATTTTTGCATTCTGTGCAGTTTTCTAATTTGTCTGGACCAGGACAGTTACTGTGGCCATTGCATTTGCACATGATTGAACAATTCTGTCCGACAAAGCCAAAATTGCACTGGCAGACGTCAGGTTGGATGCAAGTCCCATTCACGCAGCCCTGCTTACAGGTAGGAGTACAATGCTTCCTGCAATGTGAAAAATATTTATTGCTGAGAATTTTTATTGCTAATCAACTATACTAAAGTAAGATAGAAAGTATAATAAGTTTGAAAGTAACTAAATTGCACAGTGCAAATATTAGGAGAAACAAAGCATTTATGGTTATTATTGTTAATCATCAGTGTCTGCAATATGTGGTGTTGTCCATTAATATTGAATTGAAGGAGCAAACAGGTGACGACAATCAGCATTATAAGCAATATAAATTTAATTGGAATTTGAATTTAAGTACAGCAAGGTTCAAATATAAGTCAGTATAAACATAAAAACATGACAAATCACAAAGCATTTATGAGAATAAAAGAACCAGAAAATAATATTGTAATAGTAAAGTTGAAATTGGAATACTATTAATAGTATGTAAGTGATCAAAATGGTTATTTACTAATTCATTGATTGTTTATTTTAAATTCAATGTGGATAGCAAATGTTTATCCATGAAATATACTGCAGGGAATCCCCTCTTACTTTTTCACTTGAAGACCACGTATAGCCTAAGCAGTCAACATATTACTTCCATGCCCTGTGCACGTTATTGTGATCTCCGAATTGGAAGAACTGCATAGTAACCACCAGACTGCTTGCGATCATCTTACAGAGAAGACGTGTGTGTCGTTCCTCCCTTCTAAATTCCTTTGTAAATATTGTACCTAGTCTCATCATTAAATATCTTAATTCAAATGGAGTCAGATCAATCTTATGACCTACACAAACTTCCTCAACAGCTCCTTTGCATTAGTTTGCCCGGGCACTTAAGAGCAAGCAATTAAGTTAAACTTAAATTCAAACAACCACACCTTCTCTCTGCATCACTTTTTTCCATTGCACAACGAAAAACCACCCTTAAAGGCCTTTGGAATGCAGTTTCCTCTTTGCCCACTCCATCAAAGCAAAAAGTTTCTTCCATGGCCCTCTTCTCTTCTCAGTGGCCTCTGTCTCTCTGAACATGGATGCTCCTGAGGATTCTTGCGCTCTTCTCCATCATGCCAGTAGTGGAAGGACAAAACAGCGTCTTCGACAGAAGAGGATTCAAATACAATCATCAGCTTCATCTCTTCTACCACTGGTGGCTACTAACCAACACACACTAGAGGACCAACACCTTCAATCTATTAATGTTCCATTTGATCACCATTGTGCTTAATGTTCAGTGTTTGAAGTATCGAGTTCGCAGAGTTGTGCGATTCGTACCGTTCTCATCTTATGTTTCTCCCTCCTCTACCCCAAAAAGTGCTGTAACCTCATCCATCAGAATGACAGTGATCTCACTGCAACAACGCATCACACAGCTCCACCAGTTTTGTCACGGGCGTCCCTGCCTCTGAGGTTACGTTGCATGAGTTTGTGTATTGTTGTCAACACGCAGCTTCTCTCAGATCGGATCACAGATCCCTCGCTTCTCCACAGGGCTACACCGGGATCACTGATCCCTCGCGTCAGGATAATCTTCATTGTCTATTCTTGCCTCCCCTCATTGGAACCCTATCCGACTGGGTGACACACAGCATCACCACAGCATTTCAAGTCAGCACAATTCGCCAAGCATCTGGACCACCAACCCTGCAACCACTGCGCTCCAGTTCCACTGGGTCTTCCGGCACTCTTGTGTCTCAGTCAGCCACTGCTCTACAGCAGGACTTCCAGCCTTCACGATCTCCCAGGCACTCACCATCACCCTCCAACATCCTTCTAGAATACGTCCAACTTGTGGCACTATAATGCATCCAACCTGTGACAACCCTCATTTATGTAACAATCACACAGGTATGGTATCATGGTTTGTACACTTGAAGGAGAAAAAAGTTCAAGCACTTTTCAAGGATACATTACCAACACAAATACATTTAAAAAAATTCCAATTTTTTTTTTATTGGCAAACGGTGCATGTTCAAATCGAGTAAGTACAAAAAAAATATTTTTTAAGTTTCAATAAAAGAAAATGTTAAAGTTACAATAGAAAAAAAAAAACTTCCAATATATCAGAAGCCGTACCATGTCTCATAAAAACAGAAGTAATGTAGTTAGTACTCACTTGGTAATTACACCAATATTAGATGTGAACATCCATTTGATTTTCTTGTTTCATCATATTAAGACTTTTGCCAAATAATAGCACTAAAGTCTTATTGATTAAACTGTCTTTCAATTAACTCTGAAGGACTGAAGGCTTGATTCCAAATACTGCATAATATGCAGTTTTTTTTTCTCCACATGGAAATTTAGATGCAATCACACTATCAGAGAAGATGCAATCACACTATCGGCGAACATGCAATTACATAATTTATCAATGTTTTCATTTAATTTACAAGAGTCATGGTTTTTTATGGTTTTCAATGTCCATTGTCCATAGTATTTCAGTATCTAAAACTTCGTTTTCAGTTACATAGGCCTTCATCGGGCTGACGACGTTGATTGTTGAGAAAAATCTCTGCTTTTGGGGTATTTTTTTATGATTAGAAATTTAGTTCGAGCAATCCTCATTAACCTCAACTTTTTACAGAAACTAAATCTATATGATTTTTGCTCTTAAAAATGGCTTTTAAAGTATTTTCTTCCATCATGACATTTTTGGCACACAAAGTACATCATGCTAAGTGCAAATCCAAGACATAGGCTTCAAACCATAATATTTTGGCTTTTCAAATCAGCTTGAATGGAAAATGCATTTCCCTGCCATTTTTAAACAGTGCTCAAAAAATTAGCACACATGATACATAATCAAAACAAGGTATCACGTGATTCAATCGGATATTCCTAATATGTTGCGCATGCACAGCGCTGTACTCATCAAAGGAGGGAGTGACGAAATCTTTGTATGTTCAACTGATCTGTTTTTCTAGTTGCTGATTGGCTGAACAAAATTCGAAAGATTTTGTTCACTTTGTTGAACAAAATTTTTAAAGATTTTTTAGAAAATAAAATTGAATTCAAGCACTTTGTACGTATTTTTAAAGAATTCAAGGACTTGAAAATGAAAGACTTTTTTTTCAAGCACTATTCAACGTTTTTAAAAAATGTACGAACCATGGGTATCAACGGAACCTCTGCTTACATCACAACCCATCTTTGACGGCACTACTCTTCTCTACAGCGTGATGGATCACTACCTACATCCTTATCACTTCCACATAGAACCCCCCTTCACCCCGTCAACTACCATTCTCATCGCTTCTTTGACTGCGTCTGAGTATCCCATCCATCATCTTTGTGACTAGTTGAATACTGACGTTGGATCAAGCTCTGTGATTTTTTTATCGTGTCTTTGACACTGGGGAAGGGGAATGCAGAGAATATCTTTTTACTTTTCCACATGAAGATCACGTGCATAGCCTAACAGCCAACATATTGCTTCCATGCTCTGTGCACGTAATTGTGACCTCTGAATTGGAAGAATTGCATAGTAACCACCAGACTGCCCGCGATCATCCTACAGAGGAGACGTGAGCTCTCCCTTTTAAATTCCTTTGTAAATATTATACCCAGTCTCATCATTAAATATCTTAATTCAAATGGTGTCAGATCAACCCTTTCACAAACGCAAGCTTCCCCAACACTATTTTTTGCAATACTGATTATATGGCATACTGTATTATACCTCCAAATAAAACTGTAAATATTGATCATTCATAAATAGTGTGAGAGAGAGAAAAGTCCAACTTACCCTTCCATTTTGTATCCCATCTTGCAGTGACACTCAAATCCTTCTAATGTGTCCTCGCATTCCTCGTGTGTGTCATCACATGTGTGATGTCCATTCTGGCACTCGTTCTCAGGTGGCCGGGTCAGATAGGTCCAGGTGGGGGGACCCTTAGACATTTGGAACCACTTCAGGGTTTGACCTGAGGGCAGATAATTTTACATCAGTTGATGCACAAGAGAGACGCAAATGTTGCTTGAATTGTGTCAAATGGTATTTAGGCTGAAGTAATGTTTCATTTTCAAAACTAGAAACATAAATATTCCGAATCAATCATTAAAGTGTTGTAGATAAATAACTTAGGGTAATCTGCTGTTAACATTTCTTAATACAAGGTGTGTCTAAAAAATTTGGTGAAAGGATGGATATCTCAAAAGCAAAGCGAGGGAGGAATGCGGCCAGATGCGTGTGCAGGGAGGGACCTATGGAATACTCACGTCAAAATGAAATGGAGCAACGGATTAACATGAAGTTCTGTTACAAATTGGGAAAACCGGCCACAGAAACACATGCAATATTGGTACAGGTGTATGGAACAGACGCTGTTAGCAGAAAATGCATTTACGACTGGTTCAAACGTTTTCGGGAGGGAAAAGAAACCATCAATGATGAACCACGTTCGGGTCGACCCTCAACAAGTGTGACTGCCAACAACATCGAGCGAGTGCGACAGATGCTGTTGCAAAATCTATGACTGCACCAACATTGCATGCTTTTCTGTGGCCGTTTTTCCGAATTTGTAACAAAACATCATCTTAATCTGTTGCTCCATTTCACTTTGACGTGAGTATTCGCACACACGCCGTTTGACTGCCCGTAACAGATTAATCTGCTTTAATTTCTGTCACTCCTTGATACATGGCGTCTCTCCATAGGTCCCTCCCTCCTCGGGCTACATACCTCCCTCACGTTGCTTTTGATATATCCATCCATTCACCGAATTTTTTAGATGCACTTTGTATAATTAGCTGTCTATATTTGTCATTCTTTTCAAGTTTTAATTTCTATTTGTGGGTTGATCACCTTTCTCATTTTCGTTTAATCTAAATTTCTGTTAATTAGTTCTTTTGAGTTTCAATTTTCTCAATGTATTGTTTTAGAAGCTGCATGATATTTTTCAAAGTTTGCCAATTTTTCTTAACCAGATATATTTAAAAACTGCACAAGAATGATAAGGGCTTATTAGCTAAATAAGAAAGCATTGAAATCTTTTATTTTAAACTAAAGCAGTCTTTTATTTATTCAATATTACATTCTTATGAAATAAATTCATATACTACTAATATGCTACCATTTGTAACATACAAAATAAATTGATGTTTTCATACTTCACATGGAAGCATTGATAAATGCTGAATATACAAATATACCTTCTCTTTTAAAGAGCTCTCCTTGACGTTTTATATCAATGTGATTCTATTATAACAGGGTGGCCACAAAATTCAGGAAAAAAAGTTCATTGATTTCCCTGACAGATTTCTAAAAAATTCCCTGATTTTAGGGCAACTTTCTTTCGAATTTCCCCAATTTTCTTAGGTTTTCCATATGTCTAGACACCCTGATCAAATAGAACATGTATGCTAAAGAGCTAATATGGATTTTAAAAAAATAGTTTTGCTGGTAATGAAAAGTTTAAATTATTCTGTAACATTAAGCTTCTAATGGTTTACTACTACAAATCTCCATGTAAATAGCGCCAATATATGGAGGAACGTGCCTTAAACAATACGAAATTTCCTTGATTTTCATGAAATTTTAAAAAGTTCCCTGACATTTCCCTGACTTTTCCAGAATCAAATAGCTCTCTGACATTTCCCTGATTTTGAGGTTTCTCCAGTTCTGTGGCCACTCTGTATAATGTGCATTGGTACACAAATTTCTTTTTGCTGTTGAAATCAACCAAAATGGTTTGAATGCTGCTGTTTCAACTTCCCTTACAGCCAAGCTGATAGCAAAATATAACTATCAATCTTCAATCCCCTTATATATACAGTCAACTCGCGATAACTCAAAGTGCAAGGGACTGGCCAAATTATTCGAGTCATCTGAAGTACGAGTTATCGGAAGTCGCTCAGAAGTTATTTTCTATTCAAGGCATAGTTTATCAGAGACAACTTTTGCTTGTTCATGTGGTGTCCGAAGGCAATATTGTGTCTTGCTTTAAACTTTTCTAGCCATCCTGCATTTTCTATAAATCCTTCAATATTTAGTAACGTGCAAAGTACTTCCCTTTTCTTCACTAAGAGGAATTGTGGTTTCGATATGTCTCAAATCATTTTAAAAGAGCAGCTTCGATACCAGGAAAGGCACATTCCCTCCCTCCTATACATGATGGATTTACATACAAGTTTCGATGCATGTCTTTTCAAAATCGTTTTAGTTTTTCAAAATGATTGAAAGAGTATTCGGAATTCTGTACTTTAAAGCAAAAACGTCTTTCTTTGTACATAGCAGATTTTGTTCAATTTCATTGATCAATTTAACCTTTTGAGTTAAACTAAGCTTATGCTACTTATGTTTTAACATTATTCAAAGTCAACGTACACCAATATTATTGACTCACACTTCATATCTGGTTGGTTGGCTTGTGGCGCTCAATGACCTATTCTTGTGCACAATAATGAGTAATCAGGCCAGGACCTACAACTTAACGTGGATTCCGGACCACAACGATTTTCTATGCCTAACCCGGGATTCGAACACAGCCCCTTTGTCATGCAAAGCCAGAGCTCTAATCATACAGCTATCAGGTAGGAGGAACTTCAAATCTGGAATGGAATGTAAAGGCAAAACCCCTTTACTTTCTGTATGCGTCAATAAAAAAAGAGTTTTTCCTGGGTAACAAGTTAAATTGTAAAACACAATGTAAAGAGGATAAAAAAATAAATTTTTTTGGTTTTTTTGTGTGTGTTTGTAATGATAATAAAATTTTCATAAAAAATTCAACTTAAAAGGTGTACAATTTGAGATATGAAGATAATGTAGTGTTGAAAAATATTAAATTGTCAGGGGACCTAATGAATACTTCGAGATAAACGAATATTCGACTTATGAGACTTTGAGTTATCGCGAGTTGACTGTATATATGAATATTAAAAAAATTCAGATAATCTCATGTACAAAACATGATGATTCAACAACAAACCAATTTTTAAGCAGATGAAAGCATCTTACTGGAAAGAGGAAGTCCATTGAGAAGTACTTGGTTTTCCCTGCAGATTCCTCCTGTAGGTCCCATGATCCCTCCATCCATACACAAACCACGCCCGTCAACTCGAGGGCCAGAAAAAGCACACCACCCGCAGTGAGCTTGTCCCAGGCAGTGAGAAGCCTGCAGGTAATGCCAACACGGGACAGGACACTGAGATGCATTTCCTCGGGACACTAAGCCACAAGATCCGTCCTCACAATTTAGCAATTCAAATGTGGGGGACATGCACTGCAAGTAAAGAAATCTATCAGTTAATGTGAATCTATACGCGTTGGGCTTTGAAAGTCACTGTTAATAAAAGCCTACTTCTACATGTTTCTTTTATGGTAAATAATGTCCTAACATCACAATAAACTAGGATATTTGATTCAGAAGTGACACTTGGATAGGAAATTTTACAAACACTTCCGAATTCCTTTGAGTCTTTGTGAAATTGTTAATTCAAAATAAGAATACAAGTATATAAAATTTAGACACATTAAGAAACAGAAATTGCGTCCTGTAAGGGTTGATGACGTTCATTAATGATATCCTCTTAGAAATCAACAGACCCTATTTATAACTTCTTCATATTACTATGTCTATATCCATGGCCAAAACGTTAAATCTAAGTGTATATTATCAAAATAAAAAATTTCGATGAAAATAACACAAGTTAAATATACCTTGTTCAATTAGCGAAAGAAGGGGGAAAAAATACCAATAACTGATCTCTTTCTTTTGAGCAATAGGCTTCAAAAAGTTCTGCAGTGTTATACAAAAAACAAGGAAGATGAAAATTAGGCATGCACAGTGTGAAAAAGAGCACTGGGCTTAAAATTTTGTCTAAGTAACATAGAATTCATAATTAAAGTATCAAAATAATTTTATCAATACAATTTGGTTTAGGAAAGCATATTAAGACAGATATGTAACTATATTTTAAAATTTGCAAATTTTTTCTTTTATCTTTAGCTAGCAAATTTTTGTTTAGGTTTAAACTTTATCCATGGTAGAAGTAATATAGAAGCCCAACTTAAGAAGATTATCATGCTTTTAATTTTATTAATGCAAAGTCATATTGTTGATACACTACATTACTGGACGTTCAAATAGCTTTCACAAGCACATGGTATTCTGTGAAGAAAGTGTAAGAAGGCAGTAAAATAAAAAAAGATTGCAATACATACCAAATAAACTTGTCACATAACATTAATACGAAAAAATTATAGATGACCCACCTCCTGCAGTGTCTCACTCCATAAGCACTGATGCCACCCCCCTTCCCCACCTGGGCTCTGTAGACATGAATTGCAATCCGTGTGTCTCTGGCAGCTCATGGTACATTCACTGGGAGGCATGGACTCCAAGGAAAAGGGAGGGGCAGACTGGATTTCTTTCATCACACACACCCAGTTGTAGATGGGTAGCTTGTTGAGGGTGTGTACAAAGCCGCCTGCATATATAAAGTTCAGAGATTATTATTTGATATTGAATAATCAGTGCTTGTTAAATTGGATTATGATATTCTAAAACAGACAAGTGCCAAAATGTTTAAAATTCAGCATGGGTTGGGTTGTATTTGGCTGGGTACGCTCTATAAAAATTCAATGATTTCAAAGCATTCTATAAAAAATTCATTCGAGGAACTAATTACAAAATATCTAAGCAATATTCACTTTAAGTCTATTAAGCTGAAATACTGTCTTTATAGGATTGGAAATCTGTTATTTGTCTTTTTTTTTATACATATTGTAGTTAAATTATGAAAGCCTTGGCGTTATGGTTTTGTAAAGAATGTAGCCACAATATGTCAAAACATATTTAAATGTAAATTAATCTATTGGGTTGATTACTAAATTGTAAATATTAAAACAAAAATCAAGAACTGTTCTAGTACATAAAGCATAGGTAAATAGACATAAAAATACTAGTTAACTTAGGTTTCTAAAATGTTTTTAATATTTTTAGAAGCCAATATAAAAATAAGCATTCTACTTTCTCACCTTTTTAATTTTAATAAATAGCTATATGACATGATTTAAAGTTATTTCTTAATTTTCTTATAAAACAATTATATTTTTGCATTAATTCGAGAAATATTGAATAAATCTGTTTAAGGATTTGAAATCTCATCAATCTATTACTTTTTAGAAGTTATCAATGTTATTGTTTTTATACTAGTAAAATAGTAACTCACTGGATCTTAGTACATGCCTGGTCCAAATGCACATGCGGAGAGCAGAGCATTTTTCACAGTCAGAGGCTCCGCAGAGACGCAATGGGCACATTCCGGGATAGTTAACCACTTTCCGGGGGATGTTGCAGTCGCTCTCGACTTCACAAGAAGAACCCTCTGGAACACAGCGACCTGTTCGACAGTTTGAGCACCACTGACATACCTGAAGGGAAGCAAAGGGCATGTATTAGATAGTTATATAGACAGTCATCTTGAAACACAGTTTTTCTGTGAAATTTCATACAGTTATGTTTTTATGAAATGTTTTTTTAAACACTTTTTTTAAGTATGGAAGATGTCAATGTTCCCGAAGAATTAAATTGTTGTTTATGATTAAGCCTCTTATTTGGATACTACAGTTGCCAAACAAAAACTAGTTATTTAGCAAACAGTGTAGTATGGTAATTATTCTATTGCTTAATTTCTTTTTATTATGAGAATTTATCATTTTAATTAGTAAGAATTTTCTCAATTGTACAACTAGATGCATATATTTTATACTAACTATTTTTATAATCAAGAGTTGCAGTTAGATTGGATATCTATAAACATTCTGTAATCCACCACGTTTTAAAAGGAAGAGCATGATCACTTTAAGACTATATTTAAAGGATGTATTAGATGGGGACTAACTTGAGACCCTTTTTAACTTTAACTATAAATTTTAAAAAGGCAGGGACTAATTGAATGCCACAAATCAAACAATTTTTATGTGTAAGCTGCACATTTTTAAATAGTTTATACTTCTATATGTAACTTTAATCTACAATTTTTTATTACTGACCTGTCTTGCAGTTTTAAACGCAGGCCATGATGCAACACAGTCTGTGCAAGAAGTGTACTGATGACAGTCACGTTTTTCAATCCACTCTGGAACACACTGCACACCTGCAATGAATTTGGACTGCTCCCTTGGATTGTAGCACCTGAAATACATCAATCTCATCATAAGAAAATGTGTACTGAACCTAATGGTAGCAAATTTACCTATCTATTACAATAATAGCTCCCGCTAAGTAGTCTAGCATCTGTTGCCATGGAAACAAAAATAATTTCATTTTCTATGGGGTATTTGAGGAGAAACATTGCCTTACTGAATGCCCCGATGGTGCATAATTGAGATATTTCATAGAATATCATAATCGATTGATTAAAGTAAACTATTTCCCACCTCTAAAATGAATGCTGCATTAAAAACTTTTAGGTCGTCAATTTTCTACAGGCAGCATCTCTATTTGAAGCCAACAAGTCTTGTTTCTATAGCTAACACCACCATCTAAACTATTTAGTGGGAACTATTCTCCTGATAGAACATACAATACTTATTACACCAAGTAATTTGATACAATAAAACCTGTCTAGAATACTTTAGGGGTGTAGAAAATATTATTCTATATAGATTAACGTTGTATGTAAAAACCTGTCTATAACAATAACGTTAGAAGTAGGAAAAAATATTGTTATAGACAGGTTCACTCAGACAGTTTGAGCTTTTTGCATATCTAATGTTTATGTGCGTATAATAGTAATGTATGCATAAATATGTTGGATTATATTTGCAAATTTTAGTTTATTTAAATAACAATAATTATTGTATTAATAAATTTACCTAATTCAATTACTATTAAAAGAACAATAATTGACAACTTAACCGCTTGGTGATTTTAGGTTTTTCTTAAGAAAATAGATAACACATATTTACAGCACAAGGCAACACTTCCGTCATTACTGGACACTTCTTGCATACTGAATTAATTTGGAGAAGGCATGACTTTGCTGATGAATTTATTTTATAGAGCCCAAACATGATGATTATAGCATTTATTATTTTTTTATGATTTGAAGTTGACATGGTATTTTCTTTCGTGATTCAACAAAGGAAAAATATTAGCTATACTAGACTATAAATAAAACCGAGTAAATCCATTACTTTTTTATGTACTAACTACAATGAAAGCCATTTTTTTAAAGAAGCTATAATATAATTAAAAATTACGAGATTAATATTTACAATACAAAAAAATTGCAGCTAAACATTTTTATGTTTTTAAGTATGTATCGTTATGAAGTAAGTAAAAAAAACAAAAACAAGTAGACTTTCCTTACACAAAAGTCTGTACATAAATCTACTTTTCTAAACAGGCTTTAAATGCAAGAATATGGGGTAGCCACTGTTTGCTATATTGGAACCGTATGGAGGGCAATCAAGTTTTTCTCAGCTAAATTATGTGATGAGACCTTGAATTCGATTAATCATGCATGGACAGGTACTGTCATGAAGCAAAACGATCTCCTCACTCAACATGTCATGTCTTTTGTTTTGGATTGCACACTACAATTTTTCTAAGACCTCAAAATACCCCATAGAATTTAATGTGTCATGAGGTAAAAAATTGACAAGCAATACCCTCTTCCTCTCCCAAAACACAGCACAAATGAATTTCCAGGCTGAAATTGTTTGCTTGAACTTCACCTTCTTGAGTGATGATGAATGCTGCCATTCCTTGAGTAACTGCTTCGATTTCAGTGAAGTCACCCAAATTTCATTGCTTTAAAAAAAATCATCACTTTCCTCACCGTACCACTGGAGGAAAGTCAACACACTGCCTAAAGATTTGGTTTTGTGAACCTCACTTAACATTTCCAATACCCAGTATGAGCACAATGTAAGTGTTTGGTCACAATTTCATAGAGAACACTTCCTGAGAGTTAAGGAAACTTCACATAGAGACAAAATCATAAAGCACCTGTCCTTTTTACCTTTTCATTAACTTTCTGTACCAAAATCTTCAGTAATGACAGATGGTTTTCCAGTCTCTACCTCATCGTGAACATTCATGCGGCCATCTATAAAAATTCTAATCCATTTCCATACCATTCTATCGCTCATAATTTTTTCTCTGTACATTTCACTGATTTGATAATGAATTTCAGCCGCTTTCAAACCGTTAGCACTAAGAAAAATAATCATACTACATATTTCCCAGTTGGCGGTAGTTTCAATCAGTGAAGGCATTTTAAATACTCACGTCTGTATATATACTGGCGTCTGTGGCTTGCCAACAGATGCAAGTCCACAGTGGGCCCCAGTGGAATGTTGATCGCAGTGGCAGAAATTGAAAAGGTACTTACTTTAAAAACACCCCACATATTCCAAATTCCTGCATGTAGTTTTTACAAAAAGGGAAAAAAAAAGGAAAAAAATAACATATACATATATAGTTTCTATTGAGAGATATGAAAGGTGCACTTACTCTGACTGCGATTGCTTGTCTTGTGAGAAGCAAAAAGTCTGGTTCAGTCCATTAGCAGTGTAAGAGCAGAAAGAGCACCCCGCTTGCTGCATGCATCCTACACGGCTATTGGAAAAGAAGAGGCAGGCATCTGAAGGAGCAGCCAATCGGAGGAGTCGTCCATGACTCAAGAAGAAGAAGCTTCCACCTGCAGACACTGCAGCACCACCCACAAAGTGTTCTGGCCAATCACCTACTACCTCGATAGCTGCAAAGAAGATAAGTTATGAAGAAAGTATGTAACATTAAAATAAAATACAACTAAGATTGAAGGTTTTGTATATAAAAAAAACAGCAGTTCACAATCACATGTACACCACGCGGAACAAGTACATGTAATAGATATAAAAATATACCAAGAGAACATATAAAAAGTGAATGAAGTTGCATATAAAAGGTGAATGAACTTGCATATAAAAAGTAATATTCCATTAAAAAAAAATTAATTTTTATGGATATATTAACTACATTTATGAATAAATGAAAAATCTCATAATGCAACACATTTTACCAATAAATAAATTTTTTATACAGGGTATTCAAATCCAATGTATCTCATTTTAACGGTCGACTAAAAAGAAATCTATTGGTGATACGTTAGTGGTATTAGGTGAAATGCTGAAATCTTAAACTTTTGAGACAATTTTTATTTTCTGGCCTGCGGCTCCGGACGTGGAGGCCCAATTGCCTGGCCACCAAGATCTCCATACATCACTCGGCTGGACTTTTTCTTTTGGGGCTATGTCAAAGACAAAGCCTGATCAAAGAACATCCATGATTTTGAAGACCTTTATACCTCAATGATCACTGCTATAGCTATAGTGACTATGGAAATATTACAGCGAACATGGCTGAAACTGGACTACCAGCTGCACACCCTCAGGGCTACTAAGGAGGTGAATGTGGAAGTGCACTGATTTTTTTCTAAAAACTTTGCCAGTCATGTTACCTAATTTAAAAATTTTCTTATGCTTTTTAACTTTCCATTAAGTATAGCAGCTTCTCCAAATTAAGGACATTTGATTCAGACACCATATATAATTAACTTAACATTTCAAAATCCATCAACAAAAATTTTGCCTCTGCATATACACTTATGTCCAAAATTATATTTACATGCATAAATTCAAGGATTTATCCGAATATGTTAACTATAATTTTATAAATTTTTCTGGAATGATACATAACATTTATGACGCATAAATACAAAGAAAATAATTTAAGAGCAGTGCTAATGATATAAAGTTATAGCATGAAAATATAAAAATGGTAATAAAATGTGACAAAAAGAGTTAAAAAAAAAAAAAAAACTTAGAAAAAAGTTAGGCCCTATGAATTTAAAATGGAATGTGATCTCCCCTGACTTGTATGCACGTGTCACAACATGTTTTCATGCTGGCAATAATGTTTTCAACCACAGTTTGGGGAATTAAGCTCCACTCTTCTAGCAATGCCATTTTCAGAGCATTTACATCTGTAGGAGGAGGACGTGCAAATGCAATTACTTTTCCAAAGTCGTTCCATAAGATCTATATTGGGTTAAGGTCAGGAGACTTTGCTGGCCACAGTATTCGCTCAATGTCTTCCTTTCAAGGAATTCGTCAACGAGGTTTGTTCGACGTGGACAAGCATTATCGTTTATAAATAAAAAGACAGATTCATATGCACCTCTGAAAAGTCTTACATAAAGCTCCAAGACCTCATTCCAATATCTTTAGCCGGTCACAGATCTGCTGTTGAAAACGTGTAGGGGTGTAAGTTCATCGATCATTATTCTTTTACATGCCACCACATCTCCACTACCAAAATTGTTAAGATCCATAACATTTGAGAGATAATTTTGTGTTCTTGACTCCCTCTAGATGTAAAAACGTTTAGAATCACCTGGAAAATTAAACCTCGACTCATCAGTAAAAAAGACATGGGACCATTAGTATTCACTCCATTTCTGATGTTCTTTGCACCAATCAAAGCAATCCCTCTTTTTCGTGAAGACAGTGACAAACATACCCTGGACTTTTTGGGATAAAGGCCATTTTTTATTAAACTCTCTGTATACTGTTTGCCGCGATACCGCACTTCCAGTGGAGGCTGCAAGATCTGAACTTAGATGGCGAGCAGTAGACTTCCTGTTACGACAGGCTGTTATTGCCAGATCTTGATCTTCAGAAGCAATTATCATTCGTTTACGACCTTGTCCAGGTCTTTTTACAACAATTCCATTGTTTTGAAATTGTCCTGTCTTAAAATATTCAAACATCTGGCTGCTGCCGTGATTGGCTGCCGTGCTTCTAAACAGCCGATGAATTGCCACTCCATAGATTCTTCCAAATGATACTTCGAAGCCATAACAAACCGATTTGAGTCCTAAAACACTGAATGCTGTGTTGCAGAAATTCACTTCATGCAAAGCTCTTGATTCAACGTCAGATGACATAAGTCTATAGATTTGCATATTAGAAGCCGTTTGATTATTTTTGATTGGATAATTCTAAGTAGGCTTGCTTTTGAAATATCCAATCAATGTTATCCCCTGCAAACATGAATAACATTGATTGGATATTTCACTGAATATGATTATTTTTGGGAATGCAAAGATAAATTTGGACATGAGAGTAGTATGGATTGAATTAACACTGGCCTAAAGAAAGGATGAAAAGAAGTATTTGCATGTTTAGTAGATATGTATGGCATACAAAGTATTTTTATCTTTTTAAAATAATATCTTCCATCTTTATGTGATGGCTCTCATTATTTTATCGATACATTTTAAAGTAGTAAACAATATCATTATAATGCAAAGATGTGATAGCTGAAATGATCTGAACCAAGAATGTCTTTTTACCTTCATCTGTTAGGGGTATCCAGAGATTACAGGAGATCATGTAGGCAAAGGGTTGAACTGAACCTTCATTACCACTGGCACCCCTGCCTCCCAACACAATCAAATAGTTTTCAATCACAACGGACACATGGAAGTACCTGGCAGATGGCTACAAAGGAGAGAGCAATTAAACACACAATAGTAGGATGTGCAATATAAAACAAGTTTAATTGTGACATGGACTTTCATAAAAAGGTTGCTTCAAAACACACTTACAATATGGTAACTCAGGACTAAAAATGAATCATGTACAATTTAGTGACATTTAATGACTAAGCCCTCTGATAAAGTTGATGATATATGACTGCCAAAATTCTGCCAATTTAGACATTAATTTATAAACAAAAACATTGCCAAGTTAGAGAGTTTGGCAACAATCTTGGAGATTAATCTTGTCACTGAATATCCCAATTCCGATACACCTATACTTAGCTAGGATGCGAACTTCCCAAAGAGTAACTATGGAAGTGCTTCTCTGGTTGAATTTAAAGCAATTCAGGTTGGAATTTTCTGTTGAATTTTATGTAATTCTACTAATCTTATCAAAATCTTCAAACTAATGTATGACACATGTTTGTAGTATTTATAATTGTTTGATTGCAAGAGATTGTAAGTTGACTTCCAGTTGCAATTTCTGGTAGTTTTGATTGAATTTTGGCTTGAAAACTCATTTTGACAAAATCACAAAATTGACACACAGATCTCTAGCATTTCCAGTTTTATCAGAGAATGATGACCTTAGTGGACAGTGTCTTTGTATAAACATCTCTGTCATTGAAAAATAACAGAAATCTTAATTTATTTTTTGTATTTGTTCATAGATATAGTTAATTTAATGTTAGCTTAATTTTAAATGAAAATCTAATTTTAAAACCATGTATCTTCATTATAATCAAAACTTCACTATTTCTACAGTTAGGTAACAAGAGGTAATTCCCAATTAATACTTTTGTCTCATTAATTTTTTTCTTTCTACCATTCTCATACAAATGGATGTAATTTTCTTTTGTTTTAAAATTGGATGTCTAACTTTATCACTTACAATTTACCACCAAACTTAAAATTGCAAAGAATATATTAAAATGAAGTTATTGTTATGCATGTTAGAGAATTAAGTTTAAAGATCTTTTAAAGAGCATTTATTAAATTAAGTTTAATTACAAGAAACTTAGAACTTTTGGTTACTATTAAGAAATGAGTTTGTTTAGAGTACTTAGCACAATTTTTAGTGGTAAGGTTTAGTATAAAAACAGGAATTAATCAAGATAAATACTTTTCAAATCTAAGACAAACACAAACAAATCTGAATCAATTTAAGGACATTAGAATACCAACTGCATTCATACCCTTGTGTTCATCTTGTTTACTTTCTGGTCTGCAGGGAGGCGAAACCATTGGCTGGATGGATAGTGGAAGGTATACAGGTGGTTGCTAGGAGCAACCTGCTCGAGGTCATACAGAGTGCCTCCAAAGATGTAGATACTCTCTGTGCTTACGTGGTATACACTACTGTGACCATAAAGACCTGAAAAGAAAGTGGAAATATACCTTACACTTTGAAAATAGATAATGAGTACAAGTAAAAACAGGAATAATTACCAGGGCAAGAACCAATGAGATAATATTCATATAATACACACTATATTCTAAAATTTTATTCATAACATTATCGTATTCATATTCACTGTGCAAAAATATGATGTTATTGAAAGCAATTTATTACTGGCCCCGTTTGTAATTCAAAAAATCAACTTTTAATTAATAAGCAACATAGTTCATTCCCTACAATTATTTTTCAATTAGAAAATGTGTTGTTGCTTTGTATAAGAAATCATACTTTTTGATGACATCATTTTACATGACTTCTAAATTCCAGTACAAAATTAAATGTCCCGTTTAAAACAATCCCAAATAAGTCCATTCTTTTTTTTTTATTGAAATGAACAATCAGCTTACCCAGGGGCTGTGCTCCTGTGCAATTGACCACCAGCCACTGTTGCTTAAAACAATCCCAAATAAGTCCATTCTTTTTTTTTTATTGAAATGAACAATCAGCTTACCCAGGGGCTGTGCTCCTGTGCAATTGACCACCAGCCACTGTTTGCTGTCAATGTCATATTCCATGACTTTCTCAAAGAACCCAGAAGATGGTGAAAATCCTCCAAACAGTACAAGACGATCATCGTTAACTGGGGTGAGACTTGCACCCGCCAATGTAAGAATGCTTGATGAAACCTATTAAAAAATTATTAATATAAGTATTAGTAATTTATTAATATTAAATTTAAAATTGTGCAGTTAATCCATACTAGAATTTAAATGTCATTTTCTGGACTTTTTTTTTTGCACAATTATACATTGTACAAAAAAATAAAAAGTAGGCATTTATATTCAATTCTATAAAATTCAATATTCTATAAAAACTAATTAATCGCAAATAAAAAATAGCGTTAAAATAAAAAATTTATACTCAAGTGTGCATAATTTAATTTCTATTCGATAATGCTAAAATCACAGACCATGCCTTTTCAATAAACAATAATAAAGATACGTTAGTAGAAAGTGAGAAGAGCCATAGTATTCAACTCTGACGAAATTTTTATTGGAAAAAGGTAGTGAATAAACATGTTTTTTTTTCTGATGATAAATACAATAACCTGAAATGCATAATTTTGTCATCAAACTTGCCAAAATTAGCACATTCTGTATCATCAAAATTAAAAACACACTAAAAATCTATCCCTCTTTCAAAAGCTATTTTAAATAATGCAAAAGATACTTACTCGAATTTTCAAAAATCTACAACATTTACAAAAACTTCCATTCATGCTTTTGTATAAATAGAAGTTTTATCCTAAAATACCAAATCATCCAGTCGGAAGTTCCAAAAATACATTCTATCTTTAGAGGAGGAAGTTCAGTGACAGTTGCAATTTAATTTGTTTATAAACACAATTCAGCAATACATACCGGTATCTCTGGCAAATTGATCCACTCATGGTAGGGGTTCAGCTCCCAGAAGTCTCCCAGGACAATATTATCTCCAATACCCCCGAAGATGTAGAGTGACCCATTGAGGTAGGCAGTCGCATGGAAATGACGAGGGGGAGGGGCATACTCGGTCACAATCTGGGAAAAGCACATATTGAATGAGACATTAAATTAAAACATACTTTCACAGAGAATTTTAAAACAAAATGATCTAGATTCGGTGTTAGACTCGTTTTTATCCGATATTAAGTACCTGAACATGGGAATGCAATAAGTTTTTTTTTACTCTTCCACATCATTTTGCATTTAGACTGTGTCCAGCAACATCAACAATAGACTTTCAATTGCTATTGCTCCTATCTTTATGATTCAAATACAAATATTTCTTCTTCTGTAAAAGCATCAAGACATTGCATTCTCAAAGATTGGAGATTGTTTTGAATGTAAAACATTATTTAACAATGGAAACAGCGTGTCAAATTTCACATAAATTGTTTGACTAGTTTCTATGTTATTCAAGTGTTAGAGTTCTGGACAAATATCACATAATTGTTTATGTGTTAAATTTTTGACTTTGGGGTATGGAAAATTAAAAGCGCCAATTTGGAGTAGTATAATAGCAATTGGAACCAAGTGACAAATTACAAAAGCATTTTTGAAACAGATAAAAACACAAATTTTGAGTAGTAAGAAAGTTTTGGAGTCAAATATCGAATTTAAGCATAGGTTAGCGATTTGGAACACTATCTCATATACTGAAAGATTCATACAGCTTTTGAAACGTAAAAAATGAATAGTTTTTATGGACTCTTTAGTGGCCTTTAAATTTTTTCATGATATCTTATAAATTTGTAGGGACAAAAACTTATTGCTTACTTATACACAAATTCAAAATATTGTTTATTTTAAATTTGGATTTATAATGGAATTTAAATAACATTTAAATAGAATTTAATTCATAACTTTGGCAACTTTTGTATAAATTAACAGAAGTCTACTGTAAAAGTGGTTTTCTCGAAAATCAGATATTCCAAGCAAATTAAAAAATAAAACTGCTTCTTCAATTAAAGATGGATTAAGGGGACTTGTTTTAAAAAAAAATTATAAAAATTTTGATTTTCTGTTTTTTGCGTGCTAATAAAATTTTGAACCTTCTCATTATACTGGAAAGTTTTTAAGCTGATCCGATAACTGCAATTGCATAAAAGTTATATTTTTTATGGGGAATTTAGCATAGCTGCAATATTCCCTTTGATGTTTCGAACACATTTTCCTCAGATCCTGCTTTTTGGAATTCCCGCCTTACTAAAAACGCTAAAACTCCAGCAAATATAAATTAAATGACTTGAATTTTGTGTGTGTGTGTTATTCTAACAATATATTTGGCAAAAATAGGCAGGGATGTTTTAATAAAGTATAAACTTTTTTTTACAAATTTAAATGTTGAAAAATATCCTTTTTTTCCTCTTTATTTTCCTCTAAAACTATTTTACTTATTCAAAGTTTGATGCCTGAAATTTTAGAGTATATTACGAGGAACACTTTTTTTTAAATCAGGACAAAATATTGAAACATGAAAAAGATAGAATTTGAAATTATTATTTTGATTTTTGATTTTGAGAATTTAGAACACTACATAAATGCATTTTTAAAAAAATTTAGTTACTGCCTCATAATACTTTCAAATATGTAAAAATTATAATTTAAAGGCTTAAATTAAAAAAATATTCTTAAGAGTACGAAGAGAGCTATCACAAAATCAAATTTGTGATAGCTAAAAAAAATTGCAAGCGGATATTAAGAACCTAAGGGGAAATATAAGGACTTTTAGGGCCCTTATATAAATACTTAGTATATCATAAGGGCTTTTAAGAACGAGGCCAAATCTGTTTAGATTTTTTAAATATTTAAATCCACCATTTTTAATTTAGAAATCATTAAAAAAGTCAAGCAAAAATGTAAATATACCAACTATCACCAAGCTTGTGAACTTGGTACAATTATATAAAAATTATTGCTAAATTGAAGATTTTAAAAATGCATTTTTTTATATTAAAATTGAGTAGTTTTGAAGGAATTGGACTCGAATGAGCATTTCATAGTAAAAATGGTGACTTAGATCACGTAGAACATCCCAGTATTTACTCACCTTTTCTTGTAAGGTTAAAAACAAAAAATTCACAAAAAGGATTGAAACACCAGTGACACGTTTACAATTCTTGCAATAAAAACAGCCCAAAAGTGAAAAAAAAGGCCTACCTTCTTGAATGTGTTATTGGGTATATTGAATATGTAAAGGTCGTTGAGGTCTCCTGCAGAAGAGGCGTACCCACCAAAGATCAACAAGTTGTCTGAATCCACAGTCACCATGGAGTGCCCTATGGTGGATGCTGGAACAGTAGATGCATTGCCCAGTTGATAGTCATAGAGGGTAGACCAGGAAAGCTGGTGAGGGAGGAGTCGTACAGAGCAATCTTCACCACCGAAACCACTTGCACATATGCATATATTATTAAGCTGGAAGAGATCAATACTAGTTTAGAAGAGACAACAGCCAGCTGAATTATCAGGAGGAGGGATAACAAATTTCACTGATTTTTTTCAAATGATATTATTATTCATTTACTTTTTAAACAATTTCCAAAAAAGGTTCCTACAATTTTACAGCTATTTATCCCCCAATTTCGTCAATCAAATCCATAAATTTGTATACAACATTTGAAAAGTTAGAAAAAAATATATTGGCAATTTCTAAACATTCCCAGAATTGAGTAACCCCCGATTTATCTGGTTTTACAGATAGTAGTGTCGCCGTGTTTTTTATTTTATCAAATTTGAAGTCAAAAAACAAAAACTTTTCAAAGAGGAATAATAATTGGTTAAAAAACCTTGGCCAGTTTCGATCAGATACAATTTTTGTGGGGAGGGAGGGAGGCACTGTACATCTAAAAAAGCAGACTATATATGCAAATTATTTAACTTAAATTTTACTATTAATTTTTATTTACATATCACAAGCTATTCTTATTTAGCCCAGATTATAAGGGACTTATTTTATAATAATCTATAGATTATGTGGCTCGCATACGGTTGTAAAAAATATTATATGCTTATGATATCCTTCATTTGGGAAAAGAATGGCAAAATACCCCGATATTCAAGAAAAACCATTCCACTGCATCAATTTTGCTTTTAAACTGTGGTTAATTTTTAACTAACATTAGAAATGAAATGACTGTCTCATAAAAGGGTATAATTTCCAGTGCTTCTAAATTTTTCAGTCATTGTTTGAATTTATAAAAGAGTAATTTAGTTCAATGCTCTTGCTCTCAACAAAATCTTTTTCATTTTTCAGACACTATGTGGTTAATTCATTTTAAGAAATTAAAAAAATTAAACTTATTATCCAGTTTTATTCATTAATAAAATAATTGCCAGAGTAATATTGGCAAAGTGTTTGTTTGGTATTGTATTGTGTGTATGTATATATTAAATTCAGCCAAAAATTTACTTGCCTGTTAAAAAAATTGCCTAGTACCCCAGAAGCAGAATAATATATAATGTTCTGCAACAGGACTTTTGACAGTTACAAATGTTCTGCAGACATTTTTTCAAAATTTCCAGTATGATATATAAGAAAAAACCCATAAAATCAATACTACACATTTATTACAAAATGATAATGACGAAAAAAATTATTTTTCAAACCAAGGCATACATTCAAAATTTGTAGCTTTATCAATGTTTTTCAGCAAGAAAAGCGCTCCAGAACGGGAAACGGACACGTGATTGATCCCCCTATGAACGCGGGGAGTTTTTCTATAAGAAACTGAAGCTCGGGGAAATGTTGTTCCGAGAAAACTGAGGGGGGAGGGGAAGGGTGGACAATAAAGTCGTTTTGTTCTGCAGAACATGTCATCCCGTAGGTGAAATTCTTTTTCTCACTCGCGGGCATTTGTTCCAAACTTAAAATTGTTCTACAAGGACTCTGATTGTTCTGCGACGTACGTCGCAGTTTTAGGCACTTTCTGCTTTCGGGCCTAGTACTAATTATTAATCACATGCCAAGGATTCCTTAACCAAACGCTGAGTACATAGGCTGTTGTATGTTATTTTTTTTCGCAAGTGGGTATTTTGTTTAATAACTGAAATACAATCAGCCATGTTTTTGATACATTTAATCTTTCAATCAAATAATCACGCTAATAATCAAATTAGAGTTTGTATGGGGCGGGGGGATGAGCACCCTCACTCCCACACATCCCTCTGTAAGATCGTCTCTATGTCAACTCTAAAACATACAAGGAATATAAATATCTAACTACGTATACAAAAATTATTTTAAATTAAATGGTTAGAAAACCTTTAACTTTATAAATCGGACAATTCATCAAATGATATTTGGAAATAAAAACTGTGCATAAGTCATCTAATATATCCATTGGACAAGAAGAAACAAATTAGGAAGTTTTAGCCTGTTGCTAAACTTTTGATTATTACATTTTAATTGTTAACAGATATACAACAAATTGCTCACAGAAACTTGTTGTATATTACTTGCCAGGTAGCCTGTAGGGAGTTTCTTGATATTTCACCAATGCAAAAGACAAAGGTTCAGAACATTTATCTTTAAAACTCCTCTTAGAATACACCTCTTTCCTGTCACTATCTAATAAGACATCAGGTTACAGTGATTGGCTTAGCTATCATGATCTAATAAATTACCAAAATTAGCCTTACCAAATCGCAAGACCCCTGTCCAGATGCACTGTAACAATCATGCTCGCATTTCTTCGTGTAACAGCAATCCTGGTCATCATGTTTGAGCCGCACATACGTAGCATTAAATCCATGTTGTGCACTAGCATCTTGCTTGAAGTGGATAGTCATGTATCCAGAAGAAGCGGTGGCCACAATGGGACTTGTGAGGTTGGTTCCACAGAATGCCCCCAGGAGGACATTAGGATGGCCTGAAGCAACAAAGTTTGGCAAACCATCGTAGACGTACACATAATTGTGTGGGCAAGGGATTTCAATATCAGCCTGGATGGTCACCTGGAGGTATGTTCCCGTGCTGGAAGAAAAATATTTTGTTTATGTTGAATATGTAGCAAAGTATGCAATAAGTTAATAGATAATGCATGTTGTCTTTCAAATTTTAAATCTTAGAGATAAGATACAGGGTACCCACTCAAATCACAGAATAAAAATCACTGGCTTTCTAATGACTTTTAAAAACCTAAATAATGTTTTTTAAGGACCTTTGTTTACAGGCATTATGTCTATATCAGGGATGAGTTTGGTAAAAAATCAAAAAGCTGAAAACAAAAATCCAAAAATTTTAGGCATAAAACACCTTTTAAGCTATACTTTAAAAAAAATTGTTTTTCCATGTGCATTTATAAAACTGCACCATCTCTGTCCGTCCGTGAGCAAAAATTGTTTAAAATAGCGGCACTTAGACGTAGGGATACACTTTGTGCTGTCATCAGGCTAATATAGCTCCAAAGCAAAAAAAAAATCCAGTGAAAGCGTTGAAAACCGGCAAAAACTTCAAAATTTCAACAAGTCAAACAACTTTAAGCAATTATAACACATTGACAAACAGGCCGAATTTAATTAAACCCAGTTTTCTAAATTTTTAAGCTACAAATATTAAAAATCTTAAAATCTAAATTTTTATTCATATCCTTAAATTTGTTCAGTAAAGTAAAAAGTAACAAATAATTTTACATACAATTGCAGTTAAAATAACAATTTTAAACATATTATTTAGAAAAATTACTATTGTGACTACTTTTCAGAATATTTTTATACGAAATGGTACAAAAAATTTGAGTAATTCTGCAGATTCAAATCAAAAGGCGAAATTTAACCTTAACCAGGCACTAATCACGAATAAGGCGGCTATCGCATTAACGGAAGTCTAGATGAATAGCTGCAATTAGGTGTTAAAAATTTCGGTAATAGCTGGTATTGTATTAGTGTAAACCTCGACGAAAATGACCATCACTTTAACAAAAGTATTGTAAGCAATACCGGCGAAAATCTAGGTATCGGCAAAAACGAACATCGCAACAACGCGCATATTGGCGATAGCGTCCACAATATCAGCACAAATCTCAGTAATATCGATCTTTTCTTGGTAATACTAGTGCAAATTTCGGTAACATCGGATGTTACTACAGAATGGCTTTCGACGAAAAATACTCTCACGCTAACAGAAATATCAAAGTTAGAGTCAAATATACCGGGGCAACACTCAACAATAGCGCTATTGGATCGGCGTAACACTTGACGAAAATTACAATCACAACAACGTAAATCTCGGCGATAACACAATTCATCACGGTAATATCGACATTCTTTCGGTAACATCGGTGCAAATTTCAGATTTTACAACAAGGTAGCACTTCAGCGAAATGACCATCAAATAAACGTAAATATCAGTGTTAACGCCGAATATACCGGAACAATTCTCAGCAATAGCGTTGTTATATTGGCGTAATACTTTGCGAAAATGAAAACCACAGCAACTTAAATCCCACCGATAACGCACGTCATAGCTACACAAATCTCAGAAGTAGTGGACATTACATCAACGTAACGATTAGCGAAAACGAGCATCACATACCAACGTACGTTTACACGTACAACAAACGATAATTTCGTAGATGTCAGACTTGAAAGCAAGCACATTATTCGTATACGTTAATCGCGTGAATGAGTATGAAAAAAATTCCATTTTGAAAAGAGATAAAACGGCACCAAAGGATCAAATTTCGGCGCAGTTGTAAAAGTATAAAATGCAAGTTTAAGTGCCAACCTAACTAAAAAGATGCATTTTAGTAGATTTTCTACTTGGAGCAGGAATGCCGTAGGGTTTCCGTTCTTCCCGATCGGGCGGAAGGGAAGCTGCTTCGCGATTCAGCCTTAGAAAAAAGGTTATTTTTCTGTGGGATAGAAAAATCGGGAAAAAAAAGATTTTTTTTCAGAAATTAGAAAAGCGGAACTTTCTTTTAAAAAGCGGAATTATTTTTTATCTAAAAAATTGAAAAAGCGGTATTCCGCCACATGGCGGAACAAACTCATCCCTGGTCTATATATTAATTTTTAATAAAGTATATTCTACCAAAAAAGCTACAAGTTGGCGCAAGCGTAATACAAATATGTCAGAGAATTCCAATATGGTGCGGATAAGTGGCGGTCACACAGGGATAGCAAGTCTGAGTTGTATTTTTATAAATTTTGCAGTCGGGCACACAACATCCGCAAAAATTGAAGACTTTTAAGGACTTCTAAGCTTTCAAGAACTTTTAAGCACCTCTAAGCATTTGCAAGTACTTTCAAGGCCTTGAAAACTTTTAATGACCAATTGGAACCATGTGATAATAAAAACAACATACATAGCTTCAATTAATACAAACAAAAACATTTTATAAGAAAGCACAATAGAAAAATGCAAAGAATATAAAAATCAATAAATTTTCATCTAAATTATTACTAAAAAATGGGTAGAATGCAGCAGAATTGTCCAGAAATAAATAAAAGCTATAAAAATGTAGTATTAATAAATAAAATATTTTAATCTTTAAGTAATAAAATTTATACTTTAGCAAAACCATTTGGAGAGATTAACTTTTGCAAATGTATGGAGAAAGGTTTTTTCTTTAATTTATCCTAGTATGCAATCAATATAATGTTAATGCCATGTATTGGTGAAATTTACCATTTTTATAATGACATTAACTTGAAAAAGTAGCCATTTTGTAATAATTATTACATGTGCCATCCCCACTCAAGCCAAATAGGTGATGTTTTTCGATAAATATTTCGTTAGCCTTTCTTGTAAAATGAAACAGAGGAGAAACAGTCGTTAATGTCAGATTTTTAAGGGAAGAGAACTTTGCAATAAGGACGTACAGAAGGGGGGGGGGGGGGTGTTCAGAACAAATTAAAAAAACACATTGTCACAGCAATCCCTGTAGCAGAAAATGCAAGATGAGCGACGCACGCCACAGACCTTTCAACAGCCTGCAGATCATTTTACAAATCTGATTTAAAAAAAATAAATTCTTAGTCCGATTTGTAAGTTGGATGATTAGAGTAAACGCACATGTGCGATACTTCATTTCATTAAAGAGGAATTGAAAATGTGATCTCCATGCATGATTTTAACGAGATAGTATAAAAACATAATGAGTTCTGTTTGCTTTTAAGCAATACATGGGCTCATTGTTAGGGTAAAGTGTTTTTATTTCCTTTAGTACCCAGTAATTTTCTGGTTTTGAGCTTTTTCTGTAAAGGTTTTTCTTTTTGCCCTCCTCATACACAGCACTTGGTATTCTTTTCCTCCCGTTTTGTCGTATTATGTCATTGCCGACGTAAAGTATAATACGCCCGACGATGACGTATACGACCAATCGCGGAGGTATACCCTCTCATGTTCATGGATGTACTCCCGGAGCATGCGTTGTCGCGACCGCATCTCACTGGAATGTATCCGTGAGCAGGAGAGGTAGGTATATAAGTGTTGGTACTTTTACTTTTTGTGTCTTCTATCCATCACTCTGGTATGTTGTGAGGATTTTCATGGCAGGCCGTAGTAGTGCCGATAATCTTTTCTGTAAGTTAGCAGTGGCTGTCATTTTTGTTTTCAACATATTTTCTTAGTACTTGCAAGACTTTTTATATTATTAAATCTTTTTATTCTGCCAAACGCCTCTGTCAATTATTAGATCATAAACTTCCTCTCACTCATGAATCCACATCGTAGATGGATGGAATCCATAGCGCGGTTTCTTTTCTCTGCTGTAATTGGCTCATCACAGCATTTGCTTTGCGAGCCTTCGTTCTGATATCATTCGTTTGCTTACGACCATGTTCTAACAGATTACGTCATTTTAGGATTAAACTCAAAGAAAGAGTGAACTCCGTGAACTTTTAGCACTGAGGGGATTGTTATTGTAAAAAAATAGGCATTGTTTCCAAATAATGGGGAAATGCCGAATCTTTTTGGCAAAAATAGAGATAATTAAATTTTTAAATCTCATTTTATATTAGTTCTATCTTGATTCTTTCATAGTTATATTACATCGTAGGTAGTAAATTATTTACGTCGTTATGTGGTGGGCAATTAGCTGCGCTACGGTGATGAAATTGGCATTAAATTTGTGATTATGGCAGTGCTATCCCCAGGAATTATATTGTCGCATGATGTTCATTTTTGTAAGGTGTTTCGCTATTATAATAGTTGCTGGCACTATTGCAAAGGTTACACTTGTCAAGCATGGTACAGTTCAGCTGAAACGCGGAATTCAGCTCTTAGGCTGAAATTTCGATCAGTCCTATGATTGATACAAACCTACATTACAATTTTATTAGGCTTATTTGGAAGTCTGGATTTCTTCTAACCTCCGATGTAATGATAACTTTTCTTGCAATTTTCTGGCCTCTATCACTATTATTTACGTTGGTGTATAGTAAACTTTGTTAAAAGTTACGCTGATATAAGAATCGCTATTGTTGAGAATCGTGCTGCTAAGACGGGAGATACCATCGATATTTACTTCGTTGGTAAGTTCCTTTTCGGCAAGTGTTACACAAATATAATAACTACTATGTTAAAGGTTTGCACCTCAATAGTTGTCACCATCGCTGATGGTTGTGATAGTCCATTTCGTAGAGCGTTACGTCAAGATAATCATCTCAATTGCATAGATTTCCAGATTTCTACCGATATATTGGGTGCTAACGCCGGTATTTGCATTAGTATAATGGCGGATTGTAACTTTGATATAAATGCCGAGATTTACGCCGGTAAGGTGGCTGTTATCGCCAATATTTGCTTTGGTTGGCTGGTTGTTTTACCAAGGTTTAAGCCGTTTAAATAGCAGCTATCGGTGAGAATTGCAATGATGTTTTGGTGTCATTTGCCTAGGCTTGTGCTGATGTGACAGTTGTTATGTCCATGATCAGTGTGAAGATCGCTTTCGCCGTTGGTTTGAATTTATACAGAATGATCAAAATTTTAATTTATGATACTGTCATGACTTAAAATTCATTTCTTAATTCAGTTCTAGATTTATTTCATCTTAGGATTCCGATCCTATTTTATATTCCCCTAGTTTTGGCTAGAAATGTTTCTAGCTAAAATTATATCTTTTCCCACATGCTTCATTTTTTACCCAACCAAACCATTTAAATTTCATTCTAATATTAATTTCCAAGTTTTTGTTTACTTTGAATTATCCTTTTAAAACATCGTATATAAATATTTTTTCTGTGCGTAGACGTGTTGCATGTGTGCTGAAATGGTAGCGTTTTTATTTTTCACGATGCAATCAATGTGAGTGTGATCGAGTTGATTTTTGTTCATTGAGAGGTTAGTTTTTTTAGATTTCGCAGTTGGCCATTTTCTTTTTGTTTTTTAGACTTTTTGGAAAGAGACGCTATGTAGTACGCTGCCACATTCGGCAGGTCTAGGGCCAAATCACCTCAGTTTTGAATCCGAACCATGACACATCCGCCGATTACATCACCCTTACGTCACTTCCCTCACCTCTGATTGGGCGAGCTATCGCTGAGCTGGGAGAAAAGTAACGGCGCTCGAGATCACTCTCTCCTGTTCACTCGCGCGGAAAGGACGTCTTAAAAAATCCAGAGAAGAGGCACGAGAATGGAGGACTGCAGCAACAGCCATTTTTCGGTAGCGGTGACCCGGAGAGACACCACCCTGCTGCCTTAACTATTCGATTTACTGAGGAAGAGGACAATGAGCATGACAGGGTCCAGGTCCTCAAACTCCTCATTGCTGCCACCTTCAGTTGTTTTTTTTTGGGGGGGGGGGGGCGTCCTACTCCCAGGAAGACCGGAGTCACTACCTTGAGATTTTTTAGGCTGCCAAGCCGCGCCGTTTTGGAATAGCCTCTTCCCCGAAGGCCCTTAAGATGAACTCTTCCAGTCCGCAACAGAATTCTTTGGAACTCAAGAGCATCCCTCAAGCCGCGTCCTGTGATCAGCACCCAACCGTTTAAAGAGTGATGGGACTTTTATGTGTTTCCTGAATAACTGCCAAGCCATTCCCTCATCTATAGGTCCCAAGATGTCAGCGTCCTCTCAATTGGAGTTCCACGTAGGTAGCTCTGTATCTCCCTTGAAGAGCTGTGTGCTGATTTTTTTTGATAATTTCTTTCGATTGATAAATCATCTTTTTTTTATTTATTGGCCAGATCTCTCTTCCAGTAAGAACTAATTACGGGTTTATATTTTTTTATAGTTAAGTTTTTGAAAGTGTCATATACACATTTCACAGTCACAGTAAAATGCCTATTTAATTCCCCATAGTTTACATACTCTTGTTAACTGTGACCTGTATATAATAGCTCGTGTTGTTATGAGTTTTGAATAAAGGTTTTGTTCTGTTCCTTGCCGTGTCGTTACATGGTGCCGAAACCTGGGATCACCAGTGCAAAGGCTAATGGGCCGAAGAACTAGAGGAACTCTGTTGATCAATGAAAAATTGCTGAAACCTCAACTAATTCAAAATGTTAGTCGTAAACTTCAGGAAAAAAGAAGCAAGTATAAAGAATATCATGACAGAGGAACCAAATCTCAACAACCTCTTTCAGTGGGACAAAAAGTTTTGTTACGCCTAAAATGTAGAAATTGGAAGCCAGCGGTGATAGTATCTCCAGGACCTACTTCTCGATCTTATATGGTTAAGACATGTGATGGCCGAGTATTTCGAAGAAATTCTTGGTTCTTACGAACTCTGCATGGTCAAGATTCTACACAACCGACTTCTACACAATCTACCACGTCCGTTACTCCTACTGATACTAATGATTTGCCTCGCGATCAGAATGATGTACAGAATTCTACTGACCAGTCTATTCCCTGTGTTTCATCTCCTGCTGCGGAGACTGAAAGCTGTATTACGACAAGATCGGGTAGAGTAGTAAGAAAGCCGGAAAGATATGGATGTTGTTAACATTGGATTTAGAATTTTGGAATTAAATTTTAAAGTCTTTTTTAAATTTAACTTATTAAAGAGGGGGATGTCATATACACATATATGACGTCACAGTAAAATGCCTATTTAATTCCCCATAGTTTACATACTCTTGTTAACTGTGACCTGTATATAATAACTCGTGTTGTTATGAGTTTTGAATAAAGGTTTTGTTCTGCTCCTTGCCGTGTCGTTACAGAAAGGAACCTCACAGGGGACAAAAAGTAACTCTATCACCCAATTTGACTATTTTTGTGATTACTTTTAAATCCTAATTATCTCGTAATATTCATTTCGTTGAATATTTTTGCGATTACTATTAAATCCTAATTATTTTGTATTATTCTCTTTGAGAGGTGTTTTTTTAATAAAGTAAATTTATTTTTTTGGTAATTGTGTGATTCTTTTTGGAGGTACTTTTTCTTAGGGAGAATGTTTTTGTAGTAAGGTGTTTACAGGTTTATTTAATTTTGGGATTGAAGACTCTTTAGATAAATAGGTTATCATCGTTAATCTCTGAAATACATCACGACAATACAATAATTTTAAATATTCTCGTTTTAATATTTAATTTATTTCGTCAAATTTCCATGCTAATGCAAAACAAGCACTTTTGATAAATTTTACGAATAAGGTGCTTATGTATTTTAAGCAAACTTAAAAAAAAAAAAATAATAATAATTACGCTGCAGATTATTTTCTAATACCCAAATTAGTGTCACAGACTGGCAGAAAAGTTTCTACCACTGGGACAGTAATTTTGATCGAAATCGTTATAGCTGTTTTTGGCAATTGCTGAAAAACATTAATTTTTCAATAACAGCTACCTTATGAGCAAGCACAATTTCGACAAATACCTAAATAATATGTTCCATGGTCATCCTTAACTTGTATGTAAAAGTTGAATATCGTAGATTAATCTGTTTGGGAGTTATGCTGACTAAGGACACAGACATTTTTTCTAGTCCACTTTTTTTTAACTGAGCACATTCAAAAAAGCAATGCAAAAAAAAAAAATTCTGACAAAATGCAATAATCCTGTTATGCTAGGATAACAAATAAGTAAATGAAAATAAACAGAACCAGTCTTCCTAAAATTATGAATCATTAAGTAATATTTAAGATTGCACAAATTTTTTAAATCTATGTTCTTACTAGTAAAAAAAAAACAATATTGAATTTTTTTTCAAACTTGATAAAGTTCTTAAAAAGTATTTTTGTTAGAACTGGAACTATTTTGGTTAGAGCAAATTTGAGTAAGTACATTTTAAAGCTGTGAAAGTATTGCATCAAAGAAAAGAAAAAGTTCCACTTTAAGAGTCATGACACAAAAGGTAGTTCTTTACCTCTGCATGGGGCCAAGAAGTGACTGCATGTCTATAACAGAATGAACTGTCAGGAGCCAGAGACAGTCACGAGATTCTGTAGACATTGCATGACTGCCGAACCTCCCCTCCATTGCATTTGTGATCACTTTTCTTGGATGGCATTCTTCATAACAAACTCCATTGTTCCTGAAATCAAAATATTGTTACAAAAGTTTTGTTGTTTGCTAAATTTAATGAGCATGCATGTGTGGTTTAGACCAGACAAGAGTTAAAAATAAAACCTCCAACCTATAGACTTACACAAGGCAACAACTCATAAATATATTTTTTCCATTGAATTCTTCAAATTTACAATGTTAGGATGATTTTGCATCCAAAATTGAATACATACCTAGGATCTCCATAGTAGCCAACTTGACACTGAGTGCAATTAGGTCCAATGGTGTCATTGAGGCAGAAGCAAATACCTGTTGTTATATTGCAGTAGCCAAGCTCAGCATTTCCATGACCATTGCAGTCACACTTGCGACATCCTTCAGAAGTTGTGGCGTCCCCATAACTACCTGGCCTAAGGAATTAGATGAGTTAATAAAATCTTATTTAAAAAAAATTATAACAATATTTCAAATGTCACTTTTATCAAAGGAGTTTTATTGTTAAAATTAACAATCAAAATGTAATAATAGAAATTTATTATTTTTAAGATGCAAAACTAAATGAAAGTAATAAAATGAAACAATGGTCACTTTTTTTTTCATGTGCTAGGACAGTAAAATATTTCAATTTTTTTTTTGTAATGATTCAAATGAATTTCAATTTGATCAAAATATTAATTTTCAACTTAACCACATTAGTGAAAAGTTACTAAATATGGTATTTTGGTTTCCAAGAGTCCTAACGTCGTAAGTACTCTCACTAGCTCAAATGATACTGATAACTCAAAATAGTTTATGAAACCAACTTTCTAGAATCTTAAGTGGAGGTTCTTATTCTAAAGACACATGCATTCCTATTTTAAAAGGACAGAGAAGTGACAAAATCAAGCTTATATCTAAGGCTTTTCAGTAACAATACCTAACTTTCTTTTTTAATAATCTGTAAGTGCAACTTTATAATTAAGAGATATGAAAGAAATAATACAAAGATATCAAGGAATCTCATACTTACTTGCATCTCTCACAGAATTCTCCTTCTGTCCAGTCTTGGCACTCATCACACACTCCCACAGTTTCATTACAGGTACTGCAAGAAACATAATTAAAACATTTTAACTAGATATTAATATATAAAGTATGTAAAACAAAACGCTGAAAAGGCATAGTTACAAATAGACCCTAAAATTAACGAACATATTGAAGCTTTAATTGGTTGCCTTCTTATTGACACTGTTATGATTAAAAATATGAGTTGTTATGATTAAAAAAATGCTAAGCTTCCCCAACGGTTTTTGTTACTGTAGAATGGAAACCTTTCTCCCTTTTCACATTCTTCTGTAATTATCATTGTAAAATTAATCAATCATTTTTGGTAATTAATGGTAATTAAACGAGGGTGATGCTTAATTCATCTTTTTATTTTATAAATCCGTTTTATCAAGAAAACTGGAGATCAGGAAGCGAAATAGCATGAGGTTTTTCGTATATGTTCCCTGTTTTCGGCTGAGGAATTAGGAATTTTCTCCCAGCGTCCTTTCGTTGTCGTTAGGATTTTGAAAAGAGACGCTTAACTTTCATCCAATAGGATCCCTTCTTTCATTTCGCCGGAGAAACGCGCCGTGGTAGAGAGCTTGTGATTGGTGGAGGCAAGTTCAGGACGGCAGCTCGAGCTTGCATTTGCCGATTCTTTTTGCCCGAGATGTGGTAAAGAGCAGTCGTTCTAACGAGAGCTCTTCGGAAGCGTCCCTTTTGAAAATGGCGCTGGAAGCGTCATTGCCTGATGAAGTTCGGGGTTATTAAATGGTGAATTTCCCCTCTACCTCACCTGTAGTGGACAGTGATGGCCTTACGTGGGGCACTCGAACTGAGTCAATTGTCTGGACTTTTCTTTAAAGGGGTGAATCTGATGATTGAAAGATAGCTCGGCTACAGTTTTCAAGTTAATGTCGAGGTCCAGGCAATATTTATTCTCCGTCGCCGCCAACCCCGAGGTGGGACATCTTTAATAATATCTACTCCTTCAATAATATAT
Organism: Linyphia triangularis; assembly: GCA_963978545.1. Lineage (NCBI taxonomy): Eukaryota > Metazoa > Arthropoda > Arachnida > Araneae > Linyphiidae > Linyphia > Linyphia triangularis. Next base: position 46,396,865 of record OZ021726.1, on the reverse strand, counting down.
TCTTCAGTTCGATGGCTCAGCAATATTTCTACCCCGTCGGGTACCTCTCCAATGATATCTACTTCTTCAAATACATAATATCTACTTCTTCAACTACATAATATCTACTTCTTCAACTACATAATATCTACTTCTTCAACTACATAATCTGCAATTCGATGCTCGGGCAAATATTGAACTCCGAGTGCTGGTTCTGGATGGTTTGGTGCCAGCTCCACAACAGATTTCAAAAAGACCCAGTTCCTGATTCGTCTTCCCTCCTGTTCCAGAGTTCTATTCTGCTGCTGCTAACTCCGAGTGCTGGTTCTTGATATTTGGTCGCTGGTTCAGCAACAAATTTGAAGAGATCCTGGTAGCCGTGGAAATCCAGCCCTATCCAGACATCCTTCCTACATCAAGGTGAAAATCCGGCCTTGTCCAGACATCTTTCCCCTGCTCGTGGTGCCTTCTTTTTCCGTCCTCTGTTCAAGTTGGAAGTTAGTCCCTTACCTGTTAATTCCTGAAGAAAAGAACCATGTTTTACCTTTCTCCTTCACAAGGACTATGGTGTTTCCGAGGTCTTGACTATTCTTCTTCATAAGAGACTTGTACCTTAATGCGTTAAATTTATATCCTCGCCGCATCTGCCAAATACACCTGGACTTCAATCGTGCCTCCAGCTGACATCTAGCCTAGATTAATCAAACTGTATCTCAGGTATTTTAGGAATAGTTTTCGTTTTTAACAAGTTCTCTCCCCCCCCCCCTCCCCTTTTTGGTTTAAAATCAGTCGAGTGTTAAAATACTTCATTCTTTTACAATTCTTAATACTATTCAATATTCTGGTGTTCAGTTTTTGGTTAGTTTAAATCCTTTTGGGTAGTTGAGTTTCTTTTATTTATTTATTTGCTTTTTATTGAGTTTGTCAGTCGTTGTTTTTGATATCTCATCTCTTGATATTACATACTGCTAGTTATTACCTATACAAGTTGTAGTTCCTTGATAGTTCCTATTTTTTTAACTGTAAGTTTTTATACATTATAGATTACACTTCAATAAATGATTTTCTCAGGTCACTAATTGGTTGCAATTCTCAATTATTTCTATGATCTGTATCATGCTGTGTTTTCAGGAAAACTAGTATTTTAGATATACCACTATACGACAGGCAGTTTATCTTTTCACAACGCAGGTAAACTTGTTTGAGTTCTAGAATTATTATTTAATATCTAAAGTGGTGAGCAAGAGAAGAAAGCTCACAACAACACATAGGCTATGTTTAATTGTGCTTGATAAAAAAATACTTCATGATTTAAATTGAATAATATATTTCCTACCGTAACAGAGGGTAAGAAAAATTCTACATAAAAATATTCAATATCACAACCATTTAATATCATTTAGTTTAGAAGTCAATAAAAAGAGTAGTTTTATCGATTTGCATTTACCTGAATGCCTTTAAAGGAATCCATGTTGAACAAATACAAAGGAATTTGGATTCTTTATGGGATAATTTAGGATAGAAAAGTTCTCACCTGTGGTTATAGCAGCCGCAATTGGTATGACAATCCTCGCCAGTCCATCCAAGATCACAGATGCAGCGATAATCAGGGGCATTTGAGCAAATGCCATTTTTGCACTTTACTGCACACCTGGAAATTGCAAATATACAAACTTTTCAAAACAGTTTTACCAGAAAAGTAGAGAATGGAAAAAAATTAAATTTGTGTCTTCAGTTTTTTAGTAACAATCAATACCTACACTTTATATTTTTGAACCAGTCTACATATTTTGATATCATAAATTCCTCATTTGTCAATCAGGAGGAAAAAAATTGCATCTTTTCAGTAAATTATTCTTCTGCTTCAAAGTTACAAAGTTTGAACAAGTCACAAAATTCAATTTCAATAATTTATGACAATTTTAGAAGCAATATCTGGTTGACAAAATGGCACTACAAAATATAATTAGTTTAAGAAAAGTTTGCTTGAAAATAAAAGTAAAGGTTATACTTTTTCAATTTTATTATTTATGAACTGCAAAGCATTCTTCGTTCCAATTTAAAAACGGCACAGAAAACTCAATCTTTTAAAAAACTGGAACAAAATGTGAGTATTACATAAAACTGGCTATTCAAGAGGATTCTAGGCCAAGTATACTTTTACAATAATGCAAAAGTAAACCATTAAAAACTAAATTTAAAGAAATTTATTGCCAAAAAAATTCAATACTTTCGAAATTTTCTAAAAACATGACAGTTATAGATAGAAAGTTCATTCATTCAAATATTTTCAATATCATAAAAACTGTTTTACTCCATAAATGGTATGTTTATTTTATATTTAGGACAGTGCAACAGTTAATTATTGAAAACAGAGTTATTTCTAATACACACTGTATAAAATGCTGTCTTTGAATTCAAAATCAACTTACGCCCTCACACAAGTTCTTCCGTCTCCTTCGAACCCTATATTGCACTCACATGTATAAGACTCAGGTGTATTGTGGCAGGTGGCATTTTCATGACAGTCATGCATGTTCCAAAGACATTCCTCTAGATCAGGGCATGTACTATATGACCAGTTAGTGTAGTTCATGACTTCGCAGGTGTTCTGAAATTCTGGTTCTCGGCTCCAAGGATGTTTGGCACGAGGACCTTGAAAAAAAATTTATGGGAAAAAATATAGGCATGCCAATTAATTAATTTAGAGTAAATGACAACTAAACTTTTACTTTTAATTCCTTGATAAGTACTATAGGGCACTGAAAGCATTGCATTGTAGTAAGAAATTGATATCAATTACTTACTTGGATTTACTTACTCCTTATACTCCTTGGATTTACTTATTACTTACTCCACATTTTAGAAGGTACAAAAGTGGTCTTTAGAAAATAATGGTCTTTACATATATGAACAGCAGGTAAAACAATGTAAAAATTTAGTATAGAAGTCAGTAGTGATCATGGTGCAAAAAAAACAATGATTAAAATATACCATGCACAGAAAGTACTTGTCATGGAAATTTTTTTGTTTTTAGTAATCAACAAATTCAGCTCTAACGATTTGAAAAAAAATTGGTAAAACTAAAAATTTCATAAAAAATTTGCTAAAACTATAAAGGAGATAAAAAATTTATGTCTTTTATCAATAAAATTCTCCATTTTACAACAGTTACCCAAGAATAAAATTGCTGATCCGAAATGAAAAGATGCACACATATCCAATCGGCTAAAATAAAAACAATACATTTTACTTTCAACTACCCATATGTTAGCATAGGGTAATGAAAGTATTGTATTCAGACCGGGGTCGAAATTTGCAATTGCGCAAGGAAACTATATTTTCAAAAGGGCAACCTAAACAAAATTTTCAGTTGTCCTTTGGGCAATCATAAATTTAAATTCTTAAATATGCATATTCTTAATTTTTTTTATTTCTTAAATTTGTATATTTACAGAACTAAACTTATAAATCTACATTCTGAAACTTCGTTACCTTTTCTTATCATTGAATATACAAGTAAATATCACAATTACTTTATGACTAAACTTGTATTAAGTCATTCTAATATAAGTAAAAGGAATTTCTAGTTTTCATAATCTCTAACTTTGAAAAATTTAAGAACAACAAACCGTGATTGAGAGCAATCAGGATCACTTCAGTGGTTGCCTTAAACACACTTTTTTAGGGCAACCATAAAAAAAATCACAAGATTTGACCCGTGGATTCAATAATTTTTTTTTTTATTTCTTTGCATATCTACATGTTTTAGAATGTGCCGAGTAAAAATAAATAGTCTAGAAAAAATTTCTATGACTGTCTGTAGTCAGCATAACTGCCAAACGGATTGACTTACGTTGTTCAAATTTTGTGTACAGATTAGTGGTGGCCGTGGGATCCGTCATTAAGTTTTTAGTCAAAATTGCACTTGCCCATAAGGTAGCTGCCATTGAAAAATTTATGTTCTTAAAAAATTGTCAAAAAAAGGCTAGATAGGCTTTGTTTAAAATTGCTATGGTTATGTCTTTTAAGGTGTTCTAGACAACCTCAACACCGAAATTTCCATAGAAATGTGATAAAGGCATAAAAAAGTTTTTTTTTTTTTAAAAAAATGTCTTTAACACAGAGTTTTCTTCCCTTGAGCACTGGCCATCAACAATTATTTTTCTCTGTTGTACTTAGAAGGAAGGATAATGTAATATTTATCGAAAAACATATAAACAATTTCATTGTTTTGACGATGCTTTTTATGCCAATAATATAACAATTAAAGCCAAAATGGCTATTTAAAAAAAAAAAATTAAAACTAAAACAGTAAATTTCATAAATCCATAACAAATTTAAAAGCAGTGACTAATATTAGGTGTAATTGAAATTTGGGCAATGTTTTACACCCTTAGATAATTGTAGCTTCTGCAAGACATTCATTGATGAGCTTATGCAAAGGCATGTTTTTCTGTTTGTTGTTCGTGGTTGTTAAAGTGTCCCAAAAATCTCTAGTTTGGCAAGTTTCTTTAAAAAATGTATGTGAAAATGCAAAAAAGAAAATGGCCAAAGCTCAGTATTACAGCACAATTTTGAAAGTTGTGCAATGTTCCACAATCTGATTTGTATGTATTATTGACAAGTTGAAGTGTTTGGGATTGCCCACTTTAGTCGGTATGAAGTTACAAACATGATCCCTTTCCTTGCTTTTACCAATTTAGCCACCAAACATTGAAATGAAATTGTGTTTCTAAGAATCTGGATGTGCTGAGATACTAATATAAAGAAAAATAAACAGTTTAAATTGGATCTTTAGATTTTAAGTTGTAGCAGGCTTCATTCTCATTTTCAGAAGAAAAAAATCCATGAGATTTCCCTGAGTTTTCCAGAGTCGTTTTTTCCATTGCAGTTAATTATTTATAGCCATATAAATACAAGTAAACCTCGATTACACAAATTCTTCTGATAATTCGAAAATAGTCGATTTTTTTCAAGAATAACTTTCTGCAAGTTTATGCTATCAAATAATTCTATAACTTCCAATTCCTTGAGTTAAGGTTTAACAAATGAATAGGATTTTTTTCCAAAGTAACAACTATTTTTTCCAGGTTTTGGAGGGGATTTTTCTTTTTTCCCTGAGAATTTCCTGAGACTTTAAGGCTGATTTATTTTTCCTGAGTTTTCCAAGTTTTCCCCGAGGTGTACAAACCCTGTGCAGTTATAAAAAAAGAGAGAGATGTAGTTTTTCTAAATCTCAAGTAGATAGTAACCTTCTTTTTATTTTAAAAGTGTAATGACCACAATTTCACCAATAAAAATAAAACTGTAATAAAAACAAAAGCTTTCTATAAAAAACAAAAGCTTTTCTTTATATATAAATTTTTATTCTTATTTAAGGACTTTAAAAGGAAATAGGTAAATTTTTTAGTTTTTAAAATCTTGTTTTAAACCTAGCATATAAATGCAAAGAATTTTTGCTAATGATGTATGTTAAATATTCCTTTTTTATTCATTTCTAAATATTTCTGAGTATAGAGAAACAACTTCGCTGATACTTCTGATTAATTTCCATTATATTTTGATTACACTCACTCAGTTACCAGACAGTTGTTTCGACATACATTTTTCAAAGATATAACAATCCAATAATTGATTAAAAGTTAACTGATATAAATCCTAAAAATTATCCAAAATACTACTTGCTAATGCTTACAATCACAAGTAAGATAACTTAAACCAGGTTATATGTCCAACAAACCTCTTATAACACTATTTCAAGTTTTTTCAATCAAATTTTTTTTGCATACCGAGTAATTTATTTCCCCAAACAATAAAAAATTTCCGACTATCAAAGAAGCCATCTTACCAGTGGATGGCCCAGAAAAGTCTCCGTCCATGCAACTTCCACTGGCCGGATGTGTAGGAGAGGAACACCATCCGCATGCCAGATCACGGATGCAAGTCGAGCACTGGGTGTGGCGGGAGCAGTTGCGACACAGCTCAACACTGGAGGAGAGGTAGAATTAATGATAAAGAAATATTAGAAGTAACATGTTCAGCATGTGAAATGAAAATGTTTCTTATATACTGTTTAAAGCAATGCAAATTTTTTTATCATTGCCAAAATGTGCCAACCCTTAGTTACAAAATGTCAGGCATGCCAAAGTCACATTATACGTTCCTTGGTCCATAGCTATTTGGACATAAAATTACTTTTTCACAGGTTTTTAAATACGATCTGCTGAAGGGAGAAGAAAGCAAGAATGGTCCATGTGGTGCTCTTAGTGAGGAAATCATTCATGCTGAAATTTTATTGAACGTCTCTTTTAGTTACATCACTGTCCAAACTATATTTTTTACTTCATTTTGTTTTCCTTTTTAAACCGCCAAACCAATCAAAATAATAACCATATTCTTATGACATGCACAAAAATGCAATGGTGTTTCAGTACTCCTTATGTATTAGAGATAAAAGGAACACTTCATAATACGAATATGAATTAATCAATTTAAATACTTTTAAACACACCAATGTCACAGAACACAACCCAACACATTATTGTTACAGAAAACAAACCAAAGAATTTCAAATAAAAGAGTAAAAAGGTTGCAATTCTATATATGCCACTAAATATAAATGAATCTTGAAGAAATTATACATACATTTGAGTTCCTGGCTTAATACAAGAACAATGACAAAACATTAAAGCCAAACAATAAGTCATAATAAATTAACCCAATAAATGAAACAGCAAAAATTTACTAAACAAATTTATGAAATGTAACATACTTACCATAAAACCAAATTAAAGAAAAATTGCGTACTAAAATTTAAATATATTGTGATATTTCAGTCAATTACCCAATAATGGATTGAAATTTCAAATCCCAAGCCCATATATAACACAATAAATGCTGTAAACTCTATTGAGGCACTACATACATGAGATTTAGCTCATAAAAAACAATGGAAAGGGAGGCTCAAACTATTGAAAAAACTTTTAAATTTATTGAAACCATAAATAATTAATTCTTTAGTTTATCTGTTTTTTACTGTTTTTTGTTAGGAGAGCAATTTATATTTTGAATTTTTAGTATAAATGAAAATTTCATTCAGTTTACATGAGATGATGTATGCAACAAGGGCTGTTTTGCAGTGTTATTTGAAACAAGAACAAGCAATGTTATTTCCCTCAGTTTTGAAAAAAAAGGACAGAGAAAAGAATTAGCAGTCTTTGCATTCTTGCTAATAATAAGTAGGACTTGTTGTTCTGATATTAAAAACTCCAAAATCAGAACTTTCCTGCCACATGTATTTTACTTCGTTTCATAGTTTTATGACATAGGTTGTTCTTGTTTCAAGATACATTACAAGGTTGTCCTAATTACACATAGTTTCATATGTATGTTTTTAGTTTAGATAGAATATGTTTCTTTCCAGAAGTCAATTCATACTAAAAATATTGTGCTATATAACTCTAAAACCAATTAATGAGTACACATTCAAATACAATTTTGCTTGGTTAAAAAAAGCAATTCCTTAATGAACAAGTTTTCTATTATTTAGCTAATTTATCAAAAGTTTTCCTTTGATTTGAATAATAATAAGTCATTTTTCTTGTAAAAATTGGCAAAAAAATGTATGATGATCTGGGGATTGCTTAGCAAACTAGAAAGATTGCTTTGTAATCAAGTCGCCTACTTGGCAAGGCTTACCAAACCCCGAACGCTCAAATATTTATCTACAAATGGGCAAAATTTCATACTTTTAAATCCAATATGTTTTGTATTGCGAGAAAGAGAAATGTGCCCAGAGGAAAATTTCTGAAACAGCATTGACTCTTTTTAATCCGTACTTTTTTAATATAGAAGAATGATATATTATGATATACATCAAACCCAACTCACCCTATTCCAGATCTGTTCTCGTCCACCCAATCTCGACATCTGCCAAATGCATAGGAGGAGGTGTATGTCGAAAAAAGGAAACAGGTCTGCGTTTCCTCACACCATGCACACATGCCAGGTTCACCCAGGCACGCTACACATGAGTTACGCCTGCATAAAAGAAAATGAAATTAAAACAGCCGATTGTTGAAATGTAATTGTGAATATGAGGTTCAAAGAAAATTTAGAAACATTTTTCAGAGAGAAATTATGTACATGAACTTGTAATGATTTTGCGGTTTATTGAATTAATATTTGGGTTAAAATGGTTTTTGAAGAGAGAAGTTTCATTGTTATAGATTTTGTCAATGAATCATAAAATACCTTGCATCTTTTCTAATGTGTTTCTCAATCTATAATAATAAAACAAGCTGTGTGTCTGTCTGTGGCTCTATAGAAACCTACTTATAATTGGAGTAGAGCTCTGAAATTTTCAGCATAAGTAGTTTTGGCCTTCTAATTTTATGCATCACAAACAGAATGTGAAAATTTTAATTAGTTCTTTTTTAATTAATTTTTTTAATTAATTAATAAATATGTTACAAAACGATATCTAATATGGCTACAGCTCTGAAATTTTCAACATAAGTAGTTTTGGCCTTTTAAAAAACAGAAATTTAAATTTTTATTTTGTTCTTTTTTAATTAATTTTTTTTAATTAATTTTTTTTAATTAATTAATAAACATTTTACAAAACGATTACTAATAAGGCTACAGCTCTGAAATTTTCAACATAAGTAGTTTTGGCCTTTTAATTGGACTTTTAAAAAACAGAATTTTAAATTTTTATTTTGTTCGTTTTTAATTAATTAATAAACATTTTACAAAACGACTAGTAATAGGGCTACAGGTCTGAAATTTTCAACATAAGTAGTTTTGGACTTCTAATTGTATACATCACAAACAGAATGTTAAAATTTTAATTAGTTCTTTTTTAATTAATTTTTTTAATTAATTAATAAATATGTTAAAACGATATCTAATAGGGCTACAGATCTGAAATTTTCAACATAAGTAGTTTTGGCCTTTTAAAAAACAGAATTTTAAATTTTTATTTTGTTCATTTTTAATTAATTAATTTATACATTACAAAACGATTTCAAAATAGGGCTGCAGCTTTGAAATTTTCAACATAAATAGTTGTGGCCTTCTAATTGGATTTTTGAAGAACATAATTTTTTTTTTAATTAATTAACAAATATTTTACAAAATGATTTGTAATTGGGCTACATTTCTGAAATTTTCAACACAAGTAGTTATGGCCTTCTAATTGGACTGACAAAAAGAATGTTAAAATTTTAATTTGTTTTTCAATTAATATTTTCACAAAAAGCGACGTCGAATAGTCCTAGATCTCTGAAAGTTTCAACATACATAGTTTTAGCCTCTAATTTTGTTTTCCACAAACACGTGGTAAAATAATCTTAAAGGGGTGTTGTATTATTGTATTAATGGGGAATTTTTTTTTCTTGAAAAGGAAGAGGCTTCCAATATTAAGTCTTTACGTAGCAATTAGATTTTAGTGAGTGAAGCGAGCTTTTGCTTACGAAGCAATGAACCTTTCAGAGAGCGAAGTGAGCCTATGCTTGCATAGCAATGAACCTTTTAACGAGTGAAATAAGCCTGTGTTTATGTGTCCATGAACTTTTCAGCGAACGAAGCGAGCTCGATTTTGCGTAGCGATGAATCTTCCTGCGAGCGAAGCACCAAAAACTGGGACGAATGACAGATTTACGCAGAAATACGAATGACAGATTTATGCAATGAGAGGCCTCACAGCTAGCTAAAATAATGCACATGTTAAAATTTTGTAGCGAAGCACGGGTATTTAGAAGTTATAAGATAATTAAATTAAGTATTAAATACATAAACAAAATATGAAGAGTAGGAGAAATTCAGTGCTAAGGGCAAAAACTAACAAAAAGAAAGTAATCTACTATTAGTGTAAGGAAAAGACACAGTATAAGACACTTACTTACTTCGGCCGTTTTTCCTGCTAAACACCAGGTTTGTTTTGAACATCGCGGGAAGCTGCCCATCACAATAATTGATTCACTTCACTTTACTTCGATAAATTGAATCGGTAAGTTAGGTTTACTTGAATCAATTTGGGTGTTATTTTTTCTAATGATAATTTATTGATAGTGTTTTCGGCAAAAAAATTCATTACTATTCTGTACTTAATTTTTTAATAATGTTTCCATCATTTTTTCGAAGATATTAACTTACACTTAAAATACTTGATTATCATGGAGTGATACATGTAAATTTGCTACATAGTCATGTGACCAAGTTTTCTCAGTATATAAGCAACGATACTGTCTTATTGCCTCTCTCGGGTGGAGGATGAAATACCTAATGGGTTTTCCTACTGGTGTTAGATGCATCTTGTGCTGTGTTTCGTTTTAATAGATATCAGGCTGCAATAAATACAACTTTTATTTAAGTCTCAACTTTTATAGTCCATCTTATTTAAGCTTCTAGACCGCGAGGTTGCGGGTTCGAGTCCCGTGTTGGCATGGGTGTTTGTAAATGTATGTTGGCTTGTCTAATGACGAATGTTTCGGCACATTATAGCCCTCGTGTTGCTGACGGCGCCAGATAATCTGAAAACAACTAACCATCTTATTTAAACTACGATCTATTGCGGTATCACGAGTTACGTCCAGAATTAGTCCTATAAGTTTTTTTCCACAGCAAATTTTTAGACTTGCAATTTTGAGAGATCTAGTGGTATCCATCCTCATATCAGAACCAGAATTGCATTAAGAATCAGAAATGCCAGCAAGCCAAAAAATGAAATATTACTTGATAGAGAAACCTTTTTAAAACAATTCAAACTTGGATACTGCTGTACCATTTTGAGTTATGATATTTATTAAGCACTGATTAAAATTTGATACATAAATAAAGGTTTTAATTAATTTACAAAACCTTATTACTCACAATGTTATTGAAAGTTTTACTTAAAAAATTAAAATGCAAAAATAAACATCCACACCATATTATTTTGACATTTCTGTAACCAATCATTTTCATTAAACTATTTGTTGCAAAAATTTCCCTGTTAGCCAAATCCTTGTCATCCAAATTTAATGTGTTAGCTGGATATATTTTCAAGTATGAAGTGTTAAATATTTAAATAAATAAAATGAAAAACCATTTTTATTACTTTTTCATAAACGACGTATTATAATAGTGAATGATTTAAGAAAAGTTATAATAGTAGTGAAAGTAAAAACACACCAAATGCAACTAAAGACACTTAATACTTGCAACTTAACAGATAGGCCGAATTTTAAACCACAAACTGTGATTTCAATTTAAAGCATGTGTTCTAAATCAAATAAAACTAATTATGTTTAAACAAGTTGCTATCCATGCATACGTTATCAAAAACTAATTGCACATAAATTACAAAATTTATTTAAATAAAAAAAAGAAGATAACTTACAGGGGGCATTGGATTGGACATTGCATTGGATGTTTGACTGATACTTTGAATCGACCCCGGCGCACACAAATTGCTGCTTCCACCAGCCACTCACAGGAGGATACCTGTCCAAAGAAGCCCCTTGTGTAAATTATACTAGTACAAACATGTTGATAGTGATTTAGATATACATAAAATCCAAAATATTGTGTCCGTAGGCAATACAAAATTATTCTACAAAACATATATTCATTAAAAATAGAAAAAAAATGTTTTTGTTTATACTGAGTTCCTAGTTTTGATTACAAAAGCTTACAAATAAATACGATATTTTTGTCAAATAGATATTGGAATTATACAGTAAATCCAATTCAGAAAGCAATCATTTTTTTAAATTATATAATCAGAATAAACAATAATCACACTACTATAATATCATCATGTGATCTATCATAATATACATTTAGTACTGTACCATACCATACTTTAAAATTTGAAGGCTTATCATATGGAAAAATATACCCAGCTCCTGCACAAACTGTAAAGCTAGCCGTGATTGTTTGATGAACTGTACCGGCGGCAAGGGTTGTTGCTGAGTTTTGTAATTGTCACAAAAGAATTTTAATGCTGTTGTCACTTCTCTGTTATTGGAAAAAATTCTCATCTTAAGTTTTTATACAAATGGAAAATTCTTTTAAAATAAAAATCTATTGTTTTAGCATTAAAAATATATTACAGCAGAAAATATATTAAAATACATTGCTTTCTATGGATGCAATGGCCTTAAAATTGTCCGGTGCAATCACTGGGTCTGTCAGAGTCTGCAAAAAAATGGGCATGTCTGGTACAGATTTTTTTTTAGTTTTACACTCCTTTTTTTATTAATCTAAGTAGTGACCTTCCATATTTTTTTTTCTTTTAAATAGCCCAATGCATTCAAATCCCAATCACAACCACTGCAACTATCAACTACTGTTAAACTATTACTTTAGTTTGAGAGGTATAGTTTATATATTAAAAAATTGCTTAAAACTTCACAATATTTTAATTAAGTCCTTTATTTTGACTTTGATTTTGTTTGAGTGTGACTGTGTATGTTGATGGCAGGCAAATCAGAGGAGGTCTAATTAACCCCCTTGTCGTCATCCAAACGGTCTGAAACTTGGCAGATAGATTCGGTGTTGATGACAATGTATTCTAACAAATTTTGGCGGTTGTCACTGTCACTAAAAGGCATCTTTTATGAAATACTAATAAGCCAATTTGCAGTCATCCAATCATGCTGAAATAGCATTTAACTGCTTACTGAAGACTCTTTTTTGTTGCCAAAACTGTTTTAATAAATCAATAATAAAATTGTTTTAATTTGAATAAATAAAAGATATTTGGATGCAAGTGCATAAATTCAGATTCAATTTTAATGAATTAATTTTGAAAAGTAGTTTACCCCTTATTTCTCTGAATGGGATGTTTTTAATATTTAAAATTCCATGCCAACACCAAGCAAATGCCAACAACAGAAACAGGGCTTTGTTAACGAATATAAAAATTGGTAATGCATATAAAGGATTTATATTAAAATCTTTTTAATGTGTTACATTTTTTTTTTTATTGTGTTGTATTTAGAAAATAAATGTACTAAGACTTAAATATTATTGTATTCCAACTTTATACTTATTTTATAACTTTTAAGGTTAAATATCCATTATCATTTCGGTTGTCATTTTCTAATATTAAACAAACTAGTTAATACTTGGAAATTTATTTTGTAATTTTGACAGTTTTTGCAACAAATTATCAATGGTTTATGGAAATCCAAGTTCACTCAAAGAAGGTATAAATAGTAGAGACAGACAATTGAGAAAATGTGATTGAATTAAACTAATTATAAAAACAATTTAATGATTACAATTAATAAATGAAAATATTAAAATACTACTAAATATAAATATTTATACAATAAAACATTAATTATTAAAACAATTGAATTATTTAAATAAAATATTGGAATTACTTCATTTTTAATATAATTATTGACACTTGATTGAATTCAATGAAAATTTTGAACGGCACAAAGCTAAAATCACTGGGTTGATTTTATGTTCCAGTATGTCCCTGTTACTTTCTGTCAATCCCCGATATAAAAAAATTTTACTTGATATTTAAACTTGTTTCACACTTAATAATTTAATTAAATTTTAATATTTATTGTACAGTAAAGTGTAAAATTGTGTAAAAAGTGCAAAATTATACAGTTAAATATCTAATGATTTATATACAAAAAGCAAATATTCTCGATGTACAAAAGATTTAACTTTTTTAGATACATTGATTATTTGTAAAAAAATTAATAATAAAATAACAATAATCAAGAGAAATAACAAATAATTTCTAATACTTTACAATCAAATATAAAATTAGGAATCAACATTTTTTCTTTAAAAAGAATTATGAGCCAACAGCTATCCAGAAAACAAATCCTACCATTGCACACTGCTCGCAATAGATGTTATCAGAGCATACAGAGCAGTGACCTGGATGAGTGACCAAGAAGCTTGCTTTTCCACTTCTCTGGCAAAAGGGTCCACCCGCTCTTGGGTAGCAGTTATTGTTGCCCTCACACCACCCACACCCGGCATCTGTCACACATGCCAGGCAGGTAGCATGGAGGTAGCATGATCCATTTCTGGGTAGTTCCAGATGCTTGGCGTCAATCACCTAGGAAGAAAGGGTGGAAATCGTTAGGCGTTTATGTACAGAGATATTTTGTTACTTAAAAAAGTCCATGTAACAGGTGCAAATATTGGTTTCCACATAGTTACTAGCAGGATGGAAATGAAATTCAGTGAAAAATAAAGTGCAATATTCCTTGATTCTCAGATTAGTATTTTTTTAAAAAGATTTTAATGCATTTTTTATTCTTGACTATAGTACAGAAAAATAGAAAAGTTTAATTTTGCAAAATATCCTTGATTTTTTAGAAATTTAAAAATCTTTTTCCTCTGTTATGTCCTCAACAAATCCTTGATTTCCAGGTTCTGTTACCATTCTGAGAAAAATATACCGAACGTTCAACCTACATTTATAATAATACTCCAATATAATAAGAATTTTTTAATTTCTATCCAAACAAGAAAAATTAGTTGGATTTAGGGCAGCAACTAAATTTTAATCATAATTGTCTTTAAATTCACCAACTAGGCAGGCTTTTTAATACCAATGGTTTTCAGGACCTGAAACCCTAATTTCTAATTAACCAATTAACGACGGCTGGCAAGAAAATTTACCAATTGACATTTAAGTTTTTTTCTTTGCTAATAAATTGCGATTGTGGTTCAACTTAGTGTTATTTAAAAACCATAAATATAATTTTCCGAAAAATCTGAAAACTTCAAAATATACCTTAAATGATCTAAATAAACAAGGTAAAAGTTAAAAACAATGACTGTTTATCCATTTCAAAGTCGTCTTTAATGAGCTAACAATTTCACTGTCCCTTTGAATCAACTAATTTTTATTTCTACTAAACTATTTATATCTAAATCATCATTGTTAAAAAGTTCCACGCTCATTTTTTAAAATTTAGTACTAAGCAATAAACGCTTAAAATTTAATCTTCACTGTCCATACAGAAGTTATATTTTTCAACACCCAATTCACAATCTAGTTTGTAAATGAGAGTAAGTCAGATTAACTCTAAAGGCGACTTTGAAATGGATAAACAGTCATTGTTTTTAACTTTTTTCAGATTTTTGGAAAAATTATTTTTAAAAAACACTAAGTGGAATCACAATCACAATTTATTAGCAAAGAAAAGAACTCAAATATTTATTCGCAAGCGTTCTTGTCAACATCTTTAATAGGTAAATGGAAGAAATTTTTGAATTCTTCAAAACTGAAGAGTACCTCAAAGTCTACTGAGAATGCTGTCCACTTGATCTGCACAGAGGCAGTCTCATTGAGGTGGGTTGGGATCCTGACAGTGAAGTCAAATGCATAGCGGTGTCCCTCCGAGGGAAAGGGGAAGATGGCTCCACCTCCTCCCCGCCCACGCTGTACCTCAGAGCAGTAGTATGAGGGTCTGGGACCATGGTTAGCAACCACTTCCTGAAAAAGAAAGGAAATTTCAATATCTAAAGGATCTTTTTAACGAAAGTTTTTATTTTTATTTTCTGAGAAAATGTTTCTGGGTTCTTGCTACTGGGATAATACCAATGGATTGATACAGAGTTCATTTTAGAAATGAAAACGAGTAGGATGCTATTTTTCAAAAAAGCGCAACTACCGTTTCTGGCGGCACTTTTATGGCAAATTGCAGAAATTTGCAACAGATTTTCTACCACAATATGTATATTGTTTTATTTTTCCAAAAAGATGGATATTTTTAAATCATAAATTTAAAAATAAATTAACAATGTCCAAAAGGACACGAATTACGAAATTGTCAAGAAAACTTAAAAGTCAAACAATATCAAAATACTGAAGTATTCATATAAATTGCTACAGTCCTACTTCTGTTGGGATGAAACTACGAAAATTAACACTACAAATTAATTAATAACTTATAAGTTAGTGGTGTCCATTTTTCTTATTTTTATAGTATGTGGTCCATTTTAACTTATTTTTGTGGAGTACTTTGCATTCATATTTCCAGTCATGTTTGATACTATTTAAATATAATGTTAAAATGAAAGATTGTAAAACACATTTGAAAAGTCATAAAATTAAGAAAATCTATAATAATAAAACAAGCTGTCTGTGTCTATGGTTCTATAGAAAGCTACTTAAAATAGGTGCAGAGTTCTGAAATTTTCAACATAAGTAGTTTTGGCCTTCTAACGGTACCTTTGGCAAATAAAATTTTAACATTTTAATTAGTTCTTTTTTTAATTAACTTTTTAATTCAATTTTTTACAAAGTGACTTCAAATAGTGATACAGCTCTGAAATTTTCAACATAAGCAGTTTTAGGAGGAAAATAGACCATAGTTTAATTGTAAAAATAAACTAAGTACACTTTAAATGAAGAAACTGCAATACAGCATGAAAATATATTTCTAAAAAGAAAAGTACACAGAGAAAAAAAGCCAACTAACCAGATTCGTTAGAGTGGAATCATTGCTGAGCTTCAGGACTGCATTGGAACCAGCTGAACAGATAGAAAGTCTCAGCTGAGAGATTCGCTTTGAGAGGGGTTTTGCATCCATGGGATGAAGGAAGCCCAAGAACTTCACAATATTCTCTTCCATACCACTACCATCTGACCTTTGGATCTCAGAGCGGAACAGTATGTCTTCGGAAGCTTGACGGAGGTATGTGACCTGGAAGGGAGTTGTGCAAAGTTCAATGGTGTGCGTCATTTCATGAGATGAATAAAGAGAAAATCAAACTGATGTGAGAAGTAATTTTAAATTAACGATAACAAAAGTAAATAAATGAGATGCTTCATTAAAAATAATTTTGTTTTGCAGCAGTTGACATTTCCTTGATCAATTTCAGAATTAGTTAATTGGTTTGCAAACAAGTTTCATGGAACTGATATTGACATACTTAAATCCCCTTGAACTTGGTACTCCTTGTTTTCAAATAAAAATATTAATCTTCTACTTTTGCATGTTTATAAGAAACCTTTTCTTTATTTTGGCAAGTTTTTGAGCTGATCCGATTACCGCAATTGCAGAAAAGCTATATTTTTACTGAGAATTTAGAATTGCTGCAATAGTTCAGACAAGGTTTTGAACGCATTTTTCTCAGTTCATGATTTTTGAAATTCCCACCTTACTAAAAATGCTAAAACTTCAGCAGATATAAATGCAATGACTTGAATTTTTTTTGTGTCGTTCTTAATACAAATTTAAATGTCGAAAAATATCCGTTTTTTACGCTTTTTTTTACTTATATTAATTATCGTTTTCTAGAAAACTATTTTACTTATTCTAAATCTATTGCCTAAAAAGTTAAAAGTATATTACTAAGAAATTTTTTTTTTTTAAAAAAATCAGGAAAAAATATTGAAAAATGAAAAAGAAGATAGAATTTGAAATTTTATGAATTAAAAAAAAAAATTTAAAATTTTGAAAATTTAGAGAACTATGTTTACTTTTTTTGATAAAATTTGATTTTTACTTAGTAATACTTCCAAGTGTGTAAAAAATATAGTTTTAAAGGCTTAAATAAAAAAAAAAGTTGTATGGGTACCAAGTTCCCTTAAGCCACCAACTCACCAACTGAGTTTCCAAACCAAGATGGAAGCTTTTTCTAATATATTTTTTTTTTTTTTTAAATACAAATTGGTGGTTAATACAATCTGTCTGTAAAAACTTAATTTCTATGGAGTGAAAAACCTTAATGTTTCTTTAATTTGAATGCAAAAGTTTCAATTTTAAATAATTTAAATTATAGAAAACCCAAAAAATATACATTATAAAATATGACAAAAATTTTGTTTATAAGGAAATGCAAAGAAATATTACCCTGTAAAGTTACAGTTCCCGATAGATGACATTTAACTCCTATTGAATAAAAAGTGGCAAAAGCAAAGGAAACAAACACAGCAATAAAATGTATTCAGAACAACTTAGCTTTTATCAATAAAAAACCCTTCATGGGTAATATTTTCATTAAATGAATTTTATATTGCATATCAGCCATTCTCAAAATCCCAAAATTATAAAACACATATTAGAATCACATCATCGAGATCACAGGCAGTAAGCACTTACATCATCTGGTTGTGAGAAGTTAACAGGATGTCTGTACTTAACAGAGATGAGCCCTGGTGGAGAATCCTTGAGGTAACAGTCCTCGATGGAGACTGCATCAATTCCGCCGGAGCCCCACCAACTTCCAGAGATTGGAGAACTATCACTAGGTGACTTTGCTGATGTATTCACACTTACGGAACAGTTGGACGAAAAATCTAAAAAAAAGGATCTCTTAATAATGATCTTAAAATAGAAAAGATAGATGTAAAGTATAATTTAAAAAGGTAGGATAATCAATAAAATATTTTTTAATAAAATTTGTTCAAAGCAAATGAAATGTTTACACTATTGACTGGAGGTGTTGATATACAATATAATGGTCTAAGTCAAAAATCTAAAATAATTTATTAAACAGTTTCAAATATTTTAATTTCAAATTCAAATATTCTAATTTCAAATATTCTAATTTCAAATTCAAATATTCTAATTCAGATTACTCTCACAATAACAATTAGCAAAATGGATAGACAGTGCCTGGCCAACATGAACTTTTCAAGATGATGAACCGAAAGTTAAATTGGACAGTCCTCACATGGTTGGCACTATTGAATTAAACAGCTATGCTATAAGAAATGAATTAGTAATTTGAAATTAAGCAATATCAAAATATTATAAAAAGTTAAACAAAGGATTTTCTGAGCAGTTTTGGAACACACCATCTGCGGCGTGGCATTTTGCATCCTGGATGCACCATGTGCATGTGAAAGGTGGGAAAGGATCTTGTCGATCACTGATGACATTCTCGATGAAGGACTGGCCCCAGATCAGGCAGGAAAAGCAGTCGCCTAGGGCTGGACATAGACCAGGACAGGTGTCTGTGAACTGACTACACACCTATTGAAATACATGGAAGAACTAATTAAGAACACATGTTTGTTTTTTTACTGCTTGGATATGTTAAAATATGTTTGAAGTTTCATTTAATAAATATTGTAAAATAAAAATATGTTTTCAAGCAACATTTTTTTTTGTTACTATATTATTAAGACATGATTCCTAATAGTAACTACAAAAAATTCAAAAACAAATTTTGAAATTCATATTCTTTAATAAATTGGTTAACAAAATGAATAAAAATGTAAAGAATTTATCTTTTGAAATTTTTTATCCATTTTGTTGTTGAAGGTGAATTTCAAAATATAAGAATGTTAATCATACATTTTTTGTTAACCATACTTTTTTACCACCAGAATATTCATTTATTACTTGTCATTAAACTTTTTTTATGTAATTTAAGTTCAAGTGAGTTTTTTTTATCTATTTTTAAGAAATAAAGTAGTTGCAACTTTGAATGATTTAAGGTTCTATGTTGAGGGTGTTAGTTGCACCTACCCCTGCTTATCGGAGAAAGTGTAATTCCTTACTTAGATGTCTTGTGTAATTGTTGTGTTGTACGAGACTAATTTACTATAAATAAAATTAGTTAATCAGAAGAATGGAGAACTCCTTGTGGAATCAAACTGTTTTCATTAAGTGCAAACTTGAAAAAAAAAGTCACTTTCTTTGAAAACTCTGTTCGAGTCAAAAACTAAAAACATACCTTGGAATTCTTCTCTACACAAGTATTAGTACCCATGCACCATCCACACGCCAAGTTGGAAACACAGCTCTTCTCAGATTTATGCCTGCAATATACAGTTAAAAATTAATATTACAAATATCTTTAAAATGTGAGACATTTATCATTGTTAAAAATGTAATCAAAACAGCATTAAAATTTAAATAAGATAAAAAAAAATTCAAAGTAGCTAAACTATCTCGGTACCAAATTTTGAAGAGTAAAAATAAAAAACCTTAGCAATGTTATTTACAGAAAGCTGTATAACTATATTAATTAAAGATGACAAATAGAGAATGAAATCTATACAAATCAATAATAAGATTAGCTCTCTTGCGAGGATCTGAGATGTGGGAACTTACAGTAACACAAAGAGACTTCATGACTTTTAAAACAAATGTCATAGAATAATTATGAAAATCTTCTGTCCCAACACAATGTACAGAAGACAAAATTAAAACAATAGATGAGGAAATTAAAATGAGAAGACAGCATCTAACTGGCAAAGTCTCGAAAATGAGAGGTGATGAAATCCCACATGTTACCCTCATTAGGGCACCAAAGGAAAGAAGAGGAATGGCAAAGAAATACCAATTTGGAGACAAGCTTCCTTTCAGATACCTTTACAACACCTGGATGATTCACATATGTCATAAAGCCTTTTATGAATTCTTGAAGGGTCAGATATTTTCGAATCGAAAATTTGATTAAATTGAAGAAATTGAGATATACTAATTAACAGTTGATTTTGACATACCTGGAACAGGGACTGGGCAATAGTTGGTCACTGAGGATTGCTGATGGAAGCACATAAGCAAGTAGCTGAGATCGCATGAGGCCACTGTACCCTCCAAAGATCACAAGGGTGTGACCTCGTCGCACTCCCATGGCATGGGAGAAGACACCTTGACTCACAGGGTTGCTGGGACCTACATATGGTAAGAAAATTATACAATGATTAATGGAAACATAAATCTTTAGAGGTTTTATTACAAGGAAACTGAAATTAGCTGAATAATGATTTGTAAGGGTTTGAGTCATTATTTTCTAGCTGAAAGATTTCAATGGGAATGAATAGATATTCAAAAATTTAATTGTTAAAATGGAAAACTCTTTTCTTTAGCATGCTATCAGTCATTGCAAAAAATAAATATTACGGTTAAAAGTAGACAAGTGATAGTCCTTGGAGTTAACATCCTTAGGTTTGCATACATTTAAGCTAGATTAGATTTAAGGATTTTTATTTTGGATAGAGCCTTAAATTATTGAAATCACAAGATAATTAAAATTATTGTAAACTTTGCAGATTTATTAATGCTTTTCTAGTTACAAGGTTTGCACACTATATCAGTGCTCTTAAACTGATATAATTTCTTACATTTTGATATGAAAATTACAATTTCAAATATATAAATGCAGTTAAATTTCAGTTATTGGGTTGAACTGCAAATTGAATACTAAAGTGGAATTTGCAAAAATTAAATTAAAGTTTTTTTAATAATAAGTTTAAAATAATAACTAGGAAGTTATGCTTGTTTCAACTATTTCCATTAATCGAAACTAATTATTTAAATAAACAGCTTTAGAAAGTAGACTATAACTTTGTTTGCAGTTACAAATGCACAGAACTGTAAATATCGAACCATAGCACAAAAGCAGAAGAAACTCTACAAAACTAAAACATCACTCAAAATGAAACAGCACATACATTTTTTTAATGAAATACAGAAAAATAACCAACCTGCAAAATCTTCTCTTAAGCTGGCAATATTAATCCACTTATGACACCTCAAATGATAAAAATGTGTCTCATTGTCATAGCATATCTCTTCCTCCACATGTTTATGTGTATATCCACCATAAACTATCATGTAGTCACCCACAATGGCAGCAGAGTGGAAAGCACGCTCAAGTGGGGTGAACTCATTTTTATCATATTTGATTTTAATCCAGTACTTCTTTTCAACATGAAATGCATAGAGATGATTAGTCAACTTGCTGACATGCGAGTACTCAGCCATAATCCCGCCAAACACATAAATGGTCTTTGTCTGTTGGTGGTAAACAGCGGAGTGACCAACCAGGCGACGAGAACTCTCTCTCGCACCATATATATCAACTGTCTCCCACCCACTCATGTCGCGGATGTTAATTCGGTACATCTCTGACGAAAACATACCATCAGACAGAATCCCTCCAATGACATACAGCCAGTAGAAGTCCACCAGAGTCACTGAGTGCTTCGTTAGGGCAGGTGGCACAAATGGATTTTTTGGCGTCATTAAACTCCACTGGTGGCTGGACACATTGAAGAACCAGAGTTCATTCGATAAATAACCATTTGACAACTCACCTCCAAAAAGAATGAGGTTGTCATGGTAACAAACAGCAGCATGTCCATGACGAGGTGCTGGGGAAGGATTTGTCTCAATATTTGTCCATTGATTATTACGAAAAGAATATACTAGAGTATCCCCTAGGACACGGCGAAAGGTGAACCCACCAAACACATAGAAGCTATCCATATGCTGGATGTAGGTTCCGGTATGACTAGCTCTCGCCATGACTTCACTGGAAGATATAAGATGCCACGAGTTTCCACCATTCTTATTGGAATTGGGAAGACTACAGTCGGCTCCTGAGTAGCCGGGCTGGCACTCGCATCGAGGGGTCTCTGTTCCGTTCATATTGCATTCGCCTCTATTCTCAGCTATACCACAGTCAGCAGGGCAGAGGGGGCTCTCACAGGCAGATCCTGTCCAGAGTGTATCACAGATGCAGCGATGGTTTTGGCACAGACCCTGATAGCTGCAGTTCAGGGGGCAAGGGGCTACACTGTATGTAGCCTCAAAACCATTTCGTACATAGTTGGTGTCGCTGTACAGAAGAATCAACATCTGGAATTAAAGGACAATTTAGTGATTATCTGGGGATGAAGCAAATTTGTAATAAACTTTTACTTTCTCTATGCAATACTAAATGGCATAATTAGAGTGATGGAAGAACACTATATAATGCATCAAACAAATACATAGCATATTATACAAATGTGTAATGTAAAATGGGACGAACAAGAACAGTGGAGGTGAATAGGAACATGGAAGTCATAGTCAAACTCAAAGAGAGAAGCTCATAGATGTTCAATTAGAAGAGAAGTAGTCCGACAGGTACTAGATTGTAACGGCCAAAATAGCATGTAACTGTATAGGCGCAGATCTACATTTGAATGCCATTACAGTGAAGCATTGACTATACTGAGATTTAACTCAAAATTTTTCCCGCACTCTGGTCACCAAGAAAGAACAGAGGCGAGTTCAAAGATTGCATTAGGTTTATTGTCTACACTGCAAGCATAAGCAACAGTCCGCCACACCGAGGGGGAAAGTAGTGAAATTCTTACGCTTACCGGGGCTGGTTGTGGTAGCGATTCCAAGGTGGTGACAGCTTTTCTGGTACACTTCACGTCAGGTCCACCGACCAGCGGTAACCCGAACACCAACTCGGTGTATCCTACAGGTTAACTGAGCCTAAACATAAAACTAAGCCACTAAAACGACAAGCAAGCCCCGAAGAGCCCTTAACCAGCTGCTTTTATCTATCAGGCTGCCTGGACATGCGCTCTCACCGATGTTGTGGCTAACCAATCATGGTGAAGATATGCAGAAGAGACGCGCATGCCAGGGTGAATCGTCACAAATTATATTGTTGAACTTGCCAAACTAATTAGTTTTTAAGTCCCTTTATAGTAATTAAGTTTTACATTGTTGGTATCACGGCTTTCATACTTACAAGACGCGTTCCTAATTTCCTGATTTACATTTTATTTTGTTCAACAGAATCCAACCTATGTTATTGGATGAGGGAAAAAGTTAAATTGAAAAACCTCATAATGAGCATTAGGAGGGGAAATTTTTAGTAAGTATTATAAGCATGAAAAGCATATGAAGAAAGAAAAGAATGAAGTTTGATCAAGCATATACCAGGCACTTCATAAATCAGGGTTAATCTCAAATACTTATGAATTTCAGAAGGGGTTTTATGGATGAATAATAAATAGTTTAATGATAAGACTTTCAACTCATTTATCATATTTTCTAAAATTTAAATAAACCTTGCTGTCTTTGAGAATCAACAGTTAGCCATCAATTTATTAAAAGTTTAATATGAAAAATTGTTTCAGCTCAATTCATATAGACATTTAAAGTGTAGAGAACAGAAAATAATGACTGAACAATTTATTATATCCTTACTTCCGAAAGTAGAAGAAGCATTTTTCATGAAACAAGTTGTTCATTCCATTATAATTTTACAAGGGGAAAAATAAGTGAAATCATATCGAACAAATATATATTGGCATATATGAGACAAGATATGTGTAAGTGGTCCATTTAAATGAAACATGTATTCGTATAACAAAGAAATTGTACTTTATTCTTAAACACTGAAATTGAAAAGAATTTATACGATATTAAGCGCTTTCATGTTTACATACCCTCACAACAAGGGCTTACACTACATTTTTTTTACAAACTGTTAAATATCCAAAAATAAGCATAATATGAAAAATATTAAGCAAAACTACTAACAAAAAGCAGAAGGTAAAACTTACTACAGTAAAAGCCCGATTATCCGGCATTCAATCAACCGGAAAGCTCAATCAACTGGAATTTTTTGAAAATCAAGTTTGGCGAGAAAATTGGCATTATTTTGCCAAAAAACGGCGATAAGTCGCCAAATTTAAAAAAAAAAAAATTTGGGGAGATTTTGAAGTTGAGTGTTTTCTTTTTCTTTCTTCTCTTTATTTTGAT
Source organism: Linyphia triangularis (assembly GCA_963978545.1). Taxonomy (NCBI): domain Eukaryota; kingdom Metazoa; phylum Arthropoda; class Arachnida; order Araneae; family Linyphiidae; genus Linyphia; species Linyphia triangularis. The sequence continues at coordinate 46,372,392 of OZ021726.1, read as the reverse complement.
GGTTTTTAATTTGCTATGGCGAAATAGCTGAATTTGCACGGATTAGAAATTAATATATTATTATAAAAAGTGATTTTTTTTTTTTTAATCCGAAATGTCGAAATTCTTATTCAAACAACTGTGAATTCTCAGCAAAAAACCTTAATACTTTTAATGGAAAATGTTTTTTTCCAGAATATATCCGGAAAAATACATATACTGTGGTTATTTGCCGAATCTATAAACAAATCTAGCTTGTTTCAATTGTATAAGAAAGAGGGTTTCGTAATCGAAATTCCATTATCCACAGCATCGGGAAAACATTCTCCAGTAGATAATTTGGTTTATCCGGAATTCTAATAAAATAAAAAAAAAAACTACACATTTTGCATCTATTTAATCTTGCATCGTTTATTGCATAAAAATTTATATTCGTTTCCGGAATATGTGTAATTTGTATATGCGGAATCTATAAATCTATGGACTACTTTTATTGTAATTATAACAAAGAAAAGTGATTTTCCACTTGAAATTACGTTCTCAACCGCATCCGGCAAAGAGTAATTAGGAAATTCAAAATTTGTTAATGGTTTGACCAAAACCCGGATAAAATTAATCATTTGGTTTGTAGGCTAGATCTACATATGGAACATGCATTTCACAAAATTTAAAATCATATATAACGGATAACATTCTATTCCATACAGTATCGATGCATCCATAATTCATTTATACCCGCAATTTAATTTGTAAATTTTCAACCGCAACCGGAAAATGTGCAATTCAGCCGAATTCAACTATTCTAAACGTTTTTCTTTTATAAAAAAAATCAGTTTCTCACGATCAATCAGAATAAAACCTAATTGCATCCAATTAAATGCATTTCCCCCTGTAACCCCTATCAAAGTTCGATTTGTAGGCTAGTCAACCATTTTGTACTCAAAACGGAAAATGTTTCTTTTTCTTTTTTGTGTACAAAAAGTATGGGTTATATTTTATTGTATACTATTAACGTGTTTTGCAATCAATTAAAAAATAAACCTGTTTCGCTGTAATTTTATTTTAATAATATTTATTTTTAGATTAGCCGACAACCTGACAATCAAATTCAAAACTTAATACTCTGTAAATTATCCGGAATTTCGGGGCGATTTGCATTACAATTCTTGTATTCCTTTTTTCTATACAACGTAATAGTCGATCTTTGAATACGAAGGTCGTCTTCCTTAGCATATATTTTACTTTAGGGTACAAAGTAACTTGTGCGTGGAGAGGGGGAAGACAATGGAATCACCGGGGTTTCCGAATACAAAAGCTACTTTTCCAGAATTCTCGGAATCTGACCGTGAAGACGCACACAAGAAAACTTCCTCTCTTGAACTGAAAGCGATAGTCCACTTTGTCCACCCGGTAACCCTAAAATATAGGTTCGGTTAGAATCGATACAATTAAGGACCTCTGAATTTTTTTTATTTACATATTTTCAAAGGTTAATCTTCTATTATTTTTTTTTTACGGAATTTCTGATATGAAAATTATTTAATTTTGGTAACATATTTCCAATTATTGCCGATTATAACGTTAAAATATAACATTATTTTAACTAAAAAAGCTAAGTAGAATAGTTTTTAAATATTCCGGTTGTGACTATTTTAATGTTAGGTGCCATCTCTAGCGTTATTTACCGTTTAAATTTGGCGAAAAAACGTCGACATTCAATTAACCGGAAAATTCGGTTATCCGGAAATCCTAATTTCCCGGCGATTCTGGATAATCGGGCTTTTACTGTATATACAAAACACCTTTAATCTTTCAGTTATACGGCACCTAACCAAACACAATATTCATAACAAAAGCAAATAAAAAAATATTTTATTCAATCTTTTAAAAGTAAGCAACACATGCATGGTGACTTACGGATCCTTGAGTGGTGGTGACCGCAGGTGGGGTGGTATTGCCACTAAAACTACCCAAGAGAGGACTGGAGTATGACTCCCCATTGTAGATGAACACATGGTCATATGAACATTCAGTGTCCATCTTCGTAAAAAAAAGTGTAATAAAGGAATTTTTGTCAGGTGCTGAAAGAAAAAAGTTATTTGTGACTTCAAGAATATGCAAAAACGTTTGGCTAAACAAATATGTACATAAAGATTATATAACTTGTCATAATCCAGTGAATGGTTATAAACAGACAATGTTGCATTAATCTATACCATATCTTTTTGAAAGGTATTAGTTGATAAATTTTGCTACTAAAATTAGTCCTACTGCTCATAAGAAAGTCTGAAGTGGTATAGCACAAAAAGATCAAAGCCGCTATTAATATTTATTCAGAGAAAATATTGTTTTCAGATCGTAGGTTATCAACCATTTGCTTCAGCATTGTGATCCACCAGCAGTGCAACTTCCGACTTCAATAATACTTCAATTAGTAGTCAATTCACTGAGCTATATGTAACGACTTCCATAAGTTTGATATACAATCAAAAAAGCAAAAAATATCAATAAAACGTTTAAAATAACCTTTAATGAGCCATTCACAGTGAGAATCCATGGGATACTCCTTACTGCCACTGGAAAGTGTTCCATAATTTCCTGTAAGCACTTTCCGTTCTCTGTCACAGCTGGATGCTGTAGGAACATGACCTATATCAAGGGAGTATACAACTGAGGACAGACATATGAGAAGGAGAACAGAGGATTTCAGCCTCATGTTGAGAGGATCTTGGAGCCAGTGGGAGATAGATGCAAGTGCGGTGGCCCACCAGGATGAAAGGAGTAAGGGAGCATCTTAGGTCAGGTTTCAGAGCCTACAGTTTGCAAATTGTCATAACATATTTAACCCTAGTAAGAAAAAAAAAAGATTTCTTGAAATATATATATAAAATTCTATAAGTTGGAGTCAAGGAAGGAAAAATAGTATATTATCCTGCCGACCAATATTGACAAAACCAAAACTGTCATCAAAAGGCAGCTTTAGAACCAATACTAATGGTCAACTGTGACATCAAAACAAATGTACAAATCTTTGCGACTGCAGTCTTTAGTTGTCGATAGCTTACCCGACTCTGGACAATATACTGAAAGGAGTGTGAACCGGTTTTAGTGCACCCTGATTAGCTACACGTTAATTGTGGGATATCACAGAACTGAGAGAATAAGCCAAGTTATGTTGGCAGATTTTACGTGACTATCACGCAAAAATTCCAGCCTGATTAAATAAATAAAACAAATCAAAACTATTTTTTCGAGAGGGGAGGGGGGACTTGTACTGAATTTTAAAAAAGTGTTTATTGGGAAAAGTGGCATTTTTCTGTACCAAATTATGGATATTTTTAAGGTTTTTTTACTTTTTTAATAGTAATTTAGCTAAATTTAAACATTCGGAATATAGCACTTTCGGCAGGAATCTTAGAGTCTAATTTGTTTCTAAATCTGCAAATTGTATGATTAAAATTATAAAATACTTTGTCTGTTAACTATTTTTATTTTTTATTTTAAAAATTTGTAAAAAGTTAAGAAATGTAGGCAAAACTAAATATGATATATAGTTCCTTTCCATATAAAATTTAAATTGCCATTGGCATGTTGGATAAAATAAACATATAAATTAAAGAAAATTTGTGATTTCAATAATCCAATGTCTCTATATAGGCCTCTTGAAATGACATTAAACTGTGTGTAAAATATTAATAATGTGTTAATCTAAAATGTGTTCCTGTTAATGTTTAATTGTCTCTTTATCGTACAACATATTAAACTTTTAATTTTTGACCATGGTTTTTAAAATGTTACATGTTTTTATATTTAGTTGAACAAAAAATAAAATTACACCAATCTAAAGTTGAGAGAACTTGTAAAATATTTTTATAGAATTGTGAAACATTATTATTTATAGCATATATTGATTTTTTCTTTGACTCTCCATATCTGTACCAGATTACATTAAAATTCGTCATTGAATTATTCTTTGCAATGCTTAGTTTTAAAGATATTCTCATTGCAGTCATCAACAAATCTTCTTACTAATTTTTTTTTTTTTTTTTTTTTTTTTTAAAGTCAAGTAATAAAAATAATTACTCACTTTAGACACCAAAGCCAGAGACACATAATTTAATTAGATTTTTGTGATATTTCCTTGACAATTTGCCGTATCCATAATTTGAATTTTACATGTATGAATTATATTCCACATATACCCTTGCTCTTTTGCCTACAAATATAAAACTTGTTCAGTAAAGAGAAGACCATTATTGGGTTCCAAAAACATGTGGAAGGAGGCAAATTTTAAATGAATCAGACTTCAGAGATCATAAAAAGCTCATTAAAAATAGGGCCCGTTCTTTTATTCCCCCAAATTATGCAACTGTTTTATAGCTCTTTCAGACACTATCAGTAGGTTATACTGTAAATAGTTATAAAAAAAAAAGCCAAAAAGAAGAATACATATGATACAAAATACAGGAAGGTTTTTTTCAACAACTCCGATTTTTGAAATTTTCAGGGGTTAAAGAAATGTGTTTCACAACTGCGTTTTCTTCGCCTCTAAAAAATAAGTTCTGTGACATTGAATATTAAGCTAAGTTTTTTTAATCATGTCAGTCAATAAATAATATTGACCTACAAGGTATGTAGCCTCTATTCTGATTCTTTTTCAATTCTTAACAAAATAGATCAAATCCAAACAATAGGAAAAGCAAAAACTTTAACATTACCAAAAGGGAGAGCATCAAATCCGAAACTTACTTTTCTCTCTTGAGCCACAATAACATACGAATTAAATTAGTGAAATGTTCCAAGAAATTTTAAATTGGTCTGGCATATAAAGTTAAGTTATTATCATTTACTTCTTCTAGGTATTTAAAGTAATCATCAAAAACGTATTTAAATGTACCAAACAATTTGTAAACACTGCGATCATAAAGAATTTAAAAGGATGCTCTCAAGAAGACACTTCAAGAAAAGGTTGAAATGGATATCACATCTTGTATATGTTTTGAGCAAAATGTTAGGAAGTTTGATTTGACAGACGGAGAGATGAGTTTTTGATGGAGGATAAATAAACACACTAAAATCTATCCGTCCATGAAATGAGCATGTAGAAAACCTTCTCCGCATGCCCAAACCCGCCTACACGCGCATATCATTGGTTAGCTAGTTTTGCTTTTTTATTTATTTACAAGTACTACTTTGAGAAATTGTACGGCTCGAAAAAAAGGCGAAAAGGCGTTGAAATTGCCAATTTGAATCGGTAACATTTAAAAAAAGGAAGAGCAAAACAGTAAATTTATGAGAAACATATTTCATATCCAGAAATATATGTTTATTCATGATCTGCACACTAGATTATAGCCATACGCATAGTTACATCAAACAACTGGTTTTTGAAAGTCTAAACTGAAATACTCGCTTCTGATTGGTACTTTTTTTTAGTTATGTGTATTTTGATTGGTCGTAAATACGACACATTTTGCCAAACTATAAAACCCTCTCCAAATGAGAGCATACACGACATCCATTACAAACCAGAAGTTCCTGTTCAGATTTTTTGTACAATGATGTCTGTAGTCGTGGTCCATCAGTTTCATGATTTGTTGAAGTCTGTTGCCAAGGAAAGCGTCGGAAACAATTTGAGTGCGAATTTCTTTTTAGATTTTGATGTAATTAGTCACATTCGGAAAGCTTTGGTCTGTGACGTTGTCATGCATAAGTCCCCATTTTGAAAATCAACCACCGACGTAGTCACTTTAAAACCATTAAAAGCTTGGCGTCCACAACCACAATCGCTAAGCAGAGCGGAGTGGATTAGAGCCAATTACAAGGCTGTCAACGTCCATTGTAGCTCATGCTATAATAGACATTGGCAGCCTTGTAATTGGCTCTAATCCATTCCGCTCTGATCTGCTCCGCTTAGCGATAGTGGACGCCAAGCTTTAAACAGTTCAAAGCAAACACATCTAGTGGTGAAATCATCATGCTTTGAGTATATGAAAAGGGCATTCTAGACTGTGTACCATAGCTTTATTTTAAGCTTTTTCAATTCTTCCTTTTAAAATAGAATGATGTAGCATTGTTGTCTTTGATATAGTTATTGGTAATTTTCCCTTCGCAGAAAGTTATCTGCCACACTGGATACAAAAAGAAAATTTTTTCTTCCTTAGTCCAAATTTTACTTTTAAAATTGTGAATTCATTCAAGAAAAGTAAAATAACTTTAAACACAAACCTAAGAAATTCAATTTTTCACTACCATTTGTACACATATCTAAAACCTCGAGTGAAAAACATTTAGCATGGCAACTGTTCAGCATTTACCAATACTATATCAATGCATATTACCATTAAATCAAAAATCCAAACCTTATTTAATGCCAGTCCTATCAACATACTTTATTTCTCTCTCAGTCCTTAAGATCAGTACTTCTTGTAAGAACAATAGCTTTTTAACACACCTACTACCAAGCTTTTATAACAGCAGACAGACAACCAAAAGATAATTTTTAATTAGCAATTATGCTACACCAATCACAATTTATTTTGTAGTTAGCATTCAACACATTAAATGAAATGCCTTGATACTTTGACATAGTTGGTTTAGACGTTTGCTACATTATGGCAATGCAATGCTGCAGTGAAACATTTAAAACTGTAGATTAGAGAAGATTGCCTTTCAGGAGGTCCTTAAAGAGGAACTGCCAGGCTTTTGAGAGTTGAATGAGAGAAACCCAGAAAAAATCTTGTCAGATATCAAAATAAAGACTGCCATAATGTCATGTCAACTATTTTCAGTATAGCTTGAAGAGAGATTCAGATTGAAGATTAGGCAATCAGTATTCAATCCTAATTTCCTCCTGAATGTTCTACACTCCAAACTATAAGTCTGCTCTGATTAATAGTGGATAGTATGCTATTATCTTAAATATGACCTATTTATACATACTCATTTTAAAGGTTGTGAAGATATATTGAATGTAATCAACGTAAGAACACATTTTTTATTAAAATTAGATGAAGACACAATACAAAATGAATATACAAGAAATAAGAGATACTCATCAAAAAAACTTTTATTCCAAAAATACAGCATATAAACTGAATTAAGTTTAACAATTGTAGATTAAGTTTGTTAAAATACCAGTAAGGAAATATATTACACATCATCAAATATTAGCATCCATTTGTTCAAACTATATTTATAGTTTCTTGAACAATTATCATAAAACACTTGACACATGTATAGTACATTTCCACATTAAAACTATTAACAAAACTCAATCACAAAGTTAAACTGTTTTACAGATAATGTAAATTTGTGATTATAAAATGAGAATTGGTTGAGTTCACACAAAAGGAATTTGAAACTTTAGAATCCAAGGTTAGGTCAAAATAAGATGAATTACAAAAATATTTATTATTAGTGTTTTATTTTATAGACTTTATAATATTTAAAATTTATTTCATTCAATGTTAACAATAAGTTATCCAAAAAAGAAACATTTCTCAAGTGTAAATTTCTGAAATTTTATTCTTCTGTGTGTCCATCATAGAAATGGTCAATTGAAGTACGCACTTCTGATGTTAACCGGCAACAAATTTCATTTACAGTAAAAAAATATCATGAATCAGAAGTCTATAGTAAACAAATTAGGTTAAGCACTATATTCCACACATTACTTAGGGTGCATCCAAAGTTACATGCTGCATAGGAAGAGAGGAAATAACTTCAAATCACCAATTCTAAGAAAATAGAATAATAAAACTATTAGGAAACAGAACTTTAGTGTGAACTCAGCACCAATATAGAACAAAAGATGTTATTCTTCCATCTCCAGATGTTCTTTAAGAAACTCTACAACTGTGTCTGTGTCCCATTTCTGGACGCTGAGTTCCTCTTGAGTGTTGCCTTCTGCATCAATGAGCTTGATGAGTGGATCAGCCCCACGGACATATTTCACCGAGAAGCCGGGGAATTCTTTGGGTCGGTCACTCCGCACAAATGCTGGTTTGGGAAAAAAATATGTTTAGCAAGGAGTCTATGTTAAAGCTCTGATTAATCTAAGTTGTAAGTGAGGAAAATATGGTGCAGGTGGTATTATTCAGTCATCAAGAATTACTACTCAAAGTAATTGATTCTTAACTCTTTTAGGAAGAATATCCATACTTCCGTCATTGTTGTTTGTACTTGTTATAAATAGTCAAATCTACAAAAACAAGAGAGTGCATGCAAGCAATAAAACATTGGATTGAACAAGGTCAATGAAGTGAAAAAATACAAACAATGCTAGCTATGTTTTTTCCCCTTAGTGCTTCATAAATGAAGGGCTAAGGTAAAGAACGATAAGGATTCAGGTAAATGGTGGCTCAAAATCTCACGTATCAAGATATTGATTTGCTAGAGGACTCCGCAAAGTTAAACTATTTGCTATAATCTTGCAGATAGCGGGAAAACCCTGATTTAAAAAAATTGACTCTGATCGTTCATTGCCATGGTCTTTCAAATTATTTTCTATTAGGATTACTTGCTATAACATATTTTGGTATTACTATAAAACATAAAAATTAACATGTATTGTGTAAAATAATAAAACAATTAAAATTTTCAAGTTAAAGTAGCCTTTAATTCCACAAATATTTTTGTGTTTGGGTTTCTTCTTTTAATGAAAAGATTAAGTATTTTTAAAAGGTTTAGGGAAGAATACTAAAAATAGCTTCCAAGGAAATATAAAACTCATTTTTTGTTATTCAATATAACTTAAAGTTAGAACCTTGTGCTTGAGAACCAAGGAAAAAGAAGAATGAGTTTCAAGAAAGCAAATGCTACAACCATTTTTTTTATGGTAGTGTATATTACCTTGGATTTGTGGGTAGTGACCCAATTTTCATCCACATACTTCAAGGCGTGCCTGAGGATACTTCTGCAAATAAACAAAAACAAGAGTATCAGCAATAACTAATTATATAATAAATACCTACAGGTATTTTAAAATAAAATTCCTCACCCCTACAAAACAGTCTGATACGATACCTTGACAGAGTTCTCTTTCTCTATTTTACCACCACAACAGCTTAGGCAACTATCTTTAAGAATGTCCTCAAGATCAAACTGCACCAATTTATCGCACCAAGTGCACTGAAGATCTGATCTTCGAAGTCCAAGGTCAAAGCATGCTTCATTACTCAGACTGCAAGCTGCAGTTGTAATCTGCAATAAAAAATAAAGAGAAGTACGAGATTAATAAAACATAAGAAAATAATGTACAAGAAAACTATAATTTGATGCTAAAATGAAATAAAAAACAAATGATGAATAGTTAACTTATGGAAATCATTCACAATCATATTTTAAAGCTTTAATCTTTCTCTGTCAGCACATTACATTAGTCACTTGCATTAGTCATCTAATTACATTAGTTTCTTTATGACTAAAATAATTTATATGAAAATCTCAAATTTATGAAACACATATCAGATTAAAATTTGAAGTTTGTTTCTTGTTGGTATCTTTGATCACTTCAGAGTAAACAATTTTAACTTAAAATGTCACAGTTTAGCCATTACATTACTCAATCATTAAAATGACAATAAACTTCTTCCGGAGATGAGTGATCAGTTTCGTCTTAAATAAAAATTCTGTGTAGCAATACCAATGCATCAGAATTAATTTGGGGTGAAGCAAAAGTTGTCATTGACTTGAATATATTGTATATTCATGAAGCAAGGTTTTTATAAAGGCCATATAACACCAAAACACCAATCTTATACAGACAATTGTAAGTATTTTAAATTCAATAGGTGAGATGCCTCACGAAAGAATTTTAAAGAGGCACTGCATTTGCTGTAGCTTAAATAAGAGAAAACCTATAACATTTTAGTCAGGAATTCAAACAAGTAAGACATAAAAATATATCAGAGTTCATCCTAGACTTTTCTGGAAGGTAGCGCACCGTGCCTGCCCTTTTCCCGTTGAAAATAGCACCCTTCTTGCCTTTTTCAGAAGAAATGCCAACCTGCACAAATTAATTTTCCCCCTAACAGTATGCAATATGAGTATCAATAAATTCAATAGGTGAGATGCCTTATGAAAGAATTTTAAAGAGGCACTGCATTTGCTGAAGCTTAAATAAGAGAAAACCTATAACATTTTAGTCAGGAATTCAAACAAGTAAGACATGAAAATATATCAGAGTTCATCCTAGACTTTTCTGGAAGATAGCTCACTCTGCCTGCCCTTTTCCCGTTGAAAATAGCACCCTTCTTGCCTTTTTCAGAAGAAATGCCAACCTGCACAAATTATTTTTTCCCTTAACAGTATTGTTAATCACCTCTACTGAAATCGCTTGTCATGCATGTGCATTCATATTTAAATGTACAGACAGGGACTGAAATCATTGAATAGTTGTAGATATAATAGGTGGATTGTAGGAGCCTGTCTTAAAATTTCCGAGTGCTAGTTTTTTGGCATATGGATGGCTATTTCGTACATGCTTTGATTAAGCGTATTTCGGCGGATTTTTACCAAGTCTTTTCAAAATAGAGAAGAAAAGAATTTTAAACTGTTGATTAAGTTAGTTAAAAGTGCATAACCATCAAATGGCTACACTAAGCATTTAAAAAGAATATTTCCATTCGGACATGGGTAATCATGATGCCCACTTATTAAAATAAAAATTTCAGATTATTTCAGATTGAAAAAAAAAAAAAAAAAAAAAAAAAGAACCTTATATTATACCCTATATAGTAGTGGCATGTATGGCAAAAATCGCCATTTAGACATGGAATTTGATGGAAAATATAAAAAAATGCAAACATTTTAGGTCGTAGGTCAAGTTCTTCAGTCAGTCTTTGTGATATCCTTCAATGAATACTGTTAAATTTGGTGTAACACTATTCCCTGTCTGACAATGGCAAAGCTTAAAAAACAAAGTTTAAGAAATTTTTGCAATGGGGGTAGATTGTGAAAAGTTCTTATATTAACATTCATTATATCAACACATTCTTATTTTAATTTTAAAGTATTAAAAATTGATATTTTAAAAAAAATGAATATTTAATGAAAATTCTAGTGTGAAAATGTCTTTTTTTTTTTTTTTTTTTTTTTTTTTAAATATTTTTCATAGTCTCATTCCAACAGAAGTAGGACTGTAGCATTTTATCAGTGTTTTTATACTGTTTGAGTTTCGGAGAAAGTTTTTGATTCAATGCCTTATAAGCATTATTAATTTTTTTAAAAATCCATAATTTAAAAATATTTATTGTGGTGGAAAAGTAAAACATTATAGAAATTATGGAAGAAAATTTGATACACATTTCTGCAATTTTTTTAAAGTGTCATAGGTAACAGGTTGGTTGGTTGGAGTTTAATGGAGCAAGGGCCATACTGCGCCACCTAAGAAACAGGAATTGCCCTTTTTTGAAAAACAGAACCATGCCCCTTTTTTATTTCTAGGATGAACTCCAATATATCTTTAATAGCTATTGTGTCTGCCGGTTTTTATAAGCATCAACTGTAAACCACTCTCAGGGTAGCACAGTTTCACGTCCCACTAGTATCAGCTTTGTATAAGTTGAAATCAGATTTTGTATAAGTTGAAATCAGATTTTGTATCAGTTGAAATCAGATTTTGTATCAGTTGAAATCCAATTTTTATCAACTTCTTATCAGCTAAATTCCAACTTTGTATCGAGTTAAAATCAAAATTTGAATAGATTTTTATAATAACACTGAACTAGTTTAAATTAAGATTTGTTTGACGTTAAGAATGATTGCTTTGTGTTGTGTAGAAGGATATTATATTTATTGCTATTATTTACCCCAACACAACTAATATATGGATCCTCTTTATAAGAACATTTAATTCCGTAAGTTATGTTACAGTAATATTCATGTTAATTACTACTACTCAAACAGTAAACAAATGAAAGATAATGTCCATGAAAAAATTAAGAAATGTATGAATAACGTAAAAAATTAATATTACACATTTGTAAATATAAATAGTTACTGGACAATTCTCAGATGCACAAATTAAACAATTATATAAAATAAAATTGCTTTAACTTTAAAACTAATATTTATAGTTATAGCTAAAATGTAAAATAGTTTGTCAATCTAAAATCGACAAGCAATTTTACATACAATTGTAGTAAATATTACAATTTTAAACATGGACTATATATAAAAATTGGTACGAATTTTATTGCACAATATTATATTAAAATGTTAGCAATTCTGAATTGTTATACACTAAATAGGGATCTCATACACGAGCACTATTCACGGACATAGTGGCTACCACAGCAGCGAAAGCCAAGGCGAATGCCACCAAAACTTTATCTCTCACCTAGGCAATAGTTGATATTACTTCAGTATAAATCTTGGCGAAAATGACCATCACAGTAATGTAAATACCAGTGATAGTGTCCACCATACCAGCACAAATCTCAGTAATATCATCGGCACAAATAATGGCAATATCGGATATTAAAACAGCCCTCAACGAAAATGTCTTCACATCAATGTAAATGTCCAATATACAGGTGCAAATTTCAGCAATAGCATCTATTACATTGGGATAACAACTGGCAAAAATGACCATCACATAACGTGAATCTCAGCGACAGCGCTCACCATATCTACACAAAACTAGAAAATAACTGCGATAACATCAGTATAACATTTGACTAAACGGCCATTCAACACCAACGCAAATAACGGCTGTAATATTAGAAGAAGCAATGGCAAAAAGGTAGTATTCAAACGGAGGTTTGAGAAAATTTGAACATATGTAGGCTTTGTAGTTAGTCTACTAAGAAAGGTAAAATCAGATATTAACAACAGTGTAACACATGCCAAAAAATGATCATTACATCAACATAAATAGCACTGAATGAAATCTCCTATCGGAATGCAAATCTCGGCGATAGCGATTGCCATAGATAAGTAAATCTCGCCAATAGTGGCTATTACATAAGCATAACTTACAGTAAAATGTATATCATACCAGCGTTAATAATGAAGCTAAACATAAGAAGAAGCATGCATTGGCGTCAGCGTTTCATTCATAATCGAAATTTCGGTAAAAAAAACTTTAAATTTGCGGAATTGTACCTTGTCGGAAATAAGAGAAAAAACTTGAGGGAAAGAAAATACTACTTCATCCGCAAGAAAAATTAAAGAAAAGCAGTGATTTTCTTTGAAATTTAAGAAAAAATATGAAGGGAAAAAATGCTGATCGGCGGAAAAATGATGTCCCTGGATATAGCAGATATGCAGTGCGGACACTGCGACGAAACAACTGCGGATGAATCGTCAAAGAAAATTTGGTGGTTTTCAGTCAACAGACAAATACACCAAAGTTTTAAAAAAAGGCTGGTGCAAAAATAGTAAAAAAGGCTGTTTTGTATCAGTATTTTAAATTGGTGCAGGCAAGCAATCCCTGCACTCTCTATCTGGGATACACAAACTCAAACAGTATTAAAAGAAACAATTTCTAAATTGTAATTTATTCCTGATTTCAGAATACCAAGATAGCTAGATCATTGTAATATATTATACACCAAAGGGAAAGTTTCTAAGGCTATATTCAGGTAGGAAACTAATCTTTGAACACATTACAAACTTACCAAGACAGCAAACGAGAGCAACAGCTCATTTGCAAAGCCTAGAGCTTTATTTAGCATCCTTTCAAAAAGATTGATAAACCTGAAAAAAAAATTCCAACAATTAGGTCGATAAGATCTTGGCTCTAATACATTGATTAATGCAAATACATAATTGTTTAATGAAAGAAAACCGAAAAACTAAGAAACAAATTCTGCATAATTGGCCATTTAGGAGTATTTTACAAGAAGTTTTTCTGTACGCATTTTATTGATTTCGAGTAACAAAATTACCATCAACTAAACTTGCAATCTTTTAAGCTTTTGAAGCAGGCATTGCACTCTAAATCTCCACCTGTATGCCAAAATCAATCAGTATTCAAACTCAATCAGTATTAATGAAGGGCAGTGTCTTTTATCTATGACATAACTAACTTTGATTTACAATGAAAAAAGTTGAAGAATAGGAGGCAACATTTTCTAGGGATAAAGGAAATATTGTGAATTTGTCAAGTTCACAATACCACATGAAAATCATTACATTTGCACTGTAAGCAATTGAATATTTTTAAATAATTTTTCCAGTTTTTTTTTAAGAGACATACATACATACATTGTAAACCTCATTCATTCCAATTGTAAATGGTGTCTAGCTGTAGCTCTTAGTTTCAAACTTACCAACAGATGCAAAGAATATAACTGTAAACAAATTTGGACAAAACATATTTTATGTAATTATGTGAATATTACATGAATGCTATCGAAAGCAATTAAGTTCTCCCTTAGAACCAAAAGTATGTTTTGTACTTGAAAAGTATTACTTCATATTGGAAGCAAACACTCCCCGATATTTTGCAACAACACAATAGACAGATAGTATTTTCCAATTTGCTTCATAACTGTATAATACAAAGATGCATTAGCGAAAACCAGAAGCCTCAGAATAAGCATGCAGGAGTGGGATAGTTCTTGTCATTTCCCCTAGAATCTCTGGCATCGATTTTGTCTCAATTTTGTTATTTCCTTCCCAGTTTTAGTTGGTTGGTTTGTGCACTTAACCTATACTTGTGCACAATAAAGGCCAATCAGGGTATGACCTACAGCTTAATGTAGATTCCAAACCACAATGAACATCAAAGCCTAATCCAGCATCTTTGGCATACGAAGTCAGAGCACTAACCACACAGCCATCAGGTGGGCCCCCCCAGTTTTGGAGCTTACAGACTTTGTATCATTTCTATCAACTCCATAACATTGGCAAAAAAGTTTAATTAACTATTCTTTCACAGTTTTATATCGATTCACGCTAAATTTAGATCCAATCCATTTTTATAATCCATTATAATATATGTGAAAAAGATCAATTTAAATATAGAAAAAGTGAATTCAGCACTTGTACTTAGCTGTATAAGAAGTAGGGTGAACTTGAATTGCCTATTCGGAAGGAATAGTTTTTAGTATCGCCAATCTAGGAAACGAATGACGACTCGTCACATTTTCATTCGAAAACTCAAGAGGCAAGTACGCAACGAAACGTTGACAAAATTCATTCTGGGTATTCAAAGGCAAATATATTTTTTTGAGTCAAAAGTAAAGAATAATAGTGCGATAAGAACGAAGCTAATAACCGGTAAACAAAATTTCATGAAAACGGCATTTCAGAGCATGAACATTTCTAGAAGCTATACCTCTAAAGGAAAATCTTTTAAATTATGTAAAAATCATTGATACGTATTGAAATTCAAAATTTTTTTACAAACAGTACATATTTACGAAGTGTATATCCACCCGCCTGTCGTGTGAATTAACTTAACATTTTTAACGGAAGTCACGTGACCTTTGTTTACTTCCGTAACACATTGGCCGCCAAGGCCGTGTCTAAACCACACGACTGTCGCCAAGGCCGAAAATCGAGGACTGTCTGTTACATTAAAGTCTGCTAACTTGCTGGGTTTTCGGATGATTTTGTAAATATTATAGGAAGAAAATATCTGCCAAAACTACTCATAGTTAAGTTTGTTTCTTTTGACTTGTTATTTTTTTCAACGTAATATCTTAAAAGAATTATCTAATCACTTGTTGGAGATTAACCAAGGAAAGCAAATGTGTATCTTATCTTGGATTTCATGTGATAGTTTTCAGAAATAATTAAATTATATTAGAAGTATTTCTGTCATAGTATAATATTCAAAAGCAGTTAATGAAGGCAACAAGTATTTGTGTCAACGTTATGAATGACTGGACATAGAAACGCGTTGTTGACATTTGTGTATTGTTATTTTGGTAAAATGTGCATGAAATATATTTGGTGTTGTGTAATATTCAAATATAGTTTTAAATTTTTAAATCTTGAATAAAAGCTACTAGAAATATTAGTGCCAACGCTAGAATGTAGAAGTAAGATATTTGTTTACATTTGTGTAGTTCAAATCAAATCTTGAATTTAGTTGAAAAACTGGGGATGTATTTATTGTAGCGTCGTGGTTCTAATAGTGATTTTAGAACTGTTTTAGTTGGAAAATATATATTGAGCTTATGCATTTTTAGTCATAAATGTACTCTTATATAATAAGGTAGAATTCATATATACTACTTAAAGTGTGTGTTTTTTATTTGTTAGCAAACTCTGATGTGTTTATTTTATTTAAGAACTAAGATTAGAATTTCAATATTCATCTTCATTTCATATTTCCATTCAGCTGCCCAAACATTCTCAAGAAATGAGTGCGAAATATGAGAAGAATAGATTGGACGACCCTTTGCCTAAAAGTATTCTGTAAAGTGATTATTTCAAGCTTTAATACTTTGATTGCACTTAATGAAGACGTCAAGTGCTGGTTTTAGAGTTAAAAAGGATTTAATGCTAAGACGCTGTCGTTGAGAAGGATTTTTCCTGAACATGAAAGAAACACATTTATAACTAAATAATGTTTGTTTTTGAATGTCATTTAATGAAAAATTAATGACATCAATAACTGATGTTTTTTGGTTCGAATTAAGTGTACAGGACTAAAGGGTAAGTTGAAAAAATTCTTTGAAGACTAAGTTTCTAGATTGTGAAAGAAAAAAAACTGCCAAGCTGAGTGTAGTTTTTTTAAAACAATGCTCCATCTACATCCCTACTATAAATGAACTTACTGTTTGAAAGTATCACTTTACAACTCAACGTTAAGCTGTTAAAGCAGAAGGTTCGTTAAAACCTAACAATTAATAAAACCTGTTTCAGCAAAATATATGGCAGAGGGAAAAAAAGGTTGTAACTTGACTGAAATTGTCAACGATTTTAGAAATCAAAACTTTGTGGCCAAACTGCTGTTTCAGGTATACGTGAAAAAAGGCTGACGAATAACTAAAGAAGTTTAGCTAGATAAACGTATGCTGTCTATAATTTTTTTCTATACGACATTGCACCACGTATGTAGAAAAAACAGACATTATAAAAGGAAAGCTTGTAAGAAAAAGGTGTCAAAATTAGTTTTGCCCAGTAATCAGTGAATGTGATGATATTTTAGTAAATATAATTAAAATTTCATACAATAATATAACTTCATCAGTTCATCCAACTCTTTGCTTTTTTTTATTTTTATGAAAATAATAAATCAAAATATACCAGCTGTCACATTTCTCTAATGTATTATATTTAATTTTTTATGCCATTTGAATATTTTATAGTATATCTTTATTTCATACTAGCGCCATTAAATCCTATTACTTGCAGTTTTATTAAAATCCCTTTAAACATATTTCCCACCTTCACTTTCTCATCAACTTCACTTTGTTAATTATTATTTTCATACTGCAGCATTAGCTAGAACTTTTCAAAACTTTTCCTGGATTGTAAACCACTTAAAATTCAAAACTGTAACATAGAACTCATTCAGTTTTAGAGCTTCTACCGTCTTGGTGTTTTTGCTTTACAATCTGATTTACTCACAGGCACTTGTTTCTAATGAGTTCTACAGTTAGCAATACAGTTTTAATTTTCTTTTGAATTTTTACCTGCTTAAACCTGTTTTTATTGCTCCTCTTTGGTTTCTGTAAATCAGTTTTCGACAGTAATAATGATTCCCTCTGTAATAAAATTGATTCACATCTTTTATATATATATGCTCATATTTTATTTATTTTTTTATATATAAGGGGAAATTTTAATGTTTTCAGTTAATGAATATTTCAATTTTATTGCAAGAACAAAACTTTCCTATTAAATTTATTTAACTGACTAATACACTGATGTTATTTCAATGTATGAAAAGCAAAGAGATTTCAAGTGCAATACTTGGACGAATAAAGTGCAAAATTTCTTTAAAGAAAAGCTAAATTCTGGAAATTTTTTATAAAAAAGCCTCATTTCCTAATTAACGGTATTTAATTTGTACAAATTTTTAACATTAAAATATCGATCTTTTTCCTCACTTATCATTATAAACTTATTGTACCTATAAGAGAGAGCTTTTTAAAGTAGACCTGATCGTCGAAAAATTGCAATAGATGGCACTACAAGCAATTTGAAAAAGGGAATAATTAACAGGGAGAAAATAAATCGTAAAAGATATTCCTTCGCTTTTTCCCTAATACCGGTCATTCTCTCCCCCCCCCCCCCCATACACTCAGCCCCGACCCCCGACAGAGTGGTTGATAGTGTTCGTAATCTGTTGCTTTTTTCACCGTCGCTCTACCATTTCCCCTTTACCTTCAGGACCTAGTGGGCAGGGTTGCCATATTGGCCTTCTTAAGGCCAAATTTAGGAAATTTGGCCTTTTTTAGAAGTGCCTGGCCTTAAGAATTTACGTTTGGCCTTTTCTTTGATTTGGCCTTATTTTTGGCCTTTTTTACCACAACTTCCGAAGTCAGAAAAAAATATCAATTAAAACAAACTTTTCCTTTTTTTCAAATTTTTTGAGTGAGAAGATACGCTTTTCGCCTGAAGTTAAGTGCGGTACCTTCTTTAATCTCGTTTTTTGTCCTCAGGAGCTGACTAGTGACGACCGGAGTTAACAAGAAGAGGGGTAGGGGGTCAAATGATTGTCCGAATACAGGATGTAAACGAGGCTCTAGCGCTCTAGGCAGAATAACCGCAGGTTCTTTTTAAGGGGAAAGGGCGATATCAATTAAGATAAGTGATAGAGGGACTGGGTTTCCAAGAATCTTGTCCCAAAAGGCATGGTGAAATTAGTCGTTCTGTCTTGCCAAAGAACCTCAAAATGCTCTAAGCATTGCGAATGCCATCTGTCACCCATCTAAATCCAAGCATGATGGTCCGTCCTAAAGTGGATGATTATTGTGATGGCTGTAGAGTAGTAAAAGTTTAATTCAGTTAGATTAGTGAAATTTAGGTTTTTCTAAATAACTTTTAAGAATGGATTCATCATACATCTTTATGAACAAATAATTCAGAGAGAAAATTTACATTTAAAAAGTAAACTTCAATCAATCGTAATATATATGCACCTTGCAAAATAGTGAAAATTGAATTAAATATCCAGTTTCGATGCTTATAGTTCAACAACTTCTACTGAAATATATAATTTTCATTCTAATAATAAAATAATTTTTTTAAAAATAATATTTAGGAATCCAATTGCGTAGTAAAACGGGAATTTTATAAAGCTTCACAATTCACGTTTTCTAAATATTCATTCGTATAAAAATGAAATTCATGTAACAATTTAATGTTTTATTTGGATTTGATGTCATTTAGACACTCATTAGATACCTAATGAGTGTCTAATGAATACCTACTTCTACCTAAATAGAGACAGAAGGGTATTGTTTGTACCTCAACTGAGAAACTGAAAAAAAGAATGAAACTGAACAAAAAAAAAATTTAAAAAATATTATAAAATTTCGAGCATTTTTTAAAGTTACATTTAAATATTTCCAATATTTTTCTTTAAACTGTTTGATAACTAAATAATCTAATAGACATGTACATTTTGTGACTAAAAGGTATCTAGAAAAATTCTTAATTTTTATGCTCATCTTTAATGATGATAAAGATATTGCAAAAATTTTGGCCCTCCCTCTCCCCACCCGTTTCCCTTTAACCTATGCATTCATGTATTTCATATTATTAACAAGGAATTCAAATTGCATGCAAATTCCGTGGGTAATAAGTTGTTCCATATTGTACCTGGTATGGAAAGTATTCATAGTTTTCTATGTTCAACGAATTATGTGTCCAAAGGGTGGTATATTTTTATAAAGAAATTTTTTTTAACATTTATGTGATACCAAACACAAATATTTTAGACATAAAATTTTCTTGAACAATTTTTAAAATTAATAAATTTTTAATTAAAAAATTGAAATTTTAAAATGTTTGTTGTTAAGGATAACCAAAGAGACATCCTACTGAGAGTACTATCCTATCTAGAGTACTATTTTTTAAACCTTGTCATACAGAACACTAAAATCATGCATTTTTCCCCATTTGGCATCAATTTATCGATGACGTCAGTTTGGCCTTTTTTGGCCTTATTTTGACAGCAATTTAGCATTATTTTACTTTTTTCATCTGGCAACCCTGCTAGTGGGTTGTATCCGGTCTTCGGTCTCCCTCATTGAGAGAATGGAGATATCGGCGCCAGTCCTCTAGCCATATTTCCACTCCAACAAAGAAAGAAAGAACGGCTTGTGGAAATTCTGCCTTCGTCCCACGTCTGCTAATGAGAAAAGAAGGGCAGGGAGAGGGGAGCAGTCTATTGTATTGATATGGTTGATTGTTTAAGATGGGTTTTTAGGCTTTTTTCTTTTCTATGAATACTTGGAATTCTAAGAATAATGCCGAACGGCGGACAGAAAAAGAACCAAATTGTGAGGATATATGTAAATGATACAAAATGTGAAATATGTATGATTTATTTTCTGTTGGCCAAATGTGAAAAAAAAAAACACGTTCTAGATTTCTTCCTGATCCAAACAAAACATTAAATTTCATAAAAAAATTAATTAAAAATATTTTGTTCTAAAAAGGTGTATTTTCTGTGGGATAAAAGCCTGTTTTTTTTACACGCTTTTATTTGCTTCGTATGTATCTATGTATGTAACGGAATCTTTGAACTCGATTTTCAACCACTTCAAAACGTTGGATTAATTTTAAATTTTGCACAGTTATCAAGGACCGATCACAATACAATAATTCAATAAGTTTGTCGCATTATCCTTGCAAGGATTGGCGATTTGTCATATTCAGAGACACGGTTGTGTTTTGTGCCAAGTACTAAGGCATACACACATGACTTAAATTTGAGAAAAGCATGTGACTATTGGCAGAAATAACTGGAGAGTTTGTACACTTTACTAAAAAAATTATAGTTTACAATAAAAAATTCATAGTTTCAAAAACTAAAAAACACGCTTTAATAGAAAACCAAACTAAAAAGTAGAAAATAATTTTAAATAAGTTTGAAATAAGAATAGAGTGATTAACAAGAAATATTTATTTTATCGTAAAAAAGCGTGGGGTGCTTGATGTCAGTTGTTGTAATTTTTTGCAAATATTTAATGACAGGTATTGGTAAAAGTAGAGCCATTATGAAAATATCTTAAAAAGCACCCCACGCTCTTTTACGATAAAATAAATATTTCTTGTTAATCACTCTATTCTTATTTCACACTTATTTAAAATTATTTTCTACTTTTTAGTTTAGTTTTCTACTAAAACGGTGTTTTTTAGTTTTTTAAACTATTATTTATTCTCTTCCAATATGACTTCAGAATATCATCCATAATGACAAGACGTTAAGTTCTAGTGTCCAACACTAGTTTTAAAATATCTTCTATACGTCCACAGGCATCCACACACATACATACGTCCACATACATCGAGTGGTCAACTCTCCCTCCCCACCCCATTAGGTCGAGAAAAAAATTAAGCAAATATACTGCATTTTTTCCCCAACCAACTCTTTATTGATTATTACTCAAATTATCAATTAAATTTCATTATTGGGATTATTCAGTGATCAGTGTTTTACTCCGTCCCTATATGTATTGTATTTTAATAATGTACTAAATGTATTTCATTTATCTGATCTTGTACAGTAAATATTTGAAAATTGCTTGTTTAAGTGCAATTTTCATTTGTATTATTTTTCGAATTAAATCTTATTTTTTTTTATTTATTATTATTTTTTTTATGTTTATATTGGGGCTATCTTTCAGTATATTTATAAGATGGATGCTCAAAGTTTATTTAGCTTAATTTTTTTGTTGAGGAACTATAAGTTATTGTACATGTGGTATTTTTTTTCGAACACTTGCATTTGACTAAATTGGGAACCAATTCAGAGGCCTAACTTTGTATTTAATATTTTATATTAACGGCAGGCAAATCTGTAGAGTGAATAATTAATCCACTTGCTGTCATTTGAGTTGAAATTTTGCAGGTAGATTCGTTGTCCAAAGCAATGCATTCTATCAAATTTTGAGGGTTGTCACTCAAAGGCTGCTTTTACACATGCTTCTATTACCCATCAGAAGATTAATTAATGCAATTCCCGTCATCCAATCATGCTGAAACTGGACAAATAGACTCATTATCGGTCACGATGCATTGCAAGCTTTGGGGCAAATAAAATTAGTCCATGGCATGGAATCGATGGTTCTTTTCGTAATAGTCAAACATTAAAAGTCGATGTTAGCTCAAAATTGCTTAAATAAGCAGCGATTCCGTGTAAGCATATAGAAGGTTCATAGTGAACATTTTATTTTTGTGGGTAGCTTTTTCGTTATTAAATGGACATTTATTTCTTTTAATTTATATTATGTTACTTAAGATTTGATTTTTGCATTTACAATTACCTAATATTATTTGAGCAATTTCAGGACCAACTTGATTTGCATTTGCACGTGATCTCTTAAGACTTTTGTACCTTTTCACTTTGTAGTTCTTAATAAAACAAAATGGTATGCATTTGAAAATCGTGGAATCAATCTTTCTGGAAGAACAACTACATTATTTTCTATTTTAAAGAATTCATTAGTTATTTATCATTAGTTATCAATATAGAGTAGAAGTTATTTTTAATACTTTCGAGACTGTAGATAACATTACAAATAATAAAGAAATAAGCTTATATTATTTAAAATTTATTGATCTGAACCAGTGACCTAGCTAGGAATATATTTCGGGAGGGGATACGAAATCAAATTTTGTGTTAATATAAAAGTTAAAATTCATTCCCGCTCATATCGTATTCAAGTATGAAAATATATTATAATTATACGTGGAAAATCAAGAAAAAAATTTAGGAACATATATATATATCGAGCTTCTGTAACTTGAGATCGAATTGGTTACAAAACATAAATCAGAATGTTGTTGTCCATTTGGTAACATTAGCGAATGATTGTAAGTAAACCATTGGCTTAATGATATCGTCTTTCAGTGCAAGCATACAAAGACCGCTTAGCAGGAAATGTATTAAAGGAATTAATCAACAACTGTGTTGTTAAAATATGTAGCCTATAACTGAACACATGTTTGTATGAGTTACCAGCAATGTATGCAAAGCAGGCATTCTCTGTAGCATACCTAGGTATTTATAATGCACATCGTTTTTAGGTAAAGTATGAAATATGAGAATTATTATATATTTTATCTAGACATTGTATATAATACGATAATACCTAGGCATTCTATTGAATGATAAACGCTCTTCAAACAAACTATGAAAAAAGAGTTATAATAAGGCTTTAAAAAAAAAAAAAAAAAGACGTTTATCTCAAAAATACGCGTGTTATTTTGAAAAACTAATGAAAGACAGCCATTAAAAAACTTTTCTTTAAAATACGTAAAATAGAAAACAAAATGTATTCCTTTCTTTTTAATAAAACAAAATTAAATATGAACCTAATTGTTCCAATAAAAAAGTTAATAATTTACTTATTTTCAATTTCACTTAATTTTATTTCTTATAAAAATTAAAGCAGGGTCATTAGATGAACTTTACAAAAAATTGATGTTATATTTTATACTTTGTCATTTGCCATTCTATAGAATTCCTAGACAATATATAAAATGTTTAATCGTTTCATACTTTGCAGGCAAGTTTTCATCATTATATAAATTGCCTAGGTATTCTATAAAATGCCGGATTAAATACATTGCCGATAACACAAATGCAATAGATTATTTCCTTTCATTCAATTTTTTTTTTTCAATCAATCATTGATGTTGAAAGGGAACATCGTAGTTGACTGTTTCTAATCCATTCCTTCAGCAAATTTTCCTCGTATCACTTCTAGTATTAAATTCCATGAGCCTAGTAATACAATAAAAAATATCTATATGTAAAACTCATATTGAGTCGATGATATCAACTTATAACTTTTGGAGGAGATATTTCCCCTTCCTGGTTATGCGACTGATCTGAACGTTCTAATTACTTAAAAGTATGGAAACTTGAAGTATTTTATAAATGGTTATGTTTTAAAACCAAGCAAATGTCGTACGATCAAATGTAGTCAAATGTCAAGTGACATTCATTTCTCATTTTCAGATATTGAGCTTTAAAGATTTGTAAGTTCTACACTTGCTCTATTGCACGAAATTTTTTTTGTGTGTGTGATCAACCATGATATGAAAGTAATACTAATAAATTGAATTACACAGTTCAAAAAATTTGAGAAAATGCTATAAAATGTTTAAAAAGTCAATTAACTTCAAGCATAAACACAGGTCCTGGATTCGAATCTTTCATACACAAAACCGCATAATTAAACTGGTTGGTTTGTGCACTCAACGACCTATACTTGAGTACATTAACGGATAATCACGCCGGGATCAACGGCATACAACAAATAACGTGGATTCCGAACCACAACGAACATTCATGCATCACCCAGGTTTCGAACTCGTCATCTTTAGCATGCGACGCCAGAGCGCTAACCCACTAAACACACAGCCATCAGGTGGACCAAAATTAAACTGGATTTTATATAAACAGGAAGGATATTGTCTACCAAATGTGCAATTTTATTTTTATAGCATAACATCCAAGGTAGATTTCTAGAACTAGAAGGACGCTAAATTGGCTAAACATTTGCAAAGGATTGATTGACTTGGTGTTGCTGTATCTCATTTTATGGACATTTCGTTTTAATAACCCACTCCTCATTTTCGATTTTAAATAAACTCGTCTTGTGTCATAAAGAACCATCATTTTTCAAAAAGTGTGCGGGACTTTCAACTTCGGAACTAATATACTTCTTTTGTTCCTTTATTCAAATACTTTTAATTCTACATTTTTGTTTGGATTGACCGTGAAAATTTCATAGAGTTCTAAGATTAAGCTAAGTTAGGTTACGCAATTTGAAGTCAACCATGAGAGGGGTTGGTTGGTTTACAATCAGCAAACTATTTTTATGCACAATGACGGTTAATCAGACCGGAACCTACAGCTTAACGTGAAATTCGAATACCACGCATGTCGAATACATACATACGTGCCGAACACTGCATCTTTGACAAGCCAAAGCGCTAAACACAACCATCAGTTGTGCATCACGAGAGGGAAAAATGGAGGCTTATTTCTGAAATGCATTAAAAACGCATGCACTTTATTAATATTAAAAATAATAATACAAAAGAGAACTTAAGAATTGTCGATTGGAATTTTTATTTATAGTATAGCCCTTGTATAGCTCTGACACCAATAAATATTTCCAATCTAGCACATCTGTTAGATTACCAAATAACCTACCCGACCCCCCCCCCCCCCAAAATATTACTTTCATTTATAAATTTCCTCAAAAATACCCATTAAATCCTACCAAAATTTGAACAATTATTTATGCACTAAAATATTTTTTAGCATATTAATGATATGAATCAATGCTAGCCTCACCCTTTGTTGATTAAGTTGCTTATTTTCATGAAACGAGCAATTTAAACTGTGAAAAATTAACTTGAGAAAAAGGTTAGATCATTTTCAAATATAGTTCTTAGCTCAGCTTAACCAATCTTGGCTCTTGCGCCATTAAAATCCATACAACCAACCAAATATAGCACTTTTGCACCAAAGTGCTCTTCCCCAGTCTTTTTTTTTTTTTTTATCATCTTACTCAAAATTTTCTCCAACATAGAAATTCTATACAAGGAAAAAAATTCTGACGATCTATATAATTTAGAAATAAAATTCAGTTACTTCAATAAGAAAAGAAGTTTTCAGAACTCCGAGTTTCTTTTCTTTCAGATGTGGATGAAATTATAGTTTGATCTTCAGAGAAAAGACAAAAAAAAAAAAAAAATAATAATAATAATAATGCCAAAATGATCAGAAAAGCTCACACTTTTTAAAAGTACCCCAAAAAATAACAAAGATAATTTGATTTCCTCATTATAAAATACTTGTTGCATAAACTTTTATTTCTATCACAAAAATGTGAAATACAGTACTACGGAAATTCAACAGTTCATAAGTCTTTGAATAGATAATCCGGCGAACATAATTAGTGAGCATCATATAGTAGCAAAAAAAATTTGTGTGTCTAATTTAATTTCAGCAATGGAAAGATTGAACAGCATCAAACATTGCAATTTTGTATTAAGAAATTATTACTTTATTTTGAAAATGCTACGGGGAATGAATAGCTTTGAAATAACTATAACTCTACCCAACTTAATCCTATTCAACAACCACACCAATGTAGAAAGAACACAAACGCTTCAAGCAGGAATTTCTGGTTCCCCGTGCCTGTCTTTTTGGGAATAATGTAGGGACACTCAATTGATTGTTGCCGATAACCCCCAGTCTTCCTCGCGGGTGAAATCTGAGGGGAAAAAATCCCTTTCCCAGGGAAAATTTGAAGATGGCGCTATAGTATGGGATTAAAAAAAACGACCAAGGAATGAACGAAATATATCCCATGATTTATAGTTATTTTTGGTTACTTGGTTTTAAATGAAGATTTTAAGATATGTCTTGTTTTAAACAATAAATAATAGTATTTTAAGTTTATATCACACAGAAATTTTATTTTGTTGATTTCTCTTATCATTATTTATACATCCTGTCAACTTCGGCCGTTTTTTAACACGCACGTTTCTAAAAAACGTGTGCATGTAAAATCAGAATATAAAGTAGTAAAGATGCAGATATTATAGATTGTAAAATGCAAGAAAGCGCAAGTGAAAATTTTGATAGTTAAAATATATGTCTGCTGGTGTGGCTTTAGAAGCTATTAAATATGGCTTTCAGATATAGCTCAGCCTCAGAGTCATAAGTTGAAAGTGATTTAAATTTTTTTGGAAATAAAATTATCCTTTACTAGTTCACATTTGTACAATTATGCCACTGTATGCTTCTTTTTTTCTTCTTCTTTAAGGTTTCAGAAATTTATACAGTTTTATATCATAAAGTAGAATATTTACGTCCATAATTTCATCTTCTGCAAAAAGAGCTCCTGTGAAGTTTTTCTTGACTATACAAATAAGATAAACCGACCCAACAGAATAAAATAGTCCACTGACATTACTTTCGAAACAAAAGTAATACAAAACGACGTTTATTTATCTTAAAATTAAAAAAATAAAATACTTAAATAATTTTAAAGTCCTTCTGCGTGAATTAACTACTTATTTCTCAACAAATATGTCAGCGAACATAAGAATTTCGTCCAAATTCCTTCAAAATATATTTTACCAAAGAATATCCCCGAAGAAACGGTTGGTGTGTTGTTTTCAGATTTATTAGGCAAACTGCGCCAAAAGAAAACGGGAGGTGATGGGTACCCAGAAGAAACGGAAATCATTGGCAAAAAACAGACAACCCCTGCTAAGTGGCACAAACGACAGGAACAGCTCCTACGGATGCAGCCAATCAGCGCTTACACGCTAGTCTACGTCATTACACGACTGTCGTGTGGATATAATCGGCCACATATTTATGCTAAACTCAACAATATTAAAACTTGATCTTGTTCTTGTTGACGTTTGGTTTTAGAAACGAATTTATTTCCTTTCACTTCACTTTATAATTTTTAGGCAATATAAGACGTCACGACTGTATTAGTTTTTATACTGTTGCCATGGTTACAAATGCAGCCGAATTAATAGTTGTGGGAAGCCGTTGAAGCCATAATAAAATATCCATTTTCCACAAAAACAAATTAATGTTTACACTTCAAAAAACTTTCATAAATAAAACTAGGGGTGTAGAACATCGCACAACTTTAAATCACACTATAATACTGACGTGGATTTGTGTCATCTACCTTATTTATATTTTTATCATTCATTTAACAAAATGGACAATTTGGCGAAATTTTTTGCGATAATTCTTGAATGGGATTTAAAAAAACTAAAAAACTCCGCAAAATGGTAATCATGGCGATATACTTGTCAATAATTATTATCCTTTCTTGTTAGTGAAACTGAGCAGAGAAGAAAAAAAAAAAAAAAAACGATCACGAACTCTGTGTTAAAGGCATTTGTTTTTCAACTTTATACAACAATAAAGCATTTGTACGGGAATTTCGGCAGTGGGGATGTTTAGAACACCTTAAGAAGCATTACCACAGCGATTTTGAACAAAATCGTTAGAGCCGTTTTTTAGTAATTACTAAAAAACAATTTTTCCAAAGGCAGCGACCTTATGCGCATGCGAGATTTTGACGGAAACCTTAATGGTAGGTTCTTGTGCCATCACTAACCTTCACATCATATTTGAACATCGTAGGTCAATTTGTTCGGGAGTTATGCTGACAACAAACATTTTTTCTAGATTACTTTTTTGAAATAAGAATGTTCCAAAACGTGGAGAAATGCAAAAAAAAAAAATCGAATTTTTTTTTTTACTTAATCCTATACTTTTATTACTCTATGTATACATATGGCTAATTGAAAGTAAAAAGCATGAGATTAAATCGAAGATAATTTCTTTTGAATAGAAGATAAAAAGTTGTTTTATTTTTATGTCCCAGAATGGATAACAAAGAGCAATCTTCCTTGACACTTTAAGCAGCACCCAAACCTGCAATATTTATATTATCTGTTAAATTATATCCATAATTGTAATGCAGTTTGAAAAAGTATGAATTTTTATTGAAGAGAACGATTTTTGGACTATCTTTTGTTACTCTCAGCGAGTAAAACCACATACTGAAGCTAATAGGAAATCGACAGGTATATTGTCAATGCTATGTAACGACAGGTATATTATAAATGACAGCTCACTTAAAAGAATGACAGGGCTGCCATTTTTTGGCAAAAATCCTCTTGGCGCAGAATCCGTACCGGACTTGGAATTTTAACCCATAATTCATTTGGATGTAATAAAACATTTTTGACACTTAGACTAAACCTGACCTTATGAATACCTCCAAGATTTTCTAGTGTAGTATGGGGGCAGTAAAGCTCCATGACAAACAATTTTAAACCGAAATCAAATAAACTGTTTGTGTGCATGGAAGTAATGTGGAATTGTAAATTAATATATCAATCTGGACAATCATCTCCTATACAACAAAGTTTTTAATTTAATCCTTTATATGCCTTGTAAATTTTTACATGCAATTGCTACTTATTAAGCTACAGATTCAGTTTTTACAGTGATTGTCCACGACAAAGTAAACATAAATTCCGAACTATTCTCTTATTTTTTTGCCACAAAAACTTATAGAGTACATTGTTATCTACGGCTCCATCTAGCAAATTTCAGATCGATTGAATGAAGGCAAGTGGTTTGATTAGCCTATAGATTTTGTCTTGTAAACCACAATAGAGCAGGGAAGGTTTCTGCCATGAAATATTGCCGAATTGTATATTTGAATTTATCTTGGTATCTGGATAATAGAACACAAGGAAAATCTGATAAGTGTGTAAAAGTGGCCTTTTAGTGACAGCCTCCAAAACTTGATAGGTAGCATTATCATCAGCAACAGGTATATCTGACAACTATCATAGTTTCAGCTTAATTAGATGACGGAAAGTGTGAGTATTAGTAACCGAAGTGTGTGTAAAAGCAGCCTTTTATAACAGTGAAAGCCCCAAAAATTTGATAGAATACATTGTCATCAAATCTATCAGCCAAATTGAACGACAGCAAGCATGTTAAATAGTTTCTAAAGCGATAATATAGTAGCAAGTGTAAAGTGGAGTAATAGCCCCCAAAACTTGATAGAATGCATTGCTATTGAATCTATCTTCCAAGTTTCAGCTCGATTAGATGCCAGCAAACAGCTTAATTAGCCCTCCACTAATTTGCACAACACACACAAAATAAAGTTAATACAAAGGATTTAAAAAAAAGGAATTGCCTGGATTGATAAGTGGTGTAGGGTTTGTCAGAAAAATAATTGTTTGGATGAGGAATTTTCTGTGGCTGAAATTTTTTTTAAAAATTATATATATATACATAGCACTAGATTTTTTGCATCATATTTAATTCATTTCCAGAAAAAAAAATTGTGGAGAGTTTTCAGATTTGGTACTCTTCCATTAGATGGGTACCAGTTAAAAATTACAGCAATAACTCATTCAAAACAATAATCTTCTGATCATTTATAGCAACCCTATAAGAAACAATGATAAATGAAGTATTCAAATAACAGGGTCAAATGTAATAAAAAAATCCACAAGATTAAAATATTATTTTCCTGTAAACATTTCAGCTTGATGATAACTGTACCAACTTTCAGACTTGGCAGCTTTTGATACCTGTTTAATGAAAGAGTACCTCAGATTTTCAGAAATTTTGTTTCATAAAAAAATCTTATAGAGCTGAAATGGATTATTTTAAATCATAAAGCCTTAATCAATGTGCAATAGATTATCATCGATAATCAATCAATGAAATGGGTGCTCAATGTCAAAATACATACCCGTAGGCAAAAGTTAAAAAGGAAATACAGTAATACACAAAAGCAGTGGAACTGTTGGGTAACACTAATTTTGTACTAATAAGATACCAGAGTTCATCAGGAATTATCTAAAAATTAACGATTTTCTCTAAAAAAATTATTTAGTGGAATGCTGGAAATGAATATCAAAGTTCAACTAAACATTCTGACTTAAAAGCAACTAAAAATTTTCATTTCTAATTCTCCACCTCTATAATCAAGTCATAAAACCAAAGTATAGCAAATTCTTTAACACTAGATAGAAATTAACATTTTATTTATCTTAGTATAATCTATTTAAAACCCAGAACTTGACTACATCTAAAACTTTGTAATGCAGCATGGAGATCTTTGAACATTCTATCAAAATTCAAATCATTATTATTATTAGAACAGCATTATACTTGGGAGTTAAAATGTTTAATTCTTTCCAATACACTTGTATTGATTAAATATATATATATATATATATATATATATATATATATATAGGATTAGTAGAGCTTGGGGGCATTTGACAATTTTAAACAGCCTTTATATAAATACTTGAAATTGACAAATTCTTATAATTTTTTATTAGCTATTATTGGTTGAAATTGTTTGTAGCATCTGTAATATGATGTCACTACAATTCTTCAAAAGAATTTAACAAATAGTAGGAATTGCAAAAATTTTACAGATTCGCTAATTTTTTAGCCCACAACATTTTTATAATATAATCTTTGGAGTCGCAGGTTGACAACCTGTTCTATCTACACAATTTTGACAATGCTAGTCACCATAAGTTTTAATGGGAGTGCCATTACAACACATCTATGATGCACAATAGTCTATATCTGAACTTTCTTAAAAAAATTTAGGCATTGGATCAATTTTATTGCCAGATTATAAAAAGGCCACAAGCTCTAAATCTATTTGACAATTTATATTTTTATAAATAAATTTTATGGAACAAAACATTTGACAAATATTTATGTACTTTAAATGAGTAACCCCCATTAACATGCTCGTTATTAGAATACAAAAAGTGAATAATTATAAATAAATATTAAGAACCAATAAAAGAAGCTTTTAAATAGGAAGTTTCAAAACTGGTTAAATTTAAAACCCTAACTATATAAATTATAGGAAATTTTGAAAGTTAAGTCTCTTACTTTTGATGACAAGCTTTTGAAAAGACTATGAATTTAAAAAAATTTATATAGTGGATAATCTTATGGTCATCTATAATTAAACAGTACCAATTACAGATTTCATACACTGTTAAACTCATATTTTTTGTTATAATGTTCAAAGCTATTTGAAAGACATTAAAGAGTTTTAAAATTTATAATGAGTTTAGAAACTATTTGTTCTGAAACATTTTGTAAGTAATGAACCACAAACTTATTATTTGGTGTCACTTTTATTGAAAAAGTAGTGTCATGAACTCAACGGTCAAAATGTGTCCGATTTGTCATCATCAATTAACGTTTTGTAGCTTAAACTGACGGTTCCAAGAAATATGTTAAAATAGTAGGTTGAAATAGAACAAAAGAAATTGAAACAGACATCCCATTAAGAGCAAATTGAACTTGAAATGTACTTTAATAATAATAAAAAAAACCTTTCTATTCAAATTGTGAAATCAAACACTATAAACATTATAATTTAAATATATATTTCGAATTAGCTTAGAATGAATACCTCATCAGTTTTGCGAAATTGCTTAGAAGAGACAAAAATTTCCTTCAAACTTGCCTATTTAACATTTGATGCTCCCTATTATTTCTCAATAGGGCATGCATGTATAATATTCATATATAATATAGATTCGCTCTGCTCACAAGATTAACAACAAATAGAAAAAACACTTTGTAAGCAATATTTAATATGAAAACACTCTAAGCTCTCCATCAGTTTCAATGCCGACTTCTTCAAAAAGATGCTTTTTATCTTTGGGATAACCTTCCAAGATGGCATCTACCATGTCATTCGCTAGGCGCTTCCTTTTTTGCCATTCTTTACAATATTTTACTTTTGCCTTGTACAAGGCATCTTTTTCATCTGGTCCGACTCGAGCAGTGTTAGATTCCAAGGATTGTAACTTTTCTTTAAGTAAAGGAATTTCTTTTCTGACACCTTTCAATTCAGCCTCAGCAGCTTCTGTGGTTAAGCTTTTATCCAAACTTCCCAAAGCTGATTCAGAATTCTTTATTTGTTGCTGAAGGTCAGACAAAGTGAGGGTTAAGTTGTTTATTTCAGCATCCATACTTTGCAAGTCGACATTTTCGGATGTTGAAAATTCGTTTTGATCAACGAAATAAATTTTCTGCTTGCCATAGGTTTTTTCTTTTATCTTTCCGTCACTTACTAATAGGTCTAAAGCTTTCAGAATTGCTGTTTTACCATGTTCTTTGTGCAAGTTATTGAAAATGTCAATTGCACTATAAGGACGATTTTGATTTTTTAAGTATTCTAAAACTTGTTTTGACGCGTTCGAATTGCCACTTTTACTCATTATTTATAAATTTTTGACTTCTTTTTTTAAATACGCCAAGGCATTCAAATATCTAAGATAAATTACAAATGTAGTTTTCAATACGGTACCGAAATAACTTGTTTTATAATTCTTTTAGATTCATTTTGGCGCCGATTTTAGATTTCTGTTTAACATTCAAAACAAAAACAAACCACATAAGTTTAGTTGTTTTATAAAACCTGGGTCCTGGGAGCAAGTTTTGGATCCGTTACTAAAGTTTTCCCTGTAACGGGGTCTGATTTTTTACTCATAATTACGTCATAAGTCCCTGTCAGCAGAGCAGGAGGAGAGCTATAAGTGAGCCGATCTCAACTACAATACTTCAAAGATCAAAACAAAAACACAACAATTTGGTCTCAGCTCCTTTCAATCAATTAAGTCTGGAAATATTTTTTGTTTAATAAATCGGGAGATCTATGTTGTTTATTTTATGAAATCTTGTTCATACATGTTGGTTTGAATTGTTTCTGAAACATGTCTTCTGATGAGGATCCACTAACCCAATATAAACTGCAGGTATTTTGTTATAATTATTTTAATGTTCTTCATATCTTTTAATGTTGAGTATTGATGGTAATTTTGGTGACTTTCCTCAACTTTATTTAAAAGATAAATGTCTTTTAATTGCTATTTAATCTTTCGCTTACAGTCTTATCCATATTTGGTATTGAGCTGTTTTATTTTTGTTTCAAACAAAGTTACTGAAAATTGCTAGATTCCTATAGTGCATATCAACTTAAAGTTGTTTTACTTTCCTTTCAAAAAAAGCTGTTGGTCTATTCCTAGTTGACGTTAAAATATCGCCAAGCCGATTTGGCGCTGTTTTGTATGCGATACAGTTCTAAATTTGGCAACCCCATTTTTTTTATTGACGTGGTTTGGCTTCAACCTTTCTATACAACAAATCATGGAGCTGGTTCGTTTCTCAATTTTTCATATTGGAATTCCGAATTGGTGACATTCTGGCTTTGTCGCCAACTTTTCAAAAGTGCGCCAACCCATAAACGTGAACTAGGAATTTACCAAGCTGTTTTTCATATAAAAAGCTGTACTTACTAAAAAGTGATGTCCTGCAATAAACTGATTGACAGCATTTTAAGGCAGGATAGTCATATCATTCATTTCGGTCTAAATGGTAGGTTGAATTTACTTTTTCAAAAGAGTTTTGAAACAATTTATATTCAATTATCCTTTTATTGTGGCGATGATTGTTTAACAAAAAGTGTGTGTGTGCTCACCTGATTGGCTGTGGGTTTAGCGGTTTGGCTTCACATGCCAAAGGTGCCGGGTTCAAATCCTGGGTTAGGCATGGATGTTTGTTGTGGTTCAGAATCCATGTTAAGCTGTAGGTCGCAGCCTGATTAGCCGTCATTGTGCATAAAAATAAATCGTTGAGCGTACAAACCAAAACCAAAAAGTGTGTAATAGGAGTTGAACTTTTCCAAATGTTAACCACATTCTTCAAAAACACTAAAACTTCGAAAAAAGAGGAAGAAACTGCTACTTCCCATTTCCTTATTGCCACTGCCCTTCCAAATCTTTCAAAATAAAGTAATGAAATTGTATGATTCGGAAAGTAGTATATCCAAATAATTGGTTTTACTTTCAGCTTCAATCTGTAGAAGAAACATTGAAAAATTCCACTGGTGACAACCGATCAGAATTGCTTGATCTGAAAGAAAAGTTGACGGAAGTTATTTCCTTATTACAAGGTATAGATTAGTATTTTTGATTTTAACCTTTGTTAGATTTAAAGGATGTTTTCCACATTTAATAAAATGGTTTGCAAATATATATATATATTTATGACAGCCAGGGAAGCCTTGCATACCTATAGTAAAGTGATTATGATACATTTTTTTAGATGGCTTACAGCACCCCTGGAGGACATTAATAGAAGTTATAAAAAATAACTAAAAAACTAGAGGAAATAGGCAAAAAAATTATATTAGAAAAATGTTCACAATAAGATAACTAAAACCCTGGAAACAGTTTCATAAAACTATATAAAATTAGAGGAGATGTTTGAAAATATGGGTTATTCGTGACTCCTAAAAGGTGTCCAGAAATTGAGAAACACGTTCTGCAGTGTTATCATACAGCTGTATGTTTAATAAGGTCTTGCTTTTTATACTAAAATTTCATTCCCAACCATTCAGCATATAAAATAATTTCCATGTGAGTACTTAAGAGTAAGACTGATTTAACCATTTCCAATTGGTGTACTACTTGAGTTTGCCAGTCTTTAAAAGCCAGCTTTTAGCACCCTGGAGAAGTCAGTATATTACATGTTATTCTGAGCATTGTGCTGCAATGGCCTTGTAGACTACTTAACGTCTGACGTTTCATACCCTGGCAGTATGTTACTCAGTCTTTAGTGTGTTACATTACTATAAGGCGGGGAAAATTTGGTTGCATATTCTCTGAAATTCTTTGAAGTATTGCAATTTTTTTTGCCTGGAGATGTGAATAGGTGCATGTAGCCTTTTAAGATTATTAAATGTATTTAAATTACTATTTCTTACTAATTGATTTATTATTATTTTTGATAGATATTAGCTTATTGATTCTTTATAGGTAGTCAAACAGAAGTTAAACCAGAATGTAGTACCTTGACTGAGGAGGATAGCAAAGATGATATTGATGCTGAATTTCTTCTATTTCAGGTGAGATATCTTGTAGTGATTCTTTGTTCATAATTTACCTAAATAATTTATGTCAAAAAGATGTTTAAATATTTAATACATTAAATGTACCTTAACAAATGAGATATATCATTGACAAAGAGTACTACGCTTTTTATTTGCTCAGTTCTAAATTTATGTGACAAAACTTTATATGCTTGCTTAACAAAATATTGCTTTTGATAAACTACAGGTTAAAACTATATCTTTATCGTTATAAAAATACAGTTATATACAATAAAACTGGAAAACTATTTGAGTTTTTAACATTGTTCCTAAGTGCTTGTTTTCTCTGATATCAGAATACATTCCCATCATAAGAAACTTGACTTAACTAGGTGTGGAAGATGCGATTCCAATTTTAATTTGATTCTTCTAGAAAGAAATCAATGGCCTTGAGGGAATTCCAGATCCCGAAGTTTCTGAAGAAGATAGTGCAGATGTGGCAGTTCAAGAAGAATTCTGCAGCGTTCTGTATTCAATGGAGGGCAACAAGTGCAGAGCTCCCTTCATGCGCGAGTGGGGAGAGAAAGCTTTCCACAATGCTATCATATTTTCAACAGATGTGGCTGATCAGGACATCTGCAACCCACAAGAAGTTCAGGTATTGTTTGAAGAGTAGTTTCTTGGTTTTTGTCTGTTGCTATTTAATTATATTTCCTCCAGCTTTATAATGCAGTTGAAGGGCCATGGCAAAGAACAATCAATCAGAGTCCAATTTTTTTCAAAATCAAGGTTTTCCCACTATCTGCAAGGTTATAGCAGATAGTTTAACCATATGGAGTCCTTTATCAAATAAACCTTATGGTACGTGAGATTTTGAGTAACCTTTTACCTCAACCCTGATACAAGTCGTGAGACTTGAAACTTTGAATCAGCTTTTCTGGAGGATTGGGAAAAGCAGACTCCGATCGTTCTTTGTGGTTGTCCTTCAGTTATTGTGCACTTTCACTGAACAATTTCGCATTGTGTGTTTGTAAATGGAGGCACGGTTAACCCATTGTTCCCCTACCCAAAAGCATAATATAATAGTTATTGAAAAACATATCACCGATTTTGTCATTTTGGCGGTATTTTTATTGTGTGCCAATAATGCCTTTTTTAATGCCAAAATATCATTAAACTGGCCATTATTTTAAAATTGATGTAAATATGGAAACAAAAATTGTAAATTTAAATGCAGTGACGAGTATTAAAGTGTAATTGAAAGTAGTGCTCCCACTAGGCCTGGGCGATGTTAACATTTCTGCATCGTGATATATCGGGAAGCAAACATCACGATGTCACGATACATCATGATGCTAACTTTGTGTATATTTTTTTTTACAAAATACTACAAAACAACATTTTCATAACACACTATATAGCCGAAAGTTATGCTTACTTAGCTTTGTAAAATTTTATTAAATTCATTTTAGTTTTTTATAGGTTTAGGAAGTTTATTTTAAATAACATGAGCAGCAACCGAATTATTTTCAGGGAGATACACAAAGCACCCAAGGGGGTATAAGCCGGTTATTATTATTATTATTATTTTGGTTTAATCTGGATTTTTCAATTTCTCTATCTTAATGAAATTTTACTTTATTTTCCAGGGAAGGAGGGGTGGAGGACAAGTGCACTTCCTGGCGATGCACATGTTACTTTAGTTATTGGATATTCTTAATCATTAAATCAAAAACATACTTTATAATGAATATTTTATTACTTACAATATAACTATTATGCATTAATTTTATTTTTATTGTTTAACATTTAAAATTCTAATGATCTTTATTTTGTGCCCAAAAAATCTACATTTCCGCATTTTTAAGAAGCAATGTTGGATTGAGGCTTATGGAAATAAACTTTATTCAAATTGTACAAACTGAAAAAAAAAATTATGAAACATTTATTTACTTACGAGACCGAAGAGGAAATCCTTATAGTGGATGGGAAAAAATCGTTTATAAGTATTTAAGCAATCAAATTAGAGAAACAACTGTGATTAGTCTATGCACTAGTTCACATTGATTTTGGCAGATATAACAAACAGCTCATAGTAATAAATAACCAGATTATCTTAACTGAGTAAGAACTAGACAGAAATTACCATGCCAGAATACCGCAATCCCCTTGCGTTAATAAATAAAGCAAAATAAAATAATAGCAAGATAAAAAAATCTTGAAATTAATATAAAAGATTACAAAATACAAAAATGTAATACTTTATTTCTTTCAAGTTAGAGAAATAACGGGGGGAAAAAAATATCAAAAATGAAACACAAAAAGTGTAGGAAATGCCCAAAAATAGATATCAAGGTCTTATAATTGATGACTATTAAATCAAAATCAAAATGTTTTCCAAGAGTTGAGAGTACAACATAAATAATGTTCAAACATTAAAGGAATACTTCTTTTGTCGAATCTCCAATATTACTAGACTGCTGGCACCACCTGTCAAACGGCCCGATGTCGACGGTTTCCCTATGTTTTTATACAATATTGGGAACATCGCGCATATGCAGGGCAGGGTGGATAGGATTATCACGATGTGAGCTTGCTGATGAAGTACAGCGCTAAAGCAAATGGAACTCGTTTCAAAAGGCGCGGTGTCGACGGTTTCAATACGTTTCTATAGTATCTTGGGAACACCTCGCATGAATCGTGGCGCGGTTCTTCGTCCTTGAAGTGCTAGGCAAGTATTGTCAGAAAAGATCGTGATGTATCGGTTTTGAGAAAATAATGACACCGGTTTGATGATGTTGATTTCACACCTATTTTTGCCGATGTATCGATGCATCGCCCAAGCCTAGCGCCCACCCACCCCTTGATATATGTGTATCCAAGTTTTATCCCCTAGTTTTTGTTGTAAAATTTGCTGAAAATGTTTGCCAATTTTTATGCCTTTGCATGTAGTTTAACATGTTTGTTTTTTTAAAGACATCATGTCTACTAATATTATCCATATATTTTTTTAGTTTTTCCTACTTATATGCTCAGTTTTATTGTTGAATGAATTTTTTTGTGCAATTGTGAACATTTTTACTTTTGCCATCATCATATGTTTCCCATTGAAAAGACCAGACAAGCCCTTTACCTGGAGAAAGAGAGTATTATGTAATCAAAGAAATTTAAGTAATTACTAAAAATAAACAATTCCCGCTTATAATTTTTTTTTTATTCACTTATAAATTTTTCAAAAAGGCCATAAACACAAATTT
Source organism: Linyphia triangularis (assembly GCA_963978545.1). Lineage (NCBI taxonomy): Eukaryota > Metazoa > Arthropoda > Arachnida > Araneae > Linyphiidae > Linyphia > Linyphia triangularis. The sequence goes on along the minus strand of OZ021726.1, from coordinate 46,333,559 downwards.
TTTTGATGTTCTCTCAACTCTTGAAAAACGTTTGGATTTTTATTTAATTTGTCATCAGATATAAAACCTTGATATTCTATTTTTGGAATTCAATTGAGTATTTCCTAAACTTTTTGTGTTTCATTTTGGATTTTTTTCTTATTATTTTTTCTCTAACTTGGAAGAAATAAAATATAACATATTTGTATTTTTAAATCTTTTACATCAGGATTACTTCAGAATTTTTTTTATCTAACATTTTTACCCTTTGAGAGCTTTGCTTTATTTATTAACACAAGGGGATTGCGGTATTCTAGCAGGGTAATTTCTGTCTAGATCTTATCTAGTTAAGATAATCAGGTTATTTATTACTATGATGTGATGGCTTACTATATCTGCCAAAGTCAATATGAATTAGCGCATGGACTGATCACAGTTGTTTCTCTAGTTTGATTGTTTAAATACTTATAAACGATTTTTTTTTCCATTTACGTTGATGGATTTTCTCTTCTGATTCGTAAGTAAATAAATGTTTAATTTTTTTTTTTTTTTCAGTTTATACAATTTGAATAAAGTTTATTTCCATAAGATTAATTACTCAATCCAACATTGCTTCTTAAAAATGCTGAAATGCAGATTTTTTTTTGGCACTAAATAAAGATCATTAGAACTTTAAATGTTATGCATTAATTTTTTTTTATTGTTTAATAGTTATATTGTATATAGTAAGTAATAAAATATTCATTATAAAGTATGTTTTTGATTTAATAATTAAGAATATCCAATAACTAATGCAACATGTGCACCGCCGGGAAGTGCACTTGTCTTACCCATCCCTCTCCTTCCCTAGATAATAACAAAGTAAAATTTCATTAAGATAGAGAGATTGAAAAATCCAGATTAAACCAAAAAAATAACTGGCTTATACCCCCTTGGGTGCTTTACGTATCCTCCTGAAAGTAATTCGGTCGCTGCTCATGTTATTTAAAATAAACTTCTATACATGAATTAAATAAAATGTTACATAGCTAAGTAAGCATAACACTCGGCTACATAGCTTGTTATAAAAGCGTTGTTTTATAGTATTTTGTAAAAAAAATAGTTAACATCGTGATGTATCGTGACACCGTGATGTTTGCTTCCCGATATATCACGATGCAGAAATGATAACATCGCCCAGGCCTACTGAGAGGCGACTGCAAGTTCATGTACCCCATCAAATATCATTCTGAATTTTTTAGAGAATGTGTGGAAAGTTGAGTAGATTACGAATCCACTGGTCTACCATGGCAAAAATGGTCAAAAATTGACTTTGAGTAAGTTGAACTAAATTCCATTGCAAAATACGCCATTACTTGCCCAATAATGAGCATTCGTTTTTATTTGGTAACCTATCACTCTTTACATTTCAATTAAGAAGGTTGCAGGCAATTAAGAGGTCTGGTGACGGCCTACTTGCATCTTTCACAAATGAGCCATGTTGACAATAAGTATTACGTCACTGATGATGTAACTGATGTCGCCAATTTGGCTTATTTTTAAAAGATACAAGTTTTCTGAGCCAGGGATCAGAAATCGTTTGCACTTTTTTACATTGAAAATCAAAATGTGCTGTGAGTTACTGTATGAAAAAGATTGTTCACTTTTTTGCAAGTTATGACATATTTGGCAATCGAATTTAATTGAACTTATTCAAAGTCGATTTTTGACAAGTTTCGGCCATTTTTCCACGGCAAACCAGTGGTGGATTCGTAATCTACTCAATTTTCTCGGTATTCTATAAAAAATCAGAATGATGTTCGATGTTGTACCTAAACTTGCAGTCGTCTCTCGGACTAATAGAGAACAAGACGAAGCGAAGGATTGCATTATTGAATGGAAGGATGTAGTGACGTCGCAGCTATTGCAGATCATTTTGATGGGACTGCGATCGGACAGGGTTTTGGGGCATTTTCTTTTCTTAATATTTAAATAACTAATATTTTTAAAGAAATGTTGTTTGAATATTTGGAATCGGAAAGAAATTCTTCATAAATATAGACTAATTTCACTCTTTATTAAAAAGTGGGTGAATCGTCCATTGATATATTGAAATATCTTGAGGCATAATTTATTCAGATTATTTTCTCTGAAATATTAAATAATAGTTTTTTGTCTGTAAATCTAAAGGTATTAAGTATTATTTTTGTTTAATACAACCATACTTTTATTTAGTTTTCAGCTTTAATAAATGCTTTTCCCAAATATACATTTTCTTTGTAATTTATTTTATTGTTTTTTAGCAATAATAACTTTTAATCTATAGTAAGGGTGTTGCACTTGCTTCAAAACCCATTTTTAGTCAAATTACTGGAAAGCAGTTATGCATTTGAACTATTGTGCCAAAATAAACACATTAACAAAACCTTGCAAAAATTCAACGATATTATAAAAATGTAGCCCTATTAGTTGAGTTGCTGGAGAATTAGTGTATTTTATATTTTCACTGAACTATGTATTATTTTTAATTTCTTACCATATCATATTAAAAATAATGAATATAATTGTTTTGAATAAATAAAATCAATCGGCTAAATTACATATTTTGTCCTAAAAATGTGTATTCATTACTCAAATTTTATTGTTCAATTGCTTTTTAATTGTAACATATTGCACTATATTGGTCTTTTTGTTTTGCTTCAAAAAAGGTTTATATTCTTCTATTCTCAATGTTTTCTGCTTCAAACCCTTTGAAGCCTAGCCAACATCCCTGTGCAATATGAAATTTTTTTTAAATGGATATAAAATAATAAACTAATTTTTTTTTAATGTATATTTAGGTGAAAGTAATGTTTTGCAATCCTACGTGTGACCAAATGAAACCATGTCCGTTCTTTTTAGATGGCCACTGCAAGTTTTCGGAAGAACAATGTAGGTTAGTGTACGTTTATAAATATTTATTTTTTATTATTGTAATTACATAAACTAACAGACTAAACTGTCAGACTAACAGCCAATTTCACTGTAAAAGTTTTCTCCTTTGTCACAAACTAACTAATTTAGCCAATAATAAAAATTGATATTTTGCAAAAAATTGCATTACGTGCAAAATATTTTTTACAATTGATATATGACATTTACTTATAAAAATTTATAAATAGAAAATATGAATAACAATTAAAGTATCAAAATTCAGGGGAAATAAATTACAAGCTTAGAGATGGCTTTCTTTGAAATCGTCTTTGTATCTAAAATTTCTATGCAGAAATTGAGAGATGTAATTGTAGAGCATATTTTACATTCACAGAATTATATTCTTTGGTGCATATTAATGTTTTGGAAATAATTAAGAAAAGATATATATCGAAAAGAAAAGCTGCACAAAGAATACAGCTTCAACTTCTCACAGATAAAGTCAGGAGGAATTATCTCACATAGTACAGTTTATAAGGAAAAACTTATTTGAGATTTTTGTTCCAAAATTTCAGATGGTGAATGTAGCTTACAAAATTATATAGCTGGTTTTAATTAAATTCCCTGTTTGTCCATCTTTCTATATATATAAGGCAAAGCCCTCTCTCATCACTAATTCTCCCACTTCCCACATGGTCACAACTCGGAAAATTGCTATAAATATCAACAATGATAAATATAGAAAAAGTAATCTATTCCGATCTCGATTAACCCACTTTAAGGGATTAAACGTTCCAAGCGATTGATATTTAAATGTCCCACTTCCCACATGGTCACAAGTCTGAAAATTACTACAAATGTCAACAATGGTAAACATAAAAAAAATAGCTATTCCGATCTCGATTAACCCACTTTTAGGGGTTGAAAAGGGGTTAAACGTTCCAAGGGAGATAAGAATGTCTCATTTCCAAAGTGGTCATAACTCTGATATTTGGTGCAAATGTTAAGAAGGATTAATATAGAAAAAAATAAGTTATTCCAATATCAATTAATGAATTTTTAAAGGAAGAAAAGTTGACACAACATTGAAATTATACAAGGAATATTTTAATGTCTGACTTCCACTACATTCAATTTTGAAATTTAGAACTGAAAGCAAACATGTAGTTGTTGCTTATCCTTAGTACATTTGTCAGACCAACTCCAGATGGTTGTTGACCGCCAGAAAATCGATGACAATAAGGGGATCTGATGTTAAGTCCGCCCTGGAAAGTCTGACGCAATTCAGAATGTGATCCGGTGAGGCTGGATGGTCAAAGCATTTTTTACAAGTGGGTAAATTTTTGTGCCATATTCGAATGACAGACATTTTAGGTGGCCACTTGAGAGTCTGGCTAAAGCAGTCTGGGAGCCTCGATTGCATTTGATTTCCAGAAGAGTGTCAGGAGATGTTCTTGAGTACCATTGGTGCACAGGTGGAATTCGCCAGATTAAATTTTTGTTAGATTTTTCATTGGAGTAAAGTTCTTGATAAGTAAGCGAGGAGCCAGTGGGCGTTTGAAAGCAAACATAAACACAATAAACTTTTGCAATCTCGATTAAGTAATTAAAAAGGGTTAAAAGCTCTAAATGAGGGATATCCAAATGTCTCATTTCCAATATATTCACAATTATAAATTTTGGTAAAAATTTCAACAAGGGCAAGATAGTAAGGTATTCCAATTTTGATAAATCAATTTGTTGGGATCTAAACGGGATCAAACGTCTGAAATGTGGAATACATGAATGTCTTTTGATTGTTAAAATGCACATGGTAAAATTTTGTAACGAAGCATGGGTATTCATCAAATGTAGCATAATTATTTGACTTCTGAAATTTTTTGAAAATTTTATTTTTATTTTTTTATTTGTAGTTTTTTATTTGTAGTTTTCATCCCTTTTGCATGAAGTTCAGGTTTTTTTGCTTGGTAGCTGTACCATGTCCGAAATATACAAAATAAGTTCATAAGAATTACAGTAAACTTCCATGGTTCTGCAATCAAGGATAATTGAATTCTGCGGATAATCTGCAAAATGCTAAAAAAATTACATAAATCAACACAAAAATGCTTTTTGCAATTTTATTTACAATATGTAGCCTACACATACAATGAGGAACTTGCACAAGTGAGGAAAATTATTATTATTTGTATTTTCTAGTGTTATCCAATGGATATATTTGAGCAGTAGGCTTGGGCGATGTATCGATACATCGTCTAAAACTGGTGCGAAATCAACATCATCAAACCGGTTTCACTATTTTCCCTAATCCGATACATCACGATCTTTTTTGATGAGAGCGAGATACACTCATTGCCTAGCACTTCAAGGACGAAGAACCGATGATGCCATGATTCATGCGCGATGTTTCTAAAATACTATAGAAACGTATTGAAACCGTCGACACCGCACCGTTTGAAACACGATACTTCATCACATCGCAGTAATCCTCCCTGCATATGTGCTGTGTATCCAAAACTGTTTAGAAATGTAGTGTAACAGCTACACCGCGCCGTTTGAGACGATTTCCATTTGCTTTGCTGTATCGGCATCATGGTAATCGTATCCGGTATGTGCGATGTTTCCATTATCGAATAGAAACAAAACTCCACAGATGGCATAGCGCACTTATTACATGTTGCATTCGCTTTTGCATCTCTTGGCTTTTGAAATTTAAAATAAAGTTGGAAAAAAGTGCACATTTCAAGGGAAAAAAAGCACGTATGACATGTTGAAATTATTATTCAATTTGAGAGCTTTGCTTTATTTATTAACTCAAGGGGATTGCGATATTCTTGCGTGGTAATTTCTGTCTAGTTCTTACTCAGTTAAGATAATCAGGTTGTTTATTACTATGATGGTTTGTTATATTTGCCAAAGTCAGTATGAACTAGCGCATGGACGGATCACAGTTGTTTCTCTAGTTTGATTGCTTTAATACTTATAAACGATTTTTTCCCCATTTACGTTGAAGGATTTTCTCTTCGGTCTCGTAAGTAAATAAATGTTTTATAATTTTTTTTCAGTTTGTACAATTTGAATAAAGTTTATTTCCATAAGATTAATTACTCAATCCAACATTGCTTCTTAAAAATGCTGAAATGCAGATTTTTTTGGCACAAAATAAAGATCATTAGAATTTTGAATGTTATGCATTAATTTTATTTTTATTGTTTAATAGTTATATTGTATATAGTAAGTAATAAAATATTCATTATAAAGTATGTTTTTGATTTAATAATTAAGAATATCCAATAACTAAAGAAACATGTGCACCGCCAGGAAGTGTATTTGTCTCGCCCCCTCCCCTCCTCTCCTTCCGTGGATAACAACAAAGTAAAATTTCATTAAGATAGAGAAATTGAAAAATCCGGATTAAAAAAAAAAAAAAAAAAAAAAAAAAACGGTTTATACCCCTTAGGTGCTTTGTGTATCCATCTGAAAGTAATTCGGTCGCTACTCATGTTATTTAAAATAAACTTCCATACATGAATTCAATAAAATGTTGCAAAGATAAGTAAGCATAACTTTCGGCTACATAGTTATATTGTATGTTATGAAAACGTTGCTTTATAGTATTTTGTAAAAAAAAATATAGTTAACATCGTGAGGTATCGTGACATTGTGATGTTTGCTTCCCGATATATTGCGATGCAGAAATGTTGAGATCGCCCAGGCCTATTGAGCAGTGCAATTATTTTTTATCTTTATGCTTTCAATTAATCAAATCGTGTTTGAAATCAAAGCAAAAGTCACATGACCAAAAACGCATAAAAAACTGTGACGCGATTACACATAGATTCCGTTGAAAATAAGAGGAGGAAACTGGTCTAAAACAGGTTTTAGTCTGGTTCATCATCTGCGCTTTGACGTCACACGCAAAAGTAGCTTTTTCCCGCCAAATCACAAAGTGAAAAACTAAATTTTTTTTTTTAACAATCTATCCGATCTCAAATTTTTGAAAAAATAATATTGTTTTTCATGATTTTCTCTCTACTTTTATTTAAAAATAAAACCGAAAAACGTGAAAGTTCCTCATTATATGACTTAATAAACATTTGGATACTTAGTATTATCCAATTAAGCTTTGGGTCCAATTAAGCCCAATTATGCTTTTTCAAAAAGTTCATCAAACTGATTCCTTTTGTCCGTCAAAGCAGTCAGTTTGGACATGTGTACAGTTCATAGCGCAGCTGAATCGAACCTTTTTCTGTTTTCAGACATTTCATCATAAATTACTTTGAAATGCTGGAATAAAATTACACACTACAGTTTAAACTTTCATGCGAATTGCTTACTGATAAGTACATTTAGTTTGACAAACACACACAAACTCATGAATCAGGAATTGTTGGGAAGGGGAATGATTTATGAATGGGGGTGACTCAACTGAGTACCAGCACCGCAACTGAAGTCTATTGTACTGATGGGAAGGGGAAAGCTTAGGGGAGATAGCCAATTGTCTTGACTAATTAACTTCCACTGGTATCTTAAACCTCCTCTCATGGTTCCACTCACTCTAGATTCTGCACCATGATTCTCGATTAAAAATTTAATTTTTGGTAAAAAAAAATGCAGATAATCTGCAAAATCTATAAACCACTTGTGGATGATCGAGAGTTTACTGTATCGTTGTGGGTTTGAAAGAACATTGAACCTAAGTAGATTAGATTTTTTCTTAGAAATACATAAGAATTCTTTTGAAAAATAATTTAGGTATAATAGGAATTTTTATGGATCGTATATTCTCTTAAAGTAATTATCATGCTTCTTTTTTTATCTTATTGCTCACACAAGCTCAATTTTTTATCTTGCACTTCTTCCTTTTCCTAAATATTTTTATACTGAATACTTTTTTCTATTTAACAATATCTTTTTTCAGGTATTCCCATGGTTACAGTGTAAAGTTTTGTGAACTTGAAGAGTATATCTTACCAGATTATAGGTAATTTATTTCTGATACGTATAAAAATCTGTTATTTGTTTTTAAAAAGTTTGTATTAAAAACATTAATTTTTCTTTTGTCAAATGATATTTATAATGATTGCATTTATTTTTGTATAGCTCAGTCCAAAGAGACTCTAGATGCCTGGCCAAGTTTAAAGATGGATTGTGGTATTCTGCAGTGGTTGAGAACTGTCTTGGAAACCAAAGGTTCTTTGTGAAATACACAAATTCGAAGAATACTGACACTCTGCCAGCGCATGACATCCTTCCATTAGGTTGGTATTAATTATTTAATTTGAATCGGTTCTATAATATAGAATTTCTATGGGTTAGGAATTCAAAAAATTGATTTTAAGGACTATTTTGAAGTTGTATTTTTACTTCCTCTCATTGTCAGTTGGAAAAGACTTATCACGAAGAAAATTAATAATTTTTTTTAGGCATATCACCCTAATATGACACGACATAAAGCTGCAAAAATTTCTATGGTTCCTCACTAGAAATTGTTCCTTCCACAAGTCTAAATATCTCATTAACAACTTCAATTTAAAAAAAATTTATGTATGGTTTCAGGTCTTATGGGTCCTAACAAAAAATCAGATGTATTCATGTTGTATGATGAAGGGGTAAAAGTGAAGAGGCTCTTTAGACAAACAGCAGATTTATTCGTTCCATAAGTTGTAACTAGGTTCTTAAACCTAAACTAGAAGAGGTTACTTTCACGTCCATTCACCTTCACTCCCTCAATCATACTCCTTCTTCTGCAATGAAGTCGCCGCTAGGGGATTACATTAAAAGCGCCCTCTGCATCATTTAGGATGATACCTTCATTAGCCTAGTAGATGAAGAAACAATTTTTTTCTTTCTTAATACTGCAAATATATGGAAAGTTCGCCATAACAATGATTAGTGATAAATTTCAACTTTCACATTGGTTGCCAAAATATACATTTACTTCCTACAAATATTTTTTATTAATTTAAAATAATTGTCATTTGTTTTATTTTTACATTAATGTATTGGTTGTACATAGGCTAGCTTGATGTGTCTGCAAATGTTTAACATTCTTAGTGAAAACTAAAAGTTGATGATTACCAAAATGACCCGACTTGCCAATTTTGCGGCATTATTAACGAATTGTCATCAAAATCACTAAATTGACGAGTTCTTTTTATTAGTCCTTTCTTATTACTATCACTTGATATAAAAAAAAATGAAAGTTATATTTTTTCACTGGTGCTGTTTTACATTAATGTAATGATTATACATAGGCTAGCTCGATCTGTCTGCAAATGTTTAACATCCTTAGGCAAAACTAAAAGTTGATGATTACCGAAATTACCCGACTCACCAATTAGCAAAGTTTTGTAGCATTATTGACAAAATGTCATCAAAATTACTAAATTGGCAATTTTTATTAGTCCTTTCTTATTAATATCATTTGGTATAAAAAACAAATTAAAGTTATATTTTTTATACTGTGCTGTTTCTCAAAACTAAATATATTGATATTTCTTGGTTTTGTTTTAAATTACAAAATAATTAAATGCATTGTTTACCCACAGGTGATCTTTCGTTATCAGATAATGAGAGTAGCAGTGGTGAGAGTAGTTGTGAAGAAGACTCTCAATTAGTAGTTGCCACCACTCCTTCTCCACAGAGGGATATCCACTACAAGACAGTGGATGCCACCTCTCCCATTGGAACATGGGAGCAACACACCAAGGTGAATTTTTTGGAATAATTTTGAAATATTGTTGTTTTCTTTGTATTGTACATTTTGATGAACTGCAATTGTAGTACTTACATTTTATACTTTCAACAACTTTTTGTGTAACCAAAATTATAACCAAACTATGCAAATCAAAGCAATTGAAGCTATCCATTTTCTGCTTAAAACCTTCTGCCTTTAACAGCGTAAAAGCTGCCTTTTAGCAACTGTTTTGATAGTGTCGAAATTGAGCGACAGGAATTTCATAAGTACGGCAATGGTTAATTGTTTATACTTTTAAAATAAATTGTTTCATTTCTTTTCGAAAAATCAATGTAGTATTTTAAACAACCTCTAAAATTTACATTATTTTATTTAAAGAAGTTGAATTGTCAAATATTATTTTACTATTTCTAACAACTTTAAAAATTGTATAATCTTCTTTGGTCTCAATACATCATTTCATTGTTTGTGAAAACTATAAACATGTTGGATTATTGCAGTCATTGTCACTAAATGGCTGGTACTTCATATTTCTATTGGAGTACACCAGGCTGCAAATATTACAGATACCAGAAATAATAAAAATGGCAAATTAAAAGTTGATTTGTAATTCATTAAGCCTGAACTCTAATACTAGTGACAAGTATCATAAATCAATTTGAAAGTCTCTATAAGATTAGAATAAATATATAAAAATAAGTAGTACTTTGTTCTACCAAAAGGTTGTTTTAATAATAACTCTATTGGAAGTTCATATTCAAATGCAGTGATTGGCTATCCAAAATCGCTAAATATGAGAGGAAGTAAACTGCAAAATTTTGATGAAACTTACATAAAAAATATGAGAAGTTAAAAATGTTACGAGGCAACTACTGTCCTTTTCTTTCCTAATCATAGCTACTGGCTCCAAGAGAGTATGTATATTGGATTAAAACGGATATTAACTTTCATGTTTCAAAATTTGTCTCATTTTGGAATTTAAATAATAAGTTCTCTTTAACTTGGTCGTTTATAAATAAAAATTACAAAATAGCAGATATTTTATTATAATTATAAGTCATCAACCTTAATAAGAGGAGATTTTAGTCATTAGATGTCACCAAGTTGTACATGCTTGGTATCTTGTATTATCTGAGAATGGTGACGATAGGCAGACAGAAATTTTGTACAAGCTCCTCACTACGTTAGTGTAATGTTGAAGTTAAAAGAATTACATTTAAATTTATTTTATGTTTAGTTGTATATTTGTCTGTTGATATTATTACTTAGTTATAAGAGTTATTATTTTTTCCAGGGTATTGGTTCCAAACTTATGGCCAAAATGGGTTATGTCTGGGGGTAAGGCTGCTTGTTTTTTAATGATTCATTGATATAAATTTAAATCAGGATCTAATGAATTCCTAATGAAACCTACTCTAGAAGTGCTCACCATGTTTGTCTTTTGAATTTGATTTCAAAAAACTGTTACTTTTTTGTTAACAAGGCACCAGTTGTCACCAAGCATAAATGTTACTTATTCATAATGGGTAATGTACTCTTAGTAATAATGGCAACAATATATTCATGTTTAATTTTCAATATAAAATATTGTACACTAGCTGTGTGACCATGTGGTGCTGGGGACCCGTTGAAAGACATATAAGTTTACATTTTAGAAAAGTAGAACAAATGTAGAATAGGATAGCGATTTTTTTCATTTGCCATCAGAAAAATCACCAAAATCAAAAACACTGTAATGTATCAAAAATGAAATCAAAATATAACTTAAAATAAAACCCATGGCCAGAAACCACATTTATCCGGGGAAAAAAAACACCAAATAAAATCACTAAAAAATATCCTGTGCTACATCTGTATTGAAAAAGTTTTGTGTTCAAAAATTTTTAGTACATAGAGGAAAAAGTAACCTGATGCCCCTTTACCAACTTCATTATCATGACCAAAATAAAGCACCAAGGAAATAAAATCACAAATGAAAAATTGTGTTTCTGGTGTTAATTGTAAAATAGTCTGATGTAAATAGTAAATCATGTACAATATAAAAATTGCATTCAAATTTAGTTTAAAGAATATAGAGAGCTTGATATTCGGGACAAAAACACTATACAAATAAAAACAATCAAAAAAAGGAATACAATATTCAAAGTAAAATACTAAAAGAAAGGTTTAAGTATTTATATGAGAATATAAAGACAAATTAACAAATGTCAAAATGATTTGCTAGTTTTTGGTCAGTTTCAATAATCTTTGCTGTTACATACTTTCTACATTTTTTATGTGCTATTACACTTTAAAACAGTGCATGCACATAACTGGTTTCCAGTATTGACTGACAATAAATCTGTGGAAATATTATTATAATATTCTAACAGTTTATTGGACAGATGATTATAATACACAAAAATAATCAGAAACATAGGGGAGACATATTAAAGTAACTTTTTGTTTATTCTAAGGTAATAAAAAAATATCTTTGCTATTCCAAGAATTTTTTTTTAATGTCATAAATTTTAATAAAAGCAAGTTTTAATCAAGTTCTCTACAATCTCAGGGTACTAAAGCTACTATGTACCAAATTTTGTACCTCTAGTTGCAAAACTCTGGATTTGTATAAGATTCAAACTTACAGACATTCGTTTTTATATTTATAGATAAATGTGTGGAAAATATGGTAGACACTTTTTTATAACTCTCTAGTATTTATGTTTAGATATGTAACATATATGTTATTTTAACAGTCAAGGCCTTGGAAAAAATTCAGATGGGAGATTAGACCCAGTGGAAGCAATTGTTTTGCCCAAAGGTGAGAAATTATATAATTTAGTATGTTTTTAGTGGTTTGGGAAAACTGTTCAGTTTTGTAATTGTTGACGTGTCCACAGTTCATTACTTGACGTTTGCTCCTTTTAAAACAATGTTTCCAAATTCTTTAAAAGTTATGCTAAGTTAAATAAAATTGAAAGAAAATTACTAAAGTCCTTGAAATTTCTTGATTTCCTCATTTTTATATTCGATTATTTAGTTACACTTATGTGAAAGGAAAAATCATATATTCCTTGTATTTTCAATTTTTTTTTTTTTTTGATTTTGCTGATTTTTTTAAATAAATGTTCAGTATCCTGTATTTGAATTTATAAAAGCATCCGATTTAACTATTTAACAAATAAAAGCTTTGTAAAATTACATACATCCCTAATGAATCCCTAACATTATATCAACCCTTATGAAATCTCCTATTTATTGAAAGTGTTTTTGTTAACAGTATAAACACTTGGCAAATATACTGTTTGAAAAACTTTAAATAAAGTAGTGTTTTAAGGGTGGATAAAAATTGCTTAAAATATGTTTGATTTTTGTCGAATATGTATTAATCTTTTAAATAAAACCAAAAAGTTAAAACATCTCATTCTTGTAGAGCTTAATGCATTTCACATTTTGGTTTTGAATTTGAAGCCTTATAAAATTCAATACCGGTACATCCTTGTAATTGAAAAAAAAACAACCTTTTTCCGCTTAAAAGAGATTACTAGCGACCTCTACAACTAATATATGATAGATGTAATATTTATTATGTATAGGATTACATTAAATTATAGGTATAGTATAGCTATTTCTGTAATGAAATTCTTTGTGTTATTGTTTATCATGCTTTCTATCTCCATTAATAGGCAAGTCTCTTGACAAATGCGTTGAGATCCGCGAGAGGGCGGGTGTGATATCTGTTGAGGATCGATTCTCATCAGAGCAAATGAAAGAACAACGGAGAGCAGACAATATTGAAAAGAATCACATCAACCCAGAGACTTCAGTTTTTGCTTTTCTTAATAAAAATATTTCAAGGGGAAATGGTAAGTATTGTCTTTTCATTGGAAAATTTAATGGTTAAATATCTAATACCAAAATACAAGTAAAAATATACTTGCTAAAATTAGATTCCTCATTGTTTTTTTTTTTTTTTTTTTTTTTTTTTTTTTTTTTTTAATTCATATTATTATCTATGTATTATTTTAACAAAATGGTTGCAGTCCTTAAATTTGATACAAAATTTGACAATTTTTACAAAATGTAATAGTAAATTTTATGTAAAAGTCGTGTATCAGTCCAAAAGTATCTTGGGATTGTGAAATGAATGTTAGTGCTGAAAAATGTTAAAACACATTCGAATAAGTAAAAGAAAAGTGTTGCCTTCTTGAAAAGTAAATCTTCTTGTATAAGATTCTTTCTTTTATTTTTTTACATATATTTTCTGTCTGTCTGGGGTAAAAATATTACATTATTGCAGTATTCTATTCTATTGTATTGGCTTGAATAAAAATGTTTCTTTCAATGCATTCTATTTTTAACTCATTTTTTTTTTTTTTTTTTTTTAACATTTAGGTGAATATAAGGGTAGTGGATCTCACAAGAAAAGGCAGTTTGGAGACAGTGAACCAAGTAGATCTCAAAGCACAGATTTAAATTTTGAGGTTTGTTTACCACTATAACTTCTCCTTTTAAATTGTAAAATGAAGATTTAAAGCCAGATATATTGCAAAAATGTTTAAGTTTTTACCCATAATTCGGAAAAATAAAAAATATGTTTGTTTACACTTGAGACATTGAAACTTAATTAAAAGGCCTGATTTTATAAAATAACTAAAACTAAGAAATGTCAAAATTGATGACTAGTGATCACCAGTGGTATAGCTTAAAATAAAAAGGTAATGGAATATTTTCAATAAATACTAAAATTCCATTGGAAGTTACTGATTTTTGGATACTTGAATATTGATGCAACTACTTTGATGAAAGTTGCCAAAATTCGAGAGTGCACCAGAATTTGTTAGTCCAACATCGGTATTACTAGATGGCTAAACGAAAAAACTGTGTCTTTTAAGGTGGTTATTTTGTTGGAATTTAATCTCTTTGAACAAATGGTGAAAAGGGATACTAACTTTTTTGGTGTTTAGAAGTTGAAGCTGGCCAAAATATATTTTAATTTTAGTTTATACATGTGAAGCCCATGCATTCTTTGCTAACAAAGATATATATGCACTGCCATATGCACGGTTGTCCCTTACGGTCATTAGCAGACATGGCTATTTTTGCCTACATGTTTGGTTTCTATGTTATATGTCTTTTATGTTTCAACCGCATAAGAACATTATCTTTTAAAAAATCTTGTATTATTCCTCTGTTATTTGTCTTTAGATGATAAGAATGAAATTGTTGTGTATGTTGGAAGAAAGTTATCAAATCGCATGTAATGTAATGTTGGAATCCACTTTGGAGGGGGAATATTTTTCTATTTCGGACACTATCGCCAAAAATTACGTTGTTACATGATGATCATTTTCTTCGGATGTTACACCAATATAAATATAATAGTCCTTGATGCTAGTGGAAAGATTTGCACATGTCAGATATGAAACATTTAAACTGAAATTCGGATTTCATCTTTTATCTACTAAAATTTTGACTATTCCCGAGATCGATACAGATCTGCATTTAAATTTTATTGGACTTCTTGCAAGTTTGACAACCTCGGAACTTTTCAGAACTCCCAAACCTCCAATCACTTTTCTTGCAGATTGCCTGCCTCTGTCGGCATTATTTACATTGGTATGTGATGGCCATTTTGCTGAGGTATAGTGATGAAATGTCCGCCATTATGGAGATGCTGTCACAGATAATTACATTGTAGTGTGATGATCATTTTCGTCTGGTGTTACGCCGATATATAAGTCACTGATGCTGTTGCAGATATTTGCTCCTGTCAGACGTACAATTCAGCTGAAACGTTTATTTCCGCTCTTTTCTTATTGAAATTTCGATCATTCCTAAGATTGATGCAAATCTGAATTACAATTTTACTAGCCTTTATTGCAAGTCTCGCAACGGTGGAACGTTTTAGACTTCTCCAAACTTCTTATGTCATGACCACTTATACTGCAAATTGCCAGCCTCTATCTGCATTATTTACTTTGGTTATTATTAATCATATTATTTTCGCTGAATATTACAGTGACGTAAGGACCGCTATTGCCGAGATTTACGCTACTACAGTTAATGCAATCGCCGAGATTTACGTTGTTGTGATGTTCATTTTGGGCGAGTATCACGCTGATATAATAGCCACTATTCCGAAGATTTGCGCCTCTATAATTGTCGCTATCGTCGAAATGTTCGTAGTTGTGATAGTAAATTTCGTAGAATGTTACGCTGATATTATCGCCTCTATTGCAGAGATTTCCACTGATATATTGGGTGCTATCCCTGATGTTTACGTTAGTGTGATGGTCAGTTTTCCGATTGTTGCTTTAATATGATTGTCAAGATTTGCGCCGGTATGGTGACCGCTATCGCCGATATTTAAATTGGAGCAGTGGTAATTTTTCACCTAGGTTTAAGCCGTTTTAAAGCAGCTATTACCGAGATTTGCTACGCGGTTTTCGCTGATGAGATAGCCGCTATGTTCGTGATTAGTGTGGGTGATGATGTGGGTTGGATTTTTTGGGATGTGCCTTGAAATCCATGTATGCTTTTTTAGCTACTAATTTTTATCAAAAGGTTATTAAATGTAATCCTTCTTATACTTTTTTTTGGGTGAATGTTGCATCTTGGTAATGAACAGGTCGTAAATATATTTTAATGCCTAATTTTAGATTTCTGTTGGCCTTGATAATGTGTTAAACTTATTTCTTAATTAAACTTTTAATGTAAATGATTTAATATTCTTTTTTTTTATTACTTACTGAATAAAAAATAATTAAATTATTAATTATTATTGTGCAATTTTTTCATCATGTAGCATTTTTTGATAATTTACTTCTTAAAATATGTTTCACATATAAAGTATGATGCAATTGTTTTTGCTCACAAATGATTTGAATCTCTTGGGTCTTCAGCCACTCACATCCCTGATGATAGAAACAACAACTACAAAATTTATCAATTTAGCATATTTTTCAATACTTTATAATAAAAAATGTTGCCAAATTAGCAACAAAAATAATTGCCAGTTAAAAGTTTTAGCTTCAAAATAGCTTGCAAAGTCAGATAGAAATATTTATTTGAGGCGTTGAGCGCCAGAACAGACCATCCCACACTTTGATTTTTGCTGTTTCGACACTGTTTTTTTTTTTTTTTTTCAATTATTCATACCAGAACGGACTTGTTTTTATTTTCTTGCTGTAATCTTTTTCGATTCCAGATGTATTCAGTGGGAGAAGCGATTAAGAAAACAAGGAAGGAAATTGGTCGGTTACAACAGTCTGTGAAAAGAAATGCTGAAAGGTAAGGTTCTGGTAAAACTCTAAGAAAAGTTCCGAATCAGTTCCATTAGTCTACTGTTTTTTTAATTATTTTGTCCAACGTTGAGTTAAAATCTTGAGTGATTAGTTACTCAAAATTTTAACACTTGCATTTCTTATTTGCTGTTTATGAATGAGATTTATTGGTTTTCTTAGTTTTATTTAACTACTTAAGTGCCTTTAAAGTATTTAACTGTTATAAACTGTTCTATTGATGTCTTATTTGGAGATTAAACATATTTGCTTTGCAATTGTTTGAATTAAAAATAAATCATTTAAATAGCCGATCAAACGGTATAGTGGTTAACGTGCTAGCTCCTAGACCGCGAGGTTGCGGGTTCGAGTCCCGTGTAAAGGCATGGGTGTTTGTAAATGTATGTTGGTTTGTCTAGTGACGAATGTTTTGGCGTATTATAGCCCTCGTGTTGCTGACGGCGCCAGATAATCTGAAAACAACCAAATCATTTAAATGAATTTAGTGATGGTGATGCAAAACTGTAATAGTAAGTTAGTGTTGTAGAATCTACTTGATCAAAAAATAAAAACATGAGTTTAAAAAGTTAAAATTGTCAAATATATGTGTGTGGAGGAAGAGAGGGTGGGTGATAAAAAAATAAGTATTGAAAGATCAATTTTCTAAAAAGTGTGTGTCTCTACCTCTAAACGTTTGGGAACCACTGTCATAAGATTACGATATTTTGCAAATGTTATTACTGAAAGAAATAAGTTATGTGTATTTTTTCTCTGTCATTAGTGAAGACTATAAATTATCAAACTTCAGTTATATTTTTATTCAGAGTTAACTTCGTTTACAATAGAGCAATAATTAATTACAATACAACTTTATTTCTTGAAGCAAGAAAAGGATTTTTTTTCGAGTAAAATTATGTTAGTTTGATTATTTGAAATGTAAAAGATTATTCACTAATTCTATAACTTTTCTAGTAATGTTAAAGATGAAAAAAGAAAATAGCTTGATAATATGTATAAACTTAAAATTTGGTAGTTAATTTGGATTCAAACGTAATCTGAAATTCAAGTAGAACAAAAGCTACCCCAATTTGTATAAAATAGGTTAACAAAGTATTTTTACAAGTATATGTATCTGAGATTAGGATGTATTCTTTTCTCAGCAGAAACGAAGCTGCCTGTTCTCACATGAAGCAGAAAATGACTGCCCAAACCAATCTCCTCAGGAACTTAGAAGCAAAGGAAAGGAGAATAAGTGATGAAATAAACAGGAAAAAAAATCATAAGAAAATTGCCGTTTTCTGATGCATAGTATTTTATCATATAATTTGTAAATAAAATTCATCTTCAAAATCCTTTGTGTTATAGTCATTTATTAGAGAAGAAAACCAATTCAAATTTCTCTGAAGTTTGTCTGACAACTTCCTTTTAACCAGTAGTTTTGAAATGATAGATAACGATTTAAAAATATAGGAATTTGGAATTATAAGCGAGTATTGATACATAATTCTAGAATATTGATTCACTATATATATCCACCATCTTTCAGTGTGCTTCTTCTTTATCAATCTGCTTGCGATTCCATTGAAAGAACTATTAGAAGAAAACAAATTATTAAATTTTGAAAAATAGTTGGCGTATAAAATTTTGCAGTGTAGTCAGTACACTAACAAACTGTAAGTTGAAGCAAACAATAAAAATAAATTTGAAAGTTATCTCTGACTACATTTAAGATTCTTTTTTTCACATATTTAAAATTCCTCTTTTAAATATTAGCTTTATACGTTTACTTGATATTTCACAAAACTACAATCTGCTGTGACAGTGCAGGCCTCTCAACAGATCCCAATTTTCCCTAAGAGTCGCTTTTTTAAAAACAATCCCTAAATGGCAATTTTCCATGAAAAAGTTTCTTTTTTCCATATTTTGCTTAAAATATATTTTATTTTATCCTTGCATTTCCGAGATGAAATGGATATTTTTGACTGATTTTTGTAAAGCTCAAAATGGCATATGTTTGTTTACTTAAGAGTAGACTTAACAAAAATCTCAGATGTAATGACTACTTTCGAGGTGGATAATCAGTGTTGCCATTATTTACGTTATTTCATTGAACGTTAAATCGATATTATGTTTGATATTGCCGAGATTTGTTCTTCCATTGTGAGCACTACCAGCGAGACTTGCGTTGTTATGGTCATTTTCGTCAAGTATTTCGTCTATTACTTCCAAGATTTGCACCACTATTGTCGTTATCGCTGAGAATATTTGTTACATCGATATAATCGCTTTTATTACAGAAATTTGTGCTTGAATATTGGAAGCTAATGTTGATGTAATGGTCATTTTCGCTGATTCCTATGCATCGATATAAATAAACAACTGGATAGACTGCTCCGATGTCAATACAAGGAGAAAACCGCCCCGGTGGTTAATGACACTGGAAGCTAACGTTGATGTAATGGTCATTTTCGCTGATTCCTATGCATCGATATAGATAAACAACTGGATAGACTGCTCCGATGTCAATACAAGGAGAAAACCGCCCCGGTGGTTAATGACACTGGTGGGATGTTTAACCAATCACAGTTCACTTTTATAGTTGGATGGAAATGCGAAAAACCTTGTAAAGTGTTAGAGTATATATTTTTTTTTCACATTATTACAGGGTCTACTATTGACATTTCTGCTGTGTACAACCCAAAATTTTATTTTCAATCCTCGGTAATCCGTATTTTTTATCCATTTTAGCATCTGGCAATGGCTTCATTTTCCCAACTTTAAGAAGTCTATCCAGTTGTTTATCTATATCGATGTTCCTATGCAGTTGTAATATCTGAGATTTGTGCCGATATTACCGAAAAAATGCCGATATTTTCGAAATTTTCCGGTAGGATGATGTTTATATTTACTTGGGTTTACGCTGGTGTAATAGTAGCTAATACTGAAATTTGTGTTGATGTTTTGGTAGCATTCGCTGTTGCGATATCTGCGTGTGTGGAGATTGATTTTG
Organism: Linyphia triangularis; assembly: GCA_963978545.1. Classification (NCBI taxonomy): domain Eukaryota; kingdom Metazoa; phylum Arthropoda; class Arachnida; order Araneae; family Linyphiidae; genus Linyphia; species Linyphia triangularis. The sequence continues at coordinate 46,313,713 of OZ021726.1, read as the reverse complement.
CCGATTGTTTGAATCGATGCAAAATGACAAATTTTAATTTAATTATTTACAAAAAAATCAGTTCACATTTTTAGTATAACCTTGTTTAAAATTGTAATTTTAACTGCAATTAGAAATTGAGAATGAACTGTAGTTAGCTTGAAAAAAGCAATTAGAACACTAGGCTTAATTAGTTTCACCTGTATTTTAAAATGGTACAATTGTTTTAAGTAGTTTTACTTGTTAAATTTTTGGAAAATTTAAAGTTTTTCTTTTTGGAGGGGAGTAGTTAGAAAAGGACAGTCCGAAGCCATGGAGGGATGGGACGATGATGCCACCGGAAGTGGGCGAGACCGGATATGGCGTCACAGGAAGTGGAGTGTTGTTGTTTCCCTCCTGTTGCAGTTTTAGTTTCGGTTTCGTTATAAGCTGTTTGTGTATGACGTCACAGTGGGAATGACGTCATAATTTGTTTTATATCAAAGTTTTGAGCGGTGGCAATACTTTCTAGTTTCGGTTTATCTTTCAGACGGAGTTGAGTTCTTCTAGGACTGCTTCTAAGTGAATAACTTAGAGTGATAGGCTTTTATTGCGTGACGTCACAGTGGGTATGACGTCATAATTTGTTTTATATCAAAGTTTTGAGCTGTGGCAACACTTTTTAGTTTTTTGTTTCCAGTTAAATGGTGTTGAGTTGTTCTAGGGCTGAAAAACGAATAAGTTAGAGTGTTAGGCTTTTATTGCGTGACGTCACAGTATTAATGACGTCATAACTTGCTTTACGTTAAAAGTTTTGAGAGGTGGCAACACGTTTTAGTTTCGGTTTACCTTTCAAGTGGAGTTGAGTTGTTCTAGGGCTGCTTCTAAATGAATAAGTTAGAGTTGTAGGCTTTTATTGTGTGACGTCACAGAGTGGGAATGACGTCATAAGTTGCTTTATGTTAGAGATCGATAAAATGCTTGCTTGCGATTGGTCGGATTTAAACACGTGACTAAATGGACGCTTGTGATTGGCTACACTGTTTAGTAAGATAGTTTTCTACAAAGTGTAGGGTAGTGGCGCCATCTAGGGGTGAATTTAAGAGGTATTTACATTAAATTTCTAAGATCAGAGATATATGCAAATAAAAAAATTCTTAACACGACTTTTAAGTTTAATAAAAGTGAAGGCCATTTGCTAAGGGTCTAAAGAACCCTAACCCCGAGCTACACGTGACATTTCAATATTTTACCAAATAATTGTTAAAATATAGACTATCGGACGTTGTCTTCATGGGAACTCATCTACCCACCCCCCTTCCCTAACCAATTTTGAATAAGCTAATTTGAAAGACTTTAGAAAATGTTATTTATTTTTAAGCTAAATTTTAAAAGCGCGGACACACCTCCGGCCCGAGACCTCTTTTAGGAAGAATTGGTACCAGCTCACTCCTCCCTATAAAAAGAAAAAAACTTATTCCAAAGAACGTATATTTCTTTAAAATATGAGGTCACTAACCAACCATCCAATACTGAATTTCATGAAAATTTTAGTCTGTCTAAACATTTTTTCGTGAAAATTTTAGTTTTGAAACAAATTATTTAAACACTAATGTAAAAAAAATAAATTATTTTTAATAGAAATATTTACTAATATCTAGTTCTACGTAGCTTTTTCTGAAAACACTTAATGAATTTCACGACAATTTTAACGTACCCTTAACAGTTTTCATGAAAATTGTAATTTTGATACAAACAAATTTAACTTTAGCGTTACAGTTTACTCTTCATACAAATGTGCAGAAATATCTTAATTTTTTAACTAGCATATATTTCTTTATGATGTTATAACAAGTTAAATTGTACATGTTTCATGTGAAAGTTACAAAATTTCATATATTTTTATGGAAAACATATAAAATTTTAATTTCACGAGAAACATGTACAATTTAACTTGTTATAAATGCAAAGTTATAAGTATGTTTTTACCTTTGAAAGATTTACTTAGAAGATTAATTGATGAAGAACTAGTGTATAAGTTATCGATTTATACGAAGAAGACGAAAAGTTACAATTTTTCAATACATACGACAAGTTTTATAACTTAAGCATACCTTTATTGAAGTGAATAAGTTTCAGTATTTAAATATACATATTGATTTGAAAAAATTCTTTGAAATATATATATAAAAAAAAAACCTTAAGTGTAAATTGAAATTTTTATAAGTTTTTCAACAGTGACTTATTAATATTTAGAAAGAGGTCGGATATCTTCAACTATTCTACATCTGATTGGACAACACTTATAACGTGTATGAGAAAAAAAAATTCAATTACTATACTAAACTTCAACTTAACTAGACATCAGTTAGACGATAGATCGTCACAGTGCTCATAGGTATTTAATCCATTTTGGCGGAGTGAAGACATAATTTTCGCCAAACCTTAGAGCCTTTTGTTCTCTACAGGGTTGTGGTTTGGCAAACAATATGCTTTCACGTCGCCAAAATGGATTAAATACCTATGAGCACTAGTAGGTGAAAAATGGGAGTCCTGAGCCACGGAGGGACGAGGGACGGGGACCGGGGACCGGGGACGGGGACGTCACCGGAAGTGGGTGTGGCCGGATGTGACGTCACAGGAAGTCACCTGACCGGATATGACGTCATAGGAAGTCACGTGACCGGAAGTGGAGTTGAGCTGTTCTTCTCCTGCTGTTGAGTTGTTTCCTTCCTGCTGCTGTTAGTTTCGGTTTCGTTATAGGCTGTATTTGTATGACGTCACAGTGAAAATGACGTCACAATATTATAAAGTTTAGCTTTAAGACGGTGGCAACATCGTTTTAGTTTGGGTTTCAACAGGGTAGAGTTGAGTTGTTCTAGGGCTGCTTCTAAACGAATAGTTTCAAGTTATAGGCTTTTCATGTATGACGTCACAGTGGGGATGACGTCACTATACGTTATAAAGTTTAAGGCGGTGGCAACAGGAGGGTATACGGAGGGACGGGGACCGGGGGGGGCGATGACGTCATTAGCAGTTGAGTTGTTCGACTCCTGCTTCTAAACGAATAAGTTATAGTTATAGGCTTTTCGACTCGTGACGTCACAGTGGGGATAGAGTGGGAGTGACGTCATTAATTACTTCACAAAGTTTATCTTTGAGTTAAGACGGGGGTGGAGTTGAGTTGTTCTAGGACTGCTCCTAAACGAATAAGTTAGACTTATAGGCTTTTCGACTCGTGACGTCACAATGGGGATAGAGTGGGAGTGACGTCACATTATATTATAAAGTTTACCTTTGAACCAAGACGAGACAGAGTTGAGTTGTTCTATGGCTGCTCCTAAACGAATAAGTTAGAGTTATAGGCTTTTCGACTCGTGACGTCACAATGGGTATGACGTCATAACATGGAAATAAATACGAATGTAATCTGTTTCTGTTGGAATATATCCGAATTTAGCTTGTTAGAGGTGGCAACACCTATAATTTTAGATGACGTCATCGTCCCTCATCTCCATCCCTCATTACTCCTTTGCGCAGGGGTTGAGTTGTAGGGTTCCTTCTCCTGAATGAAGACATTATACTTATAGGCATTTATGCTTGTGACATCACAATGGGTATGACGTCATTATTTTTACAAAGTGTATCTTTGAACTAAGATGGAGTTGAGTTGTCCTAGGGTTGCTTCGAAATGAATAAGTTAGAGTTATAGACATTTTTACTAGTGACGTTATAACTTGCTTAATGTCTCCTCTGATGGACCGAAATAAATGCTCGCTTCTGATTGGTTAATAGCTACTAATTGTTTAGGGATGCGGTGGCAACAGCTTCGAGGTTTAAACAGGATATGAGCAGGTGTTAATTGGATGAGTCATCCTGTCTGAGCTTGTTGAAGCAGGATATTGTGCGGTGATAAGATAGGAGGGGGAGATTAGCCGAGTGGGTTGATGGTCACGTGACTTCTTTAAGCCAATCAGAATGCATGAACTACGTCACTCACGGGTTTGATAGCTAACGATAACGCCATTTCTCCCCCTGATTTTGTCAAGTGAAGGTGCGTTTGCTATTTCTTCAAAGTTAAAATGTCGACTGATTTGAATATCGAACTTGTTGAAAGCTTTTACGATGCAGCTAAATCGCAGCAGTTATTTGATGAGTTGTTAAAGTACGAATATGAGAAACTGCAAATGAACTTTAATGGAAAAAATTTCATTCCTCAAAGAAAAGTGTTGGGTTTTGGAGATACTGGCGTGAACTATGCCTTTTCTGGAACGTGTGTTTTTGCCAAGCCATGGACTCCAACTTTACTTGCCATGAAGAAGGATGTGGAAAGAAAGACCGGACAAGACTACAACTTTGCCCTCCTCAACTTCTATCCCAATGGAAATGCTAAGATTGCTGCCCATAAAGATGACGAAAAAGACTTGAATCCAGCCTCTATCATCCCAACCCTGAGTCTTGGAGCTACAAGGATTATGAAGTTTACCCAGACCAAATTTAAGCCCAGCAAAGTTCCATTAGCAAGTGGGTCCCTCCTCCTCATGAAGCCACCGACTAACAAGTTCTGGACTCATGCTATTCCTGCCGAGCCAGCTGTGACGGAGCCGAGAATAAGCGTTACCTTCCGAAACATTGTGGAGAGAGGTCAAGATATTGTAGAACATCCCTACAAGCCTCCTTCTCGGAAGCGATCGTTCGATGAAGCAATTCCCGAAGACGACTGGTTAACTCGCCTTTATGCCCCCGCAAAGAAAACAAGTGAATGCCTGAAAGACTGGGATCTTGGATTTGGATTCAAAGTATCACTTCAGCAGATGAACTCTCGACTTTTTGTGCATATGCGTCAATATAGTGCCCAAGGAGAGAACTTTTATCCAACAAATCAAGAAATTGTGATGAATATGGATACATTTCAAGACTTCCACAATAAACTATTTCATGTGAACACTAAATATTCAACTTCGAGTGTTATCTGCAACAATCAACTCTTGATCCTATCCTACAAGGGTGAGTTAGTTTTAAAGCAGCTTTTCCAATTTCAACTTAAGGAGACTTTTCTAAGTGTGGATGAAATTAATCTTATTAAAATAAAAGAGTTGATACCTGATATTTGTGAAACCATTAAGGACTCTCTTCTAACTATACTACAAACTAAAATTCTTGTTGAATGTAAACAAAATGTTAATATTCCACCCAATATTGATTTATTCCATGAATATGTTATTGCCTTGCAGCATGAAATTGAATGCAATATACTTAAATTGTTTCGCTGCGATGGTTGTGCTTTAAATGATATGTCACAAGGAAATCATGCCTGTATGACTGCCCCATTACAAGATCAATCTTGGTGTGTTGGTGATGATGCAATTTTTGTGCTTAATGTAAATAATATAATTGAAACTCTAAGATCTAAAAATGTTATACAATACTTCCATGAAGATTTTTTTAAATGTATATCTTGGAGTTCCTTGAATGACCATTTGAAATTGTAAATAACTGCATTTAATGATATTGTATTCTTTTGATGATTATAAATAAAAAAATATATTTTATTAGATAATTTGTATATGTATGATTTCAATAATTGAACAGTTTTAAGCAACATTATTTTATTGAGTAAGGTTCCCACTTTAAGACATGTCTTACATTTCGTTTCAACTTTGAACAATTTTTCTGATTTTTGGATACTCTAATGCCTAAATTAGAGAGAGAAAGTAACATTCTTGAATATCTTACAACTAAGAATTCAAAAGTGAACGTGAAAATTTACTTTACGAATAAACATCATGTCTTTAAAATGTGTAAGAATATCACTAAATAAGAGAAAAAAGTAACATATTTAAACTTTGTACGATAAATAACTTTAACATTAACGTAAAAAATTTACTTCACATATAAAAATTACGACTTTAAATGTGAATATAAGAAGAATTAGCATACTCAAAATTTCTACGATAAATAATTTTAGCCTTTGCGTGAAAATTTACTACATATATAAAAATCATGTCTTTAAAATATCGCTAAATAAAAGAAAAAAGTAACATGCTTAAACTTTCTATGATAAATAACTTTAACAGTAACGTAAAAATGTACTTTACACATAAAAATCACGACTTTAAATTTGACATGTAAGAGAAAAGTATAACATACCTATAATTTCTACAACAAAGAATTTAAAACCCATTACCATTCATGTCTTTAAAATGTCTAATGACAACTCTAACTTTTAGAAAAAATAAACACTACAAATTTACAAGGGCAAAGAATTTAAAATTAAATGTAAAAATTAACTTTACATGTACAGTCATACTCTTATGTCAACGATAAATAAGATAAAAAAAAAAAAAAAGAAGCTCTAAGAATTTATAAGGCAAAGAATTTAAATAATACCCGAAAATTTACCTCACATATAAATTTTTTCTTTCAAATGTGTAAGAATAACGTTAAATTAGAGAACAAGAAACACTAAAAATGTATAAGGTAAGGAACTTAAACAACAGGCGAAAATTTATTTCACATATAAAATTTTTATCTTTAAAATGTGTAAGAATAATGCTAAATTAGAGGGGGAGGGGGGAAAGTAACAGACTAAAACTTTCTTCGACAAAAATTTAAACAATATGCGAAATTTTCATACACAATTATTTTCTTAGGTTAATAATGGAAAATTTAACAGAATAAAAATTGCAAAGATAAAGAATTTTAACCTTTACTCAAAAATTCACTTCTTATATAAATATCATGTCTTTAAACTTTAACGTGACAATTTACTTTTCATATACAATTATATTCTTAGGTTAATGTTAAATTAGGGAAATTTGAACATAACAAAAATTTCAAAGATAAAGAATTTTAACCTTTACTCGAAAATTTACTTCACATATAAATATCATGTCTTTAAACTTTAACGTGGCAATTTACTTTTCATATACAATTCACGTCTTTAAACGGGAAGATAAGCATGTGACGGTAATTAGCCAATCAGGGTAGCGGTAGGTGATACGCCACTCACCGGCATTTTTAGACCGGAGGATGAGTCACGCTAAAACTTGTTGGAACAGGTCGGGAGATTTGTACAGTAAGCACGGGAAGATTAACACGTGACGGTAATCAACCAATTAAGATAGAGATCGATGCGCAAGCAGCGGGTGATGCTATGGTGTGTCAGCAGGTCTTTGAGATTATCGTTTTCCTACTTTGCCTTTTTCATAATGAAATGTTTGTGAAAACTTGGAATGAATGAAGTGGATTTCAAAGACACATTAGTTAGTGAAGGTAGAATTCGCATGGACTTTCTCCCAAAAAGTATGATTCGCTTGGAGAATTTAAGATCATTTCTACTTGAAAACTTTTCTATTATCAAAAACATTGAATATCTTTTAAACTCAGTGGGATTATATGCTACAATACGAATAAAACTTAACAAAAATTGTTTCATAGAAGAAAAATAGCAAGTGATTTAAAATGAATACTAGTTATAGGTACTCCAAAGAAAAATTTCAAAATCTACTTTTCAATCGGAAAAGCAATACAAGTTGGAAATTTTTGTTACTTCAAGAAAGACAATTTACTTTGTAATAATATACGTTAAAGTGTCATATTAACTCGTGCAATACATGCTGACTAAGGATTATTTTACTTATCAATCTAAGAAAGGTGAAAAATATTAAATAAATTGTAGATATTAAATACATTTTAGATATCATTCAAGTTTTGAAAATAACCTGCAAGACTTTTAAAACATCTTAAGATAATTTGAAAGAAACTTGCGAATTATATGTAAACTACATAACTTTTTATAATCTAAAAGGAAATCACAAGTAATTTAGTTAACTTTTTTCATGGTAACACTCATATTCAATGACATGTTTTAAAATTTTACCTTCTTTACATGATAATAGTTATAAATTTTTTCAATCTCAGATGCGATATACTATTATTTCTAATATATATATGTTATGAATTGTGTAAAGTTTTTAAAAGAGTATATGCAAATCACCAATTAGAAACATAAAAATTTAACATCATTCAAACAAATTAAAAAAAAAATAAGATATTTTCCTTAGTTGAAATAGTTAACTACTCATGTGATGGAATATACATAGAACATTTGAATACTGAAAAAAGTTTGCTAGGCAAACTTAAAGAATTTTTTTTTTTTCGAAAAACTAGCATAAATTTGAAAAATGTATAGTTTGTTACTACGTAAAATTGAACATCATCTGGACAGACTAAATTATAAGTGAAATTTTTTTTTATTTTTTTTTTTATTTGAGAGGTGTAGACAATATATCATTAATATAGAGATTTTTAACTTCCACCCATAATTTCTAAATAACTTATACATAAATACATAAATTTCAGAAAACTGAAACGGAATGTGTTTTACAAGACGCTTATTTTGTTAGATGAATATTCAATATTATTATAACTGAGCAAAGTTCATTCCGGAAAAAACTTGTAAAAGATACTTATATTTTGAAAATAGTTTGAAATATCCTTTTAAATTGATGAATGCTCGCTTTCGAAAGACATAAATAAAACTGATATTACTCATGATAATTAACACATGCAAAACATTAGTCAAACAAAGTGAAATTTTTATTCCTTGTAACCGATAACTTTTCGGTGAAGTAGAATTTAAATAGGAAATTTGTGTAAACTTTTTCAACTTTTAAACCAAGTATCATGTAAAATTATAAATTACGATAGGAAATAGTATGCTTCAAAATCTTCAGAATCAGAACAAGTCTTTTGGTTAAGCTAAATTTATTTCTCAAGGAATTGATAGCATACCAGAGAAGTCCTTATCATTTCACATCTTTTTCTCATGTTGCAAGAAGATATATTTTGTAAAAGATCGTCGTAGCACTTAACAAAAATCAGTAAAAATAAATATATTTTCTATGGCAAAGATAAAACACTTAACAAATTAATTACTGAAATTTAGCTAAGTTGCATATGGTTTATTCACATAACTCGCATAAGCTTGGAATGTTAAAAAAAATATATTTGTCAGTTGAAATCAAGCTCATCGAAAAAATAAATGCTATCTACATTTTTCAAGTCGGAAAATTACTATTAAATAAAAACTTTACATTCAAAAAACATTGTCATGTTAAAAAGAAAAAAAAAAATCTATAAAAAATGTAAAATGATAATTTTACTGTTGGTACATAAAATGATGAATAATTTACGATTTTATTCGAGGCAAATGTTTTATTGTCTAACAGAGAACTTAAACTTTAGCAGAAAAACGAAAAAATACCAAACTTAGGAATAGCAAATTTCTTGAAATTCATGTATAATGTGAGAAGTTTTATTGAAAGCATAGAAGATACAACATTGAAAAATGTGAATGTTTCGAAGTACTTTATCTGAAATAAAAAGGCGTTAAGGTCCGCTATAAAAAATTTTTGGAGAAAGTTTAAACAAAATATAAATCAAACATGCTTTTAAGTGGGGACACATATATTAAAACTATAACACATATATTAAAATTATAACACATTAAACAATTTATATTTTGTCCTCTCAGTTGTATCAAACTGAATAACATGAAAACAACCACAAACTGAATAAACATGAAAATTATCAACAAATGTGGAAAAAGTTTCCTCTTTTAACATGAAAAAAAATAATAATATATAACATTGACAAATGTTAAGATCACGAAACTTGTTTAATCATATACCGATAGGAGCAATCAATGTTGCTGGGAGATATTCACGTGATGGTCAGTACCCCATGAATAAATTAATAGAAGATTCTTATATTTTCTCATGCTAATTTCAATAGCATTCCACGTAACTTCAACTTTATATGTTACACTATAGATATATTTATTTTTTCAAATATATTGACTTTCGAAAAACCATCCTTCAATATAAGAATAAAAGAAAAGATGCTAAGCATATGATTTAAAGTGCATTTATTTAGACTTAGCAACAAATCATATGCTTAGCATCTTTTCTTTTATTCTTATATTGAAGGATGGTTTTTCGAAAGTCAATATATTTGAAAAAATAAATATATCTATAGTGTAACATATAAAGTTGAAGTTACGTGGAATGCTATTGAAATTAGCATGAGAAAATATAAGAATCTTCTATTAATTTATTCATGGGGTACTGACCATCACGTGAATATCTCCCCGCAACATTGATTGCTCCTATCGGTATATGATTAAACAAGTTTCGTGATCTTAACATTTGTCAATGTTATATATTATTATTTTTTTTCATGTTAAAAGAGGAAACTTTTTCCACATTTGTTGATAATTTTCATGTTTATTCAGTTTGTGGTTGTTTTCATGTTATTCAGTTTGATACAACTGAGAGGACAAAATATAAATTGTTTAATGTGTTATAATTTTAATATATGTGTTATAGTTTTAATATATGTGTCCCCACTTAAAAGCATGTTTGATTTATATTTTGTTTAAACTTTCTCCAAAATTTTTTTATAGCGGACCTTAACGCCTTTTTATTTCAGATAAAGTACTTCGAAACATTCACATTTTTCAATGTTGTATCTTCTATGCTTTCAATAAAACTTCTCACATTATACATGAATTTCAAGAAATTTGCTATTCCTAAGTTTGGTATTTTTTCGTTTTTCTGCTAAAGTTTAAGTTCTCTGTTAGACAATAAAACATTTGCCTCGAATAAAATCGTAAATTATTCATCATTTTATGTACCAACAGTAAAATTATCATTTTACATTTTTTATAGATTTTTTTTTTTCTTTTTAACATGACAATGTTTTTTGAATGTAAAGTTTTTATTTAATAGTAATTTTCCGACTTGAAAAATGTAGATAGCATTTATTTTTTCGATGAGCTTGATTTCAACTGACAAATATATTTTTTTTAACATTCCAAGCTTATGCGAGTTATGTGAATAAACCATATGCAACTTAGCTAAATTTCAGTAATTAATTTGTTAAGTGTTTTATCTTTGCCATAGAAAATATATTTATTTTTACTGATTTTTGTTAAGTGCTACGACGATCTTTTACAAAATATATCTTCTTGCAACATGAGAAAAAGATGTGAAATGATAAGGACTTCTCTGGTATGCTATCAATTCCTTGAGAAATAAATTTAGCTTAACCAAAAGACTTGTTCTGATTCTGAAGATTTTGAAGCATACTATTTCCTATCGTAATTTATAATTTTACATGATACTTGGTTTAAAAGTTGAAAAAGTTTACACAAATTTCCTATTTAAATTCTACTTCACTGAAAAGTTATCGGTTACAAGGAATAAAAATTTCACTTTGTTTGACTAATGTTTTGCATGTGTTAATTATCATGAGTAATATCAGTTTTATTTATGTCTTTCGAAAGCGAGCATTCATCAATTTAAAAGGATATTTCAAACTATTTTCAAAATATAAGTATCTTTTACAAGTTTTTTCCGGAATGAACTTTGCTCAGTTATAATAATATTGAATATTCATCTAACAAAATAAGCGTCTTGTAAAACACATTCCGTTTCAGTTTTCTGAAATTTATGTATTTATGTATAAGTTATTTAGAAATTATGGGTGGAAGTTAAAAATCTCTATATTAATGATATATTGTCTACACCTCTCAAATAAAAAAAAAAATAAAAAAAAATTTCACTTATAATTTAGTCTGTCCAGATGATGTTCAATTTTACGTAGTAACAAACTATACATTTTTCAAATTTATGCTAGTTTTTCGAAAAAAAAAAAATTCTTTAAGTTTGCCTAGCAAACTTTTTTCAGTATTCAAATGTTCTATGTATATTCCATCACATGAGTAGTTAACTATTTCAACTAAGGAAAATATCTTATTTTTTTTTTAATTTGTTTGAATGATGTTAAATTTTTATGTTTCTAATTGGTGATTTGCATATACTCTTTTAAAAACTTTACACAATTCATAACATATATATATTAGAAATAATAGTATATCGCATCTGAGATTGAAAAAATTTATAACTATTATCATGTAAAGAAGGTAAAATTTTAAAACATGTCATTGAATATGAGTGTTACCATGAAAAAAGTTAACTAAATTACTTGTGATTTCCTTTTAGATTATAAAAAGTTATGTAGTTTACATATAATTCGCAAGTTTCTTTCAAATTATCTTAAGATGTTTTAAAAGTCTTGCAGGTTATTTTCAAAACTTGAATGATATCTAAAATGTATTTAATATCTACAATTTATTTAATATTTTTCACCTTTCTTAGATTGATAAGTAAAATAATCCTTAGTCAGCATGTATTGCACGAGTTAATATGACACTTTAACGTATATTATTACAAAGTAAATTGTCTTTCTTGAAGTAACAAAAATTTCCAACTTGTATTGCTTTTCCGATTGAAAAGTAGATTTTGAAATTTTTCTTTGGAGTACCTATAACTAGTATTCATTTTAAATCACTTGCTATTTTTCTTCTATGAAACAATTTTTGTTAAGTTTTATTCGTATTGTAGCATATAATCCCACTGAGTTTAAAAGATATTCAATGTTTTTGATAATAGAAAAGTTTTCAAGTAGAAATGATCTTAAATTCTCCAAGCGAATCATACTTTTTGGGAGAAAGTCCATGCGAATTCTACCTTCACTAACTAATGTGTCTTTGAAATCCACTTCATTCATTCCAAGTTTTCACAAACATTTCATTATGAAAAAGGCAAAGTAGGAAAACGATAATCTCAAAGACCTGCTGACACACCATAGCATCACCCGCTGCTTGCGCATCGATCTCTATCTTAATTGGTTGATTACCGTCACGTGTTAATCTTCCCGTGCTTACTGTACAAATCTCCCGACCTGTTCCAACAAGTTTTAGCGTGACTCATCCTCCGGTCTAAAAATGCCGGTGAGTGGCGTATCACCTACCGCTACCCTGATTGGCTAATTACCGTCACATGCTTATCTTCCCGTTTAAAGACGTGAATTGTATATGAAAAGTAAATTGCCACGTTAAAGTTTAAAGACATGATATTTATATGTGAAGTAAATTTTCGAGTAAAGGTTAAAATTCTTTATCTTTGAAATTTTTGTTATGTTCAAATTTCCCTAATTTAACATTAACCTAAGAATATAATTGTATATGAAAAGTAAATTGTCACGTTAAAGTTTAAAGACATGATATTTATATAAGAAGTGAATTTTTGAGTAAAGGTTAAAATTCTTTATCTTTGCAATTTTTATTCTGTTAAATTTTCCATTATTAACCTAAGAAAATAATTGTGTATGAAAATTTCGCATATTGTTTAAATTTTTGTCGAAGAAAGTTTTAGTCTGTTACTTTCCCCCCTCCCCCTCTAATTTAGCATTATTCTTACACATTTTAAAGATAAAAATTTTATATGTGAAATAAATTTTCGCCTGTTGTTTAAGTTCCTTACCTTATACATTTTTAGTGTTTCTTGTTCTCTAATTTAACGTTATTCTTACACATTTGAAAGAAAAAATTTATATGTGAGGTAAATTTTCGGGTATTATTTAAATTCTTTGCCTTATAAATTCTTAGAGCTTCTTTTTTTTTTTTTTTTATCTTATTTATCGTTGACATAAGAGTATGACTGTACATGTAAAGTTAATTTTTACATTTAATTTTAAATTCTTTGCCCTTGTAAATTTGTAGTGTTTATTTTTTCTAAAAGTTAGAGTTGTCATTAGACATTTTAAAGACATGAATGGTAATGGGTTTTAAATTCTTTGTTGTAGAAATTATAGGTATGTTATACTTTTCTCTTACATGTCAAATTTAAAGTCGTGATTTTTATGTGTAAAGTACATTTTTACGTTACTGTTAAAGTTATTTATCATAGAAAGTTTAAGCATGTTACTTTTTTCTTTTATTTAGCGATATTTTAAAGACATGATTTTTATATATGTAGTAAATTTTCACGCAAAGGCTAAAATTATTTATCGTAGAAATTTTGAGTATGCTAATTCTTCTTATATTCACATTTAAAGTCGTAATTTTTATATGTGAAGTAAATTTTTTACGTTAATGTTAAAGTTATTTATCGTACAAAGTTTAAATATGTTACTTTTTTCTCTTATTTAGTGATATTCTTACACATTTTAAAGACATGATGTTTATTCGTAAAGTAAATTTTCACGTTCACTTTTGAATTCTTAGTTGTAAGATATTCAAGAATGTTACTTTCTCTCTCTAATTTAGGCATTAGAGTATCCAAAAATCAGAAAAATTGTTCAAAGTTGAAACGAAATGTAAGACATGTCTTAAAGTGGGAACCTTACTCAATAAAATAATGTTGCTTAAAACTGTTCAATTATTGAAATCATACATATACAAATTATCTAATAAAATATATTTTTTTATTTATAATCATCAAAAGAATACAATATCATTAAATGCAGTTATTTACAATTTCAAATGGTCATTCAAGGAACTCCAAGATATACATTTAAAAAAATCTTCATGGAAGTATTGTATAACATTTTTAGATCTTAGAGTTTCAATTATATTATTTACATTAAGCACAAAAATTGCATCATCACCAACACACCAAGATTGATCTTGTAATGGGGCAGTCATACAGGCATGATTTCCTTGTGACATATCATTTAAAGCACAACCATCGCAGCGAAACAATTTAAGTATATTGCATTCAATTTCATGCTGCAAGGCAATAACATATTCATGGAATAAATCAATATTGGGTGGAATATTAACATTTTGTTTACATTCAACAAGAATTTTAGTTTGTAGTATAGTTAGAAGAGAGTCCTTAATGGTTTCACAAATATCAGGTATCAACTCTTTTATTTTAATAAGATTAATTTCATCCACACTTAGAAAAGTCTCCTTAAGTTGAAATTGGAAAAGCTGCTTTAAAACTAACTCACCCTTGTAGGATAGGATCAAGAGTTGATTGTTGCAGATAACACTCGAAGTTGAATATTTAGTGTTCACATGAAATAGTTTATTGTGGAAGTCTTGAAATGTATCCATATTCATCACAATTTCTTGATTTGTTGGATAAAAGTTCTCTCCTTGGGCACTATATTGACGCATATGCACAAAAAGTCGAGAGTTCATCTGCTGAAGTGATACTTTGAATCCAAATCCAAGATCCCAGTCTTTCAGGCATTCACTTGTTTTCTTTGCGGGGGCATAAAGGCGAGTTAACCAGTCGTCTTCGGGAATTGCTTCATCGAACGATCGCTTCCGAGAAGGAGGCTTGTAGGGATGTTCTACAATATCTTGACCTCTCTCCACAATGTTTCGGAAGGTAACGCTTATTCTCGGCTCCGTCACAGCTGGCTCGGCAGGAATAGCATGAGTCCAGAACTTGTTAGTCGGTGGCTTCATGAGGAGGAGGGACCCACTTGCTAATGGAACTTTGCTGGGCTTAAATTTGGTCTGGGTAAACTTCATAATCCTTGTAGCTCCAAGACTCAGGGTTGGGATGATAGAGGCTGGATTCAAGTCTTTTTCGTCATCTTTATGGGCAGCAATCTTAGCATTTCCATTGGGATAGAAGTTGAGGAGGGCAAAGTTGTAGTCTTGTCCGGTCTTTCTTTCCACATCCTTCTTCATGGCAAGTAAAGTTGGAGTCCATGGCTTGGCAAAAACACACGTTCCAGAAAAGGCATAGTTCACGCCAGTATCTCCAAAACCCAACACTTTTCTTTGAGGAATGAAATTTTTTCCATTAAAGTTCATTTGCAGTTTCTCATATTCGTACTTTAACAACTCATCAAATAACTGCTGCGATTTAGCTGCATCGTAAAAGCTTTCAACAAGTTCGATATTCAAATCAGTCGACATTTTAACTTTGAAGAAATAGCAAACGCACCTTCACTTGACAAAATCAGGGGGAGAAATGGCGTTATCGTTAGCTATCAAACCCGTGAGTGACGTAGTTCATGCATTCTGATTGGCTTAAAGAAGTCACGTGACCATCAACCCACTCGGCTAATCTCCCCCTCCTATCTTATCACCGCACAATATCCTGCTTCAACAAGCTCAGACAGGATGACTCATCCAATTAACACCTGCTCATATCCTGTTTAAACCTCGAAGCTGTTGCCACCGCATCCCTAAACAATTAGTAGCTATTAACCAATCAGAAGCGAGCATTTATTTCGGTCCATCAGAGGAGACATTAAGCAAGTTATAACGTCACTAGTAAAAATGTCTATAACTCTAACTTATTCATTTCGAAGCAACCCTAGGACAACTCAACTCCATCTTAGTTCAAAGATACACTTTGTAAAAATAATGACGTCATACCCATTGTGATGTCACAAGCATAAATGCCTATAAGTATAATGTCTTCATTCAGGAGAAGGAACCCTACAACTCAACCCCTGCGCAAAGGAGTAATGAGGGATGGAGATGAGGGACGATGACGTCATCTAAAATTATAGGTGTTGCCACCTCTAACAAGCTAAATTCGGATATATTCCAACAGAAACAGATTACATTCGTATTTATTTCCATGTTATGACGTCATACCCATTGTGACGTCACGAGTCGAAAAGCCTATAACTCTAACTTATTCGTTTAGGAGCAGCCATAGAACAACTCAACTCTGTCTCGTCTTGGTTCAAAGGTAAACTTTATAATATAATGTGACGTCACTCCCACTCTATCCCCATTGTGACGTCACGAGTCGAAAAGCCTATAAGTCTAACTTATTCGTTTAGGAGCAGTCCTAGAACAACTCAACTCCACCCCCGTCTTAACTCAAAGATAAACTTTGTGAAGTAATTAATGACGTCACTCCCACTCTATCCCCACTGTGACGTCACGAGTCGAAAAGCCTATAACTATAACTTATTCGTTTAGAAGCAGGAGTCGAACAACTCAACTGCTAATGACGTCATCGCCCCCCCCGGTCCCCGTCCCTCCGTATACCCTCCTGTTGCCACCGCCTTAAACTTTATAACGTATAGTGACGTCATCCCCACTGTGACGTCATACATGAAAAGCCTATAACTTGAAACTATTCGTTTAGAAGCAGCCCTAGAACAACTCAACTCTACCCTGTTGAAACCCAAACTAAAACGATGTTGCCACCGTCTTAAAGCTAAACTTTATAATATTGTGACGTCATTTTCACTGTGACGTCATACAAATACAGCCTATAACGAAACCGAAACTAACAGCAGCAGGAAGGAAACAACTCAACAGCAGGAGAAGAACAGCTCAACTCCACTTCCGGTCACGTGACTTCCTATGACGTCATATCCGGTCAGGTGACTTCCGGTGACGTCACATCCGACCACGCCCACTTCCGGTGACGTCCCCGTCCCCGGTCCCCGGTCCCCGTCCCTCGTCCCTCCGTGGCTCAGGACTCCCATTTTTCACCTACTAGCACTGTGATGATCTATCGTCTAACTGATGTCTAGTTAAGTTGAAGTTTAGTATAGATGAGAAAAATTTCCTTGTAGGAATCAATGAAATTGGATAGTTATACTTTGGTTCGAAGCAATTTTCGTTTCAAGCATATGATTTGTTGCTAAGTTGAAATAAATACACTTTAAATCAATGCTTAGTATCTTTTCTTTTATTCTTACTATGATCCTTCTTATATTGAAGGATGATTTTTCGAAAGTCAATATATTTGAAAAATAAATATATCTATAGTGTAACATATAAAGTTGAAGTTACGTGGAATACTATTGGAATTAGCATTAGAAATTCAATCAATCAATTTATTCATGGGATATTGACCATCACGTGAATATCTCCCCGCAACATTGGTTGCTCTTATCGGTATATGATTACGCATGTTTCGTGATCTTAACGTACGTCAATGTGTTATTTTTTTATATGTGAAAAAAGGAAACTTTTCCACATATATTGATAATTTTCATGTATATTCAGTTTGTGGTTGTTTTTCATGTTATTCAGTTTGATACAACTGAGATGATGTAATATAAATTGTTTAATGTGCTATAGTTTTAATATATGTGTTCCTATTTAAAAGCATGTTTGATTTTAAATTTTGTTTAAACTTTCCCCTAAAATTTTTTATAGCGAACCTCGGCGCATTTTTTTTTTATTTCCGATAAAGTACTTCGAAACATTCACATCTTTCAATGTTGTATCTTCTATATTTCCAGTAAAACTTCTCACATTATACATGAATTTCAAGAAATTTGCTATGTCTAAGTTTGGTATTTTTTTTATTTTTTTTTAATGTATAGATATTTCATCATTGTCATTCTATGATAAGATATCAAGTTGGTTCTTAATAAGAAAGAGTGTATTTTCTTGTCATAAGCAAGAAAAATGAAGTTAATATAAGTCAATGATAATTCTTAATTACGAATTTCTTGTCGTCTTCAACTTTTTTCAACACATTTCACTCAACTTCTATTTTTACTTCATTTATCACTTTGTCATACTTCTTTACAGTTATAGTATGTATCAGTTCAAGTCACTGTTTAAATTTACATCATTGATTTATTCAGTTCACTCAATCTCTTAGGTCATAATAATTTCATTAAATTTATAAGATTCATAAAAAAAATTAAAAAAAACCTAATCATTACACATGAACTTAATTTTATTGCACTGGAAAGAAAAACTATAGAAATTTGGACAATAAAAATCTATTACAACAGCTAATAAATTCAATTTTCGACAAGCATGATAGGATATAAAAATTGTATTTTTTCGTTTTTCTGCTAAAGTTTAATTTCTCTGTTAGACAATAAAACGTTTGCCTAGAATAAAATCATAAATTATTCATCATTTATGTACCAACGGTAAAATTATCATTTACATTTTTGTAGATTTTTCTTTTTAACATGACAATGTTTTACATGTAAAGTTTATTTAATAGTAATTTTCGACTTGAAAATATAGGTAGCATTTATTTTTGAAGAGTTTGATTTCAACTGACAAATATATTTCAACATTCGTAGCATATGCGAGTTATGTGAATAAACCATATGCAACTTAGCTAAATTTCAGTAATTAAGTTGTGAAGTTTTATCTTTGCCATAGAAAATACATTTATTTTTACTGATTTTTGTTAAGTGCAACGACGATCTTTTACAAAGTATGTCTTCTTGCAACATGAGAAAAGATGCGAAATGATAAGGACTTTTCTGGTATGCTTTCAATTCCTTGAGAAATAAATTTAGCTTAACTAGAAGACTTGTTCCGATTCTGAAGTGTGCTATTTCTTATCGTAATTTATAATTTTACATGATACTTGGTTTAAAAGTTGAAAAAGTTTGCACAAATTTCCTATGTAAGTTCTACTTCCCTGAAAAGTTATCGGTCACAAGCAATAAAAATTCCACTTTGTTTGACTAATGTTATGCATGTGTTAATTATCATGTGTAATATCAGTTTTATTTGTGTCTTTCGAAAGCGAGCATTCATAAATTTAAAAAGGATATTTCAAACTATTTTCAAAATATAAGTATCTTTTACAAGTTTTTTCCGGAATGAACTTTGCTCAGTTATATTAATATTGAATATTCATCTTACAAAATAAGCGTCTTGTAAAACACATTCCGTTTCAGTTTTCTGAAATTTATGTATAAGTTATTTAGAAATTATGGGTGGAAGTTAAAAATCTCTATATTAATGATATATTGTCAGCATCTCTCAAATAAAAAAAAAATAAAAAAATCATGTGTAATTTAGTTTGTCCAGATGATGTTACATTTTACGTAGTAACAAACTCTACATCTTTCAAATTTATGCTAGTTTTTCACAAGAAAAAAAATATATATTCTTTAAGTTTGCCTAGCAAACTTTTTTCAGTATTTAAATTTTCTAAGTATATTCCATCACATGAGTAGTTAACTATTTCCACTATGGAAAATATCTTATTATTTTAGTTTGTTTGATTGAAGTTAGATTTTTATGTTTCTGATTGGTGATTTGCATCTACTCTTTTAAAAACTTTACACAATTCGTAACATATATGTTAGAAATAATAGTATATCGCATCTGAGATTGAAAAAATTTATAACTATTATCAGGTAAAGAAGGTTAAATTTTAAAAACATGTCATGGAATATGAGTGTTACCATGAAAAAAGTTAACTAAATTACTTGTTATTTCCTTTCAGAGTATAAAAAGTTATATAGTTATAATTCGCAAGTTTCTTTCAATTTATCTTTAGATGTTTTAAAAGTCTTGCAGGTGATTTTCAAAACTTGAATGCATATCTACAATGTATTTAATATCTACAATTTATTTAATATTTTCCCCCAATTCACCTTTCTTAGATAAGTAAAATAAACCTTAGTCAGCATATATTGCACGAGTTAATACGACACCGTAACGTATATTATTACAAAGTAAATTGTCTAAGTCTTTCTTGTAGTCTAAGAGCCCATGGCGGGCTACCTGTATGTATTTGACCAGACCTGAGTTTTTGTACGTTAAGGCCCCTATACCTACCATACATAAGTAGGGGACTCACTAAGCTCAAAGTGGTGGACGCGTCGAGCGCTCAGGTAAGACAGGTATCGATTTTTGATTAATTTTAAATCCATTTGACCACGTCTGCCGTTTTAAAATTTGAAAATATATTATTACTATCGGAAAATAAGAATGGCAGACCATTATCGCGCATTTTACTTTGTGGCAGACAATTTTGAAAATGCTAAAAAAAAAAAAAAATTTGAAAGTATTTGACCAGATCTGCCATTGATATATTTTATTTATTATAGTCTTAAAAACTTATATTGAACACGGCAGACGTCTACATTGCGTACACACATCAACAAATAATAAAATCTTAGCTACTATCCGGCCAGATGTATATGTATTCCGTTCGCTGTTTTACATCAATGTAATTTACTTTATCACTGTATTTAGAGAAATTAAATTTTTTTCGTATTCTATATACTAAACTTCATTAGTTAGATGAGAATTAATTAATATTAATCGGAGTTAAGTACGAAATTAATTGTTGTGGAGTATCATCTGTCATTATTTTACTGTTAAAACCAGTCCACATAGGAGTATTTAACAACCTAAAAGCATGACTTAGCATCCAAATATTGTCAATTCGATCGTAAAGACTCTTATGCACAATTATATTAACTTCTTCCTCACTTTGAATTTCAATATTGCTAGTTTTTTTGAGTTTTTTAGCACACTGTGGCAACTCATACTGTATTGTTTCAAAAGATCGTTTTCTACGTTTATTTTTTTTAATAACTCCAGCTTCTTCTTCTTCTATTTCTTCTACATTTTCATTTTCGATGTTTTGATATATGATTCCAACTGTATCATGGAGAGAGTCTTTTCCATTCTTGGTCTCAACAAATCGGTCATAATTATCAAATGCCATACCTGTCGAAAGATTTTAATTTCTATTAATTGCCTCTGGACATATTCCGGTGCGTAAAACTGATGAAAACGTTGCTTCTGTTTCAAGCTCTTCGATAGCGCTGTAACTGATACAATGACCGTAACGATTTATTATATCGATTACCTTCCGACTGCTTGTAAGACTTTTTAATGTCATGCCTAAGCAGATGTGTTTCGAAGTCTTAATGTTGTCATTGTGACTCATGTAAATTACGTCCTGTGACAGAGATTTCACGTGACGTTGAAAACTGTCACAATTCCGGCGTTTACGACTATAACCTCCAAGAATTGATGAAAAAAACTCGGAAACCATTGGTGGTGTTGAACATTCACCGTTGATTAGTCGTTGACTAGTTATATAATCAGGTAATTTCTTTTTTTGTATACCCAGAATCTCCTCTCTCAAAATGGCGGCGGGCGGCGGCTGCTTGCAAAGTGTCTTGGTCTTTCAAGTGCGCAAATAACGATTCATCAATAGTTGAAATGCCTCTAGGGGCAACAACTTTTTTTTTATTAGATATCAAAATTTGGATTTTATCATTAAATTTTCTGTGAATTTTTTCTTCTAAATAGTGTGTTGTGAATATTGATGTACTGTCCGAGCCTTCACTCAATTCTTTAAACATATCGAGATACTCTTTATGTAAGTATGTTAAAAAATAACAACGTCCTCGTTTTATTACATTTTCTTCAATTAAATTGCATATTTCTTTATAAACAGTATCATGTATTTCTCGAGAGATATGCCACGAAGTACGGACAGGACTTTTTATTAATGATCTTTTTCGATTTCTTAAATTTTGCCGGCAAACATCATGATAATAAATGTTACAAGAGAGAACACTTTGTATTTTTGTCAAAGTTTCGTTGTAAATTTCAGTATCTGGCTTAAAGTTTGATAAAATACTTTTTTCAAATTGATCTTTTTCTGAAGTTCGTAATGGCTCATTCTTAGACCGATTTTGTTTCTTTTTTTTATTACAAAAAAAACACAAATTCAGGTTGGCTGCAGCCACGGTATCAGAAGTCTGAGTATTCGATAATTCTGCTGAATCTTCAGATGGTCCTTCCTTCAACGGCTGATGTACTTCAGCCTCGATATCTTTTTCCATGTCATCATGTGTCTCAGGAACGTTCACATCTTCTATAAGGGAATCATTCATCATTGTTTCATCAACTATATTGTGCTACTAGCTGATGTCGATGGTTGTTCAATTGAAGGCAAAGAAATACTAGACTGCGATGAAAATTTTTTCGTGATATCTGTAGAATTTTTTTTTCAGCGCTGTAAACGTCTTGTAACGACTACTATGATAAGCACAATCAAAAATTTCGTCTGGTAGAATAATTTCTTTATATTTTAATTTATGAAGTTTCCGTAACCTTAAAATCTTTCGACATTTTGCCATTATCTCTTCCGAAAATATAAGTAATTTTTCAGTTTTTACATTGGCACAAAAAACACGCTTCACTTTTTCTTTATCAATCGACATAATGTCAGATATATATGACAAATAATAGACAAATGAAGAAAATAAAATAAAGCAGCACTATGTATTTTATAAAATTCACGAAACACGAGGTATCTGTATGAACGTTCACAAATATACTGAAAACATCAGGCAATAGCCGTTACGTTGGGGTTGTTACAAGGCCCTTCCAGGTATAAACCCTCCATTATTCGAATGCTAGTAATATAACTGTAAGAGAACATACTATAGGTTAGAATGAGTACAATAGTAATACATAGGAAAAAGAAGAGAGATAGCTGTATAAAATCTGTGCCAACCATCTGGCCGGATAGTAGCTAAGATTTTATTATTTGTTGATGTGTGTACGCAATGTAGACGTCTGCCGTGTTCAATATAAGTTTTTAAGACTATAATAAATAAAATATATCAATGGCAGATCTGGTCAAATACTTTCAAAAAATTTTTTTTTTAGCATTTTCAAAATTGTCTGCCACAAAGTAAAATGCGCGATAATGGTCTGCCATTCTTATTTTCCGATAGTAATAATAATATATTTTCAAATTTTAAAACGGCAGACGTGGTCAAATGGATTTAAAATTAATCAAAAATCGATACCTGTCTTACCTGAGCGCTCGACGCGTCCACCACTTTGAGCTTAGTGAGTCCCCTACTTATGTATGGTAGGTATAGGGGCCTTAACGTACAAAAACTCAGGTCTGGTCAAATACATACAGGTAGCCGGCCATGGGCTCTTAGACTATTGACGTAACATAAATTTCCAACTTGCATTGATTTTCCGATTTAAAAGTGGAGGTGAAATTTTTTCTTTGGAGTATCTATAACTAGTATTTATTTTAAATCTCTTACTATTTTTCTTCTATGTAACAATTTTGTTAAGTTTTACCCGTATTGTAGCATATAATCTCACTGAGTTTGAACAATATTCAATGTTTTAGACGATAGAAAAGTTTTCAAGTAGAAATGATCTTAAATTCTCCAAGTGAATCATACTTTTTGGAAGAAAGTCCATGCGAATTCTACCTTCACTTACTAATGTGTCTTTGAAATCCACTTCATTCATTCCAAGTTTTCACAAACATTTCATTATGAAAAAGGCAAAGTAGGAAAACGATAATCTCAAAGACCTGCTGACACTCCGCAGCATCACCCGCTGCTTGCGCGTCGATGCTGCTGTTCTTGCTGTACAAGTCTCCCGACCTGTTTGAACAAGTTTTAGCGGGACTCATCCTCCGGTCTAAAAATGCCGGCAAGTGGCGTATCACCTACCGCTAACCTGATTGGCTAATTACCGTCACATGCTTATCATCCCGTTTAAAGACGGGAATTTTATATGTAAAGTAAATTTTTACGCTAACGCTTAAATTCTTTGCTATAGAAAGTTCAAGTATGTTATTTTTTTTTTCTCTTATATGTTACATTTTAAACATATGATATGAAATTTTTACGTTATGCTTATCTTAGAAATTTTTGAGTATGTTACTTTTTCTTTTATTTAACATTAACCTAAGAGTTTAATTGTATATGAGAAGTAAATTGTCACGTTAAAGTTTAAAGACATGATATTTATAAGTGAAGTAAATTTTCGTGTAAAGGTTAAAATTCTTTATCTTTGAAATTTTTATTCTGTTAAATTTTCCATTATTTAACATTAACCTAAGAAAATAATTGTGTATGAAATTTTCGCGTATTTTTTAAATTGTTGTCGAAGATAGTTTAAGTATGTTATTTTTTTTCTTCTCTAATTTAGCATTATTCATACACATTTTAAAAATAAAAATGTTATGCGTGAAATAAATTTTCGCGTATTGTTTCAATTCCTTACCTTATAAATTTTTAATATTTCTTTTTCTCTAATTTAGCGTTATTCTTACACATTTAAGACATAATTTTTATATGTGAGGTAAATTTTCGCGTATTATTTAAATTCTTTGCCTTATAAATTTTTAGAGTTTCTTTTTTATCTTATTTATCGTTGATATAAGAGTATGATAGTACATGTAAAGTTAATTTTAACGTTCAATTTTAAATTCTTTGTCTAGTAAATTTTTAGTGTTTCTTTTTTCTAAAAGTTAGAGTTGTCATTATACATTTTAAAGACATGAACGGCAATGTTTGAATTCTTTGTCGTAGAAATTATAGGTATGTTATACTTTCCTCCTACATTTCAAATTTAAAGTCGTGATTTTTATGTGTAAAGTAAATTTTTGTGTTAATGTTAAAGTTATTTGTCGTAGAAAGTTTAAGTTTGTTACTTTTTTTTCTTTTATTTAGCGATATTTCTACATATTTTTAAGTCGGGATTTTTATGTGTAAAGTAAAATTTTACGTTAATGTTAAAATTATTTGTCGTAGAAAGTTTAAGCACGTTATTTTTCTCTTGTATGTCATATTTTAAAGTCGTGATGTTTATATATGATGGGAATTTTCGCGTAAAGGTTAAATATTTATTTTAGAAATTTTAAGTAAGTTACTTTTTTTTCTCTTATTTAGCGATATTTTTACACATTTTAAAGTGATTTTTATGTGTAAAGTAAATTTTTTACGTTAATGAGTTATTTGTCGTAAAGAGTTTAAGTATGTTACTTTTTTCTCTTATTTAGTGATATTCGTACACATTTTAAAGACATGATTTATATTCGTAAAGTAAATTTTCACGTTCACTTTTGAATTCTTAGTTGTAAGATGTTCAAGTATGTTACTTTTTCTCTCTTATTTAGGCATTAGAGTATCCAAAATCAGTTATCACATCTCTATTCAGCATTAGCAGCTTGTTCTGTGTTGCCATTCGTCAACTTAAGTAAGTACCATTGTACAATAAAAACTATCTTGATTAATATAACTAACATAGACAGATTAATTTCTAACAGGTATTGAGAGCATTTAACATGTATTGGGAGCAATTAGGAAGCACTTAACAGGTATTGGGAGCATTTAGGGAGCATTTAACATGTATTGGGAGCAGTTAGGGAGCATTTAGCGGGTATTGGGAGCATTTAACAGGTATTGGGAGCAGTTAGGGAGCATTTAGCGGGTATTGGGAGCAGTTAGGGAGCATTTAACAGGTATTGGGAGCATTTAGCAGATATTGGGAGCATTTAGGAAGCATTTAGCAAGTATTGGGAGCATTTAGGGAGCATTTAATAGGTATTGAGATCATTTAAAATGTATTGGGAGCAGTTAGGAAGCATTTAACAGGTATTGGGAGCCATTGAGAGCCAATTGGGAGTCGTTGGGAGTCATTGGTAATAACATCATAAAGAAAGATATGCTAGTTAAAAAATTAAGATATTTCTGCACATTTGTATGAAGAGTAAACTGTAACGCTAAAGTTAAATTTGTTTGTATCAAAATTACAATTTTCATGAAAACTGTTCAGGGTACGTTAAAATTGTCGTGAAATTCATTAAGTGTTTTCAGAAAAAGCTACGTAGAACTAGATATTAGTAAAAATTTCTATTAAAAATATTTTTTTTTTTTACATTAATGTTTAAATAATTTGTTTCAAAACTAAAATTTTCACGAAAAAATGTTTAGACAGACTAAAATTTTCATGAAATAGCTCGGGGTTAGGGTTCTTTAGACCCTTAGCAAATGGCCTTCACTTTTATTAAACTTAAAAGTCGTGTTAAGAATTTTTTTATTTGCATATATATCTGATCTTAGAAATTTAATGTAAATACCTCTTAAATTCACCCCTAGATGGCGCCACTACCCTACACTTTGTAGAAAACTATCTTACTAAACTGTGTAGCCAATCACAAGCGTCCATTTAGTCACGTGTTTAAATTCGACCAATCGCAAGCAAGCATTTTATCGATCTCTAACATAAAGCAACTTATGACGTCATTCCCACTCTGTGACGTCACACAATAAAAGCCTACAACTCTAACTTATTCATTTAGAAGCAGCCCTAGACCAACTCAACTCCACTGGAAAGGTAAACCGAAACTAAAACGTGTTGCCACCTCTCAAAACTTTTAATGTAAAGCAAGTTATGACGTCATTAACACTGTGACGTCAAGCAATAAAAGCCTAACACTCTAACTTATTCGTTTACAAGCAGCCCTAGTACAACTCAACCCCATTTATCTGGAAACAAAAACTAAAAAGTGTTGCCACCGCTCCAAATTTTGATATAAAACAAATTATGACGTCATACCCACTGTGACGTCACGCAATAAAAGCCTATCACTCTGAGTCATTCACTTAGAAGCAGTCCTAGAAGAACTCAACTCCGTCTGAAAGATAAACCGAAACTAGAAAGTATTGCCACCGCTCAAAACTTTGATATAAAACAAATTATGACGTCATTCCCACTGTGACGTCATACACAAACAGCTTATAATGAAACCGAAACTAAAACTGCAACAGGAGGGAAACAACTCCACTCCACTTCCGGTCACATGACTTCCGGTGATGGCGCTTCCTGTGACGTCATATCCGGTCACGCCCACTTCCGGTGACGTCATCGTCCCATCCCTCATCCCTCCATGGCTTCGGACTGTCCTTTTCTAACTACTGAGGGGGATAGTTTAAAGTTTTTGGGTTTCAGTTCTTTCGCATGTAGTTCAGCTTTTTTTGCTTGGGTTGTCTTAAGATGTAGCACCTTTGTTTATTTTCTTGTAAAAAAAGTGCTTGATGCAATATTTAGTTTTGATATCAATAGAAAATAAACATTTTGCAATAGCGTAGTTCCACTTAAAATTAGTCGTAGCCTTAAAAATTTATGTCCCTAATAGTCCCTTTTTCCCCTACGCACATGTTTGGAATCTGTTGCAAGCCCTGGCTGTGTGATTCTACAAAAATTTTAAAACCCTCAATTCCAATTTTTAACATGTATGAATCAAGAATCAATTCGTTTGTTTGACTATTTTTATACAAAGGTTGGACAATGAAACTGAAACTTCCGGGGAAATTATTATGTAGTTTTACCTCTTCCAGAAATATTCTGATTACACATAGGACCTGTGGTGGTCTCGTGTACAAAAGTCAGATACAACTCCTAGGCACTAGTGATTACTTTTGTCTAGTGGTTAGCACGCCCTATTTCGGAGCTGAGGGTACGCTGTTTGCCTTTCCAGTCTTCTGCCACAGACCCTTAGGCATGAATTAAAAATGTATTCTATGTATGCATATTAGACTTACCACTGGTAGCCCTATAGTTTAGTCATTCACAGTCAGTAAATGTATCTTCATTTGTGGTATTGGATCAATAGCCCATAAGACGATGAATTCCTTTCTAAATTCTTGCATTGATAAATAGGAAAGCTAAAGTTTATGATCATACAATTTTCAGATTGAAAGAGTTTTTCCTTTAAATTAACTTTTTCAAATCAGTAAAAATACCATTACAAATTTGAGAAAAATATTTTGATGAAATCCCAAGTATTTATCTACAAACATCTTTTATGCGAATTTTCCGCTAGTTATATTAATTCAACCACCAATTACGTTATATGCGCAGAGTCAGTGGCGTACAAAAATTAGGAAACTAGCTTAACAGCGCGATAAGTCTTAAAAACGACGAAGTTAATGATTCAATACATGTGAAATTCTTTCTTTTAATAATCACTTTGAAAATTGTATAGCTCTCTTTAAATAATACTAGGTAGTTCTTCCCCCTGCTCGCTAAAGCTCACCAATCCCCGAATTATTTCTCTTGGATTCAATATGCAAAAGCAGTGAACATGTGATAACCCTCTTGTCTAGAAACTCAAATATTAACGTACATTATATTATTTTGCAAGAAACAGTCCCAGAAGCATTTTCTTTCAAACAAAACCTTAAATTTTGCATAAAATGCTCGACTATTATGAAAAAAGTCTCTATCCGTCTTTCAGAAACCTCGTTTCAATAATTTGTAAATTTTATGAGTATACGATTTTTGATACTAACGTTGGCAATACTGGCTAAAATATAAACCTCGCATAAAGGTTGAATGGCATTAAATTGAAATCAATCGAGATAAAAAATAAATGAATAGTTATTGATATATGAAAAGAAAGATAAACTTGCATGAACTTGGACTGTAGGATTTGCTTCGACTTGTGGTACTCTTTTCAGGAACGATACCAAGAAACCCTTTTGTGTAAGGAAAGCGACCATCTGAGTTAATCCTGTAAAAAGAAGAGAAAAAACCTCAATTTCCATGAAATAAAATAATCACTTACTATTAATGATTTCAGGTTTAGATTTTTGTTCGGTTTTCATTGCTCTGTTTTCTTGATTCCTCATGTTTTTTATTTACATTTTTGAAAATTTTCCTTTTAATTTACCAGAAAAAATACAGAAATATAATGGTGTGATTCGCCAAATATGTGTGATAAACTTTTTACTAACATTCGTATCACCTGATACAAATCTTTCAAATGGCCTTTTACTGATATTGGGGAGTATCGAGTTTGTTAGCGATGAATTTTTACCACAATGTTTCGTTCTTAAGTACAAGTCTGTTGCACAAAAGCGCTCGTAACACCGTAACCCTCTTATAAAATTTTCTAAAGGAGGTCAAGTTAAATTGCCACCCCTCATGAGTTTCGTCTGAAATCGAACACTCATAATAAAATACGAAAGTAGTTGATATATGGGGCTTCAGCAACACAAGGCGGTGATGATGCCACCGGAAGTGGCCACGGTCCGGTTATGCCGTCATCAGAACCCACATAACCAAAAGTGGAGTTCTGTTGTTTTACTTCTGCTGTTGAGCTGTTTACCACCAGCTTTAATTTTGGTTTCGAAATACACTATTTGTGACGTCATCGTGGGAAACTAATAAAGTTTAATAAGGTAATTGACAACACCTTTTAGCTGTGATTTAAGACGGCGATGTTGATTTGTAATAGTACTTGAGGTATGTAATGGTACTTTTAAAAGAAGACATTTTATAGTTATTGTCGGTGGTTGGTTTTGGCAACGCCAATTAAAAACTGTGCTAAAGGAATAGTGGGGTCTAATATGTCTCTATGCTTAACTGGTTTAAAACGGGGACAACTACTTTAAATCTAAGCTTTTGTTGTAAATTTCTTTTCTTGAAACACATTCGTGTCGTTCTCCACAGAATGCAATATTTCAGCAGTAGGAGAGAAAAAAAATTAGTGAAATTTTTAAACTCTTAAACTTTTTTCCCCACACAGAAATTATCAATTAAAATTTAATTATGACAGAAGAAATCGTCTGATAGTATATATAGATCATCCATAGTTATTCCATGACAGGGGCGGGGCGTACTGGCCATAGGGTGGTCCGGTAAAATCACCAGGATGTTCAGCGTCTGTAGAAGGCGGGTCAATCAGGGAACAGATATTTTTTTTAAAATAAGTCTTTCAATATAATTAGTTGCCCTCTTAGATGCTCATTTTAAAAAGTCCAATGCATTCAAAACCCAATCACTCCCACCAGAACTATTAACTGTCATTGTGCTATTACTTTACTTTCAGAGAAATATAGTTTGCACATTAAAAACTGCTTAAAATTTCACATTACTTTAATTTTATAGATTATATGGAATTTAGAATATTGATTCAGTTAAATTTATATATTATCATATTAAGAATATTTACTTATTTTACAACTTTTAAGATTAAATATATATCAATGGTTTATGGAAATCAAGTTCATTCAAAGGAGGTTTATAAATAGCAGAGACCGAGAAAATTTGATTTAATTATGCTGTTTATTAAAACAATTCAATTATTAAAATTAATACAATGAATAAATCTATTTAATTATTAAATATAAGTATTTAAATAAAAAATATATTAATTTAATTATCAAAATGAATTATTCAGTTATTGAAATTATTTTATGAAAAATAATTATTAAAATTTGATTCATAATCATACTGAAAGTTTGGTTCGGTATAAATCTAAAATCACCGGGCCGATTTTATGTCCCAGTACACCCCTGTCCCATAGGATGATGTCTACGGACATGACGATTTTCTTGTGATTGTTTAATTCCAAACGAAACTTCAGGTTTATAAACATTAGATTACTAAATTAATATGCGTACTACTAATACTATCAAAGGAGTAATTAATAATAAGTATTTCATTTTTCTTACCTGATTTTATCTTAATCACTGATATAATGGTATGATCTTTATAGTTGCACGTATTTCACATGTAAATAATAGAATATGATTGTTGCATTGGAAAATGGATATAAAAATGTGTATTGGAACCAAAATGATCACATTATTACACTTCTTTCCAATATCATCGTTTGATTTGTTGTGTCACCTGGTGGCAGGGCCGCCGACAGGATTTTCGGGCCCCTATGCAACTGTCCCTCGGGCCCCCTACCCCTCACTCTATATACCCATACACACACTGCCGCCCGTAATAAAACGGTAATATCTCCCTATTTATAATTTTTTAAAAATACTTAGGTTTTTGTAAGTGGAGAAGCGTATATAGTAAAAAAAATTCGTTAACAGAAATATGGCACCAGCGTTGATTGGGTTGCCGACATTCAGGTGTGAAGTCGGGACACAATCGGGAAGCTTGCGCATCGGGAAATTTTTTTAAACTCTACAACCCTGGACATTATCAATAATACTATTAAATATCTTTAATTTGCTGAATAAATACCTTCTTCAACTATCCCAATACAGGCGGAGTTTGGGTCATTACTGTTCCCAACTTCAGCTGTTTAAATCTTGAGAATTCCAACATCTAATAAAGATCTGTTTCCTTTAGCAGATTTCAGAATTTTAGGTTTCTTTTCTCTTCGTTTATGACAACCAGATTATAACCAGACAACATTTTAACTTAATTGTTTCCGAAATATTCAAGGTGTTATTCAACTTTAACAACTTTTTTCCCCTTATATCACTTTTAAAAGTAAAATTATTTGAAAAATTTAACTTCCAAGCACATTAAAGTACAAATACTTAAAATTAGTAATTTAATATGTATAAATCCCTTAGATTGGAGGCTATAACAATTCGCATCACTAAAAATTGAAATAACAGATGTTCGTAAAAAAGTTTGCTTACTATCAAAAATAATTAAAGGCTTAAAAATTTACCTACTAGATACGATGAAAGATAAATTTCTTAAAATACAATATTCTCAAGTTTTTTTCAGAAAGTCTACTTCATTCGATGAAGAAAGCTGTACAGTGTACAAGGGGGGGTCGAAGTAAATTTTTAATTATAAGCGAAGGCAATTTTGTCCTCCCCCCTCCCCCCTCCCTAGCTAACCGTTCTAAAAAAAACCTTTTATGTAAATGTTACCTCTAATTTTTAAGGTTCGGAATCCCATCATTTTTAAATGCTTATGTTCTTTAAAAGTTAAGTACAAATATGCAAACTATTTTTTAAATATGAAAGTTATTAAAAATATATACTGAAAGTTTAATTTAAGTACAATGAGATTACATAAGTAAGAAATATTTTGAATATTGAAATTTATAAAAATATGTTTCTTTTGCCTAAATTAAGATAAATAAATATTAGTCGGCAAAAATTGGACGCAATTAAAATTTGTACTTGCAGCTAAAAATTAAATCGAAAATTTCAATTAAGTCATTAAATTCTTTGACATGATTCCCTCAATTACAAGTGTATATCCAAAATCTTTTTTTTATCTGTCAATTAAATAAACATGAACAATCCTCATTTTGTTTTATTTATTAAAATGTTAAATTATTCTTGGTTTAGTGCATAAAACTTCCCCTTTACAATCCACATATCATCTGCAGTAAATAATTACTATAGCAATATGTACCACTTTATACTCCCACACCATTCATTTTTTAACTTAACAAGCTATTAAATTCAAAAGTTAATCCTAGGACTGACAATCAGTGCAAAAAAATATTAAAGTAAAAGTAAAATGAAAATTTCAACAGCAGTTATAATAAAGGTGGATCATGATCGTGTACCCACACGATTAAAGTTGGCCCATTTATTAGAGTGCATACATTTTCCAAATGGTTCACAAAAATGATTTTTAATGTGCTTTTAATCAAATTATAATCAATAAGATTTTATTAAAACAACTTTTTAATATTTTTATAAAAGAGGGGAAAAAAAAAAAAAAAAAAAAAAACCGTTCGGAAAGTCATTTTTTATTAATAATTGACGGTTTTGTTTTAGATATTAAATGTATATAAAAAAATTAAATTATTAAATATTAGAGAATTCACATTTCCTTCGCTGCGAAAAAGTGTTTTAAAACTTTTGTTCAGAAAGCAATATTAAAATAAAATATATATCTTACAAAGGATAAAATACTGATACATTATTTTTATTTAGTTACTTAATTAGTAATTTAAGCAAATATCTAATAAAAAAACACTTCATTATCAGAGTTCAGTTAGCAATTACAAATAGATATACAATAATAAATATTTTGTTAAATACTATTTTTCATACTTCATTGGATAATAAAAAATTTAGCTAGTTCCGAATAAAACATATTTTGCTTCATTTCAAGTTTATCGTCAAGTCAAAATCTCGATGGGGATTCAACAGAATTGATGGTATACATATATAAATATATAAAAATAATCTGAACTTTATCACTTACCAATTATCACCAATACTGCCAAAATACCGTAAAGTAGAATAGGAATTAACTCAAATGGTGTGGGGGGGAGGGGGAAGTATCGCAGAACCACGAAGAGAATCAAGTACAGTACCGACTCAACAATAGTTAAAATTGTGAACTGTATCCATACCATATAACTTCTATCTGGGTGTCATGTATTTGTCAGTACAGTATGTGTCTGTTGCAATTTCCTATTGGACCACCCCATCCAGTCCTGCAAACGAAACGTAATACCCCCAAGCAATAGTTTGGTGAATGGCCTTTCATGGAAAGTGACATTAGCAAACCCCCTGCTTTTAAAATTCCAACTCGAGAAGCAATTAGTTTATGGCCAACCCCTGGGTCCTGTCTATTGTAGAATTTGTGACATAGCTGTCGAGAAACATAGATAACATCTAACATCGCTTTGTAATTTCTCTCCCGTCTCACCCTGAGGCAAAGTTTTTTTTTGGAGAGTGTTTACTACTTGGGAAGTAAAGTGGTGTTGGCGACATCTAGAGAAAAGAACCCTATTTTCTCACGCGATCTTAAGATCATGTCTACTATTTTTCCTCAAATGCTTACTATTCTCTTGAGAAACTTGGAAAGGCAATATTACACTTTATATATTGCGTTTTCCATTATGAGCAAAATCTATAATGTTTTACATCAATGGTTAATGTAACTTTTTTGAACGAGCAATTTTAAGAAAAAATTAGGAAAATGTTATTTTAAAATGTGTTATTTTAAATTTTGATGTGCAAACAAATGAATTTGTATTAGTTGAAAAATCAATAGTATAAATAAATTGGAAAATGTTTTAAAATATTCTAGATGTTTTAATCATGAATTAAAAAAAAGTTGTGAGAAACATGCTTATTGTTTAACAAGTCTTTATTTTACCCACTCTGAATAGGTAAGAATTAAGTAATGGCACTAAGTTGAAGAAGAAAAAAAAAAGTATGTTCAATACCACAGAACTTTGTTGAACAATTTTTACAAGTCGCAAGTCTTTATAAAAATTTAAATACATTGAAATGTCCATAT
Source organism: Linyphia triangularis (assembly GCA_963978545.1). Lineage (NCBI taxonomy): Eukaryota > Metazoa > Arthropoda > Arachnida > Araneae > Linyphiidae > Linyphia > Linyphia triangularis. The sequence goes on along the minus strand of OZ021726.1, from coordinate 46,279,365 downwards.
TTTTTTAAATTAATGTATTATATTAAATTTAAATTAAAAAAAGTTTGATAAAATTGAATACATTTTGAATTTTATTGAAATAGTCTTTCTCCTAAATGCTTGAAATAAAGGAAAAGAAAGTTAAGAATTTTTTTTATATTTTAATATTAATAGGAATTCGTCAAAGTAATTAATAGAGACTGCCAATGTAAAAAAAATAAAAATGGGAGGAAAAATGCGAATTATTAAAAAAATATGCATTTTTTTTAAACTAAAAATCTCCCCCTTAATATATTCTAAGAAATATTTCCCCCTGAATACAATTGTACAAATGTATAGCGACAGAATCTTAAAATTTCGGGCTGAACTTTTTGGCAAATAATAATAATAATAATAAATTATATTTGTACTCGTGAGGGACCGTGGCTTCCAAGCAGGGTCTGACCATGACAAGTTGGGGCCCAAGGTCCGGAGACATTTTGGGGCTCCTCTTATGCTCTTATTTTAAACGCGTGATTTATTGGAAATAGGCTTGACACAAAGTCAAATGAATTACCATTAATTATAGAAAAAGTTGATAAATTAATGTTAATATTTTTTACTAAAAGTTTTTTTTTTTATTTATCACAAATTAAGAAACAAATTTCAAACAATCAAATTTAAAAATCATAAAAGGAAAAACTTTGTTATGTATAGCATTACATTTCACTATCACAATGTGTAGTAATATCCGTGACAACAATATCTGCAGCATTATTCCCAATTTCAGAGTCGACATTTGATGATCTCTCAATAAATTCGTCAATACTTCCTTTCAATTTTGTTTCCCTCTATTTTTCAAGAAAGCTGGTTTTTTACGCTTTTAAATTATGGTTTGGTTTATCTCATTAAATACATTCTGGGATACTAGAGACGGTTCAAGATTAATACAAAATGATTTATTTTTTTTATCAAAATTCTTTTATATTGATTATAAACGATATTCACATAGCTTTTGTGAAACGAAAGTTATAGGTCTACAGACAATTTCGGGGCCCCCTAAAATCATGGGACCAAAGCCCGGGCCTTGTGTCTCTAAGCGATGATCAGGGCCTATGTCCATGAGCAAGTGGCGGGCACATAAACGAAACATTTAATTTAAAATTGATACACGTGCTTATTTTTAGTGTATTTATGATTATGTAGTTTAAATTGAAATATAATATATTTATTCTGTTGGGACAACAATCGACGGGGCCCTTTCGAAGTTCAATGCTTGATGTTTAATTCTTGTTTGTTTAGATGTTTTTAACGTTGCAAGCAGGGACGAAGCGAACGGGGGGCGTAGGGGGCGACTCGCCCCCCAAAAGTTTTAGAAAATTTGGACAGTTGGCAAATTTTTAAAATTTTATTGAGTTCTTTCTTTTTCTAAAGTCGATCCACCATAAAATTGAATTGAATAATAAAAAAAAATAGAAAAAAAATAAATAAAATAAAAATAAGTTGAACAAAAATATTAGAAATATCGGAATGTAACGTGACCCGAGTTTGATGAATCGGCATTTTTACACTAGAAGTCTATTATAGGGGAGTTGGTGTCTTTTTACCGCCTACGATGATGGACTGCCGAACGCAAATATTACCATATAAATATCTTCGTTATCTCACCCCGTCAAAGATTTTAGAAAGACTGGTAGTCGGCAAATTTCCTCTCTTTAAAAAATGCCTACTGACGGATGTTTCAAAACATATTGAATGGGAAAAGTATAATTGAAATCATCATTAGTATTACAAAATTGTGATCACAATGCAACCTATGTTGACGGTCGGCAATTTTGAATTGGAGTAAGTATATCCTTTTTGACAGGAACTTTAAAATAATCTAATCATTGATATCTTCACTGACATTATATAACTTTTATGTGTTACAGTAAATGATATACTTCTATTTGTGGTACGTCAGATAACGCCTCAAAAACCATGATATACACATTAAAAGTCATTTATATAAAGTATACAATGTACGTCATATGAGTTAAAGGTATTATACAAAATTTCAAAACACCAAAATTTTTGTATACGAAAATTGACCCACATTTTACAAAGTTATTGCAATTAATGCCAAGTAAAACTCCATAAATGATGTTATATACAGGATGGCCATAAAGAAACTTTGCCGATATATGGACCTCTAGCGACAGTCTCGTTCAACTGATCGAGATGAGATTTCAGGTATAGTTATTCAGAGGTATGAGAACGGAATTCTGTGAATTTCAGCAAAATGGCGCTCATGATTACGCCGATTATAGTTTTGAATGGCAACGTCTACTTTTTCCTATCGAAAAATGATCATCCCATGCGAAAACTTTACAGAGCGTTGGAACGGTACGTGAATCACAAAAAATGGATACGTAATGGACGCACTGAATACAGATCTTCGAACGGCGGACAAAAACACGATCGGAGCAATGGAGGCCGCGCTCGTCAAATATTCAGCTTAAAAAACCGATTAAATTGCCTGCGATGGCACTCATGTGAACTTTGGCCTCTGTCAAATGCAAATTTCCATCGGGCCCCTCTATCGCTTTTTTGTTGGCCGTTCGCAGAGCTTTTTTTCGTGAGTGCATAATGCATCCGGGTTTTTTTTTTTTTTTTTTTTTTTTTGTGATACATGTACCGTTTTAATGCTCTTTAGGGTTTTCTCATTCGCTGAGCATTTTGCGACAGGAAAAAGTAGGCATTGTCATTCGAAAATTTTGAGTGTATGTAATTATTACTATAACCGTGAGCGCCATTTGTTGAAATTCACAGAATCTCGAGCTCATATCTCTGAATAACTATACCTGAAATCTCATTTCGATCTGTTAAACGGGAAGCTAGAGGCCCATATATCGGCAAAGTTTCTTTATGACCATCTTTACCTCATATATTGAAAATGCATTCCCAAAATAGTGCATGCAAACGCAGACCAAACGGTATAGTGGTTAGCGTGCTGGCTTCTAGACCGCGAGGTTGCGGGTTCCGAGTCCCGTGTTAGGCATGGGTGTTTGTAAATGTATGTTGGTTTGTTAAATGACGAAATGTTTCGGCGCATTATAGCCCTTGTGTTGCTGACGGCGCCAGATAATCTGAATATAACCAACCAGCCACATGTAAACTGGAAGGCGATATCGAAATTATTCCAACAAAATAATCTTTGGAAAAGTATTGAAAGGTTTATTATAATACTATCTAAAATTCTTAATGTTTCCCGTGCTCAAATAGCTGTGACCTGACATTGTCCGGTACAACCAGGTTCAGTCTATTGCAAATTATGAGTATCCTTTCACTCCTATTCTCGAATTCTGATGCAGTTTGGCAGTTGTATTGCCCTTGCGCCTAATAAATCTGAAAAACAACCAACCAACCTGTCCTGGATTTCATCACTTTATACTCTAAATATCGGGAAAAAATTTTCTTTCAGATAAACTAAGAAATTTGTTTAGTCTAAATACCTTTAAAAATATTTCAAATTGGATCAATAAATCTCAAATTAGGATCATAACCATTACATGCGGGTAAGGGAAATGGGGGTGGGTTTTTAGAAATTTCATGTTGACAGTGACGTTTCTCTTGCTTTGAAGATCAAATGTGCAACTTGTTCTTCCTCAAGATTGGAATAACACTGTAGATTTGAATACCCCCCTCCCCCCACCTTTCCCAAAAAACCCCACTGATTTATAGATCTGAATATTTTGTCTCTAAATTCGAAGTTCAATTAGTTGCGAATAATTTAATTTTCTGCATATAAATATTATAGTTTGGTTTAATGCTAAAGTAATCCATTTTCATTCTCATCCTTAATCCATTTTCATTTCATTTTTAATCCCGCTTAGGAAAAAAACCCTAGCATTTTCAAGTATACTTTCCTTCTTGAACAAATGATTATTGTTAAAAAAAAACGAGTGATATTTGCAGAAATTATTGCTGAAAAACCACACCACATCAGTGAAAAACCACAAAAAAATCATTAAATTAAATCCATCAATTTTGGTAAAAATATCTATTCGAAGTAACTACTTTTAAGAAGTAGGTTCCTGGATGGAATTGTTACAAAAAAATTAAATTTTACTACTAACACACTTTTCAAGAAAAATCAAAATCTTTCCTTTTTTAGTTAGGAAAATGTGTTAAAAAGTATTTAAAAATTAAATAATTAACAAAACGTTTTTAATAATTATTGTCTTTTGCAATGCAATTATAGTGTCCATGAGTGCCTATTTGATTATTTGCTGGGATATGTAAGGCGACAAAAGTTTTTGTTTAATCCTTGATTTTTCGAAGATGGGAATTGGATTTCGTAATTGGATGTTAGTTAATAATTGTGCATTAATGTTCTGTTCGTAATTGGATGTTAGTTAGTAATGGGAATTGATAAATTTAAATCTCTATATTTTTTTCTTGTAAATTTTACCACTTTTTTTCCACGTTACTTTATTTTTCGAAAGCCAGAGGGGAGGGAGTGAAAGTGCATGTTTCTTATGTCCCTGACATTGTATCTATTATAAAAATTGCAGTGCTTCGCCTAAGAAATTTTCTGAAATAGCAATAGTCCGTCAGAATTTTAAAACGAAGAATTTCCAGAATTTGTTTTTTGATCAACCTTTATACAATCCTTTATAAAAAAGTCACCTATTTGATCAATAATTTTCATCTATTTAATTCCATGTTAAAGTGCTATTTCCAACCACTTTTACACGTTTAATTAATTTTTTTCAAAATTGCAATTTGAAAATTTAAAAAAAAGTTGTATCAAAATGAAGCACTTGTACTACTCAAATCACTAAATTGGTTTGAGATTGCGGAGAAAAATTCTATCTATCTGCAAGGTATAAATGCCCCCCGCCCCCTGCCCCTAAATAAAAACGCTTCCAAAAATAATCTCCTTTGTTCGGAGAGGAAGGGGTAATTTACTATAAAGAAATGAAAAAAATAAATGAATTTGAAGGAACTTTAATTATAATGTGATGGGAATTTACTTAAAATTTGACATTAATTAAGTATTAATAAAATGCCATAAAATATTAAAATTTCTTTAGACGGTAATTTAAAAGTAATTAAAATTAATTGAACATTAAATAAAATAATTCACAATTAAATAAAAAAACGTATTAACAATTAGTTATACATTAATTAATAATTAATTATTTATATATTAATTAAAAATTATTTTTACGTTAATTTTACATTAATAAAAATTAGTTAGCAATTTATTAACACCTTAATTTATATTTTCTACATTTACACGGGACATGCTTTGATTTCAGTCGGCAAAAGGATGTCTACGCCCCTCCAACCAAAATTCTTAGCGACGGCCTTGGTTGCAAGACGTACTTGTAAAGAGCCCCACAGAAAATTATTTATTCCTAGTACGTATACACAGTTTGGGTGGAAATTAACATAGTAAATTTATTGTTTACTATAGTTTATTATTACGTTATATTTTGGGTTCCGGGTCTCCTAGGGCATACTTGATGCTTATTACGTGTTTGTTTATTCCTAAAAAAATTACAATGAACTCTCGTCTATGAATTGGCAATTAATAACTTTTGCATGTACTTAAATAAATTTTCACGTTTAAGAATAAATATCGTATTTTATATGGCACGGGGCCCTCGAAAAGATCTAAGGCACGGGTCATCAAATGCCATATTGTAGATTAACTCTTACCTCATTCTAAACCTTTGTCCACGAAATAACACTATAATTTTTTCAATAAATATTGCTTGCCTTTGAAGTCAGAGCTCGTTAGGGGCCCCTTACAGGTTTATCAATATTCACTAGAAGCAAAAAGATTACTTACTAAGCGTCAAAAGAACTACAAAAAGTAAAAATCGGATAACTCCCACTCTGATAGAGCAGACATACATTAGACACCATGGATATACCATATGTATGGTTAATTAAAAACTTGCCTTAGGCTACAATCTGTTGTTGGTAATTAAAGGTTCTCTTGACAACTGTCCCCCATAGTCTCTCCCTCTACTTGTGGTTTGCGTCTGTTAGACGGTGTAGCAAAAAAAAAAAAAAAAAAAAAAAAAAAGAAGACCGGTACTGGTCGTATATTGCGGGCCCTATTTGGAATGGCGGCCCACTATCATTTGCACTGTTTTGCCCCCCCCCCCCCGTCGGCGACTCTGCCTGGTGGGCTCTTAAACAACTATTAACGGACATGATGCGTTAATTTTGCGACAAGAGATATTACATCAATTGTAATGCAATTACTACTCATAGTATACTCTTAGTATACTTGACAGCTAAAAAAAATAGAGATACCAAGGAATGATGCAAAATTAAAGTACTAATAAAATAAGCAACCTGAGGTTGCAACAGTCTACGGAAATGACAAATCATGTTCATGGACTTATTTATTTTAAGTATAAACATATTTTTAAATTTAAATAACGTGTTTTGAGGAATCTTGATTACATTAAAATCTATTCCATAGTTAACAACCCAACTTATATAACGGGGGAAAAAATTGCTGCAACAAACTTTTGTGCGTTTTAAGGAAAATGATCCATCCCGTGAAATTTTCTGAAATTTGTTTTATTTTCCTAGAAAGAACTGTTTTTTGTTGTAATGTTTGTGAACGATTGACATTTTTATGATTTTGTAGCAAGAGAAATACTCCACTACTCACAATAATTAATATTGTGAAGCCAATAATGCCTTATATTAGTTTTACGTTTTTTTTTTATAAACGTTATTTTGTATAAATTCCGCAACAAAAAAATACCATGCTGAATATTAGTGGCCCAAAAAACTGAAGGAGCTTCCACCCCCACCCGGCTCTCCACCATTGCTTAGCACTGCTCTTTTTTAGAATATAAAGGATACATTCCGACCAACGCTATTGCGCCGGGTACATACATTTGAATAACTGTAATGGTTTTTGGATATGAGTATTGACCTTACAGCTATAAGGAGTTTGTATTTTTTGTTCATATAGTATGACGTACATGTAGAAACACTTGGAAGATTAAGAAAGTATCATAGAAAATCACTTACTCGATTTGAATTTCATCAATCTTCTCTGAATTTGTTGTAGCCTCCAGCATAATTGTCGACATCTCTGTCAAATACGTATAACGTCCCGACAAATTTTCTTGTGGCTGCTTCTGAATCTAGAAGGCAGTTTCACATTTTAAAAATCTTGTTTTAAAGGAGACCTGATTGAATTGTTAATGTTAAATACGTTCTTATCTTCACTCACTTCCAAAAGTTAAGCACGGAGAGGAAAATGTTAATTTCCGTAAGTCATTCTGAATTAAAGGAGCTGAAATTTGCTGCAAAGGTAGAAGGAAGTATGCAAATATGTTAGGTTGCAGCCAATCACGGTTTCGCGTCGAGAAATATACAAAACAGGCAGTCATATAAGAAGCCGGCATTGTGAAGGGTTACAGGAGTTGCATAGAAGTGTTGATGAAAGGTGTTTAAGAACATTCGTAAGATTTGTTTTCAAGCTAGACGTGTTTCTATGGTTTCCAGAAGATGGATGGAAGATTTTAGGCTCTGACGGGCTGTCGGATGCATTGAAGCAGAACAATCTATCACAGATGTTGCTCTTTTCTTCTGCTTTCAACATTTCGTCCTTTCACGATTATGAAAACAATTATAAACCAGCCAAACAGTTGTCCGAAGACCTGTAGCCGGTCATCCAAGGCTTACGACCCTCGCAGAAGATCGATAAATTGCTATTGTAGCTAAGCGGAATCGAAGATCGCCCTCCACACGTGTGACATCTATGGTTGCAGCGGCCATTGGTAAGACGATATTTGCCACTACTGTTCGTCGAAGGCTATACTAGAAGACAGTCTGAGTTGAGCTCACTCAGTGCTCTACAACCATAGAGGAACCGGTTCCTACAGCGTATTCAATGAGCTCAATTCATCCTGTCTTCTAGTATAGACATGAATGGTTTGTACGCATGGGTATCACGAGTGTGTGTATTCCTTTATTCGTCCAATCCAAAGGGGCACGATTAAAGTGGTGCCACCAGCTTGTGAATTGGACTGTGTCTGATTGGGGCAACGTTATGTTCACAGATGAATTCAGATTTGACCTACAACCCTTTGATAAGAGTGTAAGGGTATGGAGAGAACAAGGCACACGCAATTGGCTGAACATCACGTTTTCCGCAGTAGAAACATCATAGTCTGGGCAGGGATTTCATTGGGATATAGCACCGACCTGCACATTTTCAGGCGATGTTCTGGGACGGCTGTAAGTTATCGAGATGAAGTCTTGGACTCAATTGTGAAACTGTACGTTGCAGCTGTTGGTCTTCTTTTGTTTTAATGGACAATAATACGTGTCCCCATAAATATGCCATCGTTGACGACTTTCTGGAGAGTGTTAGGGGATTGCGAGTATGGTGTGTGCAATCTTTTTGAGTCGATGTACCTATCCCTCCCATGCAAGGGAAAACGCAACTCCCAATTTCTTAGTTACGTCTTTATTGGTACATATCTAATACTCTAATGAATGATACAAAACAGTTATATTCTGATTACACAAAAGCGCCATCTATCGGGCGTACATTACAAAACAATTCTTAACATGGTGTGGCTTACTCGGCGGACCTTAATCCAATTGAAAATCTTTAGGATACCCTCGGCCGGGCTGTATGTAAACGTTTCCCACCTCCAACCACTCTCAATGATTTAGAAACTGCCATACAGGAGGAAAGCCGATTGCTGAATTTTGCGGTAGTTGATCACCTCGTAACAAGCATGATCACACGCTGTACACTTTGTTTGCAGATGCGGGTGCTCACATACCTTATTAATGTCGGTTTTTGTTGTTTGTTTAAATTTAAACATCATTTTGATAATGACGCCATCTTATAATGTATGAAAATTCAATAGGTTTTTTTTTTTTATCTTTTTTTTATCTTTGTTTGTAATTCTTTGTTTTGTTTCATGAATAAACATAGAGATACTTACTTGCAGCATTTCGTGTCAATCAAAGCAGTACTTATCAATTTTTTCGTATTTTAGTGTTTCGTACTTAACTTTTGGAAGTGAGTGTATTTTTTTAAATTTCTTTTATGGAAATAAATAGTTATCCTTTTTTAGTCACAAAGTATAGAATATGTACTTTTTAACATTCACTTGAAAATTTGAATATATTTCATGCACAAGAAATTTTCACTGTGTTTCATTGCCTGCTTAATAGTTAAAACAAATGGAATGATTTAATTGTGGCTCCTTATGGTAAATCAATTACTATTTTCTTTTGATCCCTATCATTTAAAGAAACAACCCGGAATATATATACGCTGTAACTGTTGGGGCAACACTTGACAATGAAATTTTATCCATATTGATGTGTGAATTCATTAAAAATATCTTTCGTCTACAAAGGCCTTTTTTCCCTCATTAATCATGATTTATATACAATACTGTTGCACAAATTGTCTGTATATAGTGTAAATAGTGACGTATTATTTTAAAATTCTATTGTAATTTATTTTTATCTTATTTTATTTATTAACGGCGATTATACAGGTTAGAAAAAGGTGGCAACACCTAAAGCGATCGAGCAATTTCGAGATGTTTCTTTTCCGATGATTTGGCAGGAAATTTCGCGAATGTTCTCTCGTGCCAAGTATATAAAGACCGACGATCGGGAGTTTTGAGATTGACTTCGGACTTCGATGAAAGCTTATCGCTTTGTTTACCTATGGGAGTGAGCTTGTATAATCGCTGTATTCGAAGTTGTTTTTGCTGAAGCTTGTGTTGAAGCTTGAGAGTAACCGTTGCCTTTGCATAAATTTTGTGAGTTTTCTGAAGAGAGAATAAATATTTTTTTATACCGTAAAAACTGTGCCATCATTGCCTCTGTGGAAAAATTCATAACAATACTTTTCCTATAACCTCGATGGAAGATTCAAATATGAACCAACATAAAAGTTTTCAAAAACGAAGGAGAAAAAAATTCAAATTTCGTGATTTGCAAAAAAATTATCTTCAATACTTAAAATTTTTGTTAAACAAGCTTTTATTTTCAGCGAACATCTAACTTTTGTGATGGGTTAATATAAATTAAAAGTAATTTAAAAACTGAAAAAACAAACTTAGTGTGCTTCACTTGTAAACTGACGATATGGAAGTGTTCGAAAGAAGGGCACTACAAGAGGAGGATTATACTAGGCCTCACCAATGAAAATTGTTTGGATGGGACATAGCACCCACTGTCGAACGGGGGAACTTTCAGTTTTGTAAAATTTTATAATACTCACCGAACGTGGTTCTCCCATCACGAGCTCTGCCACCCGCGACATTCCGATGAGCCTCTCTCGAGTCTCCTTCCTCTTAAGATCTTTTTCTTCCAGTGTCCTTTGGTAGCGTTTTTGGTCTGCAACAATCTCATTTAGCTGCTCAATCTGGTCATTCCTCTCATACACCTGCAGAATCGTGGAAACTGATTTTCAAAATTACTACCAAAGACTTTTTATGTGTTGTTACAAAAAGAAAACAGTTTCAGTTAAAATTTTTTTTTTTTTTTTTTTTATTTTTTTTTATTTTTTATAACGGGGTTGTTGATCTAATTTTTACAAGGGCAGATTGTGCTTTTGTTTCGACCCTAAGTTTTATTTATCAGTTTGTTTTTTTAAAAATATTATTCAATATTTAAAAGTGTAAGAATGAAATGCAATTTTATAAAAAATACAAGATTTTCTAGGAAAATATATCTAATATTTAAATCCAATAAAATTAAAGGGTTAAATACAGGAAGGAAATACCTAACAAAAAACTAGTTTTTGTAAAATTCTTTATTTAAGTACTCACTTTTGTAGCAGTTTAGAAATTCAGAGTGTGTGTCAGAAGTTAGCCTAAACAACATTCCTTCATTCATTGCAAAAACTCAGATTAAAAAAAAAAAAAAAAATCACATACTCTCTTCAACCACTTAGTCCCAAGAAGTACAGCGGTATTTGCCAATGTCGAAAACTGGGGTTCTGGGAAGACTGGTTGGTCCATGACGAATCTCGAACATCGTTACAAAATACACGATTTTTACGACGTAAGCATGTCAAAATCATCGCATATACGATACGATATATATATATATATATTACCCCTCCGTCCTTTCATACAATACTATATTTCAATTTTAAAATTCTGCATCAACATTTCAAAACCACTAGTATATTTTACCCAGCACTGGGCGAGATTGACCAAGATCCGTAGCAATGGCCTGTCTACGACGGTCCTCATCGGAATTGGCCAATGTCAAGCCGATATTGGTCACCGGATTTGAGCTACTGGGGGATCTTCAACTATTTTAAAGCAATATAGATTTCCGTTCCCTCATGAAAGATTTAAAAAAATAGTGTGAAATATGTTTTTTTATTTACTCTATTTCAATTTCCTCTATTCAATTTCTAATCAGGATCTTAAGGTGAGCACTGTGTCTATTTGGTTCTAAAGAGAAAAAAAAAGAATTTTTATTTAAAAAATACGAAATAATGGCCATACGAATTTTATTTTTCATGAAATATGTTATGCTATTTACTAAGCTATAGTAGTAGTACACCAAAGCATGCCAAATAGCAAAAAGAGGAATGTTATCTTTTTTTTAACGGTATCTTGTGTTTATTCGAATAATTTAATATTATGTAATTGAAACTTCAAAGATCTTTCGTGCACCTTTCTTGTCACAATTTCCGATACTAAATTTCTCTGTCACTTAAACACAATATATTTTGGGGCCATTTTAATTCCTATTGTACTGGACCTGAGACCAGAAGCATTTAAATTGGATCCTGCTTGTGTAGTTGATACCTCAAGATATTGAAGAGCATTAATCGTATTTTCTCTATTTACCCTTAATATATATAGTACAACGCCATAGTAAAAATTTACTTTTGTATAAATTCTTTCAGAATTTTAGATTTAGGAAGTTAGTATACTGAAATCAGGTAGTATTTTATACTTTTCCCGGTATCTAACTAGAAACCTCTCCGGAAATCTTTCACATAAATTATCACCTTTTTCTCTAGCTCCTGTATTAGTGACTCAAACTTCGCCTGCAGCTCTTCAAAAGAATCTGAAGCTTCTTCTTCGTCGAGGAGTTCGACGAATGATTGAAGATCCTGTAGAAAAGAATATCGAGTGTAGAAACGAGAACACCCATTAATTTTGAAAATAAAAATGTACTCAGAAGTGTAGATAACTTTAAGTTTTTTTTTATGAATTTGTTTAAAACTAAAATATGCTAGTAAAAATATATTAAAACTAAAAGAATTTAAATGCATTATCTCATTTTCTCTTTTATTGACATTATTTCCATTTTATTTAAATAAATTGAAATAAAATGGGAATTGTAAAACATACCTTTATCATTTCGAATTTACCTTTTTAATATGTGCAACAAAAACCCCAACCTTTTTGTTTCGTATTTGTTTCTTATTTTACTATTTTCACCTTTAAATCATTGTTAAAATGATAAAAAAATTATATATAAATAATTTATTCGACATATATGAATACATTTTTGAAGAATTACTGCTGGTGAATATGGGGTCTTAAATTTTTTTTTAAAACGTAAATACCAGTTGACAGAAATAAAAGGGTTTTCACGTTTTCTAGCTCCACCCCTTAATTCCTATATTTCAAAAATAATTCTTAAGAGGGGCATGCGCATCTCTTATATTTAAATTGTTCAGAGTCATATTCGAATTTATTTTAAATGAAGCACATTTTCAATCAGAAATTAATCATTATGCTCAAAGTATACAATTACATTGCCCCCCCCCCCCAAAAAAAAAAAAAATGCAGTTTTTTTTTTCAGTAGAAGTCCACAACGTCTTTTAAAGTAACCGTACTGAAACCATCAACTTGTGTATGTTACCCATATTTGTTAGAATCAGAATTTACTTCATTATTGACAGTTGCTAGGATTGCAATTCATACCTTCCTTGCCTTCTTTGCCTGTTCCATTAGCGTGTCGGCCAGATCGTCAGCCGCTTTTAGTTCCCTTTTTAGGGTGCCCATTTCTTCCTTCATGTACAGGTTCTGCCGATGCAAGCCCAGCATGAGAATCTCCACTCTCCTGAGTCGTGTCTGCGTCGACAAGATGCTCAGATATCGCTCCCTCAGAGCAGCAATCTGCTGGCTGCATCCCACGCGAGCAGCACATTGAGAAACCAGCCGCATCCGGTCATCCAGCACGGCATGCAACCTACAACGGAGATGTATGAGAAAATGTTGAGTTTGATACTAAATTAGTAACTGGAAATCGTGAATATTGAAAGGAACTTTGTAATTCTGGAATCAATAGTAACATACGAGGGAATAGTTTTAGAACTTTCACAAAAATTAGAGAAAATTAGGTTTTTCGTCATCAAAATCGCTATTTTATAGCCATGGCCACTGACTGACTGCTTCGCGACAGCAAATAGGTTTATTATTTTACCCTAGTAACAATTACTCTTCGGCGATGGTTGGCTTTTCATGATTCTCGAATGACACTGTGAGTGGCCGACCGTCGGCGTCTGGCATCAAACCCAACAACTCATCCACCACTGAGCTCAAACGTCAGTTTGGATGATGATTAATGGAACATCAGTATCTGATGAATTATCATCAGGAATTGAAGAAAATAAGATCAAATGTCGATGTATTCGATGGAAATGGGTTAAAATAATTGCATATGTTCTGTTGCCAGACCCGAAAAGTAATCGATGAAAGTTGACATAGGTATGACTTTTCACGATGAATTTGCAATCACCAGAAGATCTGATGGAAATAGTTTCAGTTATCGATACTATATTGCAGTCAGCAATTGATGACCACTGATTTCGGTTGAGTTTCGATAACTGGCCCCGGAACCGCCTTCCAGCCAGTGATTGCTATTTAGTAGACGATGCACGGGCTGAGTTTCCTAAATCCTATAACATGAGACTGTGATTTAGAAGAATAAAAATACAAGCACTACAGATGTACTTAAGTAGAATTTACTTTTGGTATTTTGTTCTTTGCTCTTGATGGGCCTCTTCCAGGGTGTTTGCATGATACTTGTCTATGCTGGCCAGTTGCTCCTCAGCTTGGCACACTTTGGCGAACAGCTTGTCTCTTTCGAACCTTTTCTCTTCCAGTATCAGTAAGCGCGTTTCTGAAAAAGGTAATAGCGCTTGTTAAAGTAAGTGCATTTTATTTTGTATTAAACCAAATCAATGGCTTGATGACAGAATCAGTGGTGTGAATCTTTGGAGTCGCGTATGGCTACAGAAATATGTAGATTATTGTGCAAAACTTTGAGCAGCTTTTTTGAATTAAAAAATGAGTGAAAAATCTATTTTGGAATGGATTTTATTTTTATTCAATAATATTTTTTATTCTTCTACTTGTTTAAAACGAAACAAAGTTTGAAATAATTTCCACATTTAAATTTTGCAAAGTAAACCTTTTATATTTCTGAAAGATAAGTGTGACGAGGTTTTACTGCCATCTATTTTGCATAAAATTAAGCATGGCTGGTGAAGTCGGTTATCTGGGTAAATCTATTCAGGAGATATTCGCACGCACATAAAAATACCCCCAGTCCTTTAGCATTCAACAAATCCAGAAAGATGAAAGTTGCTTTCGTTTCAAATGTCAGATTCTTCGAAAATTGGCCATTTAAGGGTTTTCTGATTATTTTTTAAGAATTTGAAGTATAATAAAAAAAGGCAGAATTTTATCTGAAATAGTTATTCATACAACTAGATAAAAAGTAATACTTTTTTAACGATGCAAAATGCTTATACAAGGTGATAACAAAAAGTAAGGTGACTGATGTCATAATAATCACTGTATTATATATTTGCAGATAAATACATCACTGTCCTTCAAAGTAGTTCTCGCCGTCTACAATACACTTCTGACAACGTTCATACAAGTTCTTAAAACTTCTGAAAACGTCCTCCTTTGCTACTGTCTTAAGTTCCTTGGTAACAGCAGCTTAAAAAGCTCAACTTTTGCTTGAAAATCGGTTTCCCTCCAGTGCCAATTTCCGTCAAAGTATTACACCCTCCTTATTCCCCTGATCAGCTCCAGCAGATTTTTTCATCTTTCCACAACTGAAATTGGCACTGAAAGGAAACTGATTTTCAAGCATCTCAGACATTCAAGCTGCTGTTACCAAGGAACTTAAGACAGTCTCAAAGGAGGACTTTTTCAGAAGTTTCAAGAACTTGTATGAACGTTGTCAGAAGTGTTTTGTAGACGGCGGGAACTACTTTGAAGGACAGTGATATATTTATCTGCATATATATAATACAGTGATTATTATGACATCAGTCACCTTACTTTTTCGGTCTCACCTTGTATTATGAAGAATGCGTTAGAAGGAGTCAACTAATTTAGTGAGTTTGAAAAAGTAGTATAACACAAGTTGCATACAATATCCTTATAATCACGTGCAAAAAATATTTTAACGCATACATATATCTTAATGGCGGTAACTCCAGTCAATTAATCTCTTCTGAAAATATGTCAATTCTATATCAAGACTATATAAATTTCGAAGAGTTACTTTTGTCACGATTTTTCTGATAAAAAAAAAGTTACATTTTCGGCACAGTGTTATAAAAAATATTTTACTGCACACTTTGCGATGAAGTGATACTTGCGCCACGTTTTTTGATTAAAAAAAAGTTTAATTTTTTGCACATTGTTATAACAACGTGTACATAATTAAACTTTACTTACTTGTAAATCGTGGTGAAAATAAGACTTTATCGCAAAGAGTGCAGGAAAGTAACTTTCCAGCAATAGTATGAAAAAGTTTTATCCCACACTCCTCGTGTTCAAATTTTATATGGATTTTTGGTATAGAATACATTTTAAACAGAGGATTGGCTGGAGTTGCCAGCATTAGTTTATACATGCATTAAAGATATTTTTATACGTTATTATAAAAAATATTGTATGCAATATGTGGGAAATCACTTTTTCAAACTCTACAAATTATTTGACCCGTGTTATCTCACTCGTCAAATAAGCATTTTGCCTCGATTACTTTTCCAAATTGTTGCATAAATAACTATATTCTGACAGGAAGAGAATTTCTTATTAAAACAATATAAAATTTTCACTATAATACAAATTTTAAAAAAAATCTTAATATATTGGCTATAAAATGTATTATAGTGCATTAAAGTATAGGTGAAATCGTGGGTTTGTGTTTGGTATTGCGATAATTTTTGATAATTTTACAAATATACAAGATTTATTTTGTAAAACCCAAGAAATAAGTCTTGAAAGCCAATGTGTATAGCTTTGCCTTTGTTAAGGACAATGGGCCTGCTATTGATGTAAATAAAAAGATTACTTTGTTTGACCTGGTATTAAAAGACACCTAATACTTAAGACTTTTTAAACTGAAAAGAGGGCGTTTGAATTGAAAAGACATTCTTCTTATTTAAAGTTATTTAGAATTTATATTATTAAAAACAGGGTGGTCGCAATAAGGTCAGTTTTATCCTTTTAGCAAATTGGATTATAATTTTCCTGCAACGAACAAACATGACAAAATTAATATTATTTCTTTACATATTTGTGCACCTATGCGAACTAAAATAATAGAAAAGTGACCCACGCAGCAGAATGACGTTCCTAGTCAGTCTTCCCACCTCCGATAGCAAGAGGCGGTTTCCCGCCTCCTCCTCTCTCTTCATTTCTGCTACCTCAGCATCTAACAGGCGAGCTAACTCCATTCTCTCCCTCTGATAGATAAGAATTTCATTAGCTACACTCTCCACGTTCCGTCTGGCCACAGCTACCACATATTCACACTCTTCCCCCTCCGTTCGATCCCTCGCACCTCGCGTGTCTCTCTCCAAAAGGAGGTGTCGTGCGTCCATCCTGGATAGAGGAGACAGAACATCAAAGAAATCATTGCTTGCAACATCGACATTCTAGCAATTTACTATTTGTCTTTCAACGGCAAGCTCCCTCCACTTCGTCTAGCGTTGCCGTTGAAACCATTCAGTCAATAGACTTGAAGCCGAAGAAGGCTTAACAATCACCATAGAGATTTACTTAAGCAACTGCTCCCCAAACTATACTAAATTCCAACATAACATTACATCACTAGATGGTAAATATTCACCGTGCTCATAGGAAATTCATCCATTTTGGCGGAGAGAAGGCATAGTGCTCGCCAAACCGGTATAGATTTTCCTTCTCTACAGGGTTGCTGGACTGAGCTTTCCAGTATGCCTTCCAGCCGCCAAAATGGATGAATTTCTTATGAGCACGATGAAGATCTACCGTCTAAGTGATGTTAAGTTAAGGTGGAGTTTAGTATACTATAGTTAGGGGGAGATTATCAAAATGTGGGAGCAATGAATGTTAAATATAATAAATAATTAAAAAAAAATTCCAATTTAACATAATTTTTTTTTACAGTGTAGTTTTTCATGCTAGACATTAAAAGACAGAGAGTGTTCTGAAAAATTATTAATTAAAGTATTTAATAAATTGATCTGTAGGTTACAAATATTGGACATTGTTGTCCAGTAGGTTACACAATTTCGGACATTATTGTCCACTAGGTTACACAATTTTGGACATTGTTCTTCTGTAGGTTACACAATTTGGAAACGGTTGTCCTGTAAGTACTTGTTTGGACTTTTCCTTAAATAAGTTTTGTTCATTATTTTACAGATGCATTAATTGCTTTTAGCAAGAAGTAAAGAATATATAAAATTGATACTCCACTTATTTATCTGAAAACAGAAAACTGTCTTAATTTTCATAAAAACAGAAATTTTTTCTTGAAATGTACTAACATTTTTAAGGTATTAATTCATCTTTAATTATAGTTTAATAATTTAAATAAAGGCATTACAAATTGCATGTCTATCTTCTCACAATTTTTACTATCATCTTTATGTGTTAAAAATCCCAATTTATCTTAACCGTTTACAAATATGATATACTAGCTGAATACACGTGCTTCGCTACGAAATTTTAACATGAGCAATATTTTAGCTAGCTGTGAAGCCCCGCGTTGCGGAAATCCGTCATTGGTGTACAGGTCCCAGTTTTTGGCGCTTCGCTCGCAGGAAGGTTCATCGCTACGCAAAATCGAATTAGCTTCGTTCGCTGAAAAGTTCATTGACACATAAGCACAGGCTTATTTCACACGTTGAAAGATTCATTGCTATGCAAGTATAGGTTCATTTCGCTCGCTGAAAGATTCCCCAGGTAGCACAGCAGTATTGGCCAATGTCGGAAACCGGAGCTCTGGAAGATTGGCCAATCCTGGGTAATGTCGGAACGGCCAGCACCGAACGGCTAACATTTTTGCAATATTGGCCAATATCGCAGTGCGGTTTTGGCCGATCTCGAGGAGCAGTTTTGGCCGATCTCGATGCGTAGTTTTGGCCGATATCGAGGAGTAATTTTGGCCAGTATTGATGTGCAATCTTGGGCAATATCGATGAGCATGGTTTAAACCAAATGTTTTTGGTTTTTTTTAAGAATAATTTAAAATTGTATTTTTATTTATAATTAGATTTTTTTAATTATTTGATGTTGTAAATTACTTCTATTTTTAGCTGAAATAAAATATGTTCTAATGTCTAAATAAAATATTAAAATTTAATAGGATTTGAATGTCCCCATAAGTAGAACAATTGTTTATTTACTTAGTTCAAATTGCTTTCAAAATGAATATTCATTGTTATTTGAGCATAAATTATTCTTGTTTATGCCAAATTTTATTTATAAATATGTATACATGTAATTAGAAAAAGATAAAAAAAACAAAAAAAAAACTTGATTTAAACCAAAAAAAACATGGTTTTTTCCAAACCTGGATGAGCAATTTTAGCCACTACTATGAGCAATTTTTGGAACAGCTACTGTTTTTTCACTATATCACAGAGCATTTTGGATAGATTTGCCACTCAACATATCTGAACTTTCTTTTTGGTGGAAGGAGTGGTTGCAAATGATAATTCTTATATGCGTTTAGATTCAGTTTTGAGCTGTTCAATGTTTAGTATCACATTGTTGCCCAAAAACCCTTAATAATCTGTTAAGTTATACTTAGACATTTGTAAAATAATGTTTTCACCTCTCCTACCAAAAAAAAACACATTTAGATAACAAAATGTCTGATATTCAAGGATTTAGAAAGATACATGCAATTTTAAACTAGAAAACTGCCAGTAGAATTTAAAGTCCCTATAGGTCAATCAATACTCATTGAACTTTTTATGCTAAGGTTTCATAAAAATAGAAGGTTGAATTTAAAACTTGTGAAGTATATTTTTTATGCACAGATCAATTTCATTTAGAAAGTCACTTTTCATTTTTAAAACACATCATTTTTCTCCATACATTAAGAATCGAATAGATAGTAAATAAATCTCATTTTAATGCTTTAGTTCATTCACTTCAAATGTAATAGCAATAAAGTGAATTAAAATTGCAGATCCCCCCCCCCCCCCCCAACATTGAAAAAGTTTTCATCTAAAAATTATTTGACAAAAACATTATTTTTAAAAATCCACAATAATATTTACATGTATACCTCATATAATGAATACTTTTTTATACTTTCGTTCCTATTTTAATTGCTTTTTGGTGACCGATAATTGAAACCCAATATAATTTAATTGATATTTTATGGCTTAAAAACCATGCACACTTAAATTAAAGGTCACTTTCTGCAGTGCATATATATAATAAAAACATAAATTTAATACAAGCTGTTTATTATAATACATATTTTATTTTACATATTTTATCTTCCT
Source organism: Linyphia triangularis (assembly GCA_963978545.1). Classification (NCBI taxonomy): domain Eukaryota; kingdom Metazoa; phylum Arthropoda; class Arachnida; order Araneae; family Linyphiidae; genus Linyphia; species Linyphia triangularis. The sequence continues at coordinate 46,259,609 of OZ021726.1, read as the reverse complement.
TTGAAGTTTCCACCTCGGTGAAGAAAACGAACCTGAAATATAAAATTGTTCATTTCTGTTTTAATTAAGATTACATTAAAATTTAAAAATCAAATTATTGCCTCAAACTTTTTCTAGTCTTTAGCTCTTTTTATTTTATCCAAGCTTTTTTTGTAACGGAACTGAAATTTGTTGTCAATAAAAGAAATCATGCAATGCAGCATTTACTGCCAATAAAGAAAAACAGAATTGCAAAATGAAAAACAGAATTTTGCACGAAAGCATAAGATTGTTAACATTTTGTAAAATTTTTACATCAGAAATCATTTTCTACTAACATTTAAGAAAATCATTCTAAACTGGTATTTGAATTTCAATCGCATACATTTGCACCAACCTCAAACAAGCACACAAAAAAACTATGAATTGTGAAATAAATGCTAATGCTTTTTTTTTTTTTTTTTTTTTTTTTTATAAACTCGTTCATTTTTCCTTAGCCGTTTAAAATTTTAATAAATAATTTATAAGAGAGAAAAATCTCTTTTAAACTGTTAAATTAACCACTAAATAAATTCAAAATAAATAGTAAAAAGTGTTGTTGAAAAGTCTGAGATAAAATATAAAATACACTGTTGCACTTGAAAAGTTATAGGAACTAATTTAGAACATAGTGTTTTTGTTGTTTTTTCTTCTGAACTAATTTCTCAATTATAAGCATATGACAAAGGTGATTTGTACAAAATTGTTTAAAGAAACAGATAATTTTTTTTTTTTGAAAGACCAGAGATTCTCCATTGCTAATTTTTATTTTAAAATATAAATTATTGTAACATCAAATCGAAATTGCTTGGAGCGTTACCTAATTGATTGTCATATATTCTTACCTGGCAGAGAAAGTTTTCACGCTTTTTGGTTTACAAATAAGTTTTTGCTTGTTTCTTTGTGGGATTCCAAAGAAAGAGAATCGTCTTTGAAACGGGCTGGAATATGAGTATGGCTTTTCTGTGTTAATAAATTTTCATCTTCTGAAGAATCACTCCCAATGCTAGATATTGAACGAGCAAGCTCGGCTTTATCTTATGCCTGTTAAAAGGAATCTAAATAGGAAAATTATGGATATATGCTATCTCAAACTAGTTGCAAAACTTTATATACAATTTATTTATACAATTAAATATCTTACTTAGCGCACTTATAGTATCACTCACTAAAAAACCAATCTTCAGTTTGGGAAATTAAAATAGGATATTATTTAAATCTGTTAATAAATATCTGTTATTCATGTCCACAATTTCAAAAATCTACACCATTAAAACTTGAATTGATAAGTAGATCAAAAACTTATGAAACAATATTTGTGATACCTTTAATTATTTGTATACCCTATACAAAAATTGTAATTTACTTACTGTATGTACAATAGATTTTAAAATTAAATGTTTGCCATGTTGACTTGAGGGTATATATTCTTTAATCATGTAAATCCCCCCCCCCCCCATTCATTGTAAACTGCCAAAGACAACTTTTGTCTGAGATGAACCAAGATGAAGGAATTACTTCTATGGGTTCTCCATTTCCATCAATGAACCCTACAACAGTATGTATCTTTATTTTAAACTGAACAGAATAACAAATTAACTATTGAAAGGCCATACTGGTATTTTACTGCCGAGGGAAGGAAGGCTACAACTATTACACTTTTCACCCCAAGACAGAAAATTGCACTATGAATAGCACTAACAATAATACTTGATTACAATATTTGTTTACTTTTCAAATGGAAAGTCTTTTCTTTAAATGAAAAAAACATTTTTATTTTATAAAAACAACATCTTTGCACAGTGTGTTTAGATTAACACAAAGGAAGCTATGCATTCAAAATATATTTTTGTAGATATTTCAAAAATTTGCATTCATTGCTCTTTTCTGAGTAATCAATAATTGCACAAGACAGACCTTTTAAATAGGGAAATGTACATACAGTAAAACCCTGTTAACGCTAAGTCGATCTGGCCGCTGAAATTGTTCGCTTTAACCGAATTTTGTGTTAAACAATTAAATTAAAGTTAAGTTTTAAGTACGGAAAACCGCTTTTCCTTCGCATTAAATGTGATTTTATGTTAAGCAATTTTGCGTTAACAGGGTTTGCTGTATTTTTTTAAAAATAGGAGGCATAATTACAATAGTTATACATATTGTTAAAATTGACATTTTTTAGAACAATCATTTACCTTTTATGCCAAGTGGTTGATTGAGATAATGCACCCTATTCCACACCACCTTTGAGATTGAGTAATAGGCGTGTTTTAATTTAATGTGGTTTCCTCAATATATGCAATTCACAATATATTCTATTAACAGAGCTGCTAATCACGGAGCTTGGATATTCAATTTTATAAGGAGCAAATATAGGAAATTCCGCAATATAAACTAACGATAACAAATATGATAAATATTTAATATTTATAAATATTATAACTAGAATGTAACATGTAGTATAAGTATTTCAATGATGAGCATGATTTGAAACAAGCAATGGAGAGGGGGAATGGGTAAATGAGTGTTAGTTTGCATCCGAGTAAGGACGAGATAAAAGCTCGGATTTCCTAAAAGCTCTTAATCTTGTCCAGATGACATAAAAGCTGAAAATCTTGATTATATTTTAAACAGTATTAAATAAATAATTGAAACTAACTTGATTCCTTATCAAGTTTAATGTGAATACCAATCACCTTTGTCAACATCAATTTTGTAGATCAAACCATGCCAAGTCGGCAATCAAGTATGGTTGAAATTAACGAAAACCAACAATGCAATACGTAGGTACCGAAACATAACCACATGAAATCGACAAATTATTGTGACAACACTTACCAATATCAAGAATTCGACCCCATTTTAATGTTACAAATGACAGTCGAGCCGGCGATATAAACAAACTTCCCAAACACACATCCGGGCACTTCAGTTGCTTCAGCCACTCGGTGGCGATTCTTTTTGAGAAATTCTGCGCATCGTTTTGTATCGGAATCTGCCGGTTTTGGCCGTAACTCGAGATCGTTCCAAAATACATGATTTTTTAAAAAATGCTTAAAAACGTGTTAAAAACATCGCAAAACATATTAACACAAACATTCCTTTCTTATACATAAAATATTTCAATTTTAAAACTGTCCATCAAACTTTCAAACTTTTGAGTATCGTCTATCCAATATTGGGCGAGATTGGGCAATATCGGCATCGAACGGCCGATTTTGCGCCGTTCCACATCGGGATTGGCCAATGTAGGGCTGATATTGGCCAATACTGCTGTGCTACTTGGGTCATTGCTGCGTAAGCATAAGCTCGCTTCACTAAAATATAATTGCTACGTAAAGCCTTAATATAAGGAACCTCACCCCTGTTGAGAAAAAAAAAAAATCTGTTAATTCAATAATACAGCACCCCTTTAAGATTATTTTAACACGTGTGTGTGGAAAGCAAAATTAGAAGGCAAAAACTACTTATTTTGAGACTTTCAGATTTCTAGGCCTATTAGAAGTCGCTTTTTGTGAAAATAATAATTAAAAAAATTAATTAAAAAAAAAAATTGAAATTTAAACTTTCTTTTTGTTAAAAGTCCAATTAGAAAGTTCCGACTAAATGGTATAGTGGTTAGCGTGCTAGCTTCTAGACCGCGAGGTTGCGGGTCCGAGTCCCGTGTTAGGCATGGGTGTTTGTGACGAATGTTCGGCGCATTATAGCCCTCGTGTTGCTGACGGCGCCAGATAATCTGAAAACAACCAACCAATTAGAAAGCCGAAACTACTTGTATTGAAAATTTCAGAACTGTAGCCCAATTAAAAATCGTTTTGTAAAATATTTGTTATAGTTTTAAAAAAAATAATAATGATAATTAAAAAGCCAATAAAATTTTAAAGTTCTGTTTTTCAAAAATCCAATTAGAAGGCCACAACTACTGATGATGTTGAAAATTTCAGAGTTGTAGTAGCCCAAATAGAAATCGTTTTGTAAAATATATATTTATTAATTAAGAAAATTAATTATAAAAGAACTAAATAAAAATAAAAAATTATGTTTTTCAAAAATTCAATTAAAAGGCCAAAACTACTTACGTTGACAATTTCAGAGCTGTACCCCTCTTAGAAGTCATTTTGTAAAATATTTGTTAAATAATCAAAAAACAATTTAAAATTTTAACATTCTTTTTATCAAAAGCCCAATTAGAAGGCCAAAACTACTTATATTTAAAATTTCAGAACTGTAGCCCAATTAGAGATTGATTTGTTAAATATTTGTTAATTAATTAAAATTGGCATTTGGAGACATCGTAAACTACATGATACATAGTAAAAAGTAAAACTAACATTATTCGGGCTTCTATTTTCGGATCGCTTTGACAACAAAGTACATTTCTGCATTTTAAAAGTTTCTAATTGGTGGAAGGTAAAAGCACACTAGTGTAGAAACAAAGTAGCCATATATAATCTTCATCCTACCGTAGAATTCAAAATACTGCATTTGACAAAACTTCATTTGCTCTCCAGTCTTTACTTAAAAATGGGAGGACAAAAAGGCGAAACAATTAAAACACTGTTTCTTTAATAAGTTAAATTAGTCATATTCATGTCGCTATTTTAACAATCTAAGTTCTGATTTTTTAATCGAATTATGATAATCTGGTTTATGTCGTGGTATAATTTATTAAAGGGAATTAATCTTTTTTCTTTACTTTTTTGGCACATTAAAATTGTATGTTTCGAAATTTAGATATTTAATAACTTCAATATGCATTGAAATTGAAATTAAAAGGGTAACGAGGTTGTTTTAGTAAGACGTGTATGAGACATATACCTCTGTGCCTGCAAAATATTAGGTTTCTACAGTGGTTAGTCCTTCAAAAAGAAGACAGCGCAAGCAAAAAAAAAAAAAAAAAAAAAAAAAAAAAAAAAAAAAACTTTCACATTGACTTATAATAACTCAACAGCAAAAGTTTGCATCACTACATTTTCCTTATCAGCACATTTTCTTATTTCTCTAAAAATGTGCAAAATGTCATACTTTTAAATCCAATAGTTTTTGCACTAGCCAATTATGCCAACCAATTTGCTTTTTAAGAAGTAGGTGAAGGTATTTTGGAGAAGAAAAGTAGTCAAACCATTTTAGAGATGTAATTTGTAACTTCGTTTGAAATAGACATATATTTGTCGAATAATATATGAATTTAGTATAAAAAGAACAATGTAGTATAAAAAGAATGTATTTTTTTTAGTATTTGGCACATACAGTCGGCCGATAAAACAATGGAGCACCGTGACCCTTTCAAAAAAATTTCAAAAAAGGAAAACGGCCCTTGTGAAAGGCCTTTTTAAAGCCAACGTAGGTATGTAGTGGCTGCAAGGACCTAGGTTGGACAATGTTTTTTTAAAAAAATAAACACACATGGGTAAAACAATACATGTTTATTTACATACTAGTTATTTACATATGTGGTTTACATGATGCGTTTTACATGTGATTGTTTACAGATTATTGGTACGCTTTACTGATAGATCTAGGGGTTCTTTACACAGGTAGGTTGTTTTGGGTTTGGGGTATCGTACAGCTGGGGACAAGTCCAAAGGCATATCGCTGGCGAAAAATTCGTCCAACCCTAAGGTATTAAATTGTTCTTCTGTAAATACAGGAATGTCTTGAAAGAGGTCGGCCATGGACAGGTCAGGGGTTGTAAAGTATGTTAATAGTTGCTCATCGGTTACTGGTTGTAATTGTTCATAGGTGGGTTGCGGTGATTCTTCTGGTTGTTCAAAGCTGGGATGTGGGGATTGTTCACAGGGTACACGAATTTGTTCCATGGACTGCTGAACTGGCACATGGGGCACATGTTCTTGTGGCACATGTTCTTGGGGCACTTGAAACTGTTCTTGGGGAACTTGAAACTGTTCTTGGAGAACTTGAAACTGTTCTTGGGGCACTTGAAACTGGGGCACTTGAAACTGTTCTTGGGGCACATGTAGCACTTGAAACTGGGGCACATGGTCTTGTGACACACTGGAGGACGCATGAATCTCTTCTTGTGGATCACACTGCTTTCGGGGTGGTTCCTCTAGCTGCTGAATATGCGACTTGCGCTTGGGAATACGAAATGTTTCCTTTGGCTTGGGGTTTTCTGACATCCGAATGCGGTCTTCTGGCATCAGTTTGGGAATAGGTTTCTCTGGCATCCGCTTGGGAATACGAAAGTGGGACTGGTGTTTAGAAGAATGGCTTGAAGAGGAAGAATGGCTTAAAGAGGAAGAATGGCTTAAAGAGGAAGAATGGCTTGATTCCTCAGGACGTGGTGTAGGTGGAGGCACATTGTACGTAGACTGCTGAAACAACCGATCAGAGTTGTAGGACACACTGTTCATAACAGGTTTTTCCACCACATCCACGGAAAACACCGTTTTTTGGGCAGCCATCACCAGGTATCGAATGCCAGGAGGGATGAAGTAGATGGTATGTGGCTTAAACACGTACCTCTTGTACAAAAATTGATCATGGGCAGCAAAAGCGCGTCGGTAAACGGTCGGTTGGCTTTTTGAATTGACACTGGACTCTGGCAACTGGTAACAAATCATAGGAGCATGGCTTGTCTGGTAGATGTGGTACTGTCCCTTTGGTACTTGCCAGTGTCCAAAGGTGAAGCCATGCTTGACTAAAAACATGTTGCCCAGACGAAAGGCCATTCAGGTATCCGAGTTCTTTAGCATTCTGTCCGGACTCTTGAGTAAACGATTGGCAATCTTTTCCCACTTGATGGCGTCAGGCTCAAAAAAATTGACATGCTTGGCCTCTGACAAACACCTCAGGCATGTTTCCAGGTAATTCCGATGCCAGTCCTCAGGTAGCACCTTGTGAAATATGCGTTGGTATTTCGAGTTCTCCATGTAGGAAATAAAAGCTGTGACCCGGTTGGAAAGAATTTAATTCTCCCACAAATCCACGTACAAACGCTCGACGACATCAGACACGTCTTTCGGGAACAAATCCATGGCATGGAATGATTTCGAGTCACGGAAAGCCATTCCTTTTATAGCGAAAAGTCTGGCAACCGTCCAAAAGAATGTAGCCTTGTGTTGGTCTGAAACCCAAGATTGAGTTGTGCTTGCACCAAGATTGAGTTTTGCTTGCACCAAGATTGAGTAGTGCTGGTACCAAGATTGTGCTAGGCAGGCACCAAGATTGAGTTGTGCAGACACCAAGATTGAGTTGTGCAGACACCAAGATTGAGTTGTGCAGACACCAAGATTGAGTTGTGCAGACACCAAGATTGTGCTGTGCGATGCCTGGTTATCAAGATTGGGTGGTGTAGTCACCAAGATTGTCTGATGAATGAAACCAACGTCGGGATCTCTTGCAAAGCAGGCTGGAGGGGAAAGCAACGTCTGGATCAGAAGTACTTGCAAAGCAGGCTGGAGGGGTAATTGATATGAATAGTATGCACTCAAGTGGATGTACTTGCAAAGCAGGCTGGAGGGGAAAGCAACCTCTGGATCAGAAGTACTTGCAAAGCAGGAGGTAGTTGACACGAATAGTATGTACTCAAGTGGATGTACTTGCAAAGCAGGCTGGAGGGGAAAGCAACCTCTGGATCCCTTGCAAAGCAGGGGGTAGTTGATACGAATAGTATTTCAGTCACCAGCTCAACTGCTGAAAACAGAACAAGCAGTTGCACAAGTCAGAGAACGTCTGATGCCTGAGCTCGCGACACGCTGAGTTTTATAGGACTAGTGAAAAAAAAAAGATTTTTTTTTTTTTTTTTCAGTCATAGCTAAGCCAGAAAATTTTTTCTTGAAATCTTTTGAGAGGGGTTCACTCATTTGATTCATACATTACATGTACATCCCCTTGCTTCACCCAAATTCTTTTGGGTAACTGGTTCGGTTCGATAAGAAGCCAGTCCCCTGATTTTAACTGGTTGATGGTACGCATCGTAAACACTTGTGCAGTTTCTGGGTTCTCTTCCGGAACAGGGGTGCTTTCATATAGGTCGGTCTGAGTTTCTACCGCAACAGAACCTATGGTGGGTTCCATGGGTTCTTGCTTCACGGTCGCCATGGGTTCTTGTTCCACGCTCGTGGAAGCTATGGGTTCTTGCTCCACGGTCGCCATGGGTTCTTGCTCCACGGTTGTGGAATCCATGGGTTCTTGCTTCACGGTCGCCATGGGTTCTTGGACATCTTGAGGTAAACTCTGAAGGTATTCTACATCAGTGACAAACTGATTGATCCATTCCGGAATGGAAATGGTACCTTCAGGATGGAGCGTAAGGAAAGGCCCATGAAAACATCTTTGAACGAACGGTTGGTGAGTGATAGCAACGAATCCTCGACCGTTCAGTAAAGCCTGTTGAAACATTTCTGCCGCTTCTACGTTCTCTCGATACAGAAAATGGTATGCTTGTTGGCTCGTACAGAGTTGTATCCGTTTGTTCATGTACGGAGTAGGTACGGGAATCACATCGCGTCCACAAATGTTTAGGCTGAAACGGCTTGCAAAAGTGTAAGGATTCTTTTTCCCCAGAAATGTGCCAATGTCCACGATCCGCCAGAACAAGTCATACTGGGTACCATTGGGTGCAACCAATGCACATAATGGATGGCTAAAAGCTCCAAGCTTCAATCGGAACCACATGGTAAGAAGTGTTGAGAGTAAGAAATGTTGAGAGCGTCTGATGCTCCCAGCTCGGAGATGGCTGGTTATATAGCTAGACAAATAAATTTTTTTTTTTTTCCCCCATAGTCCTAGCTGTCTCAGAGTTTCAGCCGGAAATTTTTTTCCAGACTGACTTTCATGAAAAAGTTTTTTGGAGAGTTTTCCATTGACTTAACATTGCTTTAACATGGGACGATGGGTACCATTCCCTCAAGTCCTGATGGTACGACCAATTTTTGACCAGCCACTTTACCAGATTGTGGGCACACAGGGTTTTCAGTATCATATCACGCATTGTGAAATATTTTATGTGTGTATCATGGGTCGCTGTATTAATTACCATTTTGGTAACTAATCCCACCACCACCCCAGCGACCACCATCTATTAAATTGGAAACCAAACCATTTGGAACAAGACAAACCATTTGGAACAAGACAAACTATTTGGAACAAGATAAACCTTTGGAAAGAAACCATTTGGACAAAGAAACCATTGAAAAGAAACCATTGAAGACAAACCTTTGGAAAGAAACCATTGAAAAGAAACCATTAAAGACAAACCTTTGGAAAGAAACCATTGAAAAGAAACCATTGAAGACAAACCTTTGGAAAGAAACCATTTGCATTACATAATGCCACATAGCCATTCATACCAGTGTTGTTGTTGTGTGAAATAAATGACACAGGGTTTTCAGAATCATTTATTCATATCATGCATTGTGAAATATTTTATGTGTGTATCATGGGTCACTGTATTAATTACCATTTTGGTAACTAATCCCACCACCACCCCAGCGACCACCATCTAGAAAATTGGAAACCAAACCATTTGGACAAACCTTTGGAAACCAAACCATTTGGACAAACCTTTGGAAACCAAACCATTTGGACAAACCTTTGGAAACCAAACCATTTGGACAAACCATTTGGAAAGAAACCATTTGGACAAACCATTTGGAAAGAAACCATTTGGACAAACCATTTGGAAAGAAACCATTTGGACAAACCATTTGTATTACGTAATGCCACACAGCCATTCATACCAGTGTTGTTGTTGTGTGAAATAAATGACACAGGACACAGGGTTTTCAATATTCTTTATTCTCATCATACTTACTGAAGGCAGATCAGCTTGCGAGTCATGTGGAAAAGCATTATGCCTCTAACATGGAAGAGTTTACCATACTAGCCCTGCAAGCAGGGACACGTTTTTCGGGCCTCACTCAACCACGCGCCTTGCTAATGCTTAACCAACACAACCCCCTCTGTACGCCCAATACGCAGATGGAACAAGTCCAACATGACAGTATGGGAATCTTCGGGCCACAAATCACTCGAAAGTGAAGAGGATGCCCAGCTCCACAGATAGAGCTCGGCCCACATGAATCCCAAAAAAGGGCTTCAATAGGGAAGTGAAAGCAGCATGTAAAAAAATTAGAAGAAATTCCTGTTAAGGAACACTAAAAAAATCCCCACACGTAATGGCAAACCACCTATGGCTACCACTCAGACTGTGGGGCGAAAATCTGGGCCAGAAGCCTAAAAAAAACACCAATACTTACGTGTCAGCTTGCAAGTCATGTGGAAAGCATTCTGCCCATAGCATGGAAGAGTTTACCTTACTAGCCCTGCAAGCAGGGACACGTTTTTCGGGCCTAACAACAACCACGCGCCTGGCGAATGCTAAACCATCACAACCCCTCTGTACTCCCAATACGCAGATGGAACGAGTCCAACGTGACTGTATGGGAATCTTCAATCTTTTCTTCGGGCCACAAATCACTCGAAAGTGAAGAGGATGCCCAGCTCCATAGACAGAGCTTTGTTCCACACATGGGGAACGGAAAGAGTTTTCTTGGCGCCCCGGATGGGTAAAAAAAGGTCCATAAAAAAAAACATGGGGAATCTTCGGGCCACGAAACCACAAGAACGTGGAACTTATGCCCAGCTCTTTAGTAGAACTTGGTCCCACATGAATCCCGAGCGGGCTTCAATACGGGAAAAGAGTTGGTTGTAAAAAAATAATCAGAAGAAATTCCTGTTAAGGAACACTAAAAAAATCCTCACAGGCAAACCACAAGGGCTACCACTGTGAGGTGAAAAATGTGGTCCAGAAGCCTAAAAAAAACACCAATACTTACGCCTGCAAGTCATGTGGAAAGCATTCTACCGATAACATGGAAGAGTTTACCTTACTAGCCCTGCAAGCAGGGACACGTTTTTCGGGTTATAACAACAACCACGCGCCTGGCGAATGCTTCACCAACACAACCTTTCTGTACGCCGCAGATGGAACGAGTCCAACATGACAGTATGGGAATCTTCAGGCCACTTTTTATAAATCTTCAGGCCACTAAGTCTTCGGGCCACAAATCACTCGAAAGTGAAGAGGATGCCCAGCTCCATAGACAGAGCTGTGTTCCCATATGAAACCAGAGCTTCACAGGGAACGGAAAGAGTTTTCTTGGCGCCCCGGATGGGTAAAAAAAGGTCCATAAAAAAAAACATGGGGAATCTTCGGACCACGAAACCACAAGAACGTGGAACTTATGCCCAGCTCTTTAGTAGAACTTGGTCCCACATGAATCCCGAGCCGGCTTCAATACGGGAGAAAGTTGGGTTGAGTCGGTTCGCCATAGCAACTTCACCATAACTGCACCCATCCAGAAAAACACCGCCTAAAAGGCATGGTGTCTGTGGTCACTATAGCCTACTTGCACGTGTTATAGGGTCGTATCGGAACCATGCCATCAGAGCCCAACACAATGCGTTCGTCAAATGACAACGTTTCTGGCTTGGAACATTACGCAAAGTGAAGCCACGTTCTCAGACTTACCAACTCGAAAAAAAAAATCGGAAGAAATTCCTCTTAAGGAACACTATGCTGCCCTCCTAGCGAGAGCAGAAAAAATTTACAAGTCAAGACATACTTACCATAGTTGAGCCACATCTGCTTCAGTCACCTGATATAATCCCCAGGGACAGGGTACCCGGTTATCCCCCCAGGCACTGGGCACCTAGTTTAGTCGCCTTGTACGACACGCATAGGCTACGGTGGGACAATTCTTGAGACCCGGTCACCACACGGGTGCATCAGACAATGATAAAGGGAGCTCGGATCCTCGCTCTTATATAGCGCTCAGAAAAGAATTTTTTTTTTTTTTTTTTTTTGCAGCATAAGGAGCCGAGGTTGGTCATAGTAACTACACCTACTCATCAAGAAGTCAGACCAACACGGCATCTTGAAAACTGGATTACCTTTATGGTATCCAAAATAATATTCCAACTGGCCGGAAATGGTCATGTGCAGAATGTGTAACAACACATCACCATTTACTCAAATACATCCAGAAACATCCACGGAGCTAACACTTGAAAATCATCACATCAAGCGATGTAAACAACAGAGCTCTCCGATGAACGACCGCTCTCGTTGAGTTCCAAATGCAAAATGAGTAAGTCCAGCGCCTGCTTCCCGCCAAATGACGTAACGTGTCACGTGATCATGTCCCGAATCGCCGAGGTGGTTTTCACTCACTTGTCTTCCAGCCACCAAAGAGAGCAGACGTGTTGTTCTGCTTGTGCGTATGGGATTTCGAGGCACCGACGGGGAACTGACGTGCTTTCGTTATGCTGTTCAGCTGCGGAATGATGGGTAACTTTACTTTAATACTGATTTATAGTGGCTCCAGCCCGAAGGCACTATACCACTAGTCGTAAAAGAGCCCGTAGGGCGATCGTCGAAAGTAAAAAGGTCGAATTGGCATAAAAATCAAAGACGGGACGGACAGGACAACACAGTAGGCGAAAAAACAGTACAAATGAAGAAATCCAAAACGCTCTTATATAAGAAGCAGCAGGCTAAGATGAACTTCCAATCGGAATCGAGGAAATGGCAGGTGGGCGGGGCTTAAAGAAGCCAAAATAAATTGTCTTGAGAAAGATGCTTAAGTCCAAAGTTCATGATGGGAATCATGAATTTAAGTTCTTTAGTATCTTTAAGGAGCTTGTGCTTGGTAGAGTAGGATGAAAAGATGACATCAAAGGCTTGGTAAATGGCATCAGCAGCTTCAGCATCAACTTCTGATGAGAGAGAACTGCTGGGTGTCATAGTTCCTTTGGAGCATTGGGGGTTGGTTTGTGAAGCAACATCAGAAATAGTTTGCGATGCAACTTCTGCATAGGTAGGCTTCAAATGTTGCAGGGATCTGGGCGGGAATTGTTGTTTCTTTAACTTAGGTGGGGGGGGGGGAGTAGGTGGAATGGTCGCCTTCTTGACCAACGGTCCAACTACCCTCCTCGTCAAAAGCTTCTTGCGAGCTGGGCAAGAAAGTGAGCTGCTGCAATGTTCTTGTTTACAGTTACAGCAGGTTTTGGGTCCATCTTTGGACTGGCAGTCACTGCTACGATGTGCTTTCGCACAGTGGCGACATCTGGTGGGCAAGGTGCATGAAGAGGCCAAGTGAGATCCCCAGCTCTGGCAATTAAAGCATTGCCGGGGACCACTGTCCTGCTTCCCTTTCAGCGGCTCCATCTGTATTTGGACATAAAGAAGCATCTTCCAGGAAAGGATGAGTTCTCGATCGAAGTGGGCAGGAAACTCGAGTATGAAAAGAGGCATCTTGACACCTCTCCTCCTCTTCATCTGCATGACTGAATTGGGCAGGTGGTCAGGCATCTCAGATTTCATCCAGTCATGAATTTCTTCTGGGGTGGTAGTAACCGCCAGTCCCCTAACTACCACTCTAAATGGAGTGGCTAGCTTCGGTTCATTCTGGGAAAAGGTTACACCAATTTCTTTGAGCCAGGTATAATAAAGTGCCTCCTCAACCTCCTGGCGAGGGGTGACACAGTATACACCTCCTTTAACTCGGGCGTCCAAAGTACTATTGTGCTCAAGTATCCTCTTGTGTAGTTCACTTATAGCACTCTTTCCAAACGAGTCAGTCGCAAAGTAGAAAGATGTGGGTACGTAAGGGGTGCTAACTAAATTTGCAGCATTTGCCTCATCATATTCCAACATCTCTTCTGCCGGTTTAAGGATTTTGCAAGTCTCATTAACAGGATGAGTAGATTCAATTGAATCAGTAGATTTTGCATCTGAGGCAGGATCAACATCATTATCAGGAGAGGACACAACAGCAGAGGCATTGTCTTTTGTTGCGCCACGTGTAGCATTCCTCCTTCGAGGGGCCATATGAGAAATTCAGGATCGAGCAGAACAGGTCTGTCTATCGAAATCAGATGGGTAAGTGCCACAAGGGGTCCTTTTATACTCTGTAATGACGTCATGGTGTCACGTGATCATGTCCCCAACAGCCGCTGCTGCTTTAAGTCATTTGCCATTCAACCAGCGGACTGGTCGGACGCTTCATATTACCGCTCTGGCATTGCGTTATGGACAATATAGTGCTAAGATTGTATGTATTAACTACAGTGAGTGTAGAAAGTATTCGTACAGGAGTGGTTTCTAGAAAAGAGCTAGCATCGGTATGTTAATTCTACCTAAATTAGCATAAAATTAGCATAAATTAACAAAATATCTTTTATCAAACATGAATGCGTGTAAAAGTCAGAAAAAAATATTACAATTGTGGTAATATTTACAGAAAACAAAAAATTGACGATTTATTTTAGTGTAAAAAGTATTCGTACACTAAAAGAAATGCACATTTTTTTTTAGTTATTTTGTGATTGGTTTAGCCATTATGATGTAGTTAATTGACATCATCTTGTAAGTTACTTAAAAGGTTCTTCAGTGGAAATTTTAATGTAGTGAGAAACTAGAAATTCTGTAATGAGTCGTAAAAGTAAAGAGACAAGTGTTTCCGAAAGAGAACTGATTTTAAAGCTCCGTAAAAATGGTAAATCGTACAACAAGATTTCTGATCTGGTCGGTAGACCCCGTTCAACTGTGCAGTCAATCATAAAAAAGTTTGCTGCCACTGGAAAGGTTCAAAACAGTTATCGTACTGGGCGACCATGTCTATTGACATCATCTGACAGACGGTTTCTGGTAGGTTCATTAAAGAAGGATCCCAAAATAAGTGCTCCTACATTAACATCAGAACTAAAGAACATGGGAACAGCAGTCTCCGTAAGTACTGTTCGAAATGCATGCAGAAATGAAGGTTTCCATGGCCATGTTGCGAGAAGAAAATTCTTTGGTAGTGAGAAGAATCGGAGGCTGCGATTGTCTTTCGCCAAGCAATACGTTAATGAAAGTCCAAATTTCTGGAAAAAGATTATCTTTTCAGACGAAAGTAAATACAACATATTTGGATCGGACGGGAGACGAATGGTATGGAGAAAGCGCAATACAGAAATGCCTCCTAAGAATTTAGTGCCAAAAGTGAAACATGGGGGTGGAAGTCTGCTTGTTTGGGGTTGTACGAGTGCTTCTGGGGTGGGTAAATTAGTCTTTATTAAAGGCATTATGAATCATCAACTTTATATTGACATTTAAAAAAATAATTTAGGACCTAGTGCAACAAAAATGGGCTTGAATGGTGCTTACGTTTTCATGCATGATAATGACCCCAAGCACACAGCCCTAAACACAAGGCTCTGGATACTATATAATACCCCAAAGTTCATGAAATTTCCTCCTCAATCGCCGGACCTCAACCCCATCGAGAATTTATGGGACGTTCTTGATAAAAATATTAGATCCAGACATATTTCTAATAAAAATGATTTGGAATCAGCTCTTAATCAAGAATGGGACGCCATATCTAGCTCAATAACAGCAAAATTGGTGGAATCGATGCCAAAGAGACTCAAGGCAGTTATTCGAGCTAAAGGATATCCTACAAGGTATTAGCTGAAATATTATGATTGTATTGGCCAATATATGCCTGATGTACGAATACTTTTTACACCACAAGATGTTGGAATGTTTCAGTTTTGTAAATATTTATTCATGTATAAAATTATTTTTGTGTAAATTTCACATGAAACTAGTGAAAATATGTTCTATTATATATTTATAATTAATTAAAATGGAATTTATGTTTATAATTTTTATGAACGAATCTTCTTTAAATCAATTGTCGTACTGTACGAATACTTTTTACACTCACTGTATATGCCTCATAGTAGGTCAACCTGGGGGTCCCAGACCCTGTTTTTAAATTTCAAGATAACCATGGCTTGTAACATATCGTTGGACTCGTAAGGAAGAGTACAGATGGAATATGGGACCCCCGACCCTCCCCTGGGGGTATTTGGCCAAAGATCCTCCCATGGGGGGGGTCAAGACCCTCTTTTAAATTTCAAGATAACCATGTCATGTGACATATCGTTGGACTCGTAAGGAAGAGTACAACTGGAATATAGGACCCCCAACCCTCCCCTGGGGGTATTTGGCCAAAGACCCTCCCATGGGGGGGTCCAGACCCTATTTTAAATTTCAAGATAACCATGTCATGTGACATATCGTTGGACTCGTAATGAAGAGTACAACTGGAATATAGGACCCCCAACCCTCCCCTGGGGGTATTTGGCCAAAGACCCTCCCATGGGGGGTCCAGACCCTATTTTAAATTTCAAGATAACCATATGTCATGTGACTTATCGTTGGACTCGTAATGAAGAGTACAACTGAAATATGGGACCCCCGACCCTCCCCTGGGGTTATTTGGCCAAAAATCCCTCCCATGGGGGGTCCAGACCCAATTTTAAATTTCAAGATAACCATGTCATGTGACATATCGTTGGACTCGTAATGAAGAATACAACTGAAATATGGGACCACCGACCCTCCCCTGGGGGTATTTGGCCAAAGACCCTCCCATGGGGGTTCAGACCCAATTTTAAATTTCGAGATAACCATGGCTTGTAACATATCGTTGGACTCGTAATGAAGAATACAACTGAAATATGGGACCACCGACCCTCCCCTGGGGGTATTTGGCCAAAGACCCTCCCATGGGGGGTTCAGACCCAATTTTAAATTTCGAGATAACCATGGCTTGTAACATATCGTTGGACTCGTAATGAAGAGTACAGTTGGGTTTTCGGACCCCCGACCCTCCCATGGGGGGTCCAGACCCTTTTTTAAATTTCATGATAACTATGGCATGTCACATATCGTTGGACTTGGAATAAAGAGTACAGTTGGTTTTTCGGACCCCCGACGCTCTCATGGGGGTATTTGGCCAACGACCCTCCCATGGGGGGTCCAGACCCTTTTTTAAATTTCATGATAACTATGGCATGTCACATATCGTTGGACTCGTAATGAAGAGTACAGTTGGTTTTTCGGACCCCCGACCCTCCCATGGGGGGTCTACATCCGGTTTTTAATTTCAAGATAACCATATCGTGTCACATATCGTTGGACTCGTAATGAAGAGTACAGTTGGTTTTTCGGACCCCCGACCCTCCTATGGGGGGGTCCAGACGCTTTTTTAAATTTCAAGATAATCCTGTCATGTCACATATCGTTGGACTCGTAATGAAGAGTACAGTTGGTTTTTGGGACCCACGACCCTTCCATGGGGGGTCCAGACAATCCCTAACGAGTTATGATAGCGAGTAATGTTAAGTCAATGGGAAGCACCAAAAAATATTATCATGAAACTCGGCCTGGAAAAAAATTTCTGGCTGAAACTCTGAGAGAGCTAGGACTAGGAAATTTTTTTTTTTTTTTTTTTTTTTTTCACAGTCCTAGCTCTCTCAGAGTTTCAGTCGGAAAATTTTTTCTTGACTGGCAGTTTTGTGTTTCTGGTTTTTTGGGACTACCATTGACTTAACATTGCTTTAACATGGCCAGAATTTCTGTGTTTCCTAGCAGAGTTTCGGTCATGAAAATTTTTGCCAGGAAATTTTTTTCAGGGACTTTATGGTTCTCCGTCCCAATAAGGATTGGGGCCATTTTGGCGTTGAAGGTACAATTTATCAGCCACATGTCTGCAAATGGCCAGAACATCTGGCTTGTCTGTCAAGAGTTCCATTTTATCCTCCAGGATTTTGGCTCCCATGAACTGCAAGCCCTCCAAAAATTCCTTTAGGTAATAGTAGGTAGCCAAGTCCGTCGTGGCGACTCCAAAGGGCCACCCGCATTCATTGAGGCCAGGAATAAATGCATTCTTCAAATAATCCTTAAAGTGGTTCACGTCCACTTCTTTTATGTTGTCTGGCTCAGGGTCTTTGGAAAAAGGGTTGAATGGCATATTCAGGTTCTTCTGGATATCATCGTAGGTAAATTGGGTCAGAGAGGCACCCTTTACTTTGACCCCACAGATGTTATTGGAGTCGTGCACTTCAACAAAATAAACTTTTCGAGGGATAAATTGGCCTCCATAGCAAAAGAACTCTGCTTGGCACACGTAATCAAACTCGCAAGTTTGGTAATTCAAAGCACTCCAGTACAGTTGAAGAGGTTGTGGTGAATGAAGAAAATTCTCTGGGCTCTCGGTATTTGTATGAAATTTTTTTTTTTCATAGTCCTAGCTCTCTCAGAGTTTCAGTCAGAAATTTTTTTCCGAGCTGACCAGGAAATTTTTCCACACACGTTAATGTGGTATCATGTCCATGGGAACTGGTGTCAGTCTTTGTATACCTCCTACGATAGCCAAATAACGATGGCATCTGGGTCTGCGACACGTTGTACAAAAACTCAGGTCCGGTTTCACCATGGTTTCCGTCTCAACGATGGATGTATCACTGACGTAATTGTTCCAACGTATTTTGGACTCGACATCATAACACCATAGTTTGGAAGGACTCAGTTTTTCAAAACTTTGGTACACATAAGGACCCAAGTATTGTCGGTTATCATAGTCCATGGAATACGTCAAGAATCCATTGGTAATTGTAAATCCATCTTCATGCCAACACAAGACAGCCCATCCATCTGTATGAAAATAACCGATGGTAGGTACATCATATTTCTTGGGGTTCTTTATCGTAATGGTGGGACGAGATTGGTTAGGCTTGAAACGTTTGCTTTGGTGTGAACTTTGTTAATGTTCAGGCCTGCATTGGTGTGAACTTTGTGAATGTTCAGGCCTGCATTTGTGTGAACTTTGTGAATGTTCAGGCCTGCGTTGGTGTGAACTACGTGCCTTTTTGCGTGAAGGTTCAGGACTGCGTTGGTGTGAACTGCGTGCCTTCTTGTGTGAAGGTTCAGAACTGCTTGATGATGGACTATGTGCCTTCTTGCGTGAAGATTCAGGACTGCGTGAACTACGTGCTGCCATCTTGAAATATCTCGATGGTGGTATGCAACATTCCCTAATATTGTCAGTAGTCAACGGCAATTCAATATCCGGCATATCCATGGTAAAGAGGAACTGCACTCGTCAAGAAGTTGTAGCAGAATGAAATACCCGCAGCTCCGGCTCAGACTTTATAGGGGAAAAAAAAAAAAAAAAAAAAATTCCAACTCTGCGCTGGCTTTCAAGTTGCCCAACAAAATTTTTTGCAGGCATGATATTAATGCTGTATCAGTTCCACAGGGATGGGTAACAATTGGGACACACCACCAGCTACAGCCATGAATCGATGACAACGTTCATCACG
This sequence comes from Linyphia triangularis, assembly GCA_963978545.1. Taxonomy (NCBI): domain Eukaryota; kingdom Metazoa; phylum Arthropoda; class Arachnida; order Araneae; family Linyphiidae; genus Linyphia; species Linyphia triangularis. The sequence goes on along the minus strand of OZ021726.1, from coordinate 46,240,406 downwards.
GCAATAGGGGCACACACCTTCCAACTCCTTCTTTCGTTCAATGATGTACGTTTTCACTGGCAAGTAGTTGTTAATAATTTTCCATCGTAATTTGGTGGCCAAATCCGTGAAAAACAGGTGTCCCACATTCATGTTCTTGACACTTTCCAACACGATGCTGTGCACATCAGCCACGTTGTCCACCGAAAATGAAATAAAGCCATTCGTCAGTGTAAAAGAGTTATCACGTAAGCACATCACGGCAAGTCCATTGGCGTGGAAATGGTGTATGGCCGTGTCAACAGGTTTCATGTTGTCCAAAGTTTTGTCAGAAGAGGTTTGTGGATCAGGCTTTTTGGGTGTATCATGGCTGACTCTTGTATCAGGCTTCATGGGTGTATCATGGCTGAATCGTGTATCAGACTTCTTGGGTGTATCATGGCTGACTCTTGTATCAGGCTTCTTGGGTGCATCATGGTTTTTATTGAATCGTGTATCAGACCTCTTGGGTGTACCATGGCTGACTCTTGTATCAGGCTTCTTGGGTGCATCATGATTTTTCCTGAATCGTGGATCAGACCTCTTGGGTGCTCCATGGTTTTTATTGAATCTTGTATCATTCTTCCACGGGAAATGTCTGTTTGGATTATAGTAGTTATTGAAAGGTTTGCGTGGCTTGAAACGTCTGGGGGAATCATCATAGTAGTTATTGAAAGGTTTGCGTGGCTCTCTCGTGAAAGGTTTGGGAAAACATTTCTTCTGCTCACATGGCGGCTCCTCAGGTAGGTCAGGTTCTGGTGTTCCAGGACTATACTCTGGTGATTCAGGCAACGGTGACATGCTGAATCCAAGAAACTCGTTCAACTCCAACGTACTGTCCATCATGCAGAGAGGCTATTGTCTGAGCAAAACGTTTTATCCAAATGGCAAACCCTTGGCTGGTATCACGGCTTTTATACTACTCAGAAGAAAAAAAAAAAAAAAAAAAAAAAAAAATCCCAATGTTGGTTCTTTTCTGTTGGCTTGTTTGGATTAAACCAAACTTGGTTCTTTTGATGGTTCTGTTGGCTTGTCTGACCGCCAATGTTGGTTCTTTGGACCCTCTCTAGCTGTTGGCTTGTTTGGATTATACCAAAGTTGGCTCTTCTGATGGCTCTTTTGTCATGTCTCTTTTGCCATGATCCCTATGTTGGCTCTTCTCACCAAGGTTGGTAGGGTTGTTGATCCAAAAAAATGGGAGAGAGCAGAGTACGCAAACGTACTCAAGCTCTCTCCCATTTTTTGGGGTCCAAAGGGAACATGTCAATAGGAGATGATGGCTGACCTGCAGGACGGACAGGTATTATGGTCTTGCAACCACTTCATGAGGCAGCCTGAGTGGAACCCATGGTGACATGCCGTGGTATACCTGGAAATGGAGATGGATTCCAGGCATATGGTGCAAATCTGGTACGGATAGAAATATGAGTCCGGCCACGGGTATCCAAACACCAAATTGATGATACGCTGGCCAACAGTTTGGATAAACTCCATTCGTAGGCGCTGTGGTGAAATGGTCCACTGTTTGTACAGCCAGGCATACAGTTTTGGCACTATCTTGTCCAAATATATGGCTCGCAGGGTCGGATATCTGTAGTCGGCGTATTTTTCACGCAGGGGTTCAAGGTCTTGAGCATAAAAATCGTCCCTGAAAAAGTTGTATGCTCTCATCGCCAACGCATACGAGTCAATGTGAGAGTCCCCCATATAAGTGAAAAAGAATGGAACATCAAACTCCCACTTTTCTTGTATCACGATCACATCGGGCTCTACAGAGTGCAACACTGTACTTACATCCAACATCCAACTCGTAAACTTCATGATATCTTGCATACAAGATGTCTTTGAACAAAACGAATCAATAACAGCATTACGGTGTGCGTCCGTGGGAAACATCTCGGCAAATGATCAAAAACCGAGTGAACGCGCTGCTTATATAGGTCTGAGTGGGCGTATAAAGCCACCAAGGTTGGTGGACTACATGCTGCACACGGATTGGCTAAAGGGTATTTGACGTCATGCACTTTCTGACCAAGCTTGGAAAAATTATTCCGCGACCTAAAAAAATTCTGACTGCAAATGCCCAATGTTGGCAGAGCATGTTTTTTCCAACGATGATCACCAAATGCGTCAGTCGGTTATGATTCAAAAAATCTGGTGGGGTGACCAAACAATTTTCGGGTCATAAAAAAGAATTCCCAAGGTCGGGGGTCCCATATGTACTCTTCATTACGAGTTCAACGAATGCGGATGGCCCTTTGGAGTCGCCACGACGGACTTGGCTACCTACTATTACCTAAAGGAATTTTTGGAGGGCTTGCAGTTCATGGGAGCCAAAATCCTGGAGGATAAAATGGAACTCTTGACAGACAAGCCAGATGTTCTGGCCATTTGCAGACATGTGGCTGATAAATTGTACCTTCAACGCCAAAATGGCCCCAATCCTTATTGGGACGGAGAACCATAAAGTCCCTGAAAAAAATTTCCTGGCAAAAATTTTCATGACCGAAACTCTGCTAGGAAACACAGAAATTCTGGCCATGTTAAAGCAATGGTAAGTCAATGGGAGTCCCAAAAAACCAGAAACACAAAACTGCCAGTCAGGAAAAAATTTTCCGACTGAAACTCTGAGAGAGCTAGGACTGTGAAAAAAAAAAAAAAAATTTTTTTTTCATAGTCCTAGTTTCAGCCAGAAATTTTTTTCCAGGCCGAGTTTCATGATAATATTTTTTGGTGCTTCCCATTGACTTAACATTACTCGCTATCATAACTCGTTAGGGATTGTTTGGACCCCCCATGGGAGGGTCTTGGGTCCCAAAAACCAACTGTACTCTTCATTACGAGTCCAACGATATGTGACATGACAGGATTATCTTGAAATTTAAAAAAGCGTCTGGACCCCCCCATGGGAGGGTCGGGGGTCCGAAAAACCAACTGTACTCTTCATTACGAGTCTAACGATATGTGACATGCCATAGTTATCATGAAATTTAAAAAAGGGTCTGGACCCCCCATGGGAGGGTCGTTGGCCAAATACCCCCATGGGAGGGTCGTTGGCCAAATACCCCCATGAGAGGGTCCGGGGTCCGAAAAACCAACTGTACTCTTCATTCCGACTCCAACGATATGTGACATGCCATAGTTATCATGAAAATTAAAAAAGGGTCTGGACCCCCCATGGGAGAGTCGGGGGTCCGAAAACCCAACTGTACTCTTCATTACGAGTACAACGATATGTTACAAGCCATGGTTATCTCGAAATTTAAAATTGGGTCTGGACCCCCCATGGGAGGGCCTTTGGCCAAATACCCCCAGGGGAGGGTCGGTGGTCCTATATTTCAGTTGTACTCTTCATTACGAGTCCAACGATATGTCACATGACATGGTTATCTTAAAATTTAAAATTGGGTCTGGACCCCCCATGGGAGGGTCTTTGGCCAAATACCCCCAGGGGAGGGTCGGGGGTCCCATATTTCAGTTGTACTCTTCATTACGAGTCCAACGATATGTCACACGACATGGTTATCTTGAAATTTAAAATAGGGTCTGGACCCCCCATGGGAGGGTCTTTGGCCAATACCTCCAGGGGAGGGTTGGGGGTCCTATATTCCAGTTGTACTCTTCATTACGAGTCCAACGATATGTCACATGACATGGTTATCTTGAAATTTAAAATAGGGTCTGGACCCCCCATGGGAGGGTCTTTGGCCAAATACCCCCAGGGGAGGGTTGGGGGTCCTATATTCCAGTTGTACTCTTCCTTACGAGTCCAACGATATGTCACATGACATGGTTATCTTGAAATTTAAAAGAGGGTCTGGACCCCCCATGGGAGGGTCTTTGGCCAAATACCCCCAGGGGAGGGTCGGGGGTCCCATATTCCATCTGTACTCTTCCTTACGAGTCCAACGATATGTTACAAGCCATGGTTATCTTGAAATTTAAAACAGGGTCTGGGACCCTCAGGTTGGCCTACTATGAGGCATATAGTTAATACATACAATCTTAGCACTATATTGTCCATAACGCAATGCCAGAGCGGTAGTATGAAGCGTCCGACCAGTCCGCTGGTTGAATGGCAAATGACTTAAAGCAGCAGCGGCTGTTGGGGACATGATCACGTGACACCATGACGTCATTACAGAGTATAAAAGGACCCCTTGTGGCACATCCCATACGCACAAGCAGAACAACACGTCTGCTCTCTTTGGTGGCTGGAAGACAAGTGAGTGAAAACCGCCTCGGCGATTCGGGACATGATCACGTGACACGTTACGTCATTTGGCGGGAAGCAGGCGCTGGACTTACTCATTCTGCATTTGGAACTCAACGAGAGCGGTCGTTCATCGGAGAGCTCTGTTGTTTACATCGCTTGATGTGATGATTTTCAAGTGTTAGCTCCGTGGATGTTTCTGGATGTATTTGAGTAAATGGTGATGTGTTGTTACACATTCTGCACATGACCATTTCCGGCCAGTTGGAATATTATTTTGGATACCATAAAGGTAATCCAGTTTTCAAGATGCCGTGTTGGTCTGACTTCTTGATGAGTGAGTGTAGTTACTATGACCAACCTCGGCTCCTTATGCTGCAAAAAAAAAAAAAAAAAAAAAATTTCTTTTCTGAGCGCTATATAAGAGCGAGGATCCGAGCTCCCTTTATCATTGTCTGATGCACCCGTGTGGTGACCGGGTCTCAAGAATTGTCCCACCGTAGCCTATGCGTGTCGTACAAGGCGACTAAACTAGGTGCCCAGTGCCTGGGGGGATAACCGGGTACCCTGTCCCTGGGGATTATATCAGGTGACTGAAGCAGATGTGGCTCAACTATGGTAAGTATGTCTTGACTTGTAAATTTTTTCTGCTCTCGCTAGGAGGGCAGCATAGTGTTCCTTAAGAGGAATTTCTTCCGATTTTTTTTTTCGAGTTGGTAAGTCTGAGAACGTGGCTTCACTTTGCGTAATGTTCCAAGCCAGAAACGTTGTCATTTGACGAACGCATTGTGTTGGGCTCTGATGGCATGGTTCCGATACGACCCTATAACACGTGCAAGTAGGCTATAGTGACCACAGACACCATGCCTTTTAGGCGGTGTTTTTCTGGATGGGTGCAGTTATGGTGAAGTTGCTATGGCGAACCGACTCAACCCAACTTTCTCCCGTATTGAAGCCGGCTCGGGATTCATGTGGGACCAAGTTCTACTAAAGAGCTGGGCATAAGTTCCACGTTCTTGTGGTTTCGTGGTCCGAAGATTCCCCATGTTTTTTTTTATGGACCTTTTTTTACCCATCCGGGGCGCCAAGAAAACTCTTTCCGTTCCCTGTGAAGCTCTGGTTTCATATGGGAACACAGCTCTGTCTATGGAGCTGGGCATCCTCTTCACTTTCGAGTGATTTGTGGCCCGAAGACTTAGTGGCCTGAAGATTTATAAAAAGTGGCCTGAAGATTCCCATACTGTCATGTTGGACTCGTTCCATCTGCGGCGTACAGAAAGGTTGTGTTGGTGAAGCATTCGCCAGGCGCGTGGTTGTTGTTATAACCCGAAAAACGTGTCCCTGCTTGCAGGGCTAGTAAGGTAAACTCTTCCATGTTATCGGTAGAATGCTTTCCACATGACTTGCAGGCGTAAGTATTGGTGTTTTTTTGAGGCTTCTGGCCCACATTTTTCACCTCACAGTGGTAGCCCTTGTGGTTTGCCTGTGAGGATTTTTTTAGTGTTCCTTAACAGGAATTTCTTCTGATTTTTTTTTTACAACCAACTCTTTTCCCGTATCGAAGCCCGCTCGGGATTCATGTGGGACCAAGTTCTACTAAAGAGCTGGGCATAAGTTCCACGTTCTTGTGGTTTCGTGGCCCGAAGATTCCCCATGTTTTTTTTTATGGACCTTTTTTTACCCATCCGGGGCGCCAAGAAAACTCTTTCCGTTCCCCATGTGTGGAACAAAGCTCTGTCTATGGAGCTGGGCATCCTCTTCACTTTCGAGTGATTTGTGGCCCGAAGAAAAGATTGAAGATTCCCATACAGTCACGTTTAACTCGTTCCATCTGCGTATTGGGAGTACAGAGGGGTTGTGATGGTTTAGCATTCGCCAGGCGCGTGGTTGTTGTTAGGCCCGAAAAACGTGTCCCTGCTTGCAGGGCTAGTAAGGTAAACTCTTCCATGTTATGGGCAGAATGCTTTCCACATGACTTGCAAGCTGACACGTAAATATTGGTGTTTTTTTTAGGCTTCTGGCCCAGATTTTCACCCCACAGTCTGAGTGGTAGCCATAGGTGGTTTGCCATTACGTGTGGGGATTTTTTTAGTGTTCCTTAACAGGAATTTCTTCTAATTTTTTTACATGCTGCTTTCACTTCCCTATTGAAGCCCTTTTTTGGGATTCATGTGGGCCGAGCTCTATCTGTGGAGCTGGGCATCCTCTTCACTTTCGAGTGATTTGTGGCCCGAAGATTCCCATACTGTCATGTTGGACTTGTTCCATCTGCGTATTGGGCGTACAGAGGGGGTTGTGTTGGTTAAGCATTAGCAAGGCGCGTGGTTGAGTGAGGCCCGAAAAACGTGTCCCTGCTTGCAGGGCTAGTAAGGTAAACTCTTCCATGTTAGAGGCATAATGCTTTTCCATATGACTCGCAAGCTGATCTGCCTTCAGTAAGTATGATGAGAATAAAGAATATTGAAAACCCTGTGTCCTGTGTCATTTATTTCACACAACAACAACACTGGTATGAATGGCTGTGTGGCATTACGTAATACAAATGGTTTGTCCAAATGGTTTCTTTCCAAATGGTTTGTCCAAATGGTTTCTTTCCAAATGGTTTGTCCAAATGATTTCTTTCCAAATGGTTTGGTTTCCAAAGGTTTGTCCAAATGGTTTGGTTTCCAAAGGTTTGTCCAAATGGTTTGGTTTCCAAAGGTTTGTCCAAATGGTTTGGTTTCCAATTTTCTAGATGGTGGTCGCTGGGGTGGTGGTGGGATTAGTTACCAAAATGGTAATTAATACAGTGACCCATGATACACACATAAAATATTTCACAATGCATGATATGAATAAATGATTCTGAAAACCCTGTGTCATTTATTTCACACAACAACAACACTGGTATGAATGGCTGTGTGGCATTATGTAATGCAAATGGTTTCTTTCCAAAGGTTTGTCTTCAATGGTTTCTTTTCAATGGTTTCTTTCCAAAGGTTTGTCTTCAATGGTTTCTTTTCAATGGTTTCTTTCCAAAGGTTTGTCTTCAATGGTTTCTTTTCAATGGTTTCTTTGTCCAAATGGTTTCTTTTCAAAGGTTTGTCTTGTTCCAAATGGTTTGTCTTGTTCCAACAGTCTGAGTGGTAGCCATAGGTGGTTTGCCATTACGTGTGGGGATTTTTTAGTGTTCCTTAACAGGAATTTCTTCTAATTTTTTTACATGCTGCTTTCACTTCCCTATTGAAGCCCTTTTTTGGGATTCATGTGGGCCGAGCTCTATCTGTGGAGCTGGGCATCCTCTTCACTTTCGATTGATTTGTGGCCCGAAGATTCCCATACTGTCTGTTGAGTATTATATTATATGTAATGTCAGCTTTAATATGTAACACCAGAGAGCAGCACCTAATGGAAACATATGTTCATTTCTGAAGTGTAACCTTGAGCTAAGAGGGAGAATAAAATGAGAATTTGAAGTGAACAGACGCTTGTTTTGTGGAGTTCTGTTCTTTTGTTGATAAAATGCATCTAAAAGCATAATATTAGATGCCGAGTCTACTGAATTAGTTGAGAAGTAGAACATAAAAATGGTCCGTCGAGCCGGAGTAGAACTGGTATAATGAGTGAGTACATTATTTGCATATAATGTTAAGTTTTCCTTTGTGTTGAGAATGCCTTTGTGTTGAACACTGATATCGAGAGCTCGAGAGCTTGATCATGTTGTTTAAAGGGGCTACAAAAGCAGATTTATATGAGATTGCGAAGGAATTGTGTATAAAGACAACCGATAATTTAACGGTTATTGAACTGGATACTCTTATCAAGAACAATAATGAGTACATTAAAAATCCAACATCGGTGCAAGAACTTGCAATCACAATAATTGAAGAGCGCAAAAGTGAAAAATTGCACAATATTGAACTTGAAAAGTTAAAACTTCAACGTGTGTCATCAGAATTAGAATTACAAAAGTTAAGAAATGAGTTCTCAGAAAAGAAAAGTGAAGCGACTGAGCAAGAGGATTTTGCTTTGGGCGTGTCCATTGATTCGCTTCTAAAAAGTGTTCAAGTTTTAACGTGCAAAGTTCCAACTAAACCTGAAAATTGGGGGTTCTTTTTTAATTCATTAGAGAGAGCGTTTATAACAAAATGTGTGCCTGATAAATTTAAAGCGGAAATTTTGTTAATATTACTTGGAGATATAGCTAATAATATCCTAACGTATATTTCTGATGACGAGTTTAATAATTATTCTAAAATTAAATCAATTGTTTTGAGAGAATATGAGCCTACTCCACAAATATGTTTAGATAATTTTAAAAAGGCTCAGAAATACAGTAATGAAACTTATACCCAGTTCACAAGTCGTATGATAAATAGCTTTAATTATTATTTAAAACTAAGAAATGTTGATGATTTTACAGGACTAAAAGAATTAATGGTAGCAGATAAAATATTTCAAACATTAGATAAAGACACTGCAACTTACATTAGTATTAAACAAGGCAGTTCTTTTTTATCCCCAGTAAATCTAGGTCAGGAACTAGACTTATATGCTTCGTCTAAGGGTAGAAACCCATCTGATACTTCTGTACATAAGTATCATAAATATGCTTCGAATAAAGTATTGCTCGCGGATGTAAAAAATAAAAAATGCAGTTATTGTGATAACCATTTACATGAAATTTATAAGTGCGAGATATTTTTGAGTTTAAATGTAAAGGAACGGGTTGAATTTGTTAAAAAGAGTAAACTTTGTTTTAGGTGCTTAAAACCGCATTTAATTAAAAATTGTTTTTCTAAATATTCTTGCAAAACGTGTCTAAAAAACCATAATTCATTGTTATGCTTTCATTCGGAGAGGGAGAGGGAATCGACTGCGTATAACCCAGTCGCAATAAATGAAACCCGAGTGGTTCCTTCTTCAAGTGCTAGAGATTTATCACCTAATGCAGCTGAGTTTTTACCCGCGGATTCAAGAAGTGGTAATCTTTTTGTGGGAACGAATTATAATAATTTCCAGCAAACGGTCTTATTGAGTACAGTTATGTGTTGGTTGCAGGATTGCAATGGAGATCTGCATTTAGCAAGAGGGATTTTAGATAATGGGTCTCAATGTAACTTTTTTACTAGAGAATTTGCTGATAAATTGCATTTAAAGAGAAAGAAAATAGATATTGAGGTATCAGGTTTAAACGAGACTTGTTCTCAAATTAAATATAGTGTAACAACGCGATTAATTAATCGTTCTAAAACTTTTGAACATGATTTAACTTTTCTAATTGTCCCAAAGATTATGAGTTATACTCCAAATAGGCCAATTAAAATTAATAGAATTGAGTTACCTAATGTAGAATTGGCGGATGAATATTATAATGTTCCTGGGAGAGTGGATGTGTTAATTTCATCAGAGATTTACTACACTCTAATAAAACCAGAACAAATTAAAATACCACACACCAATTTAATTCTGCAAAATTCCGTGTTTGGGTATATAGTGGCAGGAAGTGTTTGTGAGTCCAATAAAAATAAGGTACATTGTGCTTTAATTAAAGAACATGTAAATTTAGATGAAACATTACAAAAGTTCTGGGAAATGGAAAATGTCGACCAGACAATTTCTAAAAATAAGGAAACTCAGATATGTGATGAACATTATGAGAAAACTCACTTTAGAGATACAGAGGGAAGGTACGTAGTTACAATGCCTTTAAAGGAAGATCCGAGTGTGCTAGGTAAATCCAGAGATATAGCGATTCAACGACTAAACTCATTATGGAACCGCTTAAAAAAAGACCCTGAATATTTAAAATTATATAGAAACTTTTTGAGTGAATATGAGAAATTGGGGCATATGCGGGAAATTAAAGATAAAGGGGAATCAGTAGGAACGTATTACATCCCACACGTAGGAGTACATCGTCCTGGTCATATCTCCACACCGCTTCGTGTTTGTTGGGATGCGTCACAACAAACAAGCAATGGAACTTCATTAAACTCTTTGCAATATAATGGTGGAATGATACAAGAGGACTTGTTCACCATAATGACCAGATTTAGACAATACGTGTACGCATTTACGGGGGATATAGAAAAGATGTATAGGGCTATAAAAATACATCCTGAGCAAACAAAACTTCTAAGAATCCTTTGGAAGGATGAACTTAAAGGTGATATAAAAACCTTTGAACTCACCACAGTTAGTTACGGAACAGTGTCAGCACCGTATTTAGCACAAAAAACGTTGCATCAACTATCAAAAGATGAGGGGAAACAATATCCTCTCGCAGAGCCCGTGCTATTAAATAATTTTTACATGGATGATGTTTTGGGGGGATCTGATGATATAAACAGTGCAAAAGAAATCAGGCACCAACTAACTGAGATTCTACGCAATTGTGGCATGCACTTACACAAGTGGTGTGCTAATTTTCAACTAGAAAATAATAACACTGGAGAGTACACATTTGATGACTCGGGAGTTACTAAAACTCTTGGTGTCTTCTGGATGCCCAAGAAAGATAAACTGGCCTTCCAAGTAAGTCTGAAAAAAGAGACCATTTTCACAAAGAGAACTGTGTTATCTGTGATTGCTCGACTCTTCGACCCTCTAGGTCTGTGTGGACCTATTATTACCAAAGCAAAGGTGTTTCTTCAAAGACTCTGGATACTAAAAATATCATGGAGTGACCATCTACCAGAAAAAGAGGCAAGGCAGTGGCAAAGTTTCCTCGACGCTCTTCCGGCCATCAACAACATCCAGGTGGACCGCTGCATCGTCGTGGAAAGAGCTACCACAGTGGAGATACATGGGTTTGCTGATGCGTCAGAAAGTGCTTTTGGTTGTGTTGTTTATTGTCGATCGAAAACAACGAGTGATGTTAAAGTAAAATTAGTTGCAAGTAAGTCACGAGTGGCTCCAGTCAAACGTCAAACGATCCCACGTTTAGAGCTGTGTGCAGCAGTATTGCTTGCACAGGTAGTGAATCGTGTTAAATCTTCTCTTCAGTGTTGTGTTGATAAAATATATTTGTGGAGTGACTCTACAATTGTGCTTGCGTGGATAAATCAAGAATCTTTGCATATGAAAACATTTGTGGGTAACAGAGTAAGTAAAATTCAAAACCTTACAAATGTGAAAGATTGGAGGCATGTGTCTTCAGAGTTGAATGCTGCTGATATTCTATCACGAGGTGTGGATGCCAAGCAACTCATGGAGAATAACAAGTGGTTTCATGGACCAGCATTTCTCCATGAAACAGAAGTTTTATACGACAGTGATAAACACACAGTTTTATCTATAACAACACACAAATTATTTGTTGATGATCTTCTTTCGATAACAAATGATTATCAAAAATTAATTCGTATATGTAGTTTTGTTTACAGGTTTTCATTTAACTGTAGGCACCCAATGGATAAAAGAGTGGAACCATTGACATTGGAAGAGCGCACTATAGGTGAAGACTGTATTCTTAAAAATATGCAAGCAATAGAGTATCATAATGAAATTTCTAATTTAAAGAAACAAATACCAATTTTAAGTAAAAGTAAAATTAAATCTTTAAATCCATTTATAGATAACAAAGGTATTTTAAGAGTTGGTGGCAGACTTGGTAATTCAGCATTGAATTATAATAAAAAGCATCCAATAATTTTGCCATCTTCTCACCTACTTACTAAGTTAATAATTAAATATATTCATGAGAAAAATCTTCATATTGGTCCACAAGCATTATTGTGTTTTGTTCGTCAGAGATTCTGGCCTGTTAAAGGCAGAAGCCTTTGTAGAAAAATAGTGCATGAATGTGTAGTATGTGCAAAAGCTAAGCCTGTAATTTGTGAACAAATAATGGGTAATTTACCCCTTGATAGAGTACAACAAAATTATCCGTTCAATATTGCAGGGCTAGACTTTTGCGGTCCATTTTTTATAAAATATAAAAATCAAAGAAAGGGTATTTGTCATAAGATTTATGTTTGTATTTTTATTTGTTTTGTAACAAAAGCAGTGCATTTAGAATTAGTAAGTGACTTAACTTCAGCTGCCCTAATAGCAACTCTTAAACGGTTTTTCGCTAGAAGAGGAAAAAGCGCTAAGTTATATAGTGATAATGCCACAAATAACGTTGGAACCAATAATGAGTTGAAGAAATTGTTCAACTTTGTAAGTCAACCAGATGAAAATTTGGCAAATTATTTGGCAGATAAGAAAATTGAGTGGAAGTTTCTGCCTCCAAAAGGGCCAAACTTTGCTGGGCTAGTAGAAGCAGCTGTTAAGTCATTTAAGCATCATTTAAAAAGAGTAGTAGGTAATGTAAAACTCACTTATGAAGAATTGTTAACTGTGATAACTCAAATAGAAGCAGTGTTAAATAGCCGACCAATAACTTCTGTACCTAGTGATGATTGTGAATTTGAGGTTCTGACAGCTGGTCATTTCCTTATTGGAAGACCACTTAATTCTGTTCCTGAACAATCATTAATTGAAATACCTGATAATAGATTAACGGCATGGAGAAAAATTACAAAAATGGTTCAACTAATTTGGCAAAAATGGCATATTGATTACTTAAGTAATTTGCATCAACGGTCAAAATGGATCTTTAATAAAGATAATGTGTCTATTGGTTCAATTGTGCTAATAAAGGAGGACAATTTGCCTGTTTGCAAGTGGGTATTAGGAAAAATCCTTCAGGTTTTTCCAGGTAAAGATAAGAAAGTAAGAGTTGTGTTAGTGAAAACACAACATGGGAATTTTAAACGTGCAATTTCAAAAATTTGTATTTTGCCAGTAAATACTTAATTATATTATGTTTTTTGTTTTACTGTACTAAGTAGTGTATTAGTTTCATTTATTTGAATAATATAGTGTTTAAGTATATTTGATATCATTTGATATTTTAATTATTTTTAAATCGTAGTAAATTTATTGTATTGTTTGATTCATGAATGTTAGTAAAACTATTCATAGGTGGGGAGAATGTTGAGTATTATATTATATGTAATGTCAGCTTTAATATGTAACACCACAGAGCAGCACCTAATGGAAACATATGTTCATTTCTGAAGTGTAACCTTGAGCTAAGAGGGAGAATAAATGAGAATTTGAAGTGAACAGACGCTTGTTTTGTGGAGTTCTGTTCTTTTGTTGATAAAATGCATCTAAAAGCATAATATTAGATGCCGAGTCTACTGAATTAGTTGAGAAGTAGAACACTGTCATGTTGGACTTGTTCCATCTGCGTATTGGGCGTACAGAGGGGGTTGTGTTGGTTAAGCATTAGCAAGGCGCGTGGTTGAGTGAGGCCCGAAAAACGTGTCCCTGCCTGCAGTGCTAGTAAGGTAAACTCTTCCATGTTAGAGGCATAATGCTTTTCCACATGACTCGCAAGCTGATCTGCCTTCAGTAAGTATGATGAGAATAAAGAATATTGAAAACCCTGTGTCCTGTGTCATTTATTTCACACAACAACAACCACACTGGTATGAATGGCTGTGTGGCATTACGTAATGCAAATGGTTTGTCCAAATGGTTTCTTTCCAAATGGTTTGTCCAAATGGTTTGGTTTCCAAAGGTTTGTCTTGTTCCAAATGGTTTGGTTTCCAAAGGTTTGTCCAAATGGTTTGGTTTCCAATTTTCTAGATGGTGGTCGCTGGGGTGGTGGTAGGATTAGTTACCAAAATGGTAATTAATACAGTGACCCATGATACACACATAAAATATTTCACAATGCATGATATGAATAAATGATTCTGAAAACCCTGTGTCATTTATTTCACACAACAACAAAACTGGTATGAATGGTTGTGTGGCATTATGTAATGCAAATGGTTTCTTTCCAAAGGTTTGTCTTCAATGGTTTCTTTTCAATGGTTTCTTTCCAAAGGTTTGTCTTTAATGGTTTCTTTTCAATGGTTTCTTTCCAAAGGTTTGTCTTCAATGGTTTCTTTTCAATGGTTTCTTTGTCCAAATGGTTTCTTTCCAAAGGTTTATCTTGTTCCAAATGGTTTATCTTGTTCCAAATGGTTTGTCTTGTTCCAAATGGTTTGGTTTCCAATTTAATAGATGGTGGTAGCTGGGGTGGTGGTGGGATTAGTTACCAAAATGGTAATTAATACAGCGACCCATGATACACACATAAAATATTTCACAATGCATGATATGATACTGAAAACCCTGTGTGCCCACAATCTGGTAAAGTGGATGGTCAAAAATTGGTCGTACCATCAGGACTTGAGGGAATGGTACCCATCGTCCCATGTTAAAGCAATGTTAAGTCAATGGAAAACTCTCCAAAAAACTTTTTCATGAAAGTCAGTCTGGAAAAAAATTTCCGGCTGAAACTCTGAGACAGCTAGGACTATGGGGAAAAAAAAAAAATTTATTTGTCTAGCTATATAACCAGCCATCTCCGAGCTGGGAGCATCAGACGCTCTCAACATTTCTTACTCTCAACACTTCTTACCATGTGGTTCCGATTGAAGCTTGGAGCTTTTAGCCATCCATTATGTGCATTGGTTGCACCCAATGGTACCCAGTATGACTTGTTCTGGCGGATCGTGGACATTGGCACATTTCTGGGGAAAAAGAATCCTTACACTTTTGCAAGCCGTTTCAGCCTAAACATTTGTGGACGCGATGTGATTCCCGTACCTACTCCGTACATGAACAAACGGATACAACTCTGTACGAGCCAACAAGCATACCATTTTCTGTATCGAGAGAACGTAGAAGCGGCAGAAATGTTTCAACAGGCTTTACTGAACGGTCGAGGATTCGTTGCTATCACTCACCAACCGTTCGTTCAAAGATGTTTTCATGGGCCTTTCCTTACGCTCCATCCTGAAGGTACCATTTCCATTCCGGAATGGATCAATCAGTTTGTCACTGATGTAGAATACCTTCAGAGTTTACCTCAAGATGTCCAAGAACCCATGGCGACCGTGAAGCAAGAACCCATGGATTCCACAACCGTGGAGCAAGAACCCATGGCGACCGTGGAGCAAGAACCCATAGCTTCCACGAGCGTGGAACAAGAACCCATGGCGACCGTGAAGCAAGAACCCATGGAACCCACCATGGGTTCTGTTGCGGTAGAAACTCAGACCGACCTATATGAAAGCACCCCTGTTCCGGAAGAGAACCCAGAAACTGCACAAGTGTTTACGATGCGTACCATCAACCAGTTAAAATCAGGGGACTGGCTTCTTATCGAACCGAACCAGTTACCCAAAAGAATTTGGGTGAAGCAAGGGGATGTGCATGTAACGTATGAATCAAAGGAGTGAACCCCTCTCAAAAGATTTCAAGAAAAAAATTTCTGGCTTAGCTATGACTGAAAAAAAAAAAAAAAATCTTTTTTTTTTCACTAGTCCTATAAAACCCAGCGTCTCGCGAGCTCAGGCATCAGACGTTCTCTGACTTGTGCAACTGCTTGTTCTGTTTTCAGCAGTTGAGCTGGTGACTGAAATACTATTCGTATCAACTACCCCCTGCTTTGCAAGGTATCCAGAGGTTGCTTTCCCCTCCAGCCTGCTTTGCAAGTACATCCACTTGAGTACATACTATTCGTGTCAACTACCTCCTGCTTTGCAAGTACTTCTGATCCAGAGGTTGCTTTCCCCTCCAGCCTGCTTTGCAAGTACATCCACTTGAGTGCATACTATTCATATCAATTACCCCTCCAGCCTGCTTTGCAAGTACTTCTGATCCAGACGTTGCTTTCCCCTCCAGCCTGCTTTGCAAGAGATCCCGACGTTGGTTTCATTCATCAGACAATCTTGGTGACTACACCACCCAATCTTGATAACCAGGCATCGCACAGCACAATCTTGGTGTCTGCACAACTCAATCTTGGTATCTGCACAACTCAATCTTGGTGCCTGCATAGCACAGACTTGGTGCAAGCACAACTCAATCTTGGTGCAAGCACAACTCAATCTTGGGTTTCAGACCAACACAAGGCTACATTCTTTTGGACGGTTGCCAGACTTTTCGCTATAAAAGGAATGGCTTTCCGTGACTCGAAATCATTCCATGCCATGGATTTGTTCCCGAAAGACGTGTCTGATGTCGTCGAGCGTTTGTACGTGGATTTGGATTTGTGGGAGAAGGAAATTCTTTCCAACCGGGTCACAGCTTTTATTTCCTACATGGAGAACTCGAAATACCAACGCATATTTCACAAGGTGCTACCTGAGGACTGGCATCGGAATTACCTGGAAACATGCCTGAGGTGTTTGTCAGAGGGCAAGCATGTCAATTTTTTTGAGCCTGACGCCATCAAGTGGGAAAAGATTGCCAATTGTTTACTCAAGAGTCCGGACAGAATGCTAAAGAACTCGGATACCTGAATGGCCTTTCGTCTGGGCAACATGTTTTTAGTCAAGCATGGCTTCACCTTTGGACACTGGCAAGTACCAAAGGGACAGTACCACATCTACCAGACAAGCCATGCTCCTATGATTTGTTACCAGTTGCCAGAGTCCAGTGTCAATTCAAAAAGCCAACCGACCGTTTACCGACGCGCTTTTGCTGCCCATGATCAATTTTTGTACAAGAGGTACGTGTTTAAGCCACATACCATCTACTTCATCCCTCCTGGCATTCGATACCTGGTGATGGCTGCCCAAAAAACGGTGTTTTCCGTGGATGTGGTGGAAAACCCTGTTATGAACAGTGTGTCCTACAACTCTGATCGGTTGTTTCAGCAGTCTACGTACAATGTGCCTCCACCTACACCACGTCCTGAGGAATCAAGCCATTCTTCCTCTTTAAGCCATTCTTCCTCTTTAAGCCATTCTTCCTCTTTAAGCCATTCTTCCTCTTTAAGCCATTCTTCCTCTTCAAGCCATTCTTCTAAACACCAGTCCCACTTTCGTATTCCCAAGCGGATGCCAGAGAAACCTATTCCCAAACTGATGCCAGAAGACCGCATTCGGATGTCAGAAGACCCCAAGCCAAAGGAAACATTTCGTATTCCCAAGCGCAAGTCGCATATTCAGCAGCTAGAGGAACCACCCAGAAAGCAGTGTGTGCCACAAGAAGAGGTTCATGCGTCCTCCAGTGTGTCACAAGACTATGTGCCCCAGTTTCAAGTGCCACATGTGCCCCAAGAACAGTTTCAAGTGCCCCAAGAACAGTTTCAAGTTCCCCAAGAACAGTTTTAAGTTCCCCAAGAACAGTTTCAAGTGCCCCACGAACATGTGCCACAAGAACATGTGCCCCATGTGCCAGTTCATCAGTCCATGGAACAAATTCGTGTACCCTGTGAACAATCCCCACATCCCAGCTTTGAACAACCAGAAGAATCACCGCAACCCACCTATGAACAATTACAACCAGTAACCGATGAGCAACTATTAACATACTTTACAACCCCTGACCTGTCCATGCCCGACCTCTTTCAAGACATTCCTGTATTTACAGAAGAACAATTTAATACCTTAGGGCTGGACGAATTTTTCGCCAACGATATGCCTTTGGACTTGTCCCCAGCTGTACGATACCCCAAACCCAAAACAACCTACCTGTGTAAAGAACCCCTAGATCTATCAGTAAAGCGTACCAATAATCTGTAAACAATCACATGTAAAACGCATCATGTAAACCACATATGTAAATAACTAGTATGTAAATAAACATGTATTGTTTTACCCATGTGTGTTTATTTTTTTAAAAAAACATTGTCCAACCTAGGTCCTTGCAGCCACTACATACCTACGTTGGCTTTAAAAAGGCCTTTCACAAGGGCCGTTTTCCTTTTTTGAAATTTTTTTGAAAGGGTCACGGTGCTCCATTATTTTATTGGCCGTCTGTAGTTAAAATTCCAAGTTTAGTATCCGTTACTGCTTTACCAGTATCCGTTAACTGTAGCTTGTTCTATGAGGATGTTTATTTACATCCATCTTTTATGGTTTTCGACATGGTTGCGAACTTAATTGTAACTTCAAAAGTTTGCTTTAATTTTCTTATTTTGGAGAAATTTACGATTTGTAAATTTGAAAATTCGACACTATGCGTTTTCCCAAATTTTTCTACCTTCCATTCCTCCGATTTGCTTCTGTACTACTAATACTAAATCTCACCGATGCAGACAAAACCTAGCCTCTCACTTCGATTATAAATGGCTTTATATCATATCTAAAACTCAGCTAAAATATGGAATACTGCTTACGTCAAATTGAAAATGGGAATCCCTATCCCTTGAAAATTGATTTGAACGATGACTCGATCATGATTGGTAGCGACGGAAATCCGACTCTGAAAAAATACCCTAAAGTGTCCCCTTGCCATGCACATTTCGTTCGAAAACGTGGCGGATGGTTTGTTAGGGACCTAGATAGTACACATGGGACCTTTGTGAACTCCAATCGCATAGACGCTCGTCTTCAGAAATTGGAAATAGCTGATCAAATTGGATTCGGTTCTAAGGTCGCAGGTGAGGGATTTATTTGTGCTCTGGTGCCAAAGAAAAAGGAGCCTGTTGTCATTGATCTCATTTCTGACATCTCTGTGAAGCTTGAACAGGAGTGTGAAAAGGGTAATCAACGGCAGGAAAATAAAGCTGCACATTGGAATAAGCCGTCAACTTCAAACGGTGAATGCTCCAGATACAATTTGTCCCATGCATTGCCTAGGACCATTGATGCTAATGCAGTGAAATGTAACAGGTTGTCAAATGTCGACGAGCCGATAAAATTGAAAACATGTACAGTGCATTTGGTTAGATGCGATTCTGATGCTCTTGATTGGAAACTCAATGTGCAAAAAAAGGAAATGAGCAATAAGGCAACTAAAGTCAAAGTTGCTAAAACTAAATCACCTAAAAAGCGTAAAATTGTAACAGTCAAGAAGAAAACTTACAGCAACACATCAAATTCATATTTATATGGATTGATTAAGGATTGTAGTGTTCCTCTAGTGAGATGTGATTCGGAAAACTTTTCTCTTCCACCTTTTTTGCAAACTTCCAGCAACAAAGAAAATATATTGAATCATACAATGACTAAGAGCAGACTTTCGAAGTATGAAGAAAGCAATGACAGAACTGCTGATTTTTTACTGTCAAAAGTCAAAGATGCACATGCTCCAATTTTTTCTACTGAGAGACTGCAGGATAAAGTAAATATGGTCTTTGGTCCCGTAAATCGTAGAACTCTAGTTTCATCCGATTCTTCCGACTCGGAAGAGTCTGATCTTTACTCGGCAGTCAAGGCACGGAAAAGAAAAAAAAGGGTAGCAATGAGTTCAAGTTCGATAGATTCTCCCACAGTTCAGTCCTCATTAGTGTATAGAGCGTCACAGAAAATTATAGAGAAATCAAACCACAATGTGTTTGAAACTCCTTTGCCTGCATTACAACAGCAAGGTTTAACGTTAGCTTCAAATATTGAAACATCTGGAAATGTAGATCATTTACTTACCACAAGTTCACAAAATGGAAATCATTATTATTCTCAGGAAGATAAAATGATGAGTGGGCTTGATGATGATGAGTTGTATATTGGCCCTCAACTTTTTCCATCCACAAATCCAAATCATGTAACTGGAAATGAGGATTGTCATTTAAACAAGGAGACAGTGTTTGAACATAATAATGAGAATTCACCTCGCTCTGAATTCAGCGAATACTGCAATCTATCTTCTTCAAGTAGTATAGATGAGACTGCTGTTACAAAGATTGGCCGCTCTGCAAATGCTAATGGTGAATTGAGCCCACATTCTTCATCGGGAAGCAATGATTTTGAACCTCGAAGGAGATGTGAGGATTTTTCCAATTTAGGTGAAAGTTATTCAAATGTAGTGAAGAATGATGATGATGATGGATGTTTAGATAGAAACAAAAATATTTCTGATGAGAGCTTTAAGGAGAAAAAAAAGAAACAGTGGAGTGGAACTAATCATCAGACCCCAGAAGACCAAGAGCATAGTGACTCCAGTGTATGCAGTTTGGATTATATCATAACTCCATCACAAGTAAAAAAAAATGTTTTTAATTCATCAGAAGAAAATAAAAATGTTCATTCTAATTCATCAACTAAAGAAAATGTCAATCTTGAGTCATTGGAGGGAAAGAAAAATATCTGTCCTGATTTATTGGAAGAAGAGAAAGATGTTTATGTGAATTCATGCGAGAAAAAGATTTCAGTAAAATATGTAAGGAAAACATTGCCAGTTGAAGCATTGCCTTTGATTCGTGGGTCAAGAAAATTTAATGGACAGAGGTTTGTTAACAAAGGAAGTGCATCAAAGCAATCCTCTTTTAGTTTAAAGTTTTCTAAAACAAAACTATCTCCAAAGAAACTACCTACTAAATCTTCAAATGGGACAATGCCTGCGTCAATGTATAGAATTCCCAAGACATCAAATTTATTGCAGCTAAACAAAGAAAGTCGAAATCAATCCCCAATTCAGATAGAAGATGAAACTTCAAAAAGTTCTTCCACACTTTCAGGGAAGAAACCCCCTTTTGTCACTCGTAATCCCAATACTTGTATTTCACGATTGGAACGTTTGGCAACTGAAATGCGAACTGAAGGTTTCAAAAGGAGAAAAACTAAATGTAAAACCCCCCAAAAATTGGACAACCAGGTATGTGAATTTACTAATAACTCATCAAAAATTGCTAGTTACCAAACTTTATCCAAAGACAATGTTGAACTACTTCCAGCAGAGAAGGAAAATTATAAAATTCATAATATATCAGTTATAATTTCTAATTATCGAATTCCAGAACCTATCAAGAAAGATACTATTGTTGATTCGAATTTAATAGTTCTAACTTCACCATATAACTCTTTTTCTACAGAATCATTTCCTAGCATTAAATTCCATTCATATCCTTCAAGCCCTAAAGCAATAAGTTTGGATGAAACTCAACAAAATAGCAAAGCCACTCCGGTTAATCTGATATCTACCAAAAGAGAATCTATTGAAATTTCACCTAACCCACCTACATCTGACATTGCACACCAACTTTCTAAACTAATCAATGCTATGCAAACACCATCAGCAGACAATGCTATGCCTGTTACTTCTATTTATGAAACTACAAAACTCGCCACTGTTACTCCTATAGCATCTACATCTGATCAACTTCCCAGTGTGGATTCTGATTCTACTATGCTGCCGATAGGGGTATGTTCTAGTAAGATACCAGTTAAAGGTATCCCATTTCATGCACTTGAAAACTATAATTTTTCTACTGATAAAATCAAAACCCTTGCTGCTACAGTAGATCCACGAAGAAGATGTGCAATCCCTTGCTCTGATCCTGTATCAAATATTCAACAAACGTCACCTTCCAGTAAGTGCAGTGGTCAAACATTACCTCCTAGTGGGTCTAATGGTGTTTCATTCGTTAATGAAGTTAAAGCTGTTACTAAAAATGAAATCAAGGGTCTTGCATCTGCGACAAAATCCCAGGTAACATTTGTAAACCCATGTCCAGAACAGCTTGTCAGCATGCACCAACCATCGACTTCAATTGAATGCAATGGTATATCATATGTACCTGACGTTAAGTCTACTACTGCCTCTAAAAGTAAAGGAAAAACCCCTGCTATTGTGTCAGGCCCTCATATGACACTAGTTAGCCCTAGTTCTACACAATTGGACCGAGGGCATCGTAGGTTGTCTTCTACCGAGTCTAATGACAAATGTATTTCTGTGCCTATTAATTTTCATCTTATGGTAAGAAATGTTGTCAATTTAAATCTAAAGTGGCTTGAGGAGCAAACACGCAATAATAAGCCACCCCCTGAGGTTTCTAAAGGTGCTGCCCCCTTGCCTCTTTCTTTTGATACTTTCGATCATTATGTTTCCTCATTTGTTCCTATGCTCAGACTAGAAATTTGGAACAAAATGTTCCAAGAATACAAAATGATGTGTGAAGCTGCATTACTTTCAAAGCAGTTTTATTTCATCATTCTGTCTCATAAGAATGGGTTGGAGATGGCAGAGTATCATTGTGAAAGTATAGTTGAACTAGAAGCGTTTGTGCCATATGAAGGGAACTTGGTTATTATGCAGATTGATGACATTAAAGGACGTCACTATGAAATGTTCTGTTATATTTATGGACATAAAATTGAAAAGTTAAATGTTCTCAATTTGAATCCAGAGTGGAGCAACTATCCCGATTTGCAAACTAAGAATTCAGTAATCTGCAAATTTTCTGTTTTTGCCAAATTGAGACCAATGACACCTTTAGTAAACAAAGTGACAAAAGGAAATGGAATTTGTTTTGTAAAAAACAAGTTTAAATTGGCAGATGCTCTACAAAAGCTTGAGTCATCACCTCTATGTCAAAGTATCCTTAAGCCCCAGGATGACGTTTTCTCTGTAAATCGCGATTCTTCCGCGGAACTTACCAATGAGTCTGCAATGGAGTGTTTGAGTAAAGAATTAAGAAAACCAGCTTCAGATGCAAAGATCCTTCTTCTCCGAGGACCACCAGGTACGGGCAAGACTCACATAATCACAACATTGTTGCAAAAACTTATTCATAAAGAACGCACAAAGGTTAAGATTCTGCTGACTGCACCAACTGATGTTGCAGTAGATGAAATGGGTCATAGACTGATCAAGAAAAAGCTGAATTTCGTTCGATTTGGTTCGCCACGTTCGATTCATGAAAAGTTGCAACCATTCATTTTGCCATCGAAAATAGAAAAACTGAAAAAAGATTGTATCAAGAAAACCGAACAACGAAAAGAAAGGTTGGATAAGTTGATGACTGAGATTGCCGTTATCAAGATAACTGATAGCAAGTGTCAAAAGAAATTAAGAGATCTTGTTAAGGAAAAACTTGTACTGGAAAAGAAGATTTTTAAGGAGACTTCTGTTGACATTTCTCAAAGGGATTACCAGCACGAAGTATTACGAGACGCCGATATAATTCTTTCGACTGTTAGTGGCTGTGGAGATCCACTTATGACTTCTGTGTTCAAACACGGCACTCCACTTGCATTTACGTGTTGTATTGTTGATCACGCTTCCCAGTGCACTGAATTGGATATCCTCCCAGCCCTGGCATATGGTATGAGCAAACTCGTCTTGGTCGGAGACCCCATTCAACTAAATCCTATGGTCAACTCAAAATTGACCGCTCAATATGGATATGAGCAGTCCATGTTTGAGAGGTTCCTCCATTACTTTTTACAACATCAGAGTGCGAGTCACTCGCTAACTCTGCAAAAACAGCACCGCATGCATTCTGAAATTTGCCTTTTCCCTTCAAAGCAGTTTTACAACAACGGCTTAGTAACTCCTCCGGAGGTGGACCTCAAGTACTTGGACTTCCCCTTCTATCCTTACATCGTCTACGATATTTCAGAAAGGAAAGATCCGAAATCGAAGGCATCCACTGAGAATTGCGTTGATTTTATAATCAATATCTGCAATCAGTTACTGCTCCTGAAGAAACTGACGTTTTCTATCGGGATTCTCGTGCCTACACGTGAAGAACGGAACCTCTTTGTGATGAGGTTGTCCAAGCATACGGTGCTGAATAAAAGCGTTGAGGTGAACACTGTTGAAGGATTTCAAGGTCGAGAGAAGGACATGATTTTTATGTCGTGTGATAGTGCTTCAGTGGGTCGTCCAAGTTTTCTTTCTTGTAGCAGAAGATTCAACGTAGCACTCACGAGAGCCCGGAAGTGTTTAATCGTCTGCATCGGCTCTAATACCTTGAGGCAAATCGCCTTCTGGAAAAGTCTTATACGCGATGCCATGGATCGCCAACTGTACATTTCGAGTTCAACCAAAGACATTACTTTGACTTTCTTACCAACTTTGTTAAAGACGGCGTAGAAATTTCTGATGGATAATTGGTTTTAATTATGGTTTTCTGTTTTTTACTGCATGAGCTTAATTTTCAAGTCTTATATTTTTTGAGCAATTGAAATTTGATCGCAAGTTTTAGATAAGTTCAAAATGCAACATTTTCACTCGCTACCTTACTATTCACTTTTGTAACAACCATCAAATGAAAGGGATTACAATTTACAATGCATTTGTTTAAAAAATATTTAACTGTTTGGCTAAAAAAATTAGCTTGTTTTGAGCTAAACTTTACAACTTTTTTTTAAAATGAAATGTTGAAATTTTTTAAAAATATACACATGCTATGTTATTTTTAGAAAGCAATGAAGTATAAAAAAGCATCTGAAAAAGAAATGGGAAAACTGATATAATTTTAGGCAACTATTGGATATCTAAACGAGAAAGAACTCAATTGCAGTTGCTAATATCTCAAGAGGGAAAAATTGTGGCATTGAAAAATAGATAAATAGAAGGCTTCAACTAAATTGTTTGGCTTCTGCCAAATATTATGACAGTCTGCTTAAAACAATAGATGATCCATTGGGACGACCCGCTTTTTGAAATTTTATTGCTTTTAAAGACAATTGGATGACATTTTTGTAGTTTGCCGCCCCACATTTCGCCCTATTTGTCTACTAACTCTATCATGAATATTATATTCCTTGGTCACAATTTCCTAGTAACAAGCTTTTTTTTTTCCGTCTTAGTAAATATAAGTTTTTTTTGTAAATTTTTCTACGTTATTAGCGTCCAAAAATTTTCTCCTGTTTGAATTTCTTTAAAAATTATTAATTATTGAAACAAAGAGTGTGGAACATTGTTGCTGGTCAAGGGACTTGTCATTGCCACGTGAATCAAACGAGAGAAAAAAAATCCATGTGCTTTTAATCAAATTTAATTTTTTCCTTTAACATATACAAATTATCTAAAACGCTAACTTGGTGACGATGATACGTGAAAAATGTATTACCAATTTGTCGAGTTTTTTTTTTTTATAATTAAACGAAAATATAGGATGGTATATTACGCAAATTCATTAAAAATTTCAATGTAATCAGTATGGTAGCATAATTGAAAGCTGTGCGATGGCCCCTAGTGTTTGCTTTCAATTAACCTATATGAATGTAATATAGGATAATGAAAATTTTGCAATTTTTTTTTTTTGCTCTTCTATACGTTTTGCAACATTCTGAGTTGAAAAAAGCGACCTAGAAAAAGAAGGGAAAAAATTGTGGTCAGCACAACTTTTGAATGGATCGACCTACACAAGGAAGTTATTTATGTGTTAAAATTATACGTTTTTCATCAATAGCTAAAATACGACTCTAACGGTTTGGATGATCGTTATAGTGATGTTTTTTTTTAAGATGATCGAAGCTTTCTCACTCCCCGAAATTTCCATAAATGTTCAGTAAAGGTGTAAAAGGTTGAAAACATTATTTTAACATAGAGTTCTCTTTTCCTTTAAGTATTGTCTATCAACGATTGTTCCATTTCCGTTTCACTTGCCCGAACAGTCAGAAATATCACCAAATTGACAAGTTTTTTAGATTTATTAAAATAAGAGTACGAAAACTGTATGTTATACCAATCCATGTCAAATTAAAATTCCGGTAATACAAGCATTATGATGTAATTGAAAATTGTGCGATGCTCGATACCCGTAGTTATTTCTTCATTATAAATATATTTTTAGCCTCTTTCACCCCCTCAATGGACAATTTCCGCATTTTTGAATTTTTTTTTTATTAAATTCTAAACATTTCGAAAAAACCATAAATACAAAAATTTCTGCTCATTGCTCTTTTTCTTTTTTTTAATTTGCTATCATAGTAGAGCGGCTAGGCGCCAAAAATTAGTCGAAAACTTTGTGAAACAAGTCTGTAATTTTGCACATTGATAGATAATGTCATTCTAATCATTTTAAGAAGTGGGGCCACTCGGATTTCACTTCCGGTCAAGGTTTTATACTACTTCAAAGTTAGGCATAAAATATGCGGGTTTTTTTCAATAAAAAGCGTAAATTATAGGTTCACGGCCAAAAATATGAACTCTACACGTATAATATGTTAAATAGTTAGGCTTTTATTAGAGAATGAAAAATAAAAAAAATTTAACCGGAAGCTATTAATATTTCGACCGGAAGTGTATCCCCATTCAACTCCAACAACTTGAACTATATATATAAAACATATTCCATTTATAAAAGGGTTAATTTAATATATTATAAAACTTATCAAATAAAAATATTATAATATATTAAATATATACCAAAATTAGAAAGCAAGTTACGACCGGAAGTTCGTAAAATATCTATATACGTATTAGAAAAGCGACTTGACGCCAAAAAATAGCCCAAAACTGCACTTCGTGAAACAAGTCTGTAATTTTGCACACTGATTGAATATGCCATTCTGATCATTTTAAGAAGTGGAGACACTCGAATTTCACTTCCAGTCGAGTTTTTATACTAGTTCAAAGTTAGGCGTAAAATTGTTCGTTTTTATCAATAAAAATAAATATATGTGGGGTTGCAGCCAAATCATGAGTTTTATAGACATGTGTAATATGTTAAATTTCTAGGTATAGATGAAAGATTAAAAAAAGTAGTAAAAAATTCAACCGGAAGTGATTTGCATTCGACCAGAAGTCTATCTATAACAACTAAAACTGCATCCAACAGCTCAAACTTCATCTATAAAACATATGTTATCATTAAAAAGAGAATTTTAGTGATGTTTTGTGATAAACTAAAATTAAAAAATGACTTCCGGTCGAAGTTTTAGACTTCTTTCAAGTTAGACTTAAAAATGCACTCTTTTAAATTATACCACCTTCATATAAACTATAAACGGTCACAATTAAAAACTGTTAAAACTACATGTTATTACATCAGATTATAAGGATGGATATGCTGGATATAAAATGGAACATTTCAACGGGAAGTGACCTAAATTCCGACCGGAAGTTTGCTTTTAAGGAACTGATATTGCCCATTTACCAATATAATAGCGCGGCTAGAGGGAAAAAACTGCATTTCGTGAAACAAGTCAGTAATTGTGCACATTCACAAAATGTGTAATTCTGATCATTTTAAGATGTGGAGAAATTCAGATTTAACTTCAGGTCGAGTTTTTATTCTAGTTCAAAGTTAGGCATAAAATGTTCGTTTATATCCATAAAAATAATTATATGCGGGATCATTGCTAAACCATGAACTCTATATACGTGTACACCAAAACTACTGAGTTGTTTCACGAAATGCAGTTTTTTTCTCTAGCCGCTCTACTATAAGAAAAAAAAAATCAGTGTAAGCTCTGAAATTTTCTTATGCGTTGATTTCCGGTCGGAATTTCAGTCACTTCCGGTCGAAAATTTTCATTTTAAATTTAGCATATTCATTCTTATAATTTGATATATAGAACATGAAAGAAGTATATTAGTTTTTTAAAGTGGCCCTTTATATGAAGGGGGAGTATTAAAAATGGCCATTATTAAGTTAAACTCTGAAAAAAAGTCTAAAACCTCAACCGGAAGTAATATCCGAATGGAATATTTCCATTTGGTACGTTATTGAAATCAACCCTTTTATATACAGAATGTGTTTTATGTGTATTTCAAGCTGTTGGTGTCGATTAGGGATAGACTTCCGGTCGAAATCTCAACGAGTTCCTGTTGAATTTAATTTAATTTTTTTTATTCTTTAATGCAAGCCTAACTGTTTAACATATTATGCGTGTTAATAGAGTTCATATTTTTGACCGTGAACCTGCATTACGGTTTATATAGAAAATAAAGGCATATCTTAGGCCCAACTTTGAAGTAGTATAAAACCTCGACCGGAAGTGAAATACGAGTGGCCCCACTTCTGAAAATGATTAAAATGACATTATCTATCAATGTGCAAAATTACAGACTTGTTTCACGAAGTGCAGTTTTTTTTCCCTCTAGCCGCTCTCTATCAAAATTACCTTGTTCGACGTTGGTGAGAAAACGACTCATTCGGCTGGCGACATTGAATAAGACGTCACGGCTTCGCAAACATTTTGGCTTGAAATGCAGCAGCGGAAACCAGATTTGCAAGTTTCTCGCAAATCACGCCAACCTGTATGGAATGTGGCAATAGTCTACCAGCGCCAAATTTTCAACGCAACTATTTAGCAGAAACCTCACGATTACCATAGAAACGATAGGGCCTCTTTACGTCACGAATTTTGTTGACTGTTTTGATCGGACTGGTTTTGGCTCGGTTTTGGGGCATTTTCTTTTCTTAACATTTAAATAACTAATTTTTTTAAAGAACTTTTGTTTAAATATTTGGAATCAGAAAGAAAGTCTTCATAAATATATACTAATTTCACTCGTTTTTAAAAAATGCGGGAATTGTCCATTGTACTTGAATTAACAATTTTATGGCCTATGGAAATGCCTTGATAATTCCCGAAACTTAGCTCTGTAAATCTCTTTGTTTTAACGGTGCTATTATACTCATTGCGGATTAGACGAGGTTAGTTCAAACCCGATTACTTTCAAAATCGGCTCAATTCTTTTTCATACATCTTACAAAAGACAGCAAAACGAGTTACAACAATTCTTTAGCTCTGACCAATGGTTTTTATGAGGTGGAGTTGAAATTTGCAGGTTAATTAGTACATATATATCGAAAACATGTGGGAAAAAAAAATATTTTGCAGGAAATATGGATTGATTGCTTTTGAAACTAATCGATTATCGTAATTGGTGATATTAAGATTTATTTTTATTTCTATTTTAAAGGAACTCTGTTTTTCTTAGTTTTATGTATATTTCACTGATTTGTACTACAACTTCTGGATTGCTTAAAAGCGGTTTCTAATCTGCAAGCAGATAAAGCCAATTGAATACTTACCCCCATAATGCGTTGAAATAGGTTGCCCGATGTTACAATTTTTTTTTACTAGTTTCGGGGGGGGGGGGGGAGGTTGTTATAAAAAATATGATTATTAAGCCTCCTTCAACTTCAAGGCAATAACTATGCATACTCTCTCCAGAAGTTGTAGTAGAGATCAGTGGTATATTTTGTATCAAACTCGGATCAATGTATGCCATGGAATGATATTCTCATTTGTATTCTGAAGTCCAAACAATTTCAAAATGAACCATTCACATGTTTGTGAAGCTATGTTTTTAAAGATTTTATTGTCAAATAACCAAAATTATTTAGAATTTGTAAGTTAATTAGCACAGACTCAATGATGTTTGTATACTTTTTACACGCTACCTTCTTAAAATTGCATGTTTTCTTGCTTCAAAATATTCGTATATATTTGTATATTTCATTTTTTTGCCAAAGTGTTGGCAAAGTTTTATTTGTATGTCTGTGTTACGTCTACAACTTCTGAAGTAAAATCAATTTGTTCCTTCCAAGGTTAATTGTAAAAAGGTAACATTTCTTCATAATGTTTTCCTTTGAAAGGAATCCATAGCAAGTACAAAGTAAGAATTTACAAAACATTTTTTTTTATCTGTTATTTGAAATCATTTCAAAGTTAAAATTATTTTCACTTTGAAATTGTCCCAGTATTGATTTCTTTTTCTTTATATTTACGAGCCTTGTAAGGAAAGCTGGTCTTTTTTTTATATTACGGTTGACATTTTTCTATACAAGCTATATTAGTTGAATTATTCGATAAATATTTATTCATACAATATCGCGTGAGTACGAGGTATGATCGTTGTTGTATTATTTTCGCACGTTTCATTTCATCAAGTAAGAGGTATGATCCTTGTTATGTTGTTTCCGCATATTTCATTTCATTATACAGAAAATTCAACGAACAATGTTTGTAAGAAATGGAACTTAGTAAATGTTGTTGCTGAGTAACGAATATTTAGGGAGAAAATTCATGGAAATCGCACTCGCATAGATTATGGTTATTCGCATTTTAGAACGATATTATTACGTAATACATCCATGGTAATAAGTGAAATTTCTGTAACTCTTAACGGGAGGGGGGAAAAAAAAGAGGGTAATGCTGATTGTGGAATACTATTGTTTTCAAAATTCTTTGATCACATTGCGTTTACTCTTTTTACCTTATACCAAACAAAATATAACCTTAACAATATAATACATTGTTTAGGTTATATTTTTTAATTGTTAATGTAAAAATGAATAATACCCCACTATCACTACCGCCATCTATTGAGCATTACTTAATGTATAAAACGCTTCGCTTACTCAATGAAGAAAGGAAAGTTCGCTGATCTTCTAAAGTATTATATATGTGTTATTTAAGTCAAATACGGAACATTAATCGAACAATCTGCAATAAATGGAACTTAGTAAATGTTGTTGCTGAGTAAAGAATTTAGTAATTGTGCTTTTAAACGGAATAAAAATTGAAGTTGGACAAAAAAAAAATTAACTTAGAATAAAACATTTTTTGTTTAGAATCGAAAGATTGCTGTTACGAACAAAATATTGCCTTAGAGGCTCATTCCTTTTGGTTCATATACAAACCATGTGTGTAAAGTGAATGTGCTAAATTTTTTCAGGGGTTAATCCAACTTCTGTTGTTGATTGGTAGAAGTGAGAATAGGAAAAGCCATCACCGTAGAACAAAAGTAATATATCTGGTTTGTTATCAATTTGTTCATGTAAATGCAAGTCTTAAGATTGAAAAGATAAGTCAAGAATTGTGTGTGTACAAATTATGACAATTGAAACTACTCTTCATTCATTAGCTGTCTGTACTTATTATGTTATACTATATTTATAAATGACAATGAAAGACGTTTCATATTATTTCACTAGGTATTTTATTTCTCCATTACTATGTGCTTTCCTTGTGGGGTTTTCGGTATATTTATGAAATTGTGGTTATATCTGTTTAATGATAAATATGCTGAAGTACGTCTATGTATATAAAAATAGTAAAAAAAAAAATGTTGCCGCAATTCTATATGTAAATATGACTATTAAAATATTGTTTGCTATTATGCCTTTATAAGTGTTTTTCGTTTTTAATTTTCTTATATAAACACAAATTTATGGTTTTTACGATAATACTAAATTTTTGAGAAAAGAGTTCTATAAACTTATTTTCTTATAGTTTTGCTATATCTTAACTTGGCATGTCTTAAACAATAAGGCTACGAAAAGTTTACCGATGATATCTATTATTATAGGAGTGATCAAGACAAATGCTATAAAACAGTGGGGTTCAATTTACCTTGGATACTTGGCTAGTTGGCTCACAAGAGTGTTAACTTATTAGCTTAGTTGGTAAATTTAATTATAATAAATCTAGGAGCTTAAAATAAACACGTTTCGTGCATTATGCTTTTAATTAAATTGAAAAAAGTAACACTACCTATTAGTAACTAATAAAAGAAATTTAAGTTAAAGTTTCATTACTCTCACTAAAATGATTACATGATCCTCGTTCCTAGCGTTTTGGGAATATATTTCCTGATTAAACTATGGATTTGGACGTTCAACTTCATATCCTTTCAGATGCTATGTTTCGGTGCCGTAGCCAATTTACGCATATTTAACCAAGGACAATTTCAAACCAGTATTGTGATGTCCAAACCAAGAGTCGCCACTTAAAAAAATCCGACTCTTCCCCGATTTGAACTGATGGGTACCATAGTTTCCTCCAGAATATCACGATACTTGAGAAAATCCTTTCAAATTAAAGTTAAGTATACGTCTTTTTACTTACTTACTTATTATACAATCGACTGTTGACGAACTTTTTGTTAGAGGTCAACTGCGAGAACTATAGGATTAGCTGACTGCTTTATTCTTTTGATTTAAATTATAATTTGGTTTTAAGAAAGTGAAAAAAAAAAGAAAAAAAAAAAAATCCTAACAAGGTCTAATTAGCGGAGATTTTTCTAAGAAAGTTCGCCGACCAAACGGTATAGTGGTTAGCGTGCTAGCTTCTAGACCGCGAGGTTGCGGGTTCGAGTCCCGTATTAAGCATGGGTGTTTGTAAATGTATATTAGATTGTCTAATGACGAATGTTTCGGCGCATTATAGCCCTCGTGTTGCTGACGGCGCCAGATAATCTGAAAACAACCAACCAATCTAAGAAAATTCAATTTATCTATTTTTATTAGAAATATATTAAAATTAATATTAATTATGCGATCGCCGAATTTTCTGTGAATTGAGTGACACCGATTGCCGAACGTTCGAAATGGCCCTAGAATCCGCTGTTGACTTGAAAAAATATTTTTAGTACACTTTTAAACTGCTTATCAACAATTGAGAATATTATTCACAAGTTGAAATCTGTTTCGTTGCTAACTGGCATTGAAAGAAAAATAGTGATAAATTTAAGCAAGACCTGTCAATCAACCGACACCTCGTTTTCAAAAAATTTTAATTAGTTAAATGTTTTCTCTTTTTCATTACTATTATCCTCATGCTAACTAAGTATAAATCAAAGAAAAAAAGCATGCACAAGTCGTTGGTAATCCGTAATAAGCTTTTGTTTACGTTTTTTCATTTGGCCGACGTATCATCTGGCAGATGCCTTCGATGGTAATCTGGTACTTTATTTATAAACTTATTGTTAGAAAGTTTATAAATATAGAACCAGATAATCCTTGTTATCAGTTTTGTTAAATTTATAGAGTTTTTAAAGAAATTAAAAACAATGTACTTTTTCCAGAAAAAAATCCAAATTTTTTCAATTAATATTCTTTTTTCTTATGCATTTCGTTTAAAAATGTATACATATTATTTTTTTCGTGTATCTTATTTAAACTATGTATAGCTTGCATACTAACTGAAAAAAATTAAATCTATGATAATGTGCGGCTTTTAAACAGTAAATCAAATAGTGTCACCCAAATGATATTATCTTGTAGTTGCTATATAATTTTTTTAAATATAGTATGCTACCATAAAAGTACAGTTCCAAATTTAGCGAAATATTATTCTAGGTTTATCCATGCTACAGATTTTATCATTAGATTAATAATTATCGTAATATTTTTATTTTAAATTATAAATTCTCCTTTTGGCTTGATTAAAAACACCAGCCCTTACGCTGAATTAAAAAAAAAGTTCTAGATTCAAAACAATTAATTTAAACATTTAACTTTCGAGTTAACCGTAAATAGCTGGTTTCGAAATCCTTCTACGTAAAACTTCACATAGGTTTTAAAAGTAATGTAGAGAAATGAACTGACTTCTGTTCCAAATGATACTTAGACATGTTTCCAGGTAGCACAATAGTTTTGGCCAATGTTTTAAACAGGTGTTCTAGGAAGATTGGCCAGTCCATACCGTATTTCGAACATCGTTCCAAAATACACTATTTAAAAAAAAAAACTTGTCCAAACCTCCAGAAAACATATTTTTTACAACTTCGTTCTTTCTTATAACACTATATTTCAATTTTAATACTTTGTACCAACATTCCAAAACTTCCAGTATATTTTACCCAGCAATGGGCGAGGTTGGCCAAGATTTCCAGCAACGGCTAGTTTACAACGGTCCAAATTGGAATTGGCCAGTGTCGAGCCGATATTGGCCAGCGAATTTGTGCTACTGGGGTTATTTGATAAAATTACCATGTAAAATATTTACTGCTAATTGAACTTACATTTAAATACCCTCGGAGCATAATTGGGTTAATCCTGAAAATAGCTTGTTCATTAACTGACTGCGAATCTGATGTTAAGCTAAGAAAAAAAAAGAAAGAAAGAATCTATGTGCGAGCGTTAACAAATGGGTCCGCTCTCCAAAATGCATTATTTCTTTTGAAGTTAATTTACAATCGGTTATGAACTTTATCTAATTAAGTGAAATACCTTATTAGGTTTTATGGACTAAGATGTTTGTTTGAACAGTGTAAACTAAGATACTCAAACTTGGTTTGTAGGCAACGTAAGTCTTCTTCATTGAAAGGAGATATGGGTCATTCTCCCAAAATACCTGTTTAGAAATTTGGAGAACTTCCTAGATCGTAGTCGAAAAGCCCTATACACAGGGGCGGCGGCCTGGTTCACCTTTGAGGGCGGTGGACCAACATTCGAGAGGGCGCCTTACCCCGTCTCACCACCAAGCTCGTAGCCAGGTTTTCTTATTCGGTGGGGGGGGGGGGGAGGGTTATGGTCGAAGATTTGATTAAATGCGCATAACAAGCTACACAAAAAATGAAAGAAGGGGAAGTGGTAAAATAAGATTTCACACAATTTCAGGGGGGGGGGGAGGTGTCCTGGGGATCCCCCCTGTCTCACACCAATGAATAAACTCACTCATATTTTGCATGAGCCACTGCGGCATCATGCTTAATTTGGACTACCCGTGATACCGCAATGTGGCACATCCCCAGACGTATAAAAATGAGCAGAATAGAGTGAGAGCAGTTATTTTTATGTATAAAATTTCAAGCTACAATACCAAACACAAATTGCACATAGTGAGGACTAATAAAGATACAAAAAACGATTAAATGTTCCCTATTACTAAGCTATTTTAAAAAGCATGATGCCGCCTCATTTCAGAGCTGTTTTCACACAACCTTTTTATGATAACTTTGCAATCGACTAAATTAGCATCCTGGTTAGACGCGCGACCTTTTGTCTTGCAGTTAGTCGCGTGGGTGACAAATGTCCCTCAAATTCAAATTTTCGTGCATACCATTAAATTCGTGACCAAATATCAAAGTAAGTGGGTATTTTAATTAAAAACACAACATTGAACAGAATAAAGTAAGAATTAAAAAATATTTTTGAAATAACGTGAAAAAAACTGTAGGAATCATTTGACCATGGGCTGCCCTACAATCAATTTATCAATAGATTGATTGTAGGGGACATTTGTCAACCGCACAAACTAACTAAGGATTAAAACACGATATATTTGTTATTTACAATTTTTGCAGATTTGTAATGATCATTTAACTTTTTACGTAGAATACATTTATTGTTGTGAAATGAAAGAGCTTTATGAACAGTTGATGATGTCTTAAAATAGTGTGTACCACAGACTTTAATTAATAACTCAAAAAAGAAAAATATAGCAAAAGGTTATTACTGATTTTGATACTGATGAAGAAATTAATGTATTAGAAAAAAAAAAAGAAAAAAAAATCACACAGCGAAGTGAGCAGTTGTCATTTTCAGTGACTTTAACCTCCCAGAAATGAAATAACTACAAGATTAAATATGAATCTTATTATTTTTGATAATAACTGAAATTGATTAAATTAATTTTTTTTTTATCGTTGTCTTATGAAACTGATAAAATTAAAAATTTTTAACTGTCTCATGAATTGGTCAGAAAATATATGGAATACGTTTACGGTTAAAAATTTAAATGTCCTTAAATGTTTTCAATTGTATGCCAATGTATTTTTTAGTAATTTCAATAGTAACGTAAAAAATTCCTTTAATTGCTTTTATGAATAGTTAATAATATTCATGTTAACTAAAATGGGATCAAGTTTGCTTAGTTAACTGTCAAGTTTATAAAAGAAGAGCTAAGAGTTTAAAAATTATTTAAAACACATTGTTAACAAAATCACCAATGTGACATTCAAGTGCAAAGGTAAAAAATGGTTTTACTACCGATAGAGTTAATATGGTCTTCTATATACTATTTTTTATCCCAGCGTCTACTTAATAAAAAAAATATACATTTTGTCAATTTTCGTCTGCAATTTCCAATTTCTTGCTACATTTCCCGCTGAAAATGAAGTATTGCCTGAGAGAAAAAAAATTATGCAATCATTTGATAAAAAAAAAGTATTAATTTACATTTGCATAAAGCAACTTTACGCATTTCCCCGTTTTTTTTTTTATTATATATATATATATATATATATATATATATATATATACATCTCACTCCATACAGCCTTAATTTTATATAAAAAAAAAATGTAGCTGTAAATTAAGGTACACATTCAGTTTCATTTCATCGGGAAAAGAAAAACTAAATCGATTAATCAATATATGTTGTGTTCTGTTCCGATAGTAATACATGAAACTTGACTAAAATTCTAAGTTAACATATTAGTTTTATTCCATCTCCAAAGATACAGATAAACTCACTTTAAAATCAAAAACTTAATTATTTAAATTTAAAATCTATATTTATTTGAAATTTTTTTCACTGTTCTCGGAGGGCGCCGTGCTAAGGTTTTGGAAAGTGCGCACCGGGATATGTCCCGGTATCCCGGTGGGCCAGACCGAGCCTGCCTATACATGTATGTACAAAGGGGACCGAAAATGTCGCCAAATGGTAGCCAAGTTTGGCGACAAAAATTAGTCGCCAAAACCATCGCCAACTTGGCTCTATCTCGCCAATTTGGCGAGATTGCCATTAACTATAATGTTAAATGGCCTTCTCTTTGTAAAACTCTTTGTAATACTACAGAATATTTACAAATATACAGAAATTCGTAACAGTACATTTGGAAAATTTTTAGGATGCTGGGAACTGTGTCTTTATAAGACTATGAAGCTTTATGAAACATATTAATTAATTTTAGAGTTAATTATGCTTTAATCTGTAAATTAGGAAGAAAGTAACTTTACTTTCCTAACTCAATCAGAAATCATATAAATTTTGTCTAATCTTATATAACTATGGGCTAGTCATAACATAAATACACCAAGTTGTTCATATGCAGCTTAATTTTTTATTAAAAATAATTAAGCCAAAAATGAACAGTTTTCATTGTATTTAAATATATATATATATATATATATATATATATATATATATATATATATATATATATATATATATATATATATATATATATATATATATATATATTTTTTTTTTTTTTTTTTTTTTTTTTTTTGTATATCTACTAAATTTATAGAATGGAAAATATTTATATATTTTTTTGAAGTTCGAAATTATAAGTCCGAGTAGTTTAAGGTTCACCCAACGAGATGGACCTTGACACGAAGGGGTTTTGGAGTTATCACTTGCGTAACATTTTTTTAAAATTTAAATTCTAAAAAATTTAGCTTCAGCCTTTGAAAATCATTTCTGTAAAGAAAGAATCTGCAATAAATTGTATTTAATTCTATCTGAGTTCATTTGAAAACTACATAAATGTTTTTTTTTTTTAATTTTTGAAATAAATTAATTTTTTTTTTTGGAGGAGGTGACAGTATCGTAAAGTAATCTTATGTGTGTGGGGTCACTCGAACTTGACATGATGGGAGGGAAGAGAGATTAAAAAAAGAAAAGTCAAAAATGTGCGTGACGTAATTTATATGCGTCCCCTATAATATATAATGGGACATTTCGGCGGGGGGTTGAACTCTAAAATCCCTCCGAGATACGGCCTTTCAATGCTGAGATATCAATCTCTAGACAGACAAAGTAAAATTGTGACCCAAATATCTGGTTATTTTTATTAGATCAACAAATCGTTATAAATAAAATCTAGGCTCTAAAGGAAAAGAAGTTCCATAGTTAGTTAGTAGTGACATCTAGCAACCAACAAGTTACTTTAAAGGTAAAGGAAAAAATTGTTAAAGAACTACTAATTAGATTTAAAAAGAATTAGGAGTACGACAAAAGAAGGGGGAGGGGGGGTGGCGTGGGGGGGGGGTATAAATAATGACTTCACATTGATATAGATGCTACGGACTTAAAAATCATCTGAAAAGTTTTTTTTCTTTTTTAATTCTGTAAAAATGTTAAATAGGAATAGTTGTCCTAGAGAATTTATGAAATTAATCATGTTTTTTTTTATAGATTTTCCCTTATTATTTATTTTATGCAGAAAATAATATACTATTTATACATTTAATGTAACTCAAAGAGAGAGAGAAAGAGTGTAGGCAGACAGTAAAATTCTTTTTTCACTCAATCTTGTACTTGTACTAACCCTAAAAGTACGGTGGTGAATCAAGTTATTCAAACGCAAAAAAAAAAAAAAAAAAAAAAAAAAAAAAAAATAATAATAATAATAATAATAATTTTTGAAGATAGTAATAATAATTTTTGAAGATAGTTTCCACAAATTAATTGTGTGCTGCATTTTATAGAAATTTGATTTCTGTTATTACGCAATTGATTTAAAGACGTTTAAGAATTAAATTCTTTCAAACATTTAAATAGACTTAGTACCCTTCATTTTTTCTTTCTTTTTTTTGCACACAAAAAAACTTTGATTTTGCGATTTTAAATATTTTTATGAATAAGTTCATATGTCTGATGTATGAATTATTTTCTTTGACGAAATACAGCATCACTGACGAAATGTAAAACATCTTTATTCATTGAAAATAGAATTTAAAAATAAAGAGAAACGACGAACTAAAAAATTGAAATATCATCCCAAATATTAACGATGGATAACAAAGTAAAAAAAAAAAAAAATTCTGTTCAATAAATGTAAAATGCAAAATTACACTGGCAGTCTAGAAATGCTAGAATATCCACCAATAATTTTTTTTTCTTTACCCTGTTTATTCTCAATTGAAAATAACGGTATTTAAACACAGAGTAATAACTCACTCCCTGAGTTCTCTTTCCAACTCTTCCACTCGAGCACTGAGCATGTCCCTTGGGTGCACAGATTCCTCTTGAGTGGCTGCGGACGACGATCCACCCCACTCCTCCATTGAGAGCGTTCCCGTTCCCCGAGACCCCTGGCTCCGCAGCCGACTAGCCCTCCTCCTCAAACCACCACGTGATTCCTGACGGCGTTCCATATTACACAACCTGAAAATGAAACCACTGATGAGTGATGTTTGCGTGCGTTGGATGGAGTTTGTGATAAAAATAGTGCGAGTATTCACACGCTGAATGTTACGTACTCGAACTTGAATATTGTGATGAATAATATGATTTTCAAGTTAAATCACTTGTGATATTGACCAATGTTTTAAATGGAGAGAAAATGAAATTACAATATAGAGACCTGAATATTTACTTCCGATTTTATAACTTTTATTATTAACGTATTTAATTATTAATATTTTATTATTAATATTTATTATTAACGGTTCAAATAAAGACATAGACTGGGTGCTAGTTGTAAATCTGGATTAAATAAAAGCTGGTGTGGCTCACACATTGTTGAACATTTTTAGAACAAGCATTGACCACTGATAAGTATTTTTTTTTATCCGATAGCTATATACTCGTCCCAAGCAAAGTATTGTTTCAAAATATTTGAAATTTTGTGTCAGAAATAACTATGTAAGTAACAGCATAAAAACCAAATGAGAAGGAAAAATAAATTCTGGCTTTACCGCTATTATACACTAAAAAATTTAATTGTTGCATAAAATTACCACCTAATGGTGAAAACTGGAATATGAATTTGGGGTTTGTAGATTTCTAACTGTTTACAACTGATTTTCCCACTATTTCTTTGTTACTGAGTTTTTGTTCTCCCTTTAACAAAATTCCATCAGAACAACTGCAAATTAAATGACGTCTCAAAAATGCAGCTCGGCGAGGAATATCGCACAACTTTCAATTATGCTACAATTCTGGTCACCGCATTTAAATTTGACATGCATTGGAGCAAGTTACTGTTTTTGTTTTCATATTTTAGTAAATCTAAATAATATAACCTATAAAAACCAAGTTCCTAATATAAATTCTTTATATGCATTGCCAATTTTTACATTCATTAATTTGGTGTTTGCATCTAATTTTAAATATCAAAAACATTTCTATCAGTAAAATGTGAGGACAAATAAGTTTCAAAATTTATCTATTAAAAATGAATGTCACACTCACATCCAAATCCAAATATCTTTAATTTATTCTGATTAAAACAATTTTATTATTTATTTATTAAAAAAAAAATTGGCAGCAGGAAATATAGTTTCAACAATGGTCTGTTCAATGCTATTTTAACGAGATTGGACGACGGAAAGTTGATTTATTATTATTCCTCAAAAGCGATCTTTTAGGGACAGTAACAGCCCAAAATTTGATAGAATGCATCGTCATCGACATTAAATCTATCTGCCAAGTTTCAGCCCGATTGGATGACGGCAAGGGGGTTGATTAGGCTTCCGCAGATTTGCACCCATCGTCACACAGACACAAAATTGCAAAATAGATGATTTGTTTTTCGATAATTATCATTTTATCCTTTCTTGCATGAGAAACAGTCCTTGATGGACAACACTCAAAGGACGGAAATTCTTTGTTAAAGAAATTCGTTTTTCAACTTTTCATGCCTTTATGGAATTTCAACGGGAATTTCGAACGTGGAGATGTTTAGAATAACCCAATGATTTTGTTCAAAATCTTTAGAGCGTTATTTTGGCAATTGCTGAAAAACATAAATTTACCAACATGACAGCTACCTTAGGCGCGAGCGCAATTTTGGCGAAAACCTTAATGATATATTTCATGACCACCACTAACTTGCGTACAGAAAAAATGAACATCGTGGGTCAATCCGTTCGTGGGTTATACTGACCAGAGACAGACGCATAGAAATTTTTCTAGACCACTTTTTAGAATTCCAAATGTTCCAAAACGTGTAGAAATATTTTATTTTTATTTTTTAAATGACTTAACGCAATACTTTTATTAATTTATGTTAAAATATAACCAGTGGTAGAAAAAAAGTGGGGGGACGCCCAAAAGTTGATGACAAATGTACCCCCCCCCCCCATCTTCAACGATAAATTTTATAATTTCGTAACTTATAATAAAAATACTAACTTGTAGGGAATTAATTTATACTAACAAAGATCCAACATTTATTGTTATTTTAATGAATATTCTGCGACTTAGTTTTTTTACTTGAAAATAAACGAAAAAGTGATGTATAATTGAACGATATATATTATACTATTTCTTTAGATTTAAAAAGTGCTTATAAATGTGCATACTTCCTGAAATTAAATTAATAGGGAACTCTAAAATGTTTCTTTAAAATATAGCTTGTCTTTATATGAAATAAGAGTAGAAATTTAACTTAAAAGAAAGTTCCTCCAAAGTTAAAAGTTGGCCAAATGAAACAGTATTTGTTAATAAAAGTACTTATATCTTTATACAAGGCAGTATAAT
Organism: Linyphia triangularis; assembly: GCA_963978545.1. Classification (NCBI taxonomy): domain Eukaryota; kingdom Metazoa; phylum Arthropoda; class Arachnida; order Araneae; family Linyphiidae; genus Linyphia; species Linyphia triangularis. The sequence continues at coordinate 46,199,345 of OZ021726.1, read as the reverse complement.
ACATTATTATGATAGTGTGATATATATATGCCATCAATAGTTTTAAAGTTTCAAACGTTAAAAAAAAAAAAAAAAAAAACTTTTTTTTCAGTGTCACTGTATTTAAATGTTAATGTTATTTTTTATTAATAGTTTTTATGCTGATTGAGTGTTTTTAAAAGTGGGGGGGGGGGTGGATTGCAGTGATTTTAGAAGTGGAGGGACGCAGGGGTATTTTCTTGAAAAGTGGGAGGACGCGTCACCCCGCGTCTACCCACACTTCTAGCACTGCATTTGACTAAATTTAAAGTAAAAAGTGTTAACACAGTCCTACTTTTTTTCGTAACTTTTTAAAACTTTTTTTTATAAATTTGATTGTATTAAAACAGTTTTGAATAGTTTCAAGGTACATTTATAGAGATTTTACGATATTGCTTGCCCACTACTCACACCTTGTGGGTCTTACAGCCCCAAGGAATACCAGCATAGTGCATTTAAGTTCGTCAACCGACCTTGAGGGTTTGTAAGTTCCCAAGTGATTGAAAGCGGCCATGATGGAAAATAGAAATTAATAGACCATGTTTATTTTCCGTGATTGAGAGAGCAATTTGATATTGTTTTCAACGTGATTTTGAACTCTGACCCTCTATCCTCTCCATGTACCAAATGATTTTCCCTTCTCCTTGAGGAGTCAGGAATCCCTTTTATCAAACATGAATCCGGTAATTACTTCAAATTTATTTCATCCCAAGAATCTACTGCTCATCGTCCTCGTTTTGTTGCTTTATCGTTCGTCTCATATCCATTTGCTTCAATATGGGAGTTGCAGTATGGAGTTTGCTACTATATAAATTTCGCTTTCAACGCAAAAATCAGAAATACCCTATTTGGGAAATCTATTGTCAAACCGATACACTGTTTTTTTATTTTCAATTGCATTCTTTATGTTATATCGATTTATTATCAGCTAGAGAAAATTCATTCAAAAAAGATTTATTATCATCAGAGAAAAAATATTAAGTTTTGACTTAAATCCTCATGGTGAGTACCGTTCATAAAAATTAAAACAATATGTGTTTTTATCCTCTCATTTTGATTAAATTCAAATCCCTATCAATGAAATTCTATAGCTGATTAGATAATGGTGATAGAAAAAAAAAATACATTAAAAAGCAAACTAAAATATAATCTTATAAGATAACACGAAGTACACTTTTCTTATTTTAATACGCATGGCATATTCTCCATTATTAGCTACCAAGGGAACTTGGTAACACTAAAACTATTTTTTTTTTTAATTTAAATTTTACATACTTGGAAGTATTGCTAGGTAACAGTAAATTTTATTTAAAAAAAGTTCACAAAGTGTCAATTTTCAAAATGTTAAATTTTTTGGAAAAAAATCATAAAATTTCAAATTCTATCTTTTTTTCATTTTTTAATATTTTGTCTTTATTATGTTTAATAAGATGTTCCTAGCAATTAATCTACTCTAACTTTTTAGGCATTTGGTTTTGAATAAGTAGAATAGTTTTCGATAATTACTATACCTATAGGTACAATAAAAAAAAAAAATTAAAAAAAAAAAGAGAGAAGGGATATTTTTCAACATTTAAACTTGTAAAAAAAAGTTTATATTTTATTCAAAAATCCATGCCTATTTTTGAAAATAGATCTTTAGAATGACAAAAAAATTTCAAGTCATTTCATTCATATTTGCTGAAGTTTTAGCATTTTGAGTAAGGTGGGAATTCGAAAAAAGGATGCAGCTATGAGAAATTCTCCATTAAAATGTTGTTTTTTTTCCTTCTTTTTTTTGCAATTGCAGTTATCGGATCAGCTCAAAAACTCACCGGAATAAGGAGAAGGTTTCATGGATTATAAACTCGCAAAAAATAGAAAATTTATATTTTCATAATTTTTTGTGGTTCAATGGTACAGATCTCATCTATTTTTAGGCAGTTAACATGCTATGAATAATATGCTCTCTTCATATGAATCTTTCCCTATGGTTTTTATGAACGACAATGATTCCGTTAAAGTGTACTGCACTCTTATTCGAGAAGCCGTGAGGTAGATCCGCATTGAAATACAATTTTTAGTCTAGTTCTTTGGCAAACTTTTCACTGCTAGAAAATTGAAGCCACTTGAATGAAATATTTTTCAAAGAAGCCGTTTTACTAACTCGATTTATACAGAATTAGTCCAGAAATGAAATTCCCAAGTACAGAGGTTTAAATCGTTTGCATGTTAGAAATTGTTTTTGTCTAAAAATTCTAATTTTACTCCTAATTATATTTATGTACGTCCGGTCCTAATTAAAGTTTATAATAAAATGAAGTGGTGTGTAAACCCTTACATATGAAATTAAACATAAAATCAACATAAGTCCATATTATTCGATTAGATTCAGTTTAATAATTATACTTGATTTTAAATTATGGTTGAGTCCAAGTCCAGACATCAACATTTACAAAAGGTAGGGCACTCATTCTCCTGCTACTCCCTGTCAGTATTTAGGTTGATAAGTTTTCTTGCCAACTTTTAATGTGGCTGAAGATGACTTCCTGCAATAATTTGTGTAAGGATGTTGATAGAAACTTGTATGGAACACTGGCTTAATGCTAAATTTGCACTCTTTTATACGACTATCGTCAAGCCGCATAGATGGACGAAAAACGATTGCAAAACAAGTTACATGTTAGAACGTGCCTTGTACGTGTTTTGAGATTACATGTGCTGCTTAGATCAGTTTATCAGTAATCTCCTTTCCATTATTATCATTTATGAATATTTTTTAGTTTTAATTGAAGACTAAAAATCTCCCAGGGTGTGATAAAATGTAACAAACTACTTTCAAAACAAATCAACAACGAACACAATTTTCTTTAATATGGAACGAACTTCATGCACGACATATTTCGAGTTGGAATTTTTTGTCATCTTATCAAACAAAGCGTATAACCAATCAGGAAATACTATCAGAAGAAAATTCAAATTTAATTTGCCAATCACCAAAACCAGTGTTTAACTTTTCCCCTCAGATACGTTTTGAAATGCCTAAAACGGCTCCATGTATAAAATCCATACTAAAGTAATGATTATACTCACTTAGATGTTTTCACGTATGAAATAGTTTAAGTTCTTTGTTACTTTTCATCCAACAGTTGGGGTTTCTTTCTTAGTTTAACTACAAAGCTAAAATAGATTTTGATCTCAGACAGTAACACCGAATTTTTACGGAGAAAAATTAGACTCTATCAAGTGAATATTATTTGTCTATTTTTCTTCTTCAAGCATATCGTTTTTCCCCTCTTGTTCAACCTTCTTCCGAAGACGTTTGTTTCGGAATCTTATTTGGTCTCCATGGAGATTTTCACTTGGCAATGCTGAGAAGAAGTCATTATCTATTTCTTTACCTCCCTGATATGTTTATATCATAATTGATGTACAGTTTTACAGATCAGTTGATCAAGAGTATTGCCTGAATATATTTTGAAGGGTTTCACATGAGAAATTCTCAACTCCAAATCAAAATATTCCTAATTTTAGATTTGTGAATTCCCGATTTTATGTATATATATAGTAAAAAAAATAATCTTTAAGCTTATATTGACAGATAAATAAGATCGATTTCTAAGAAACTTTTGTTTGCAGTTCTTCTGCTTCTTTTCTTTCAAAGTTGGTACACAAAGTGGTGATTTTGAGGGTCTTGTATCGGATGTCGGGTTGCCTGGTGGGGGGATTTTTTTTTTACTGTTCCAATCTTAAATGCGGAACAATTTCTCATTGGAAAATTATTGTAAAACATTTCACTTGTAGACAGGTTTTCATCTAATGATGTACGTACCTCGTCAAAAGCTTAAGTTGAAATATTTAACACTTGTTCAATCACTTGTGGTTTGATAACTGTAAAATAAAATGTGCATAAAGAAAATTTAAAATAACTGATTTTCGTGAATTTCGGTTGCATTTCACTTCAATATATATATATTTTTTTAAATCCTTTATATTAATTTCGATTTTGTGTGTCTATGTGTTTGTGTCGATGGGAAGCAAATCTGCGGATTCCATTCGGGCTGAAACCATCGATATAGTTAAGCACTGGATAGATTGCACTGGATAGACTGCTTAACGTTGGGGAAACGAGCTGTTGCCACCGCGGAAGCGAGATGCTTGAATGGATGAATTTGTATTGCCGATGTGAATTTTCTTCGATCTTTATGCTACATTCACGTTACATTTAATATTTGGTAAGAAGAAAAAAAAAAGAAGAAAAAAAAAAGAAGGAAAAAAAAAAAAAAAAAAAAAGAAAGAAGGGGAAAAAAAAAAAAAAAACACACACAACATATTTGAAGAAAATAGTTTAACCAATAAATAAAACTGATGAAAATAATTCTTAGTATAGGATTTGTATATTTGGAACAAACATTTGAGATTAGTTACTGTCGATATCTGTAAACGTGTTTTATCTTTATTGATTTGGATTTAATTCTTTAAATTTTAAGTTACATAAATTAACTGTTTTAAAAATAAATTATTATTTACACGTTATGAGAATACAGTAAACAAATTAAATATACTTTAAAAATATATTTATTTTAGAAGTAGAAATTAAAGATAATTGAAGAAATACAGTACACCAGTTAAAAATAAGTAATAATAAGATTGCAAAATTCAAATTCATTTATACTATAACTAATGTAGTACAAAAAATAATTTAATTTTCAAAGACATATATTTGATCCATTAATTCTGAAGTGGGTCTCTGAAAAAATCTTAATTGTAATGCATTAATTAATAAAAATTGGGGTTTCTTGTAAAATAAAATTGATCAACTGCATGACCAACCATTTTAGCTTAAAAACTGAATCAAAATTATTTGCCAATGAAACAAATTAAATCAGTTTAACTTTTACTCAATAAATCCGTCTAGTATACAACAATTCATTTTAACAAGTACAGAGTAAAATCCGAATGCATTTTGCAATAAATAATAAAGTGTATTCTAAGAGATGAAATTTGATAATTAGAAAACTATGAAGCAACCCGTGCCTTCCTGACACATAAACACTTCACTTTCTCCTAATTTAATAAAAACATTTAAATAAATAAAAATAAAATAAACTTCTTTAATTTAGTACAAGCATTTGTAAACGATTGCAAGAGGAGAAACAATTTCTCTCTAAAATTCAAGGGTTACATTTTTAAATAGAAATAAAACTGAAATACAAATTGCTTTCAACAGTTTGATGGGACTTCGAATTCCAGCAAACAGTTAAAGTTTTTAAAATAAATAAACTGATAAACTTTGTCGTTTGCAGTCCGCAGTGTCATTACTATATAAATTCATAACAGAACACTAGCATTTTGAGTTATTGCTTCAATTTCCATTCCATCCTTTTTTTTTTTTTAAATACAATTACTATATGAAAACGTATAAAAACATACCATTAAATAAAACATATCTAAAACAAATTATCCAGTAATAAATAAACAGAGTAATTATTTTAATTATTAAAGCAGTGAACAAGTAGAGTTTTAATTTCGCGTTCTTTTCCCAATTCTTTGTCAAATGCCCTTGAAAACAAATGAAAACAAGGATTAAATAAATATAAAACAAGTGTTTTATTCTAGATCATAATATACTATTTGTTCTAAATTTAAAATATATTATTTATGATATGAATTGCCATATAAGAGATCAATCATTAACCACCAGCGATCAATGTTAGAAGGGTCATTTTGGATATTTTTCAAAAAAAAATAAAAAAAAAATGCATTAACATATTTGAATGACTATTTTTTACTTGCCGGTGAAAACTATTGTTTATATTTTTCCGATTTGCGCTGTTGTTGCAATTAATATGCAACATAGTAATAAACCATGATTCAGGAAATCATCCCACCACTGTAAGGAAAGCAAATATTTCTACCGGCGCGTTTTTCGCCTTGCGTTGCCATCGGAGCAGTCTATCCAGTTGTTTATCTTTATCGATGGCTAAAACTTGACAGATAGGTTCGATGTCGATAAAAATGCATTCTATGAAATTTTGGGATTGTTATTGTCACTAAAAAGTCGCTTTTACGTAATACTAATAAACCAACTTGCCGTCATCCAAACGCGTTAAAATAGCATTGAACCGACCATTGTTGAAACTCTTTCCTGTTGCCGAAATTGTTTTAATAAATAAATTGACGGATGGACGGACGGACTGAGAGACAGAAAGACAAACAAATAAAATAACCCCACCCTTTTTATTCGTTTATTAATGATTATGACTTGATTCCCGCACTTTGGCGGACGCGTGAGAGCTTACTCTCCTTTTTCAATTAATTTTCTAAGTTAAAGAAAGTTATCATTTTTATTTACAGTCTAACTTTCAAAAATTAATAAAACTGTGCAAAACTGCCAACACTCGTTGTGAACATTTTTTGCTTAAATTTATAAAAACTGAGCATCGCCGAACATCTACAGTAACATTATAATTTTAATTATATTTTTATTACAGTATAATATTTAATTATACTTAATTATAAATTATACAATATTAATTCATTATATTTTAATTATACAGAAGAAAGCAGATGCATTGCACGTAAAAATCAGGCAAGATAGCCCAAATTGTGGTCATCACTGACTCAGAATTTTATGATTGCTTTTTTTTATATCACTTTTTCCCAGGGAAAAATAAAGCTGGAATATTTAGGTTGAATCTTTTTTATGTTCGGAATACGTTTTTGCCATATCATTTAAATGTCTCTGGTAATAATCTGGAATTCGCTGTTATGTAGCTTCCAGTCTATCTCAAGGATTGTATACAAGAAAAAATGGGGGGTGGGAACGAGGTAGCGTGAGAACTTACATTGTATTAATGTAAGTTCGACAGTTTTTTCTGTATATCTAACTAGTTCTTTTTATTTTCTCTAAATCGATTTACTAAATTTCTGCAAAAAATTCGCTCGCCTATTCTTTATGAGACAATTGAAACATCATTAATTTAAAAACACTTTCATCGTCGTAAAACTGGAAAGCTGGGAGTTAAAATGCATGATTAATCGATTTCCAAGACCATCCTAGCACTTTCTTATTTGTCCGAAAGAGATCTGATTTCCTTCGATATAAAGATGATATCATTTCAAGGTGTAGAGATGACCCTTGAGCTAGCGCTATTCCTTTTCCATTTGGGTCACGAATAACTGGAACAGGGGTCATAACCCTGATATTCACTTCAAAAGGGGGGATAACAAGAGAAAACAAGTTAACGATTACCGAAGGTCAGAAAACGCTGTTAGATGATTTGTAGTGAGAGTGGTATTGCACTAAGGTCACCAAGATCGCTCTTGCAGGCGAAATAGCTGATTATTACCAGAGTAAATTTAAAAACTCAGTAAATTCAAAAACTCAAACAGGGCAAGAATTTAAAATAGTTTTTGAACACTTTATTATAGACCTCCATTTTTCAATTCAACAAACAACTCTGAATCCAGCAAGATAGCTAAACCAAGATCTTTAAATTCAACGATTGAACTCTCACAGGGTGGATTACCATCCAAAAGTGGTCAGCGTATGATTATCATATATACAAATAAAGTTTGTCAAAACGTGCCTTCTATAGATTTGCCAGGGGAGAGGGATGGGGTCTCAGATTAACAACATTGATTCTCATTGGTATCGTACAGTATAATTGGATAATAATAACCCACTCTGGGACGTAATAAGCAAAAACCCCTCACACACATATACACACGTGCGCATGCGCACACACACTCACTCACTTTTGAATTTCCACCTTCATTCACGCAGCATCTAATGTAGTACTTATCTGTTTCTGGTTTCTGGCAAAACTCAGACATTAGGCTACCTACTTTTGGATAATTAGCCAAAAACACAAAGGTTTGATTTTTTTTTAATACGTCCAAAAGGGACTTGCAGAACAGATACTTTCCTGGTATTTTTTGGAGAAGAGAACCTGATATATGGTTGGTTGTATTCAGACTATCTGGCGCCGTCAGCAACATAAGAGCCATAATGCGCCGAAACATTCGTCATTAGACAAGCCAACATACATTTACAAACACCCATGCCTAACACGGGACTCGAACCCGCAACCTCGCGGTCTAGAAGCTAGCACGCTAACCACTATACCGTTTGGTCGGCCCTGATATATGTATCGATGTTTTAGGTTTAAAGTGAACTAACTTATTTTTTTTAATCCTCGTTGCATTTAAATTGGTTTGGCCTAGTGAAAGCGATTCATATTTCTAAAAGGTGGTGAGCCGAGTCAAAAGCTCAATTTTATCTTTCTATTATTCATTTGAAGTTACGTTTTTTCGCTAAATTGTGGTATTATAGCTTTCAGTAAAACTTTAAAACGTAAAGGTTAAAAAAATATATTACCAAATAGAAGAAATAGCAAGCCGAGATAAAATGTCCATCGTATCTCCTTTTGTCTAAAATAAATTAGGATAACTTTTTAGGGTTAAGAAGCCGTAGTGCATGTGTAGAAAACGCATGATTTTTGTTTAACTAAGGCTCTGAGCTTGAGCAATAAAGTAATAGTTAACTATTAGATTAACTATCTAGTGCATGGACAGGTGAATGACCTTGTTGTTTCGGAATTCGCGTTCAACCTGATAGTTCGCTTTGATAGTAAGAAGCGCATCCACCGTGTCCAAACCACCTTTACTGTTGTCCATCTCATCATGGAGAATTATGCGCTTCTGATAAGCTGAGAAGGAATGTTTAACTAACGAAGCATTTTAAGTTAAAGTGAATCAGTTATGAACAAAATTTGGTCTAAAATCAGTTATTTTAGCCAAAACAGAATTTTTTTTATATAATTCCTCAACTGAGACCGATAGTAAACAACTAAAGAATTAATTCCAATAGAACGTATATTTGTCTGGGAACGATGAAGCGTTTCTTCACCAACTGATAATAACAAAGAGGCAGAATCTCTAAATGTGTATTATGCTGACCGAGCTCAGGCAGGCTCTCTCACAGCTCAGTTTTTATTAGAGTTAGAATCTGATTTTTTGCTATCATGTAGTCTTATCTTTGTATACTTCAAATAACAACATAATTGCTAACATTTAATAAGGAAACATAGCAAAAAATTATTTTGAAAATCACCGGAGTAGCCAGTTTTCACCCCTCTCCTTTTGCTCCTTCTGGTTGTAACCAAAACTTTAGTCAGGCTTAGATCTGAGAGGATTTGATGAATTTTGGTAATTCTCTTTTTATTTTACTCAGATCAGAGGCTATGCTTTTTGTAGGTTTCATTGAGAATGAGGATATATTTCTTCAGGAAATGATCCCAGAAATTGAGAATTTTGACCAAAGTAATGAACAATAAAAACGGACAGACATAATTTGGATAACTTTATTTTGTTTTATGTAAAGAAGTCAGTGACTTTAATAGTTTAAGTTGCACTGTTAAAACAATGCCCTTAGAAATAAACGTAATTGAAAGTAGATGGTTTTCAAAAATAGCTGCTCATGCTGTTTGACTGTGTAAAAAAATCAGTAGATCAATTTTCTACTGAGACTTTTCAAACAAGATTGGCGTACCAAACTGCATCCCGAAAAATTTAAACAACACATCTTTGTGAAAATCATAAAAAAATATTTTCTTTCAGAAATATATCTTCAATCCAGTAATAATACTTCCCAATGTCTACAGTTTCCATAACTTCATTCTAGAATCGTATTTAGCATTTTTAATGCAACTTTTTTTGTAGCATAAAGTTTAATAGAACATAGTTGAATAACAATTTTAATTAAGTGAACTTGAATTTGTTCCAGAAAAAAAGTTGTTAAACGAAGTTCCATTGTATATTGAATTTGAGACTTTTCTTTATAATATAAACGTAGCTTTACTTCGAAGTGTCTTTTATGACTTTGAATCCTCGTTTCTTTTACTAGGATTTGATTCCGGTGAGTGGCGAAGGAGGTCGTGTCAATATTTGGCGACTCTCTCCCTTTGTCTTGTTTGTGTGACGGACAGTTGATTGATGTGGATGGAATTCTGTTGTTTGAGGAGAGGGTGGACGTGTGAAAGGTCGCAGACACCATTCTTTAGATGCAACGCGTATGTGAGCACAACTCAAGTGGTGGATTCAAGAAGGGTGTAAAAGTGCCGCCAAAACAAACTGAGTTAATTGAGGAAATCTTGGAGGTTGTAAAGAAAGTGTGAGATGAGCGCATGCAAATTTAAAAATATTTAACAAGAATACATAATAAATAAGCAAACGGTATAGTGGTTTGCGTGCTAGCTTCTAGACCGCGAGGTTGCGGGCTCAAATCCCGTTGAAAGCATGGGTGTTTGTAAATGTATGTTGGCTTATCAAAAGGTTAATGTTTCGGCGCATAGCCCTCGTGTTGCTGACGGCGCCAGATAATCTGAATACAACCACCCATAATAAATAAGCAGTAAATTACATGACTTTTAACCGGTAGATTTTGTTTCTGAAATTCAAGCTAGGAAAAATTGGTTGTTTATATTTTCTTTTAAGTGAACAAAGCTAAAGACTCATGCAAATCTGTACATTATTTGACCAATTCATTCAAAACAAGCATATTTTATGAAAAGTTTGCTTGAAAGGTTCAACTAATAGAAATCAATCCGTCCATTAGTAGCTATGAATTTTGGGGCAGATTATAACACGTTTTGTAAGAAAAATTAATGTGAAGCACAGAGAAAGCAAATGTCGAAGAAGGAATTTAGGGATATTTTTTTTTGCTTTAAGTTATCACAAATTTTCAAATATTTAAGTGAAAAATAAATTTATAGAATCTGTATTAGAAAGGGAGAGATAGAAACGTGTTTTTTATATCAATACAATTTATAATTTTTAAATTGCTCAATATAAAAAACTTTATTAAAAAATATATTGAAAATTCAACAAAAAATAACTTCATTTGATCTTATTTGACCAGAGAAACGTTATTTCCACTATCAAATATTTATTTTCTTGCAATTTTGTTAAACATTCGCATCCCAGAAACTTGAACATAATTTTTTTTTAAAGTGAACTGTTTGGCCTTCCAACTGAATAAAAATTATAATGATTTTCCTCGTATCACATAAGCAAGCCTAATATGAAAGTTTTCTTTAATATATATAAAGATAAATAGAAAAACTTCCTTTTAAACTTAACAAAAAAAGAAGAAAAAAATATATATATATATTGATGAGCAATGAGTTCTATAAGTTGTATATTTAAAGAGGAATACCATTTAAAAAAAATAATTTTTTTTTAACTTCGTGTCATTCATTAAGTATTGGTCAATTTTCTTAGTAACTAATCTTTGAACAATTAAAACAATTGACGATTTTATGCACTAATTCCGTGATCAGTGCACAAAACATACAAAGAATTAAAATGTTTTAAATGCTTAGATTTTTTTTTATCAAATTCATTCTATTAAAGAATCTGACATGTCATTTCTGATAATATGAATAAACCTTGGAAAATGTTATCGATAACAAAATATCGATAGAAGGCAGCGAAAAGAATCATGCCAATTATGATATTTAATCATGTATTACATTCGCATAAATCATCAAACTTTAGTACAAGCAGTTTTTCGTCATTCTTACAAATTTGCATTTGATGGATAAATTTGTATTTAGTTCATAAATATTAGAAGACCAAACCATGTGGTTTTTATTGCAAGTGTTCTTATTTATATCCAAAAGCTTTGAATACATGGTGTGTGGTGAATACAAATTGATAGTTTATATTTGGTCTGAAAATTCTGCATGTGTTCCAAATTTTAAGTCATCCCTTATATCAAGGGAAAAAAGCAATTATAACTCATATTACAGAAAAAGAACTTAACTGCTTCGCCTGACTTTATTAAAAAAATTCAAAAATTAAATAGTTTATGAAAATTGTATTGCAAAGACAATGAGTAAAACCGATCCCTATTCCGCCGAGGCTTCTGCAACGCTTTCGCTGTGGGCAATATCTCCCCTCTCCCTTATCTGGGTCACAGGTGTGCAGCCGCGAGAGATCGAAGCCTACTTATTAATTTAGTCTTCCGCAACAAACCGACATCCAACTTTTCCTTCTCTGGACCTTGAGATTATTCCATTGCCTCCAGACAACTCCCTTCAGGGGATGAATCATATCGCGTGGTTGGCCAGGCCCTACTACGTTGAAACTGCAATTGCGGTTTGTGGAATTGAAGACTAACATGAGCTCAGCTCGAGGTATGTATATGTAATACGTATGGGAGGGAATTTTCAAAAATTGAAACTTAAAGAAGCTTTGAGGAAAGTTCGGTGATGAATGCAATGGAGGTTTGATGCGTTCGCACCGTGTACCACAACTTATTTTCAAGCAGCGATGTTTAAAAAGGTTATTTTTAATGAGTTTAACTTTGAAGCTTTTACGACTTTAATGTTCCATCAAAAGTTCTACATAAAAGAAATGATATGTTAAAGAAATTAAGGTTGTAAAACTATCTCTGCGAAGCTGCTTCTTATGGACGTATCTATTCGACAAGAAGCATGCTTCTAAAATTAAAGTTGTGTTTGACAAATTAGGCTCAATCTGATAGAAATGTGTTGCATAACTTTGTGGAATTCAGTATCCTTCTGATTTTTTAAAAATGTTAGTCAGTATAACTTGTTTTTTATAGTTTAAAACAAAGCTGAATGCACACTCTTTTCTAAAAAATATTTCAAACTAAAAATAGATAGCAATCAAAGCAAATAAAAACGTAAAGAATATATGCTATTTTAAACTTTAAGAAGTCTCCAAAATAGCTGTCCAATTTTTTTCCCTCTTAACCTTCTATTTTTTAAAAAAAATTCCTTACTTACTAGAGGAATCATAATGTGTAAAAAACAAGACTAGTTTAATTTTTTTCTATCCTGATCTATTCTTGAACACAGTTTCAAAAAATTTTCATATTTGGATTTTTTTCTTTGGACCACCTGGTGAGCAAAGAGTCCCGTAAGAATTTCGCCACCCAAGTTCGGGGGAAAGCTACAGCAAAACGCCTGGAGCGACAAACTGATGCCTAGAAAAATACATATAAGCCATCAAGTAATCTCAGCTTGTCCAATGACATAAAAATCACCAATTAAAAGAAGATAAAAGGAACATTTGTTAAGAAAAGGAAGAATCAAAGTTATCTTGCCATAGAGTAGGCGAACTATCTAGACTTTAGATCCATCATTACCAATATGAAAAGTTTCCCAGAGACAATTTCCCCATTACTTTAAAAACTCTGAAACGCAATTACACCGTAAATGGTGAATGGTATTAGTTTTGTAATTCAATACAACTTCCTGTTCATCAATCTACTGCAACTGCACGAGATCGAATTAAGATAACTTCTCGTGGACCCCAGTGGCGAACACTCATGACCGTTCTATTACATTCAACAAAATGGCTCATAGCATCGCTGACTCATAGTCTGATTTTTATACACCTTTCAATGCAAATCATTGTACCAACCACTGAATTAAGGAAGGCGACACTGCGGGTGAGAAAGGAATTCCTTGCATACGTTCTTAAATGAAAAAGAAAGTAGAAGTTTATTGTTTTCAATTTAAATAAATTATGACTGGAGGAACTACCCAAAAAATAACCATATGATGACCAACCTTGAGAAGCACCAACTTTTTAAATCTTTATATTAACTTCGATTTTGTGTGTGGGTGGGTGTATGTTTGGCAGGGCCGAAACAGTCGAAGTATCTTGGATCTTTTAGCGGTAGGGTGGAAAAGTTGTGGACTCACATTATTAAAAAGTGTGTAAAATCTTAAAACTCTGAATTGATATCTTCTGTTGCCTCAATGGGTCGAAAGTTGTGAAAATTGGAGTAAAAATGTTTAAAATTCAAAAATTAATAAATATCACAAATTTTGTTGATCATTTTGCGGTAATGCTTAAAAGTTACTGTTTTTTGACAATAACACCTGTAAAACTTTTTAGAAATATACGTTAACATCTTCTGCCGCCTCAACGGCAACGAATTTTGGAAATTGAAGGCAATTTTTCAAATAAAAACACATTACCCTTACTTCATTATACTGCGAAAAGAACATTTATTCCATCTTCCAGACATACAAAAATGTTATTGCTTATAAAAATATTATTGCTATATAAATAAAAATATTATTGCTATATAAATAAAAATATTATTGCTATATAAATATAAATATAGCAATATTTTAGATTAGAAAATTGTCGTTTGTATCATTTAAAAGTTTGAATTTGTTTAAAGAAATTAAATGGACTTTTTAAATGCATCGCCCACATTTTGGAAAGCAAACATTTCTTATGAAAATGTCAAACACAAATTTAAAAAATATCTTCGTGTAGTAAATTGCACTAGAAAGAGGACTAAAGTTAATAAAAAAAGGTTCAACTTAATTAAAAAAAATTAATTTAATAAATTAAATTAGTTAAAAAAAAGTGCGTTTTGCGATGTGTGGACAGTCGATACAAGCAGTACGCTAATACATAAAAAATATATCTAAAACCATCCAATTTCTGTTGTATGAACGTTATATCACCTTTATTTGTTAAATTGTATCAATATTTTGCATTTTTTATGTAAGGGAAAAACAATTTTGGACTATTTTCTTTTATTTCTGTAAATTCTGTGTCCATTTTTAGCATTTTCAATATCAATGTGCAAGGTTTGATATTATGTGTGTTTTTAATATTAACTTATTGTAATAAAACTTAATACATTGTTAAAATTGATCAAAAGGAAAAAAATTCGAGTGCGTGCAATCAAACCCGAAGAAATTTGAATTTTTCAAAAAATTAAAATTTTTATCATCTTTTTAACAACTTCAGGCTCGTTGCGATACTGGTTAATATTAATTTATCGAAATGAAATTTGGCACACTGTCAAAATAGGTCAAAATGAAAAAAAATGAGGGGGTGAGAGTTAAAATCCGACGAAATATCATTTTTAATCTCATATAAAGACCACCCTAATATATAGCTTACATCAACCCTTGGCAAATTTAAATGCAGTTACCTGTACCCCTAGTTTTTATAGATCTTAACCTGAACAATGATGCTGCAGAAATATCTTAAGCAGGCAGAAACATTTGCTGGAATTCATCTTGAACATCAACCGGATGCGATTAAATAGAAAAAACGAAATCATATTCCAATAGGGATGACGAATGAGATATGATGCGGTTTTCTTTTTACCAACAACTCTCTATGATCAGATTCAAGGTGGAATTTAGATCAAAGGGAAAACCTGGAAATGCATCATTGTCAGTTTATAATTCCATTCTCTTATAAGAAATTGACCTTTCTGGACAATCCCTGTTTTGTTGAATGAAAGTACGCATTAATGAGGTCAAGGGCAGAACCGCGAAGACTTTTTTTTTTTTGAGAGCGAAAGTGAAAAGGTTCCTCTGATCTCACTTGCAAATTCTCAGGATTTCATGACACTACCCCTAGGGTGTACTCGTTGTAGGGCATGGGCATCTATAATTTGATTGTGGGATGCTTAAATGAGAGACAGAATATCGTAATAATGACGTATTGGAAAAGGAATACACTGAGATTTTAGTAAAAGTTTATTTTCGTTAATGTAGTTCAGTGGTTCTATAAATTCTAGTTTGATGATTACTTTTAAACTTATTGCAATTACGAATTGCTAAGGAAAACACCGTTTTTGCAAGGCTGTTATGTTAAAAATTTCGAAGTTTTATAACAGGTTGCAAACTAAAGTCTGGAAACATTTAACTTTTAAAAGAATAACGATGAAGTTGTGATTAAGTTGTGACCAACAGTACAATGAGCATTCGCTATAATATGAGAATAATTTCATCTCCAGTGGATATTTACACAAGTTTTATGATTTTTTCTTAAAAAAGATCATGGACAACGAAAAAAGTCAATTACAAAAGTGTATGGCGTCCTCGTTTTTATCTGAATTGATATGTACTCATTGAAAAACAAGCACCTGTACTAAACATGTAAATTATCTGTAAACATGTACAAACATGTAAATTACCTGTACATAACAAACCTATACATTACCTGTACTATAACATAAAAAAAAAAAAAAAAAATAAAAAAAAATGTGCATTACTTGTAAGCTCTGAAATGTAAATAGGATTGATGTGTCCACCATCGGCAACAATACACACCTGCAAGTGTGCTACAGCCACTTCGTCGGTATCATTTTAGCTTCTACTCTACTAAAAAGACTCTGTCCGTCTATCGTTTCTCAACATTCTCAGACAAAACTACAAATGCTACAACTACATACGAATCATACGATGTGTTAAATGAAAGGTCTTGTCTAGACAAGCCCCTTATCAAAATTTAAATTGATGTTAAGGACAGGTATAAGAAATGACGATATGAAGTAAGTTTTCTATTTTCTAACTCTAAACTATAAATGGTAGAGTCATGTGGAATATATCCATATCATGATATCGATGAATTTAATAGGATGACTTAAAACTCAACCAGAATTGCTTTGAAAGTTTGATCGGAAAGATGCTTTCATAGTAACTGTATGGGATGCCCCTTGGCTTCAAATAAAGATATCGGATTAGAACTTGGATATTCGGTGACAAGTTTGTCGATAAACTCACTAACTCAGCGGCATTTTTGTTCATAAAAACTTTGAATAGCAAAAGTATACCTTAATACCATAATAAAACCACCTTTCATCCTTCTGAGAATATTTTAACCCTCTATTTGTGAAAAAAAAAAAAAAAAAAAAAAAGCCAGAAATATTTTTGGTTAAAATTTCAGAGTTATACGTTTATTGGAAGTCGCGTTGTAAAAAACTTTTGAAATTAAAAATCAATTTATTAAAAAAACTAAAATTTAGTTATTAATATCACGTTTGTCAAAAGCATAAATTAAAGGACAAAATTGCGTATGTTCAAAAATTTTTAAGTTCTATGCATATTGGAAGTGACTTTCTGTAAAGCCACAAGAATAGAGCAGTACACATATTTTTGTTTAATTATTATAGATGTATAGCTTTTATATTACAAAGCACTTTTTATACTTGCATAAGTTTTGTATCACCCAACTTAAAATCACAAACATGTTAATTTAATTTATTGATACATAATAAGGTATAACATTGTTCATTATTTGTGTTATTGGTCAATGAACTGCCGTCCAAACTAAAAAAGCAGTGTCTGCTTAATTATTAGTTCAGTTCTGAAATAACGTAGATATTTGTAAATAGATAACCGTAGAGTAACATAGGTTTTTCGTTAAAGAAATAGGATGCCAGTGTTAAATGAGTGCTCTCTTGACTTTCTGTAACACAAAGTTTAGTTTCCTACCCTTGACCTTAACACTAGCTTATTAACTACGAGATGTGAGTTTGAAAAACTGCCGACCTGTTTCATAACTATTGCCTGAAGGTTAATGTGGATAAAATGATATTTCCAGCGAATTTTTTACATTCACAGTAAACTATATATATTTTTGAGAATTACAAACAGATTTTTCTACAATGAAAAACATTTTATTAGTTAAGAAAGGACGACGACAGGGAAAAGGACATTTTATTAAACGGGGAAGTACTCTTAAATTCCAGAAATTGCGCCATCATCTAAGCTGCAAGTTTATTTTATAGAATAATTTACAAAAGAGTGTATTTTGCTTTCTAACCTTAACTTCAGCCAGATAGATGGGGATGATTTATTTTTGCTGAGTGTGTCTCAGTACAAGGATTTCAAACTTTTGGAGTTAGACTTGGAATTACATAGTAAGGGGAGGTCGCATGTAAATCTGGTAGGTACACAGAGAAAACGACGTAAGTGAATTTGCGTTTAAATAATAAATGCACATTAACACTTGAGTTACTGGGGTCAATGAGAGGGTTCGAAGTGCCTTCCACGAGTTATAATACAAGCCTCACAACTCTGGTGATTATTGTAGAAGATTACTGACATGCGCAAGTAAAACATTTTTGGCACTGAATTTCTGATTTCGAGTCGAATGGATGTATCACGTTTGTTATACTGGTACTGATACATGCTGTAAGCAATCCACTAAACTACAATGAAGATTTTGTCATTTTATGTCTTATTTTTACGTTAAAAGAACTATGCTCAGCATTCATTAGTTCACCACTTCATCACATATAATTTCAAAACATTTATTTATAAACGAATTCTGACTCCCCTTGAAGCCATGCTCTTGCCTTCTTAATTTTTGGGAGCTTTTTAAGTATGTTGATGTTACTTTGTTTTGAAATTTGCCTGGTGTGATTATCGTGATGAACCTAAAAATGTTTCTTATTGTTTGTTTCATATTCGGAGTTGCATTCAAATAAAACATGATATCCAAAATACTCTTATTTGGAGTAGCATTTTGATTAGGATCATTCTATTAGACATTTTCATATTTGATAACATGCTTCTTTATGCTAAGAAAAATGGTACATCAGTTACAATATATTTTACAATCAATAAAATGTTTTGGTTTTTACGTTTTGGTTCCACAAAACGAGATTTTTGAAAATAGGGTACTTGAATAAAAATTAATCTGTTCCACCTTTCATCTTATAACAGGGAATCGGAATCGATAACTTTAAGTTTTGTTTTCAAACAAAATATCTTCTGTGATTGCTTAAATGCAGGAACGCACGTATAGTTCCAAAAGTAAGTATTTTTTTGTGTGTTCCAAATTGTACACTAGTTCCAAATAACCCTGTTTTACGCTATTTGATTACAATTTATGAAAGTAACTCATCAGTTGTATGGAGCTAATAGTCTTAAATTCCCCAAATCGTGTCCTGCCCCAAAACACATCTTCACCAAAAAGACACATAAGGTGTGTCGGCATCCGAGACGGACTGACTGTTGACTTCTATCTCTGGGTGAAGAAGACAATTAGGTTCAGTTATGCGACCGCATTCACCAACAGCCATCCTTCTAGAAGGATCCAAAAGGGGGAGAAGTGGCCAAACGAGAATCTTATTTTCTACCTCCTGCCTTTTCTTCCATAAAAAGGAAACTCTTCTTCCATTCGTCCTTCTTTCTCTCTCATCTGCTCAACTCAGGACAACAGGTTGTCACTAACTTCCACCGGAACACATACAATATGCGGCGTTTTGCCTTCCTGGCGATCTTATTCGCCCTGACCACGTGTATGGTATCAGGTAGGTCGTGCATCTTATTTTATTGGATTCTATTAGGTAGTATTATGAATTTTTCTAAAGTTCTGATGCAAAGTTTGTTTTGAAATAACTTGGATATCGAAGATCTAATTTTATTTTTTTTTACTCTTTCAAGTTGTAAAACTATTTTTCATTAATGTTTATTGATTTTACTTGAACTAAAGATTCTGAATTTGCAATTATTAAATTGTAGATGACATACTCTGTTCAAACCAGGTTTAATTTTTTTTTTTTTTTAAATTTTAAACATGCAATTTTTTAACATGATAACATGCAAATAGCAAATTTTATTTTTTATGTGGATTATTACAACTTAAGTAATTTTGCTGTATAGTGATTGGTTTGTTTGTATGCTCAACAACCGGTTTTTGTGCACAATAACGGCTAATCATGTTGTATATAGTGATAACAGCTATAGTAAATATAACGAGTTTCTATTCTAACATATGAAAATAAACCATGTTTGTATGATTTTGCATGGTCTTTTGAACAGTAATCATTTTACTTTTTGCAAATCGTTACAATTTATAAGCAAAATTATTTATTTTTCTGAGGAGTCTAAAAATATTTTTTTTTTACAAATTTTAATCCAAATTTAAAGATACTCTAAGTATCTCAATACCTAATTTAAACAAAAATAAATAGTCAAGTTATATGTTATATCATTGTTTACATATTTAGATGCCAATAATTGTCCTTAACAAAGAAATTTTATCATTTGCAAGTTTTAAAGCAAATTTGAAAAAGGTAGAATACAAACTACAATTTAAAATTTAATAATTCAATCTTAAACTGTAATTTTAAACATCAATTGTCATGTATATATTTTTTATTTCATGCATTAGTTTATGTCTGGTGAGTGCATTTCTATTATTACAGACTTTTGTATGGTATGTAGATGAGTGTTTCTATTTAAAAAAAAAATAAAAAAACGTATAATTAAAAAAAAAAAAAAAAAAAAAGATGGGGGGGAGGGAAGTGAAAAAAATTAATTATAAATATCTTCTGAACGGCCATCATATTAGAAACTGTTACGGGCAGTTCAAAACAAAAAACTTATTTCATCCACAACTGCATACTTCATACAGATAAATATCAAGCATATTAAGAAAGCCGCGATTTCTTTTAAAAAGTGCATACTATCTCCAGTATCAGTTGGTATATATTTCAGAATATTTATCACGTTTTTGTACTGTACATACAACGATTTTTACATCAAAATAAATTGCACATTTCAACATTTGTGATTTTGTTAGGTGTAGATTAGGTTGGTTTGTGAAAGTCTTGATCTGTAGCTCGCTCTGTCAAAGGGTTTTCACTACAAGCACACTATTTTCGCAGTGAAACTATTCAAACAAGGAGCGATTTAAAAAAGTTAATAAGTTCGCCAAATGTTCGACTATTTCTTTTATACAATAACATGAATTTTAATAATTTATATGTATTATTGTTTTAAAAATTAATATTAATCATTTTAAATTTTATAACAGCAAAACGTCGTCTTTATCATGAAAATAACTTTGCAATATTATATAAGTAGTAAAATGACTTTTATTTGTTAACCATGCTACTCGTTTCCATTGAATAGGAAATTTTTTCATCCTTTGAATTTCAAATGGAAAAAGATTTTTTTTCCAAATTCTTTATATTGTTTTACATGTGTTTATTTTTTTTTTAAATTATGTGTTTAAAAAATCCTGAGTGTGGCAAAATTACTTTTCGTTAGAATTTATGTAGTTCAACATTACAAACATAATTCAAATAATAATATTGTTGTTTTGAGTGCCGTATCTCGAAACCCAGAAAAGGAAACGGTTCTGGAGATTTAAAAAAACTGTATAAATTAGTTCTGTTAGATTGTAATACAAGGAATTGTCTAAACGGTCGTTCCACTGAAGTGCTTATTCTTAGGTGTACAAGCTATTTTTCAAATGATCAGGAAAGTTTGGAAAGATAAAAATTTCTAACCCCAAAAATTACTAATTTTAGGGCTATGAGGTATTTGAATTACAACTACGATATAAAAAATATTACAAAGACAAAAAGAATTTTAAATTAACATTAAAAATAGCAGAAAGACAATTTTTAAACTGATATAAAAATTAGAATCGTCACAATATCACCATTTAATATTTTAAGTTAAAAAGCTTTAGTTTCGGTATGCGTAATTTTACTTGAAAATCAGAAACACACGTTCAAAAAAAGTTTAGGATGATTAGAGATTTTTAAATGTTTAGTTTTGTATTGCTGATGAGGATTTGTGTCATTTATCGTTTTTATACATCCATCATTCGTTTAGAAAAAAATGGCCAGTTTGGCGATATGTTTTGCGATAATCCTTAGATGGTTCTTGGGGAAGAAAAAAAAACTTCGCCAAATAATTCTTATAGTATCCTTTCTTATAAGTGAAGCTGAGAAGAGGAGAAAAACGGTCGTTTAGGAGCTATGTTCATGCAAAGAGGATTCTGTGTTGAAGGCATTCGTTTTTCAACTTTTTACGCCATTAAAGCGTTTTTACGGGAATTTCGGAGGTGGGATTGTTTAAAATACCTTAAGAGGCATTACCACAGCGATTTTGAACAAAATCGTTATAGCCGTTTTTTAGTAATTACTGAAAAACATGATTTTTTCAATGGCAGCTACCTTAGGCGCATGCGCGATTTTGACGAAAACTTTAAGAATAGGTCGCATGACTACCACCAACCCACACACCAAATTTGAATATCGTAGGTCAATTTGTTCGGGAGTTATGCTGACCACAGACACACATACACACGGACAGACATATTTTCTAGATCACTTTTTTGAAATCAGGATATTCCAAAACGTGGAGAAATGCAAAAAAAAATGAAGTTGTTTTTGGACCGAATGCTATACTTTCATTACCCTTTGTATACATATGGGTGATTGAAAATAAAAAAAGAAATTGTTTAAAATACAATTAACAATTAATTAACGTTTAATTCAATTAAAATTGGATTAAAAGCTTTATAAGAAACTTTATAAAACTTCAGTGATTATGTTTATACTTGGTAAAACTCCTAAAAGTAGGATAATTCCACAAATGTAAGGAATAACTATCCTAGGAACAAATGTTTTAATTTCTTTATTGTACTTCGTTCTTTTAGAAGGATGGGATATATTCAAAATGCAGTTTTTTTCTCGTGACAAAATTTTTAAACTGCAACTTGTTCAATGAAATTAATGAATAAATTTTATTGTAAGAAAAAAAATATTAGCGTTATGACTTTGCATTATAGTTAACGACTTATGATCCAAAAGAATGGATGATTAAGCGGAACTTTAGTATTATGGAATATCACTTTACTAAAATTAAACAATATTTTGCTTTTATTTTAGGTAAACTTATTATGAAAACAACAGCTATTTATACTTATTTAAGGATCGTGAGATTTTATTTATCAAATTAACTATTAGATTTGAAAAAAGACCGAAACATGATAATTTTTTTATTACCAATTTCCAACTCTTTTCTAATTTTCTAAACTGTGGTTTTCCAAAGAAATAATGTAATAGGTACATAATTAGTAACGTCAACTTCGCAGACGTTTGAATAAAAAGATGCCTTCGATTCTGAAAAGTTGAGTGAACGCAAATTTATAGTATTCATTTTAAATTAAACCATAATGTAGCAAGGATTAAGCCAGTTTTGAAATATATAATTAAATATTGTAAAATAGAACATTAAAAAAGTTATTTTATTTCTTTACCTCATAATCGAAGTAAACTTGGGATGTGGATGAACACAGTGATTTTGATCAAAATCGTTAGAGACGTTTTTTAGCAATCATTGAAAAACTTGATTTTTTTCAATGGCAGCTACCTTATGCGCATTCACGATTTTGGCGAAACCCTTAATGATAGGTCCCATGACCACCACTAATCCCCACACCAAATTTGAACACCGTAGGTCAATTTGTTCGGGAGTTATGCTGACCATATATACAAACACAGACAGAAATTTTTTCTAGATCACTTTTCTGAAATCAGAATGTTGCAAAACGTGGAGAAATGCAAAAAAATTGTAACATTTTTTGACCGAATCCTATACTTTCATTACCCTATGTATATGGGTAATTGAAAGTAATAAAGAAATTAAATATATATATATTGTTTCAATAAGCTTCATAAAAAGATTATGTCACTCACACTTTTCGAGAATCGATCGATTTTTACTTTCAATTATCCATAT
This sequence comes from Linyphia triangularis, assembly GCA_963978545.1. Lineage (NCBI taxonomy): Eukaryota > Metazoa > Arthropoda > Arachnida > Araneae > Linyphiidae > Linyphia > Linyphia triangularis. Next base: position 46,175,997 of record OZ021726.1, on the reverse strand, counting down.
GTATACATAGGGTAATGAAACTATAGTATTAGGTAAAAAAAAAGTCAAAAAAAATCGATTTTTCTCCATTTCTCCACGTTTTGGAACAGTCTGATTTCAAAATAGGGATCTAGAAAAAACGTCTGCCTGTGTGTGTGTCTGTGGTCAGCATAACTCCCGAAAAAATTGACCTACGATGTTCAAATTTGGTGTGCGGGTAGGTGGTAGCCATGGGACCTACCATTAAGTTTTTCGTCCAAATCGCGCTGGTGCATAAGGTAACTGCCATTGAAAAAATCATGTTTTTCAATGATTGCTAAAAAACGGATCTAACTATTTTGATCAAAATCGCCGTAGTAATTGCCTGTTAAGGTGTTCTAAACATTCTATCTCCGAAATTTCCTTAAAAATGCTTTAATTGCGTAAATTGTTGAAAAACGAATGCCTTCAACACAGAATCCTCTTCGCTTGAATATATATCATAAACGATCGTTTTTTCTCCTCTCTTTAATTTAACTTATAAGAAAGGATATTATAAGAATTACCGAAAAGTTTATCGCCAAAAGCACCATTTGGCGAATATTTTTTTAAAAGACATATTTAAGGATTATCGCAAAAAATATCGCCAAACTGGCAATTTTTTCTATACGAATGATGGAAACATAAAAACGATAAATGACACAAACCCACATCAGTAATATAGTGTAATTGAAAGTTGTGCGATGTTCCACACCTCTAGTTATATTGGGAATTATAACTATATATTTTGGTAATAGAATTTTTATACCATTTCAGTCTTTAAAAATATCGACTTCTAAATTTGGGTTCTACTTTTCTGATATAGTCTAAACATCCTATTGCGAAACACGAATATCTTATTCAAATTAAAAACAGTGTTCCACAAGTTGAAAATACTTGTGAGTTTCCTTTTTCTCAAAAGAACAATTCCCTCGAACTATGACGTAGGTCATGGCTTTTATTTATGTCCTGCAGCTGTCTGTGTCGCGACCTTTCCTTTTTTTATAAGGTCAAATAATTAAAAAGTATCAGAATAGTTTATTTCGGGATTTCTCCAATATCCTAGTTTGCAATGAGCGCATCTGATGTCCTCTTTCTTTTCCTGTTTGCGGAAATAGGCTGAGTGCAAATCTGAGAAAATGTTTAGAATTTTGAAATGAACACACACGCACCGTTGGAAGTGACTTGGCCTTTCCGGGATGACCCTTCTGGTTTTTCTGCATCACTAATATACACACTAACATCTTTAAGAAAGAAACGCAACTTACTTTAAGGCTCTGGGTAGTCTATTTCACGTCAATACGTCTGAAAAATATGGTATAGTGGGAATGGTTTGAGGCTTGTACAAGATTTTTTATAGTACACGAGTCAATGCTACATAAGCTAATATAATACGACTATGCATCGTCTCAATTGAACTACAGAGAGTTGAGGAATGAAGTTTTCTGGGAGGACATTTTAGGGAGTACTGCACCGAATTTTTATCTCGTATAGGAGTGAACCCAATTACAGTTTTAAATCTATATACCATATACCTATACTACCATATCAATTTAATTCTAGCTCTAATAATATTTGTAATAATTTAACTGCTCTGCAAAATGACTTTTCACCATAAATATTTGTACATGAAAATTATTTCCTAGAATAAAATCCGTTTTAATTAAAAAAAAAAAAAAAAAAAAAAAAAAATTAATAGTATCACCATTGGCTTGACTACCATATTTAGAGAGCTAATGATGAGGATTGTTAGACCTAAAGATGTATAATTAGAAGAGCTTGCAAAATGAACCATCTCATATAAAAATAATTACTGTTGTTTCTGAAGTTTGATCTATATAAGAAGTTGTTTATATAAGAAGTTTGGCTAGAAAAAAAATGAAAATGAGTCCTTTCTCGGAGTGACACATTTATTTACTTAATCGAAAATCATACTCCCGTATGCGTCGTTTTGAATTCATTGGTGTGTTTTTTTCTCTTTTGATGCAAATTCTCAATTACGTGCCCAATTTTTATACTCCTTTAATTTGTTTACCATAAGGCAATAGTTAATGTTAAATTAAATTAATTAAAACGTAAATGTTAATTATAGAACGATTCAAAGCGTGTGATTTTTGGATTTAGGGAACTTTTATGACAAATTCGAATGCTTAATCATCACTAGATTCTTCTTTCAAGCTTACTTTTGCAAGTGGGTTAGAGAACTAGGCCAAATGGTCTCTAAATAAAATTGTATCCTGGAAACTTTGTATAACGAGTGCTTTCATTTTAAAGTGTTTTCATTCAAAGGTGTTTTGGAATATTTTTTTGTTTGAGATTGACTGATTTTCTTTAATGATGTCATTCCGCGTTAAGGAAATGAAATTAGCAATTGAAAACAAAAATTAACCCATAGCTAATTTCAACTACCTGATATCTGACACATTAGAAAAGATACAGGACAAATCAAGGTTTAATACGAATTCAAATTATTGAATTTATATGTAACTTGAATGTGACTTATTCTTAAAAGGAGTACAAAGCTCACTAAATTTTAGAAATAATTACTTATGTGTTCATTTTTATCTTTAAAAATTTAAAGCAGTATCAAAAATTCTAACTTTATTTTATGTGCAGATCTTTTTAATAGCTAATAGTCATCTGGAAGCTGTGCGGTTTGATCTCTGGTCTTGCGTGGCAAAGGTGCCGGGCTTGAATCCTGGTGTTAGGCGTGGATGTTTGTTGTTCGGATTCCGCGTTAAGCTATAAGTCCCGGCCTGATAAGTTGTTTTTGTGTTTAATAGTAGGCGTTGAGAGTACAAAACAACCAATCTGGTAGCTAATATATTTCTTGAACAATTATTCCTCTTTCGAAGTGAACTTAAGATGAATGTTTTTTTTCTTGTTAGGTTCGATTTTTCAATTTAAGATACGTAAATAACAAGGACACGTAAACAAATTCTATTTCTATTTAGGATGATTTTCAATTTAGGATAACTAATTAACAAGGAAATGTAAACAAATTCTTTTTCGAGACAGAAGAAGCACGAATTTTAATTAATCATACATTCTAATATAATTTTTGTTCGGTTCATTAACCCAGCATTGTTGTGGTTTTCAAAAGACGCATTATTTCTCGAAGTGACTGAAAGAAAAATATCTTCACAGGATAGCATGTAAATTTTCTACTAAGCCATTCAACGGTGTCGGATCAATACCCCCCTATATATTGGACATATCAGTTTCTAAAATAGATGTGTGAAGAAAAGGGGTTGCAAAGTAAATCGAATATACATATCTAGAGTTGTTGAATGGGGTTTTCGAGAAATACAGACTCGCTACACCAATGAAAAAAAATGAGAGGGTGGGTGAGGGGAAGGAAAGAGAAAGAAAGAGAAAAAAAAGAGCAGGAATATGTTCTTAAACACATGAAAATTAAAAAGGTCTGATATAATTGTAAAATATATGGATGCAATATTTCCGGAGAAACTTTTCGGTCGTAGCAAACAAGATAGGATCAATTTCAGTGGCAGGATCCCCTCGAAATATTTCAAACATACACTGCCAAAAATAAGCATTAAAGAAACTTCTATAAACAATTAAATATATTTTTTCCTAAATAGCTGTCTCTTAATGTTTATATTGCATTATTGTTTTTATATACATAATGATACCAACACCGTCCGAGTCTGTAAATCTGCGGATAAAATTGTTATTTTAACTTCTTCATTTGACGATTCTTTCAACGCTACCTGCTGGTGATTCTTTTTTAACTTGAACAGTAATTTCACCATATTTTTCATCTTTCCTTTTTTAGCAAAATAAAAATAGTGTAACACTTTGAGTTTTGCGTTTGCTACCTGCACTCATTTTAATGGACAATTCCCGCATTTTTTTTTTTTTTTTTAATTTTTTTATTCAATTCTTAATGTTTCTAAAAGGCCATAAACACAAAAGTTTCTGCTCAGTGCGCTTTTCCTTTTTTTTAAATTTGCGATCAAAATTGCCTTGTTTGACGTTGGCGAGAAAACGACTCATTCGGCTGGAGGCATTGAATATGACGTCACGGCTTCGCAAACATCTTGGCTTGAAGGAATTAACTTTGGTAGAAAGATGACTTTCATATTGTACGATCATTCTTTTTCTTGTCTTTTTACACTTTTGGTACATTGTTATGCTAATTTCGGTAATAGGGAAATTAAGAACCCAGGAAAAGACATTATAAGAACAACTTTTAAAAATCATTAGTCCCTTTCGGTAATGAATGAATGAAAAACCCTCCATTTTTCAATCATAAATACCTTTTGCTCTTTTGTTATTTTGACGAAAACCTTATTGTCACTGCTCATGGATACTACTGACTTGCGCATTAAATTTGTACTTCCTGACATAACTCTTTTTAGAACCGGGTTTACAGGTAGACATACCACTTTACTAATACCACTTTTTTCAGCCTGAGGACCTTCTAAAACGTCGTGATGGACCAAAAAAATAACAATCGATTTTTTTTTTATTCATATGCAATATTTTCATTACTTTATTTAAGACATCGGTGAAAGTAAAATGTCCAATTAAGTTTCGCAAGGAAGCGCTATTTGTGAAGGTTTTTTTTTAGACTAGAATAGTCAATAATGGATTATTTTCTAAGTAATTTAGAATCTACATAAGCATTTCTAATTGACGATAATGATGCTCACATTTTCACCTGGATTATTTCTCATGACATTGAATTTTTTTATTGTTAACTAAAGGAAATGGCAACTAGCCAACAAGTTATTTTAATGCCAAGGTTACACTCCCTGTGTGCCCCTCTATTATTCAATGTTTAAAGTAGTAACCTTTAATTGAGAAATTAGCACTTTGGTTTTCCATTTCAACCAGGAAACTGATAGTCCTTATCCTACGTCATTAACCAATGTTTTGTGAACATTAATAGAAGTATCTTAAATCCCGACGTTTGTCTCGTTGCAGCAACTTTTGCATCAGAATATTCTAAGTTATCCCAACCATTCAATCTGGCATTTGTCGCGTACTTAATATTGCAGGCTGCGGGCATAACACCAGCTTAATAACAAATATAACCTATAAAAACCCAGTTTTTAATATAAATCCTTTATATGCATTGCCAGTTTTTATATTCGTTAACACAGCGCCGATTCTATAAGCAGCGCGTACTTGGTGTTTGCATCTAATTTTAAATATCAAAAATATTTTTATCAGCAAAATGTGTGGCAAATTACGTTTCAAAATTTATTTATTAAAAATGAACGTGAAATTCCATCCAAATATAATTTATTTATTCTGATTAAAGTAATTTTATTATTTATTTATTAAAAAAAAAAAAGAAAATTTGGCAACCGGAAAGAGTTTCAACAATGGTATAATGTTAGCCAAAGCACGATTGGATGACGGCAAATCGGTTTATTAGTATTCCGTAACAGCGACCTTTTAGTGACAGCAACAGCCCCAAAATTTGATGGAATGCATTGTCATCGACATCGCACCTATCTGACAAGTTTCAGCCCGATTGGATGACGGCAAGGGGGTTAATTAGTCGTTCGCAGATTTGACCATCGACACACACACAAAATCGAAGTTAATATAAAGGATTTCAAAAGAGGTATAAACGAGCCGGTTGCTGATGTTTTTCTCCAGTCTCAATTTTCAAACATGTTATCCCAAGATGCGCTGTGTGGAACAACGCGCGTTCCCGTTCACGGTTCAAGAGGCCGATCTGATCGGAAGCTTCCTTCTTCTGTTATTGAGATCCTTGAACTGCAAATGAGGAAGATGTTTAGCCGAGGAAAGAGCCTAAATGATTTATACATACAAATACACTATGTAATAATAGTATTAGATCAATTGGAAATCCAGAAAAAACACATTAATTATAAAAAGTGTCAAATTATAATTGTATTTTTCCGTAACTGTATTTTTACTAAACATTATTCAATTTAACTGCATTTGATTTTATGTGAAGCATCCTGATTACTTTTTAATCGATGTAAAAAGTAACTTCATTGAGTTGCATATTACGTAGATTTGAGATTTCTGTTCTGTATGCTTAGGCCATAGCTACTTTAGCTTTATGGGCATCTTTGTATGTTAGTTGTGGTTGTTCTATGTTAAGTTCCAAAAGTCTAAGTAGATAGTTGTCATGCATACACAGTTAAGAATGAGATTTTAAAGCAACTCATCAATTAGTTTTCAATCATGAATAGTCGATTATTTTATGTTGCTGATGCAGCATAGTATTAATATTTGGGAGTTAAGGTAAAAAGAACTCGAGTTAAAATATACTGAACTGAAGAGAAGTACATTAGCTCTGTGACTTATTTTTGTAAGAGCGGACTGGGTATTTTCCCGAGGTCCAATTTCTTCCAGGCCCACATTTATTTATAAACATAAAAAAAAACTTATTCACTATTATTTACATTATGAGCTTTTCGAACAGAAATACCAACAATTCAACACCATAACTTGCTGTTAGAAAAGTCTCGACCGGATTTTTCATCGGGCACGTGGGGCGTGGACGCAGATACTTTGTTGCAGCAAAATCTGGACTGCTGAGAGCAGTCTGAATGTCAACGAGGAATGCATTGTAGGAGGTATTTTTAGAAGAAAAACCTCTTTGCATTGGCAAATGGAATGGGAAAAATTCTGAAACTATACATTGTAAACATACACATAAAAGGAATTTAACACGACACGTCTTGCATGAAGTGGGAGAACTCTGCCTTCAACCCATGAATTTCATTCGAAAAGTATGGAAGTGAAGGAAATATGTTTTTTCCCCTTGTTTGCGCTTGACATAAATCGGGGTAACTATATATATTTGTAAAAACGATTTTAGAAGGAAAATTAAGAAGACTTCTACTGCAACTCAAAGGTTCATCGATAAAACTTTTTATTAAATCCTTCATATTAATTTCGATTTTGCGTGTTTGTGTGTGGGTGGTTAGCTGATGTGTATGTAGATGGCTGGAAAATCTGCGTAGGCCTAATTAACCCCCTTGTTATCATCCAATTAGCCTGAAACTTAGCAATTAGATTCGATGTTGATGACAAAGCATTCTATCAAATTTTGGGGTACCCGGCGCTTCCACTCTCTTTTGCCGACCAAACGGTATAGTGGTTAGCGTGCTAGCTTCTAGACCGCGATGTTGCGGGTTCGAGTCCCGTGTTAGGCATGGGTGTTTGTAAATATATTTGTTGGCTTGTCTAATGACGAATGTTCGGCGCATTATAGCCCTCGTGTTGCTGACGGAGCCAGATAATCTGAAAACAACCAACCAACCAAATTTTGGGACTGTAACTCTCACTAAAAGGTCGCTTTTACGGAATACTAATAAACCAACTTGCCATCATCCAATCACGCTAGAATAGCCTTTAACCAACCATTGAAGAAACTCTCTCCTATTGCCAAATTTTTTCAAATAAATAAATAATAAAATTGTTTTAATCAGAATAAATAAAAGATATTTGAATGTATAGGGGCATAAATCCACGTTCATTTTTAATAAATAAATTTTGGAACGTAGTTTGTGGCACATTTTGCTGATAGAAAGGTTTTTGATATTTAAAATTAGATGCAAGCACCTCAAGCACAAGCTGTTTACAGAATCGGGGCTCTGTTAATGAATATAAAAATTGCCAATGCATAAAAAGGATTTTCGTTAAAAACTTATTTTTTATGGGTTATATTATTTATTTTTTGGTGCAAGCATGTGTGTTCCCTTTTATCTGAAGTTCTCAAAAATCTAAATACGATCTTTTAAATAAGGTCCTCTACTACAAGAAATTCATCGTGTTTATGGGTTGCTCCAAAAGTTAGTTCTAAGTGTTCGTACCATTGGACGATTACTCTCTTCGTTGTCGTTTTTTATAAACAAAACTTTTGGTTAAACAGATACAGTAACATTTATACAATAGTGAAATCTTTTGTCCCTTTATAAAGGTAAAAAAAAAAAAAAAAAAAAAAAAAAAAACATCTTTGAATTCGAGATGAGGAAATAACTTTCTTAGACATTATAGTTTTCTATTGATATTTTTTTTTTTTAGTTCTGTAATTTTTTCTTAATTTTATTTTGACTTTTAGAGAAACGAAAACAACGCTTTTTAACGTTTATTTATGTGCTTTGTTGATGTCTGTATATTTACATACACTTGCATTTAATATCAAACTCTTTATAACAGAAAAATAATCTTTTAAAATTTGAAAAAAATTATAAAAGTTTAAAAATATTATTGTAGTTTTTTAATGTTTTTTCATTTTGGCGGATTTGGATATTTATGGTCATTATGCATCTGCGTTACCCTACTGAAATAACCAACTTAAGTCTGAAAACTTGAAAATGGAATTAAAATATAACGGATTCAGTTGATGCACGGATGTAACGTTCTCTTAAAAAGTTTGTTCAGTTTTTTAAGAGACCAAGCAATATGAATTTTAAAATACATAATATAAATAATATTAGATGACCTCGCTGATTGCTGAAGTTTACACAGCTGGTGTGCAATGAGTTTTTATGGCCAAAAATACACGACAAAAACAATATCTGCTAACCTTGCTTGCTGAAATTTAAATTTAGCGGAAGCAATAAAAAGCAATTTTGCAAGCAATAAAATTTGAAAAAAATTATAAAAGTTTAAAAATATTATTGTAGTTTTTTAATGTTTTTTCATTTTGGCGGATTTGGATATTTATGGTCATTATGCATCTGCGTTACCCTACTGAAATAACCAACTTAAGTCTGAAAACTTGAAAATGGAATTAAAATATAACGGATTCAGTTGATGCACGGATGTAACGTTCTCTTAAAAAGTTTGTTCAGTTTTTTAAGAGACCAAGCAATATGAATTTTAAAATACATAATATAAATAATATTAGATGACCTCGCTGATTGCTGAAGTTTACACAGCTGGTGTGCAATGAGTTTTTACGGCCAAAAATACACGACAAAAACAATATCCGCTAACCTTGCTTGCTGAAATTTACATTTAGCGGAAGCCCTAGTAAGGATCACTATCGCTTTGTTACAATCTTCTATCAGTGCATTTAGAGCCTACTTTGTATAAAACCGTGAAAATTGGTGAGTATTAAGGGCGAAAATGATTACTTAATGAAGTGACATAAATTAAAATATAAAAAATAGCGTCAAATATATTTAATTTTATATTTGAAATCCTTACGTCAATGTTTATGCATTTGCTCCACCTGGTTTTGATTTTACCATTTTAATCTCTATTTATAATAGACATTAAATGAAAACAATTTATGTCATTTCATTAAGTGATCATTTTCGTACCTACTCACCTAAAGCCAAGGTGGTTATACAAAATAGTGTCTAAATGCACTGGGCTAGGAGATTGTAAAAAAGCGAGTATAAGGAATGATCCTTACTTGGACTTCCTCTTTACCAAGTTCATATGTGTATTTATGAGTTTTTAAGAGAAATCTTTTCCTTAGTAAACGCAAATTTATGCAAATGCTCCGATGAAACACGAATGAGCACACAGCAGTCTCCTTCAAGTGAATGGCAATGTAACCTGAGGATCACAGTCGCGTAAAAGGTCAACAAGAACACAAACAACGTAACAGTTGACAAGTGACGGTTTCTTGTTTCGGCGCGTGTGGAGGAGAACAATAGATGATGGTGACGAGCATGACTTCATTCGTTTTGGGCGGGTAGAAAATAAACGATGGGCTGAATGTGGGTCAAGAGAGAAAGTTGTGGGATTTTTTTTTCTCTGCCTTTTAACCTGCCACGGGACAAAAAGAAGAATGTCAACTGAGGAAGCGCCTTCAAATCACTTTCTTCCTGTTCCTTTTTCATTGACTTTCTTAGTCTTATGAAGGACTCAGTGAGGGAACTTTTGTATGCGTTACCTACTAGTAAGCCACAAGGCTATTGGCGGTTATGTCTAGTATCCTAGAAAGCTGCTCCTGTGATGCAATGCCAATGATGGTAAATGAGATTAGTGTCATATTTTGCAGTAATTTTACGCCCTTTTCAGCCTTTGGATGCAGCTTCATAGAGTGTGAGGTTTCAGCAACTCCGTCAGAAAAGGATAGGGGATTTGATTAAGTATTTAAGGTAACTACAGAATTTATGGCATAATAATAAAATTTAATATAAAGGGCTGTAGCAATATTTAAGTCTCTGAGAATGTAAAATAATCAGATTATGATCAAGAATACTTATTGGATTCACTTTATGCAAATTAAACAAACGTACACTAGAATGCAAAACTGAAGCATCTATCAGTTAGTATCTTTTCATTGGTGAAATTTAGATGTATGGAATTACTGTCAGACTTATGTATCTTAATCATAAATTCAATAACGTAGTCACAAAATTAAATACGTTTTACACATGAGGGAGGACTCTACCATTTACCTGCCACACACACAAGGACAAGAGGAATGTCAACTGAGGAAGCGCCTTCAAAGCACTTTCTCCTTGTTCAAATCTCATCGCCTTTCTTACTCTTGCGAAGGACTTTGTGTGGGAACATCTCAGCAATTTCATACATTAGTATGCAATTGTTTAGATGCATCCTTGCTAAAAATCAAGCAACTTTAGTAATTGGTCTTCAATAGGAGATATGATTTACCGTAACATAAATAATTGACGTCATAAATAAATAAATAATTGACATAATTGTCGTCACAGATCCGGGGATCTTTAATATTAAAAAAGGAAAAGTGAAAAAGATCTTCCCTATGCTAGGGAAATATAACTGTGAGAACTAGCAAATTATCGAATATTAATGAAGGCTTGAGAATTAATAAGTAGGGATGGAACGGATGTGAGTTTTGCCGGATACCGGATTTCGGATATCCGGCCGGATATTCGGTCTTTATACTAAAAACGATAGTTATACGATATGCTATACGAAAAAAATGGTCATGATATGAAGTATTAAGTAAATTATAATTAGTGGTTAGCGCACCGCACTGCATGCCACAGGTCCATGGTTTGATTCGCGGACTGGGCAAGGTTGACTTAGCTGATTATACCTGAAAGAAATATACTGAGGAGGACCATGCATGCTTGGGAACTAAACACTGGGGTTCGGCGTCAGAATGACCATCTGACTGAAACATCTGCTATGTGACACACAAATGCCACAGTCGAGAAAGCTGAGCTGGGCCCAGCAGGCCTTAGTCCACACGGGCTGTCGCGCCACTGCCCTAATAGCACACATCCTCCCAAGGAGGTCCCTGGGAAGTCATTCGTAGTCCCGGGGATGACCGGTGACTTCCTAGGGACCTCCCTGGGAGGATGTGTGCTTTGAGGGTGAGTAAATTTTTTTTATTTAAACTTTAGTTGATGAGTGAAAGAGATCTTTGTTGCTGATTTTATATCTTGTAATATTGATACTTTTAGTTTTTCATATAGTTCTGGCAGGGCTTTATCACGAAAATAATTTCTATTTGGAAGCGGATAACGAGGAGCTAGGTATTTTAATAACTGACCAAAGCCTTCTCTATTCACAATGGAGAATGGTTCAGCATCAAGAGCCATTAACTCACCTAAAATTATATTAAAAACATTTTTTACAATGTTGAAGTGCAAAATATAGCTACTTTCAATTTACTTCATGCATTGTTTATAATTGATAACTGATTACAAAATTATATCGGAGGCATTTGTTAATAACAAAAGATTTATTTTAAATATTTAATGAAATTGAAGTCTATTTTTTTTGTAATGCACCTAAAACATTACGGATTTAAAGAAATCTCGTAGAAAACTTAAATTGGATCTAACGGAATATTCCGTCTTTAAATATAAACTTAAAAAATTTCGAACCCAAAATTCATCAACATTATGTTATACCATATTTAAAATATATATTTAATATAAACAAACAAAATTAGTACTTACATATTTTTGTGGTTAAGGCTTTTGCTTTAGGATCATCTGAACTCCACAATTTTGGTACAAATAATTTCGATTCCAATGTTGTCTGCGTGCATTTCTTGTTTTGATGAATTGTTTTTTCTTGTTAATCAATATTTGATGCATTTAGTGAGTCTTTAAAGCTTCGGTGAATTTCCTTATGCACACTCATTAAATGGTTCCATAAGGGTTTAGTGGAAAAGGATTTTGGGCTTTTGGCGCGCACATTTTTTAAACGATTCTGTGGAGCAAGTAACACATAGGGCTTTGCTTTCGTCATTTCCGATTAATTTTAAAATACTTCCAAATGGGTGATTTTAAATGAGCCATTATTAAAAATTATAAATTGGATTGTAATTGGAGAAAACTAAAATTCAAGGCATTCTAGAGAGCTAAATATAATTCCACATTGTGGCGCTGCTTTAAAGACCTAAAAATTACAAATTACAATACTTCATTTTACGTCAGAAAAAATATACCAGCTTTCAACTTCTGCCAATGAAAAATCAGAAATTAGACCATACCATTCACAGCATAAAGGGGTAGGGTATTATTGTCGATAGAAAAAAAAAAGCATTAAAGATTGCGCATTGGCTATTTATTGCTTTTTACTCGCTAGCAAATGTCAGAAAAAAAGGAGGAAATGAGAATAACTAAAACTCTTAAGTCACTTATGTTATGGGGAAAAAGTACTATTTATTAGTATTTCGGTTCGAGTTTTACGGAGAAGCATTCAAATATAACATCTGGAATTAATCAGATCATAAACTTGGAATGAAAAGAACATATTGCAAAACACGTATGAAGGATGTGTATGGAAAAAGATTGGAGGAATGGTTCATGCTTATCAACTCGGCGTCAATAATACGGCGCCTCTTTCTGTTTTCGTTTTCTAATTTGACTGCAATTTATGTCTAAGAAAAAAAAATTAGAAAAAAAAAGTGTAGGATGCGGTGTTCCTTTTGTCCGAAAAAGATCATTATTTTTTTCAAAAAATTATTTCTTGTGGATACCTGGTGGTCGGATATACAGCCGGATATCCGAATGAAATTATCGGATGTCCGGTATTTCAAATCGGATATCCGACGGGGTTTCGGATATTGAAAAACCAGCCGGATATGCCGGATATCGGATATTTGCCGGATATCCATTCCATCCCTATTAATAAGGTCTCTATTATGTTTGAAAGGTTTGAAATTTTGAGTGACTTTGTAATAAAAATAGATTAAGAATGAAAGTTAACATTCACAGAAGCTACTGGGTGGTTCGTTATAAAATCATCACATGTATTCAGACAACTCCACTGAAAAGATATTTGAAAACAACTTATGGATTTTTCAGTTTTGCTAACCGCTTAGTGTATGAAATTTTTCTTTCCCCACTTATTTGACTTATTTAGTATCCAAACAGAAATGCTTTTTTGTTAATTTGTTATATTATATACTCGGTTAAAATCTTTTATAAAGTGAATGAGAAGTTTTACTTGATGAAAACAAATTTGCAAAAAAATAAGATGCTTTTATTTAAGATTCCAACAATCTCATTTAAAGAATTGTTTATACATACAGTCAGTATCAGTGTTTGCAATCCAATAACAAATTAGAAATTCTATGGTGGTTTGTATCAGTTATTATGTTTATTTACAACACTAATGAATACCTTCTTCGCCGTAACCTCGTTTTAATGCGAAGGACACTATTTAAGTTCTGGTGAGAATATTTATTCTACTTTACTCAAATGATCACATTGTGTATTTTTTTCAGTAAAGTCACATGCGTAACACATCATCTTTTGCAACAGGTTTTTTTTTTCCAATTGTGCCACAATTTTTACTGGATTACTCACTGTGGCATCGTTGTCAATAAACAAACAACACCAATAAACATTGCTTAGAATGTATTTTTTAAAAGTGAGGAGTTTTTATGATTATTTGCAATATACAGTTAAGTTTATAAATGTTGTTTTATTTTCACAACATAGCCAAATTTAGAAAAATAAGTACACATTCTTTTCATTGAATAAAAAGAATAAGTACAATGAAATCGAGGACGTTGTATTATAAAAAGAATGACACAAATAAACATCAGTTTTACCAATGCAAACGTTGATCTAGAAATTAAGGTTGGATATAACTTACGATGAGTTGATTGAATTGTTAAAAAAACGAACCTGTTTTCCTTACTCCCAAAAGAATGTTTACATTGATTAAAAACAGATTCTTTTTACAGACAAGTGAAGAAGCGAACTAATTTAATGAGAAAACATAATAAATGAATCGATGAGACGTAGATCTTGGAGGAAATATTTTTCAATACCATCAGTTAGTAAAAAAAAAAGTTCTACGAAAAAAGTCGAATTTTGTATTTGCATGCTCTACTTTATTTCAGTGCAATTATTTGTCTCTATCTGGCGTTGCACACCTGCACGGATATTTTATGAATGGAAAATCTTCATTTAAATAGATTGGTTGATTGTATTACATTTTCTTAAAGAAAGTTGTGTATAATGAATAAGGATGAGTCAACGAATTTACATCAGTTGACGCATGTTCATGTACATATGAAGCTCGAAGGTGCGGAACAGGAGCCCGATCACCTCTGTAATTAATTTCCAAACGGTTGGTATCGATACTCGAAGTGGATTATTTCAGTTTGCTGCTCTACGATCGGAAAATATTAACTCATGAATACCCGAATCCTCTAGGAAAGTGGCATTTCAAATTTGTTCCATTCGAGATTTTTCTTAACAAAACAGACAATTACTACTTGTGGTCAAGGTGAAATATGTAATAATAGGGGGCTCCGCCCCTGCTAGCTAATGCTCACCAACCCCCTGGATTGCTTTGCAATCCCTTTGGTTCGCTTCGCGAACCAGGCTCGCTTTGCTCGCCTCAAAGAAAGGCAATTAAAATATGCCCTAGCAACAAGATATTTCAGATGCTTAATCAAGAAAATCCTTGCAAAGGGATATTTTGCTATGAAACTGAAAACGTATTATTATTTATGAAGAGCTACAATACTTGATACGTCGTTATCCTACTGCTTATGTCGAGACGCTTTAAGCAGGGACAGTATTCTTTATTTTAATGATTTTCTATTCGTAATAGCTGAATTTACACTGATTATAGAAATGAATATAGGTTCAGATTTACTACACGATGCCTCTTGGCGACTTTTTGAAAGTTGACAATTTGGCGCTGAATGTAACCCGGCGACTTGGTTTTCCGGCAACCCCAGTGACCTTTTAGATTTGGTAACATACTTAGAGGAGTAACATAGCGTTTTGACTCCATTTTGGATTGGGCGACACAGCCATTTGACTTCATTTTCAATTTGGCGACTTTTTTTAGAAGTCCCCAAGAGGCAACATACTGTAAATCGTAACCTGAATGAATGTATTAGTATAAAAAGTTACATTCCAGTTTATTCGGAATGCTGAAGTTCTATTTCAATCTATTGTAAATTTTAAGCATAGAAACCTTAATATTCTTAAGGAAAACTCGCATGCTCAGATTTTATAAGAATATATCCGGAAAACGTTCACATAAAATATGTTATAGTTATTTGCCAAATTTAAACAAATCTGACTTGTTTTAATTGTATACGAAAAAAAGTTTTGAAATCGAAATTATATTATCCACAACACCCGGAAAGGTTAGAAAGTACTTTACGGTCCCCACTTTTTATTTGGCGATTTTGGGTTACCCGGGACCAGTGTGGTTCCATTCTAACTTGGAGTCCATTTTTCAAAACCTGTGTCGATTCAACTTGGCGGCAAAATTGCAAAAGAAGGGGGAAAAAAAGTGAGTACCATAAAACACTTTCTACTAACCTCCAGCAGATAATTTTCCCGAAAAGTCTGGTTTATAAAGAATTCTAATCCAAAAGGTATATTCAGATCTTGGATCTATTTATTCTTGCATCAACTTAAATATTAAATCGATACATTTTAAATAGGCAAGAATTCGTATCAGTAGAATAAGAAAAAACAAAATATAGTGAATCTAAGTTGCCAAATGCATTAATCAAATTTCAAAAGATATTTTGTGATTGGCTGGATTACTGAATTTGGAAATTCATGCATAAAGTACATTTAGAAGATTTGTGATTGAATGTTTAAAGTCGTTGCCATTCTGCTCACAAAAATACAGCCAAATTTGGGCGGCACGCAAGAGAATTATATATATAGATGTCTCAGTTCGGTAAGGGAAAATTATTATTCAAGAGATGGAAATCTCTAATGCAATGTATTTTCAGCACATTACAAGCAGCCAATCATGTAAAGCTTTTCAAGGCACGTGATGTGCGAAAACTCATTGGAGAATATTTCAATATCAAATCGGTAAATAATGGGAAGCTCCAGTTCGTTATTGCCATTCTGAATTCGGTCGCTTCAAACGATAGTGAAGAGGAGGATGGAGTATCCTAATCTTTTGAATCTATTAAAGAAGATTTAGCGATAACAGTTTTCAACTTTAAGCCTTTACCTTTTAAGAGACAATCTTTTTTTTTTTTAAATCCTTTATATTTACTTCGATTTTGTTGGAGGGAGGCAAATCTGCGGACGCCTAATTAACCCCCTTGCTGTCATCCTATCGGATTGAATCTTTGAAGATAGGTTAGATACAGATGGCAATGCATTCTATCAAATTTTGGAGCTGTTACTGTCACAAAAAGGTCGCTTTTATGGGATACTAAAAAACCAACTTGCCGTCATCCAATCGCGCTTTGGCTAGCATATAAGCTAGGCGTTCAGTATAGACTGAGCAGAGCAGAGTGGATTAGAGCCAGCCCCAAGGCTGCCAACGTCCACTGTAGCACTAGCCCGCTTTGCTCTGATCTGCTACTAGAGGACGTCAACTACACGTACAAAGCTAGGAGCGTTCTTGGCGGATTATTTTATCCACTCTACTCTGCTCGTAGTGGATGCTCAGCTTAAAGCTTGGCGTCCATTATCGCTAAGCAGAGCAGAGCAGATCAGAGCGGAGTGGATTAGAGCCAATTACAAGGCTGCCAATGTCTACTATAGCACGAGCCTCGAGCTACAATGGACGTTGACAGCCTTGTAATTGGCTCTAATCCACTCCACTATGCTCTGCTCAGCGATAGTGGACGCCAAGCTTTACTTTACCCGACCATTGTTGAAACTCTTTCCTGTTGCCAAAATTTTTTAATAAAATTACTTTAAGGAGAATAAATAAATGATATTTGGATGTTAGAGCATAGATTCAAGTTCATTTTTAAAAATAAATTTTGAAACGTTGTTTGTCGCACATTTTGCTGATAGAAATGTTTTTAATATCGGCGCTGTGTTAATGAATATAAAAATTGACAATGCATATAAAGGATTTTTTTTTTAAACTCTGTTTTTATGGGTTATATTATTTAGTTTTGACTTTTTTTGTTATTAGGAATAACACCAACTTTGAATTTATTATCATCTTTCAATGGTTTAAAGAGATGATCTAAGAAATGTGGAAAATATCTTTTAAGAAGAACATTTTTTTTTTTTTTTTACAGCGTGTTCTCAGTATATTCGACAGTTTGGGTGCTTGTAATCCCATAAAAATAAGTATAACCCTTTACAACCCTGTTGAAAAAAAAAGAGGATCTTCTTCAGAGGTTTTGGAGATGGCCACTTTTGAAGCACATCGATTAACTTATTCTCTAAAACAAATGTCATAAGTTCAAAATATGGTCTTCTTCTTCACTCGCGCGTTTAATCCTTCTTGAACTCATCCTTCAGACGTTTAGCTCCTCCAAAACGAAATTCCTTGCCTCGTGCCTTAAATTCGTGCCTTGAATGATTAACCCATAATTTTTTCTTTGTTAATGAATGTGTTCTACGATTCACTCAAATAACGTCCTTGGAGAACCAAGTAGATTAACGGAAGAGAAACGTATTCCAGACCAGACGACAATATGGTGTGCTGAAGATTCCATCAAGGCCGAGAATAACGGGTGGGTAACAGGTTCTCCAGCCAATAGAAGGTGACCCCTAGAGAGTCCTTGTTATTACCTGGGTCCTATTGCGCAAAAGTCCATCAATAGACCCCTCTCCTGCCACTTGGATTTTTTTTTAATAATACAGGTTCCCAAGCAGACGTTTGGTGATATTTAAAATGATGCCTTTGTTGCAGAAGGTTGTTTTTGGATGTTCTTGAACAATATTTGATGTTCACGAAGCCTCATTACTAGTTCTTGTTTTTTATAATTATTAGTTCTTGTTTTCATTGAATGATTTTTTTAGGCTGCAGATGGCTGTCATAAATAAATTTATAAATTGTTGACAACTGGCGAATAATTACGCTGAAATGACTCAGTGTTGTGCTTTAACTTTTCAATATAATTATTATACAGTTTCTTGTGGAAGTATTAAATACTTCTTGAATGTTTGTTCGTTATTTCTTCTTCCAGAAATAAGATTTTTTTTTTAAACACAATTTAAAAAAAAAAAAAAAAAAAAAGAACTGATTCCCTCAGTGCTACTCAAAAGTAAATTTCAAATATTTTTTTACCAAAGACCCAATAGTTAGCAAAGGAATTTGCTCTAGCTTTTTCTCTTATTTTTATCAAATTTCCTTTTATAATTTTCAAAGTTCCACCACCTTTTACAGACAGTTCTCTCAAATGTATACTTCTACATAATCAACTGATTTCCAAAAGTCGATAAAAGACGCTTTTTTTTGGAAGTAGACATAGTGCATAGTTGGAAAGCTATTTGAAATAAGTGGCACGATTGGAAAAGCACAATAGACATATAAATAAAAAAATTAACGAAAAAAGAACGGTAGGGAAGTCGTCTGATGAAAAATTTAAACATATAACAATGCAAACTTTTAAATATGGTATGTATTTGTATATCTATAGTGATGCCATCCCGTTATTGAAAACGAATTTAAAAGTAAAGTTGCGTGGTACCAAAAATAATATCTGTACCTCAAAAGAAAACTATTCTAAGTGCAATGTTAAAATCATTGCACTTATGATAGTTATCATCTGTGGTACAAATATGTTAATTGTCAAATTAAACATTTATTACAGTTATACGGTTTTTGAGATCTGTAATGTTTCTTGCTGGAAACTGGCGCGATTTGGATTTTTTTGTTCAAGAGCTTCACATACTTTCTCAGTTGAAGAAATTTGTGGAGTTAGGCATGTGTTGAATATCTTCTTTGAAGAAATTCCTTGATTTGACCTCTTTAATAAAATACATAAAAGACGAGCATGGGATTCTTGCATTGTCAAAATGAAAATTAGTTAATTAAACTATATCTTTTTCTTCTCCTGGAGTGTTTGTTAGTCTCGAAAAGACGAATGTGAGGTTCTAATAGTACATTAATAGAATCTCAAAAATAATAATAGTCCATGAAAAAAGTGACTCATGAATGTATGTTGGTAACTTTCTACGAAAATATCATAAACTTGTTTTTTAAATTAATAGTTTATTGTCAGTTAGAATTTACTTTCGGCGGAACTAAAACTAGGTCACCATTTTACTGATTTCGCATTCTAATAGCACGTATCACAATTCCGTGAGACTGACATCTTGTTAGGTTACTAGTTCCTATACACCTACTTCAGGATTTGTCGAAATGGGCATCTAAATTTTACGATGAAATGTGAAGATTAAAAAAATTAATGTTTTAGGACACGATTCTGTTATAAGAGCTTTTCCGAGTAAATATTGTGAGCAACATTAGCTGAATGCATTATCATAATTCTTCATTTTCATTTCAGGTCAGAAGAAGGACTCGGCCATCTGTCGCAAGCCAAATGGCTTCTACGAACACGAAGATTATTGCGACTACTACTATGAGTGCGTAGATGGTGTGGCTTACCTTCAGGAGTGCCCTAATGGACTGGCCTACTCAGGACCCGGAAGGGGACTAATCGACAAGTGTGATTACGCTCATAGGGTTGGCTGTCCGGACACGGAGACGGGCAAAATCATGGGACGTAAGTTAAAAAAACTAATTTCAACCTCATATTTGTATTTACTAGATTCGTTGATTAAGTTAATTTAATCACTTAAAATTTTGCCTTTATTATTTACTATTTGGTCATCATTCTATTCAGGAAATTAACCGTTTAAATAAATTTAATAAGGAATTTAAATATCACAGTATCCAATTTAAAAGGAATTATAAGAATGTAAAGAAGTAACCGAAGAACAAAGTTTTGCTCTTAGCTCAGTTTCAGTTCTTGTTAAATCCACAAAGCAACTTAACTCAGTTTAAATTTTTTGGTTGCGTAAATGAAAATACAAGTGACCAATCACTCTATTTTAGTTAAATATGTCTTCAATCATACACAAGCAATAACAATATTCTGTATTTTATTATTTTTCTTTTGTTTGTCAGAACCTCCTCGTGGTACTGGTAATTGCCCGTACTTGTTCGGCATCTTCCCTCACGATAAGAGCTGCACTCGCTATTGGATGTGCTGGAATGGTACTGGCACAGTACAGATGTGCCCTTTCTCTCTACTATACAACGAGCAAGCGCACGCATGCGACTGGCCAGAGAAGGTGCCAGGTTGCCAACAGCATCGTGAGTACACAATCCTCTTGATTATTCTCAGTTATATTGCAACAGAAAAAGTATTAAATATGTCAGTGCAAAACAAATGCTTTGTTAAGTGAACTTCGAAAAGGTTACGACAAGAACGAGCCACAGTGCGGAGGGTGGGTGATCATTAGGTCTCTGATGTATGATGTGAAAGTGGGTTATATTCAAGTAGCTGTTCCGTAAACAAACCTTTTTACTGTACTGAAATTTTTTTAGGTAAAATATATATTTTTAATCGTTCAAGAGCTATAAGGAGAAAACAATATAAGAAATGCGATGATAGTATAGTTATTTACTGTTTATTCTCTACACGAGTTAGTGCATAAAATTTTTTTTATCTTACTTCAAGAATTTCGATTGTAATTAAAGAGTTTATTATCGTAAGCATTTTTTAACTTGTTTTAGAGAGCTTTTTGTAATCAATTTGGATTCTCTTCCTTGTCTAATGTGGTAAATATTTACAATGCGATAATGGAAACAGTACATAAAATCATTAACTCTAGGAAAGGGCAATATAATTCTTCTAAAATAGACTGCACCCAATGATCGAGAACATTATCACAAATAATTGTCTGAGAAAATCGCGACGGCCTCAACTTTAGAATCTTGTTGGTTTCTGAAAGACAAGTTACTTTGGTCAGCTTAATTTTGTCACAAAACATCTAAAAACTCACCAAATTATCTTTTTTGTTGCTAAACATTGCTTATCTATGAACTTTTGCAACTTAATTTCTAAAAAATTTTCACGAAAACAATATATCTCTAACAAGCATTCCTTGCCGTGTTTCAGCTCTGTGCAAGACCGAGCCCAATGGAGTGAAGGCAATTCAGGGTTCTTGCGTTCGATACTGGCTGTGCATGGGCGGGTATCCACGCCTACAAAGATGTCCGGCTGGCCTGGCCTTCAGCCCGGAAACCATGAGGTGCGACTGGGCCAACTATGTTGCTGGATGGTGAGTGACTACTCTTCTATTTTATTACACATTGGAATAATTTTTAATTACATTTTCCACTCCAAAGAGAAAATGTCTAAGGTTACTTTTAAGAAAAGTTCCATGAGTTATTAAAAAACACAGCTGGGTCTGAACTTGCACCCCATTACAACATTTTAAATTGGTTTGGTAATGTTTAGTTTGTCAGTTGTATATCACAAAAATCATTATAACTATTTTTGCAGTAATGCTAAACAATTTTCTGAACTACTTTCTAATTGAAAACAGGCTTCTAACAAATAAAGTAGTATTTGTATTATGACATAGTATGTATGCTTTTTATAGCAAACTTTCATAACAATTAAAAGGTTTCTCTAGAATCATTCAATCAAGCATCTCGTATCAGAAAAAAAAAAAAAAAAAAAAAAAAATTTCATGTCACACATCTCAGAATTTTTTAAAAGAGCCATACTTGAAACTTTTCAACAAAAATTTATATTTAATGAAATAATAAAAATTATGTACAGATGCCCTTTATTAATGTTCAGGTTTAATTTCTTTTTGACACTAAATTATAAAAACTATACTGAATTAGATATAGTCCTATTAAGCACAAAAACAGTCTACAATCTGACGAGTCAAGAAACTCGTATACAAACTTTTGAAAGGTCTTTTTGCTCCATCCAACTAAATGAAGTTTTTTAGACCAAGATATTATTTATATTTCATGTTTTTTTTTAAAAATTTATATGAAGCTTACAATAATGTTTATACCTGTAACTAGAATAACCCTTCGCCTTTCCTTTATTCTTAGTGAGCCTGCCCCTCAACCTGAAGACGAGGAAGAGGATTTGCAAGCTCCTGCCAGACGAGGTCCAAATCGTCGTGTCACAGCCAGCGAGCAAGAAGCAACATCTAATTAGTCAATATCAGATTGCGCAGAGCAGTGCTGGATTTCCACTGCAAGCGTGTTAAGAAATGTACCACTTCGAACCTTCAAGGGTTACATTGTAAAATAGATATGGTGTTAGACTTCATCTGCAATACTGTTGGTTGAATTCGGCAGATACATAAGAATATCGTGATCTTACTTTTAAACGGTTTAGTTGTTTAACATTTTCATACTAGTTTCATTCAGTTTTGTGTAAATAGAATTATATGTTATTAGATATTTCAGAAATATTGGTTTAAACTATGAATGATTTAAAAATCATGATTTTTATTACTTAATTTTGTCAATATTGTGGACAAAACTTCACTGAAATTCAAATATGAAATACTAAATTTCAAAAGTATAGTTAAAGTGTAGCCCTGCATAAAAGATTTAAATTTATCAATCATCTGAATTGTAAATAAGCAAGACTTCATGTAGTGTGTCACAGTTAATGACATGTATGCATGCATGTTTGTATCTTGTGCTATATTGAATAAAAAAACATTTATAATTCATGGAATCAATTATTTTTGGAACAACAAAAAACTCAAGTTCAATTTCATTTTAATCTCACGCTGCTAATATCTTAGTTTTTAAATAATTTTCAGGCATCTTTATAAGTGAGAACTTATTCTTCTATAGTTGTAATAATGTCTTGAAATCATTAGACACACATTAGTGTTGTTTACCCTCTAATAATTATTTCTGGTAGAACAAGAACTTTTTTTTATGTTCTGTGTGTCCTTTTTCTATATTCTATGTTCCAGCACTTTTTCTATGTTCATGAAAAGCAGTTAATGGTTTAATAAAGTTGACAATAAAAGTAATTAAAACATATGTATGTTAAACAACTATTAATAATTGCAAAATTATTTATTTAAAACATTTATTAAGGCACTTTTAACATACACAGATATTCATTTCAGAAGTAATAGGTTAGTTAAGTATTGTTTATCAGAAATTCAAGATTTAAGGCTTGTATTGTAATTATCAACCTTTCCGAGGTTTGATTTATGAGTTCAAAACATATGTCAAGCTGATTAAGAGAGTTGCTGTTTGAAGGAATTGAAGTGTTCTCTTGCAATGATGATCCTTTGAATCTGGGCTGTGCCCTCGTAGATCTGAAACACAGTGAATGATAACTTCAAAAATGAAATTCAAGGTGTCTAAAATGTTCTTTAATTTTTAAAATGCATTAAAACATCCAAGTAAAGACAAGAAGGTAGTGCAATTTAGTGTATTGAACTTAAATAAGCACAAATCTTTGCCAAAAGTTAATGAATAGACTATTTTTGTCTACCAATGATCTATCAAAAATGCTATTTATAATATACAAGGTGGTCATACAGAAACTTTGCAGATATATGGACCTCTATCTTCCATTCTGTTCAACAGATCAAGATGAGATTTTGGATATGGTTATTCAGAGGTATGAGCTCGGGATTCTGTGAATAGCAACAAAATGACGGTTATGGTTATAGTTACAGAAACTCGAAATTTCAAATGGTAACGCATACTTTTTCTGTCGCAAAATGCTCAGTCCATGTGAAAGCCCCTAAAAAGCATTGAAACAGTACGTGTATCACAAAAAACGGCCACGTTATGTACACTTAAAAAACAGCTCTGCAAACGGCCAACAAAAACACGATCAGGGCTTGAGGTGGAAATTTGCATAGGACAGACGTTAAAGTTCACATGGGTGCCACCACAGGCAATTTTATCGGTTTTCATGTGCAAATTTTCTCCATGTACTCTGATCATGTTTCTGTTGACTGTTCACAGAGTTGTTTTTTTGTGTGGGCATAACGCATCCATTTTTTGTTATACATCCAATGCTCTTTAGGATTTTTGCATGCATTTTGTGACAGCAAAAAGTAGGTGTTGCCATTCGAAAATTTCAAGTTTCTGCAACTATAACCATAATTGTGAGCACCATTTTGTTGCTATTCTAAAAATCTCAAGCTCATACCTCTGAATAACTATACCTGAAATCTCATCTCGATCTGTTGAACGGAACAGCCGTTAGAGGTCCATATATCGGGAAAGTAACTTTATGACCACCCTGTATATATATAAATATATATTTAACAGGAACTTTAAAATTTGTCTGCACCATTTAGTGAAAAGCTTGTGAACGAATCTGTTTTTAACTAGAAAAGATTTGAATTCAGTGGCTTAGACTAAACTTTTTAAATTTTTAAACAAGGAATAAAATTATATTATAATAAAAATAATAAGAGTAAAATATATTTCACAAATTGTTACTCATATAAAAATTGTAAAAATATATTAAAATGCAATATATAAAAAATGTTCACTTCCCCAGCCATTCCTTTTGGAAACAAATTCATTCAATGAAACATCTTTTAATTGAAAAGTCATTCAATTTTCTGCTGACAGCTAAATGGACAATTCTCGCATTTTTTAAAAACGAATGAAATTAGTTTATATTTATGAAGAATTTATTTTCGATTCCAAATATTCAAACAAAAGTTCTTTATAACAATAGTTATTTAAATATTACGGAAAGAAATTGCCCCAATCCAATCGAAACGATCTGCTACAGCTGTGGCATCGTGACATCCTTCCGTTTCTATGGTTATTGTGAGGTTTCTGCCAAATACTTGGTGTATGTTTGGTAGACAATTGCCATATCTGGTACCGGTTGGCACGATTTGCGAGAAACTTGCAAAACTGATTTCTGCTGCTGTGTTTCAAGCCAAGTTGCTTCAGATGAAGTGACATCATATTCGCTTCGAGCCGAAAGTGTTGTTTTCCCCACAAAAATAAACTATCGAATTTAGGTTTCAAATTAAAAAAAAATTTAAAAATAAGCGCAGTGAGCAGAAATTTTTGTGTTTATGGCCTTTTCAAAACATTTAGAATTAAATAATAATAATAATAAAATTTAAAAAAAAAAATAAAAAAAAATGTGGGAATTGTCCATTGCAAAAAGTTATTTTTTGGCAACATATTTTATTGATTGAAATAAATATATAGCTTATTTCACAATGAAGAGGGATATGATCATAGATATCCTCAAAAAGAATATATTATCTGATGAACTATATATTGCTATTTATTATTATTAGCACAAAAATTGAAAGGAAAAGATTTTCTTGCATAATTTTTTCGTGGATTTATTGTTTTGTTGTTAAATATAAATTTTGATGGGATGAAAAATCCCATGAAATTCGAGAGAATAGATTTATTTGAGTGAATCCATTTTTTAAGATACGATTTAAATTTTGTTTTTGTACAGTTTAATGTTTTGTCTTGTTACTATTTGAGTGTCACTTCAAACACAAAAAACAGAAGAAAACTTTCCCACGAGAATCAAAGTAAAACCATGTGTTTAACTTTTTTTGGAAAAACAAAAAATGTTAGTTCTGATCGAGTTGATAAAAATTCATAGGGAGCATGTTTTATAACACAATAGTTCCAAACATTTTAACATTATAAAAGTTCTTTTATGCTCATAATGGGCCTTGCAAACTAAAATAGGGATGTTTGCTGAAAACCAAAGGTAGATAACATATTTTGAAAAAATTCCATCATATTATTTTTTACTTACAAACATACTGCAAAGAAAAATTAACATTTCATTTAAATACAATTACCAATTTCAAAAATTAACTGAGGGGCCGAAATTGTTTTGCGGTATTTACTCAGCCAATATCAAACGATGTTATGATTCATTAGAAAACAAATTTTTAAAGATAAAACCTGGACTGAAACAAAAATCTACAAATTTGGATCTAGGATATTTAGTTCAAAAGGTATGGATATTTAATGTAAAAATAAGCAGCTGAAATAAAGAAGAAGATTATAATAACAATGAGTATAAAATAATCATGTCAAAAACAAATGCATACCCTTTCTTGCTAGAAAAGAGAAACAAAATTGAGAATTATTTTCTCCATTTTAAGTAAAAAAAAAACCTTATCGACTCAAAACTTTAGTTTAAATACACAATTAATTGGTCCTAAAGTAGTTTCTCTTGAATTTTTTTAACTTAAAACATGAGGTTATTTAAAGAATTTTTGTATGTTTTTCAGTTTAGTCACTTTTAAGAGCCAACCTATGAAATTTAGATTATGGTTCAGAAATAAAAATATGTAGAAGCCAATGACAGAAATCAAATTCAATTGTATGCTATGATTGTAATGTGACAGTATCAAAGAGCAGATGATTTTTGTGAGGACCTACAAACTATAAATTGATGTGAAATTTATCGAAATTCATTAACAAAGTTCATGTGATCCAAAAGATATCAGCTTTGTACATAAATGTCACGCACACAAGTTAAAAAAGCAAAAGTTTTTTTTTTTTTAAACCTACATAATTTAGGTGTACTAATATTTTTTATTAACATATTCCCATGTATGAATGCTTCGGTAACCTGGCCATTCAATAACTTCCTTTACCTATCACAAGATTGTCCTTAATTGGTTACATTAGATTCATGTATTCATGACTTTTCCAAATTTACAAATTAAAATTAGTCATTACATAAATAATTTTAAAAAAATCATGCCACAACATCATTAAAAATATATGAAAATAATATAAAATATAAAAAATATTAAAAAAAATAATAATAAATAGAAAAATAATTTCTTCAAAAAAAAAAAAAAAAAAAAAAAAAAAAACCAACAAAAAAAAAAAAAAAGAAAAAAAAAAAGCTTTTGTAAGTTTTCAAATAGTGTATTGATTTATTTGAAAACTATTGTTTCCAAAAATTAAATCATGAAGAAATTATAAGTTGGCCATATAAAGCATTTACAATATTTTTCCAACTCTAAAGAATAATGAAAATTCCAGGTAATCAGGTCTTCTATTATTATAATGGATACTTCTTTTCCAAGTTCGCAACATATGAGGACAAATTGCTATAATATTTGTTTAAACTTCTTAACGTGCCAACTTTAAAAACCATTATTATCCTGAGTAGTGTGTTTAAAATGATTATCATGCTTCTAAACTTTTCCCATACAGCATTTAAAAAAGTCTTCCAAAATATTCTGCATTTTATGGCCTTTCCAGCACTTTACTTTGACTTAACAGTAACTAATACAAGATCAAACTTAAGATTTTGTATTTATTTCATTGATATGCAAAACTAAATGAAAAGATACAAAATGTATTTTATATTAAAATGCCATGGGTTAAACTTCAATAAAATAGCTACAAATTCAAAAAGGAACATATTGTTTCCAATGAAAATAAAGAAACTAACCTGAAATATTTTGGCATCTCTCATCAATTTTTCAACAGGATAGTCACTGTTGAAACCATTGCCTCCAAATATCTATAAAAGAAATGGTACCTACATTTGCAACACTTATTGTATAAATAAATATTAACTTTAAGAAACAACTTGTTTACTAAGAGCCTCGTATTTTATTTGTTTTTTTAAAAGCACACAAAAAGTTCAGTTTTGAATTTCTCTTTGGCTGAATTAAATGAAAAAATTATCTTAGATTACACTTTGCTTTACAGAAAATTGGTCTGAAATTTAAAAGCAAAGGTGATGTTCTTAAAACGGTATGTAACTGTATTGCAATGCTCGATTATAGACAAATATCAAATGAAAACCTATTAGTTATTTAGAAGTCACCAAAGAATCTTGAGGTTTGGTTGAAAATTGATAAAAGAAGTTGCAGAAGTTAAACAAAGCCAAAAATAGTGTGGATAACCGAATTTGTTAGAATTTCAAATAGCAAAGAGTGAATGATTGAAAACAAACAATTATTAATGAGATATTTTAGAAGCATTTCAGTATTACATACAATTTCAAAAAAGATTTTTATACATAGCGGTTCTTAGAAAATTAGTCACTAGTTTTGCATCGAGTCCAAATCAAGTTTCATAATTGATGAACATATATTACAATTTTTTTTAAACAAAAACTCAAACACTTTTTATAAATAAAGGTATATTAGTTACAATTATAATTTTTGTAAAAAAGATAAACTGTAACTAAGATTCCATTCCCACTCCAAGGAAAAATTCTACTAGATCCATTTTTGCCTGCTTATCACAAACTTTTTTCATACAATTTCCCTAAATTAGTTCGTATAGGTATTTTGACTGTTTTCAGCTTCTTAATCTAATATTTATGTTACATATCCCATATTAGCAAAAAATTTAAACCAAAAATGTTGGCTTTTCTATTTAGAAGAGAAAAGTCATACATTTGGAAATTATCACACATTTTGTACACAAATTTGCACTGAGTATTACATTTTAGGAGCTTCTGTTCAAAATTGCTCAGAGCCATTTAAGAAAAATTAATCAAAATTATGTACATTTTGTTACACACTTAACCTAGTAATATTTATTTAAAATATAATTGGCCTGGATGCATGAAATAATAATTTGTGACTAATATTACAAGAATAAGTGAGTGCCAACAAAATATTGCTACTTTTTTACTACTCTTTTTAACACATTAATGACAGGCCCAGTAAAATGTTGGTTTTATACGGATGATTGGGGAAGTGACAAGCACTTAGTAACGTCCTTATAAAAGGTTAACAAGGGAAGTGACAAGCACTTAGTAACGTCCTTATAAAAGGTTAACAAGGGAAGTGACAAGTCCAATCACGCATTCAACAATTTGTTAAAATGTATAGTACGATATAAGATTGTATGACAATATAAGTATTGGTATATATAAAAACATAAGTCTCTTGTTTCTCACCTGCACAGCATCAGTTGCACACTTGTTTGCAACATCTCCAGCCAGTGCCTTTGCAATGGAGGCAAAGTATGTGTTCCTCTGTCCATTGTCCGTCTGCCATGCAGCCTTCATCCATGCCATACGAGATGTTTCGATGCCAATTGCCATTTCAGCCAGCATGAATTGTACAGCCTGGTGCTGTAGCGAGGAATTCAAGTATGTCAGTTAATGGAATTGTTAAGATATTATTTGAATTTAAAAAAAAAAAAGTTATTCAGAGGGAAACAAAAAACTTTGTTTTGTTTATTAGTTTTTAGATAATTGGGATTAATAACAAATGCACAAGATATATTAAAACGCTTTTAAACAAAAGTTTCGAGTATGAAATCATAAATGAAATGGAAGACTAAACATAGCTCTGAATTTTGTGTCTATAGGTTGTTATACATGTTTATTTCAGTATCTACCCCCCCCCTCCTCGTCCTTCTCCCCACCACCACCAAACTTTACTAACGCCAGTTTACAAAATTTGAAAAAATGCCTTAGAGGTGGACTATTCAAAGGAAAGTGAGAAAGATTCCACAATTACATAATGTGTAAGAAAACCAAAAATATTATCTACAGGCAGTCTACAAGGAGTAACTTAATGTCAAGACCAGATCCACCCACTTCTGAAATAAGAGTAACTTAAACTTAAACTTAAAACTTAAAAAAGTAAAAAATAAGCAGCAAGTGTTACAAAAAATATATAGGATTAAAGTATTTCAAATTAAAACACTGAAATATTGATTATATTACAAGTTATAATACTTTTCCACAATATATTTTTTACAGAACTTAGATTTTACATAAATAAACAAGAATAAGCACTAAAGGTTACAAACACAATCAAGTATTTACAAAATTCCAAAGAATCTGTGCCTTTTAAGTTTTAAGCAAGTATTACCTCAGCTATTCTCTGTCCAAAAGTCTTCCTTTCAAAACTGTATCGAGTTGCTTCATCGAGAGCTCTTTGAGCCAGTCCTGTAGCTGAAGCCGCAACCTAAAATACCGATTGATATACAAATATAAAAAAAATCTAAATATTTAAGTAATATTTTTTTTAGTTGGGTTGTCTTTATTTAATTGAAGTTGAATAGATTATAAGGTAAAATTTAGTTTGGAAATTTTTTTATGCAAATCAGTTAGTTTTTTTTTCTTTTCCTCTTAGCAAATTTTACAACAAGATTTATCAATTACAAAGTGCATAATGTTGACAATGGACTTACATACAGATGATAAGAGTACATATCCTACTGATAAAAAAAAACAAAAAAAAAACTAAAATAGTTGTACATTGTTGCTAAAAATAATTAAAAACATTAAAAAACAAATTATAAAGTTTTCAGTTATAAAATTAAAGGAAAATCCTGTTACTTTGACAGGTTTCTAAAATGATTTTAATCTTGAAATGATAAGGTAAGCAATATTAGCTTCAGTATTGATATTAATACATCAATACTGAAGGTAAGTACTAATAAGATAATCATGCAGGAATGATTTTTAAATTTTTTTTTTTATAAGTAGATATCTTAAATGAATGAAGTAATTTTTAAAAGAAAAATGATTTCACTGTTAAAGAGTCTTTATTAAAGAAATTTGAAAATAGAATAAATAAAATTTATAAAAAATAAAAAATGCACTAAAAAGTAAAACCCTTTTTTTTCATCAGCAAATACGAAAAAAATATGAACTTTTGAAGTATAAGACAAATTGTATAAACACTTATTGTAAAACATCACAATACTTGGATTAACTATTATCTTCCATTTTAAAATGCTGCTTGGTATTGAAATTCTTATTTATATCACTGCAAAGATTTATCTTAAACTCTGAAAATTTTGAATTTTTTTGATTAACAAAAAAGTAACATTTATGCTTTTAAAGGTAATTTGAAATAACATCTCATTCAAGACATACAGTTTTAATTGCACTATTGCCAGACAAACATATTTGAAAATATTATTACTGATTCAAACAATCTTTAAATTCTGTATTTTTAGTATTAACTACAGTTACCAAAGTAACTTTCTTAATATATCTAAGTTTAAGTATTTTCCTTAGCATTTGCAGTCTTATGATCTTTGCTGAACTGAATAAATCAACAATTACCTTAATTGGTATGTGTCATGAAGAAAGGTGTTTGGGAAACCTATAGACACCAATCAACAATTATCTTAATTGTCAATGATTATCCTAATTGGTACTTATCAAAGACATTTGGGAAACCTATAGATGCTAATCAATATTTATCTTAATTGGTAAATATCATAAGAGATGTTTGGGAGGCCTATAGGCACCATACAATTTTCAATTTTATTACATTAGAACAGCAAAGTTGACTTCTGAAGTACATCCAGGGTTTCATACTCATTTTCAGAAAAAAAAAATCCCTGAAAATTCCAGAGATGTACTTTTTCATTGTGGGCTTAGTTATTTTTAGTCAGATAAATAGTCAAACCTCGATTACATAAATTTTTCTGATAACTCGAAAAAAGTATTTTTTCTTTAAAAATAATTTTTTGCAAGTCTGTGTTATCAAATAATTCTGTAACTTCAACTCGAGTTAGGGTTAAACAAATAGCACCGAAGAGTAGGATTTTTTTCAGGAGAACATTGACTTTTTCCAGGTTTTAAGGAGGATTTTTCTCTTTTCCCTCAGAATTGTTCAAGATTTTAAGGCTGATTTATTCTCCCTGAGTTTTCCAAGTTTTCTCTGAGGCGTATGAATCCTGACATTGATTTATACTTGTTCTCTCATAAAAAGAAAAGAAAATATTTTGAAATTGAACTTACAGGTGGCCTAGTCTTGTCAAATGCCCCCATAGATATTTTGAAACCAGCTCCTTCGGCGGTGAGCACATTTGCTGCTGGTACAACCTGATAGAAAAAAATAGTATTGACTACCACACTTGAAATTTCTTATCATATGCCTTTTGTCATGTAAGGGGGAAAAAAATATAACCTTATATGTCCAAAAAATATTTTTCAGGCCAAATAAGCAATTTAGATTTGCTTTAAAATCCCCTTGAAGATTTGAAAATATTGAAGATTTAAAATTAAATTAATAAATTTAATAAATAATAATAAATTTGTCACAGACAAGCTCTTGCAATAGTAATAAGTTCAGTTAACATAAAATTTATAATCTATACAAATCAAATCTAAATATGTTTTGGTAAGCGTTAGACATTCATGCTAAAGATGACAGTTTAAAACTTTATGTACAAAATAATTTCCAAACTATCACAAAAATAACAAAAAGCTACCAAATAACAGCAACCTATCAGCTGTTTCAACTTTTAAACAGATAACAAATTCACCTAAAATAAAACCTAACATTAAAGCACAAACATATAATAAACATACTGCATCTTCAAATGTCACGCCACATGTGTTTGATGACCGCTGCCCCATGTTCCACTCCTTACGTCCTGGGGTCACTCCTGGAGTGTTGGCATCTACAATGAAACCTGTAAAGGCCTTGCTAGCTGGGCACTTGGGATCAGGGTTGGTACGTGCCAGCACAAAATACCTGCAACCAAGAAAATTTTTAGATCAGTGGCCGCTTTCATTTGAAATAGTTGCTGTCTGCATAGGACTTTAATTTAAGTACATTTTTTGTGTATCTCTAATAACTTTATTAACTTACTTTTTGTAAGTTCATTACTACTTTTAGTGTAAGCCATAAAAATATTTAAAGCATTCAATTTTTAAGTCTTTCCTTTTTGCTGAAATGGGAAGCACGATATTGTCCGGTTTGGGAAAACATGCATGCCTATATGTTTTGTTCAAATATTACTCTGTCACAAAATTAGGTTATGAAAACGAGGTTCCAACTTTTCACAAGACACTATTTTAAATTCATATATTAAACTCAGTGTTTCATAGGGATTTTAATGACATCATACCTGTGACTCATACACAACTATATTTTATCACATTGTACAATAATGACATGTAAATAAACCAAAAGTAACATCAACAAGTATAAAAATTGCTGCAATGTTAGAAAAAATAAAACTTATGTTATAAGGATAAAAAAAAAACTTTTGGTAATAAAATGTTTATTATTGTAATAGTGTTTATGAAGTACAAAGTGAACAAAATATAATTAGAACTTATAAAATGTTCTATAAAACAGAATTAAAAAAAAAGTTATTATACTGTGATTTGGCAACCAAGTTCCATCTTACCTAAATTTCAGTCAAACAATCTTTAGCAATAACTAAAGATCTTACCAATTGGCTACTCCTCCATTGGTGATCCACATCTTTTGACCATTGAGGACATAAGAGTCTCCCTTCTTTTCAGCTCGTGTTTTGATGCCTGCAACGTCCGAACCTGTGCCAGGTTCTGTGACGCAATATGCCTACACATTTATTGGAGATTAAACTAATTAAAAATTTGTAAATTGTAGAAAAATAATTATGTAATAAGTTTATTGGTTATTCAGAAAACAAGATTCATAATTTGCTAAAATATATCATAGGAAGTAGAATTTAAATAAATAATGTGAGGCATTGAATTGTTTTATTCTAAAAAATGAACAAGAGTTAAACTATTTAAAAGAGCAGAAAAGAATGCATGTATCTTTTGTAATAAACAAATAAAGAAAGATAAGCATAAAAAAGTGGATATTAAGATTACTTTTAAAGAAGCAAAATTAGCTTACCTAGATTAAAAATATGCAGTTTTGATAAAAAAAATAATATTTGGTTTAAATAAAACTTGACAAGTATAAAAATAAATTAGTACTTTCAAAGAGTTTAGCACTAATAAAAAGATTATAGTTACAAATTTAAGCTCTTTTACTTACGCACATAAGGCACTCCTTTGTCACTCGTCCCAGATATTCAGTCTTCTGGGCCTCGTTTCCTCCCAACAGAAGAGGAGCTTGCTGCAAGGAATTTTAAATTGTTGCACAAGTCATAAAAGTTGTAAAAATATTTACTAAAGCTCTAAACTGAATTTTTGAAGTAAATATAAATAGTATTATTTAAAAAAAAGGTGGAATTTTGACAATTAGTCAGTAGTCATTTTGACACATATTTTGCCCAAAAAGAACTGGGGCAAACTACTGACTTGGGTATTTGATTATGATTTTTTTATAACAGTTACTTGTAATTTTTAGCAAATGTAGATTATAGAAGGAAGTTTTCACACTGACTTATGGTTGAAATTGTTAGGGGAGTTTGTCTCAATCAGACCATTAATTTGATATACATCATTTGTAGATTGGACTGTAAATGTTGACCACAAATGGACAAGCTTCTCAAGTCTTCTCACTTCGTCTAAAGCCCTAAATCCAATTTTTTTTCTTTCAAAAACATGTTTTAATGCTTTTACGTTCATCCTTTGAAATTATATATATTTTTATTATTGCATAGGTTTGTATGATGCAAGAGCTTGAACAATTCAATGAAATAAAAAGATTATTTTTCCCAGGCTAATCAGAAAGTATCGAAATATGCATTTTAATTGTTTTGGAATTAGGGCCTTTCAGCTTATGATGTTACATTAGGTATTGTTTAGAAAAGAAAACAATACCTTTTTAGGACATTTATAAAATAAAAATCAACATAAGCAGTACATAAAACTTTCATAAAATTTAAACACATAATTAATTACAAAATTTACAAACTCTGCTCTATACTCACCGCCAATTCATTGGCACCAATGGCAGTATTAACTCCAGTGCAGGCATATGCCAACTCTTCAGCAGTTAAGCATGCATCAAATAGGCTGAGACCAGATCCACCTGGAAATAAAATATCACTTAATACTATGACCGTGAAATAAAATTTAATTTAAGAAGAAAATGAACTATTTTTGTAACATATTACGGGGAAAAAAAACCAGGCCGAAAAATTCATTAATTTAAAAAGTGAACAGTGACAGTTAGGATGACTAGGAAGGGAATATAAATGGCATAGCATTTGTTGAATAAACTATCGTATCTTGGTAACATTGAAAAATAGCATTTTGAAAACACTTATTCAATAATTGTTTGGCTTTACCTTGTGTTTATTTTTAATTTACATATTTAAAAGTGACTTGAAATTTTGAGTGATAATCAGTAACATTTTCAAATTGAACATCATAATCTTTACTAATGTGAACCAGATGTTTTAAGAGTTTTCTTGATATAAAAGATTTCGATCTAGTAATTGCATATTTATGCACACAAGTTAGTTATAATAGTCAAATTGTCACATTATTTAATACTTGCTTAAACATATTTATTACCACTATTCAAAGGGTAGTAGTGAAATGAGCTTCCACTTTCCATACTTATTTAATAATGGTATACTTTTTTACATGTTTTTGTTATTGTTGGATTTATTATATACAGTTCAAAATTTGAATTTTCAAAGCACTCTGCTTGAAACATGTTTAAGAAATATTGGTTTTGAATCATGTGCATTTAATAACTTTCACAATTGCAGAAAATTGACAATGAAAAATTAACAAATCAAAGTGATATAAGTTTAGCATATTTAAAAGGGGTGATCTAATAAAGTAATCTTTGTAACAATGAAGATTGACTGAAATAATAATTAATAACAAATAAAAATGGAAGCAAAATCTTTAAAATTTAATAAAATATTTCAAAACAATACAATAAATGATCAGTATATTAAAAATAATCATTAACTCTACAGCCATCATAAATTAGAAAGCCCTAATTATATGGGGGGGGGGGGGGGAATGTACATTTTCACACTTTCGTGTTTTTCTTAGAAAATATATATTTTTTTATATTAGAAATAAAATTATTACAGTCAAACCCATTAACGGGATGTTGATAGGGCCGACAAAATTGTTCACGCTAACCAAATTTTGTGTTAACGGGGTTTCACTGTATATTAATACAATTTAATAATATTTTTTATACAGATTTGTATGATATAGGTATTTGAGCCATGCAATGAAGAAAAAAGATTATTTTCTACACATGTAAAAATGTGAATTAAAATGTGTTTTTGATTTAGGGCCTTTTAATTAATGATTTCAGTATGACATGCATATTAAGTATACTAAATACCATGGGTCATGGTCCATCTTTTCTTTGGATTTTAAACTTCAACCTTATAAACTACACTATTTTATATCCAAAATACAAAACAGTGATACATTTACATTTGCTTGATCTTAATTATGTGAAAACACAAGAAGATACTGCTAAGTCAGAAAATCATCCAAACAACTTTTAAATATGATGGCAGGACCAGGATAGAATATTCATTAAGCAATTCAACAAGACTTAAATTTTGTAACTGACTAAATTTTAAATATTTTCTTGCAAAGAACAGGTATTCATCTAGTAAATATCAAACCTTATGATGTAGTTATAGATTCAATCATAGCAAATAAACTTATTCAATCTTATTTATCTTTGATTTTGACTGTTTCACAAAAAAAAAAAAAAAGATTTGGTTTAATTAATGATTATGCATGCAGCTCACACTTATTTATTTTAAACTGAATTCATGAAATTTTAAATACAATCTTAAACTAGTTTAATTCTACGTAGTTACACTCACCGTCTGACATTTTTTTTACCTATTAAATAATAAAGTAACTTGTTATGAAACAAAAATATTTGCTTTAAACTTTTTCATAAATTTCCATTTCTTCCATCACTAAAGGTGACATACATTACGGATGTAGTAGTAAATACTAGTTTAGTTATCAGAAATGGGCTGGGATATCGATTTGAAGACTATAAAATTGTATGCAATGTAATTTGTGATTAAGTATTATAGGTATAATCTTACCATACTTTGTAGGAACTGTTGCATTTACTAAACCAAGTTCCCAGGCTTTTTTCAAAATTTCTGTAGGATACTGAAAGAATAGATGCAAAATTAATGAACTGCCATATAACTGTTAAATATGCATGTTATGTCTTTGATAGGAAAAAAAAAAAAAAAAAAAACTTAAGTCACATTAAAGTCAAACTTTTAAGCCAATTCAGTTACAAGAACGATGATGACAAGCAAGATGGTTTATTTAAAATCTAATCATACAAATAAAGTTTCCTTTTATAAACCACTTTAAGATAGTTTCCTTAAAACTTATAATGCATTAAGAATCAGAACTGACCATCCCGTTTTTCAAAACTGTTAATGCCAGAATGAACCAAATGTGGTTGCCATAAGCTAAACTATAGTACACGAGGCATTCTTCCGCTCAATGCCTCAAATAATGTTTAAATTATTAATTCACAGTTGAAATATTTTTTAGTAACAGAAAAGAGGACAATATTTAAATTTTAAGTCAAAAGAGCTCTATTATTATTTTACCATTAATGCAAAAAAGAGGTAAAATGCAAAATGTATTGCCATAAGCCATCCACTTTTATATTGTATAAGCTTTTTCTAGTGTTAGAGGTCTCAATTCGGCTTTTATATGTTCCAAAGATTTGAATGGCTTCCTTCAATTCAATTCACTTTAGACTTTTTAGGTCATGCCATATCATTAGCACATCTGTTGTCCTAAATGACTATAAAAGGATTACATCCACGTTCAGCTTGGGTCTTTTAATTTTATCTTGCTGAAAGTCAATACGTTGCTGCTCTTTTCACCTCTTAGATATTAATAAATTCAGTTATTGCCATAACGACTATTTGTTTCTTTAATCAGATACACTGATGGCGCAAGTCCTTTATACTTAAGCCATTTTATATTTATCAAGAGTTTGATGCCCAAGTATAGGTTTGCAAGTTCTACTCACATTTGACTGCTTTTCTTGGCCATAATTTTTATGATAAGCTGCCAGTTACATGTGAACATAAATCTTGTTTTCTAACATAGTTCTAATGTAAACATTTTTAGCCAAAATATTGTTTTTAAAAACTTATCTAATTTTGTACCATATGTAACAACGGTAATAAAAGATGAAATTTGAAGGTATAATAAAGAGAAGTTTTTATTACTAGCATATACGATAGCATTTTAATAGTGACTCTATTATGGATTCTACCACAAGAGAACCATACACATTTCATTTGCTTGCAAAAAATGGTGGCTAGTACCATTTGTTGGCATTAACCCATTAACTGCCAAAACTCAAAATCCTTAAAAATCATGGTCAGTATTTATAACATTAGTGATTTTAGGGTCATATATAACATATTTAATGAAAAAGTTAAAATATTTTAATTACATTTAGAGCAAATGACTGTTGCGTTGGCGCAACGTCAGCATAAAACTGAGTTAAAATCGGTGGTTTTCAAGAATTTTATATTCCGTTAATGTTGAATACTCAACGACTATAATCTACCGTAGGCGATATTTTAAAGCTTCTTTTTCAAAAATATAAACTTTTGGTACTATGCAAGTACATACATTTATTTAATATGTCTTATTTTGTATGAAAATATTGACTACATTCTTGATGTAAAGCTACTTCACAACCATTACAACGATATATAGTTTATTGTGACAATGTTTACTGCGAAGTTTTTTACTGTCAATTGATCTTATAAGAAAATGTTTTTTTTGATTTTGTACTGCCAAAGAAAGACTTAGTTTGCTTGGTCTACCAGAAGATGATCTAACAAAATTCATTATCACAAAAACCATAACGTGATGCAAGGGTCCAAGCTTTATAACCGAATCTCACAGGTTTTCCTTTTAGGAACATTTTTGCAGAATGTTTTACACTATAAGGAATCATTTGCTCATCTATACTTAGGTCGTCTGTAAATATTTGAAACTATTTAAATTTCTTATTCAACAAATTTCACGGTTGTACTCTCACTTTGTATAATTTTCAAAATATTTTGTCAATATTGATGTTATCTGCCATATGCAAATTTTGTTTTATATTCCTGTACTGAATACGTGACATTGACTCCTAACAAACGGGATAGATACATCTTTATATAATTATCAATACATTTCTTTTTGTGGCAATGTATGGTATCTAGTAAGGAAGAAGCAAACCAATAAACCTTTTTAGGTAACTCTCAGAAGCAAAAAAGTCAGTCCTATTATTTTGCTGAGCATATATATTAGTTTGATTAATGAGCAATGCATAAATTTCAGAGTCAAAAAACTTATCGAAAATTTCCTCACAACTTAAATTTTCTAACTCTCTTTTCATTTTTTCAACTTGCCGATGTTTCTTCATTTTTTGGTATCGATGTATAAATAGGATCTATTTTCTTCCATTTCAAAGGCTCAATTTCTTTTCTTTGTCTTTGTATTATCCACATCATTTTGGTCCTTATCTTTCCTATTTGAATGTAATTCAACCTCACTAGAAATGTCATTTGGTAAAACGTTTGAGTTACTTATTACTGTATCGTTTTCAAATCAAAATGAAGCAGTTGCAATCACACGCAGGTGAGAAAAAAAGTTCAGAAATTTTTTACCCTCTTTTCTGCTGATGATGCGCGAGCGCAACACTAGTATTTCCAACATCGTAGCTCAAAGATGAATTCATCAAAACATTTTTTATTTGTGTGTGACCTTCAAGTGAACTATGGAGATATGAAATGTTATGACCAATGAAAATTATTTCCCTTTCTTTATTTTTTTGGAATCGATTTAGCAATGTCAGTGCAACTTGGCAGATTTTGGAAATGTTCAAGTTATTACTACCAGAAAACAATAAGGTTTAGAATAATTTTTATTATTCAAAATTAGAGTTTGTAAAATTACCAATGAACATAAACCTTTATTGTAGTTACATTTTCTAAGCGTTGCGTGAACGCAACGCTTTCGGTTAAAGGGTTAGTTACACTTGACACAGAGTTGGAAGTCTAGCAGCATATAAAATTTTGTTTTGTGATTTAATTGTATGTTTCAGTAACTCAATTTTTTTGTGCAAAAAACTAAATCCTGTCATTATTTAAATTATATTTTTGAATTAAAATCTTCTACCATCAAATTAATGTTAAAATAAAAGTTTTTATGTATAACGATTACTTTGAAGCAATGTTTTTCCATCTATGTGTGCTAGTAAAAGTCGGTTGAGGTCTACGATAGACTATTGGTCACATATGCAACAAGTAGTCAGTAACGAACTCGGGTCTTTTGGTGACACAAAAATAACTAAGAAACTGCAATTGCTAACAAAGCTCATATTTTCAACAGTAACTATGTATAAGTAATACACATATTTTAAATAATTTCTTTAAAATTATTAGCTGAAATAATTTGCATTTAAAGTAAGTAATGCTCAAGATACCCAATTTTTATAAATATTTCTTATTAAAACTTTTAGAAATCACTTAGTCATACAATATACAAAATGTCCAAATAAAAAAATATTAAAAACTGATTCATATCTGCATAAATGCAAAAGACATACTATACCAAATTAAAATTTATAAGAGTAATGATGATATATATTTCAATTTACTTTTCCTGTTTTATCCAACTCAGCTGCATGGGGAAGGATTTCTTCTCTCGCAAATTTGCGAGCCATTTCTTGAATCTCCTTTTGCTCTGGTGAAAGATCTAAAAAAAGTAGATAATATAAACTGAATAAACATTATTAAATACACTTGCAATTCATTTGAACTCTCAAGTACTAACAGAACCAAAGTTTCTTTGTTTCTTTTTTCATTTGATTGTTATTTTTTTTCCATTAAGGGTTTTATACATTGATCATATGCAAATATTTGCATACATAACTTTTTCTTTTAAAGCATAATCTTAAGCTTTCTAAACTGTTAATTATGAAATTATTTTTAGAACTTAATACAGGGTAGCCACGAAATTCAGGAAAAAAAATTTCCTTCCCTGATAGATTTCTAAAAACTTCCCAAGATTTTATGGCAAACTTTTTTCAATTTCCCAAATGTGTAGACACCAGGGTTGGAAAAAAACATTTTTTTTTTTTTTTCAAAAAAACAACAAATAAACCATTTTTTGTGTGTGTGTGTGGTTTAAACCTGGTTTATTAAAAAAATCCTTTGTAATTACTTGGATACATATTTATAAATAAAATTTGACATTAACTAGAATAATTAATGTTCAAATAACTATTAGTATTGGTTTTGAAAATAATTTAAACTAAATAAACAATTGTTGCTACTTATGCAGACATTCGAGTCATAATTTTAATGTTTTATTGAGAGGTACTATTTTTTAAATCCAATGTATACAGTATAATACAATGGTAATTGTTTACTACATAATACTTGGAATATTGCTCAAGTTTAATTAATAATTTTGAATAATTCAAAACATTATATATATATATTTATTACATTAATTTAAAAACTTATTGTTCAATAGTCTTTAAATGCAAGATTTATTTAAAAATAGATTAGAACTTAATCTATCTAAAGTATTTGTATAATTTTTTATTTACAAAAACATCACTTAATCATGTTATAGTACTAAGAATGTAGATATTGCATTTAGTGAATTATTTTCTTAAAAAATATTAAGAAAATAAATTCTTATTTCTTTATAAAAAATTTTGAATTTATATTTTGAATAGAAAAACAAGTTTTGCTGCTTTTTCTAAAAGCTGTCTATTACGCAACAATTGTACATTTCCAAAAAGAAAGAAAATATACTCTCAAGATCCGCTGTAGTTGTTTTTGCAATAAAAGTTCTTTAAACATCATTCAATACATCAGAATTAAACTTTTTTATATTTTTTTCTTGGATTCACCATAATTCTATAACAGTTACATTTTCAATAAATTCCTTTTGAAAAAGATATCTTTGGAATGGAAAACTTTTGGTTAAAAGTAGAAGTTATTTACGACATCAAGTAATTTGAAATATCTAATTGTAAATAAATAAATAAAAATACAATTTTAAATTATATCAATTGGCTTTTTTGAGAAAAAAACATTTGGTTTAAATCATGCCAACCCTGCTAGACACCCTGATCAAATAAAACGTGTATGCTAAAGGGATAAAATACCCATTTTTTAAAAATAGTTTTGGCGGTTATGAAAAGTTTAAATTTTTCCATAACATTACACTTGTAACGATAATCACCCCAATTTTCTGGCAAAATGGCGCAAAAATTTGGATGAACAGAGAAATGTGCCGTCAGAACAAAGAAAATTTCCCTGATTTTTGGGAAATTTTAAAAAACTCCCTGACATTTCCTTGAATCAGAAAGCTCCTTGACATTTCCCCGACTTTCAGATTCTGTGGCCACTTATATTTTAGAAAAAAAAACCATTGCAATAACCTTAAATACTAAAAAAGTAAAAATGGGAACAAGTATTTTTCAGCAGATAGATGTTTTATAAAACAAATTAAACAAATATTATGGTACATTTAAGTATTTTCTTGTCAATTGTTTCCGTGAGAAAAATTCGCAAATAAATTATCTAATCCATCAAAACAGTCGGCCTAAACAAATGCTTGGCAGCTGAGGCATTCCACAGAAAGGTCTTATGAAATATGTTGGTTCAAGCCGAACTGGATCTCTGAGGAAGCCAGGCAGTTTGAACTATTTGTCACTAAAAAAAAATTTCCACTGTTCAACAGGATAATACATAACAACCCTTATTATACATTTTTGATGCTTGACCAACAAATATTGGAAATTAGCAGAAGTGCAATACATTTCTTAATTTGCAATATGAGTCACTCTCCGTAAAACGCACAAAATC
Organism: Linyphia triangularis; assembly: GCA_963978545.1. NCBI lineage: Eukaryota > Metazoa > Arthropoda > Arachnida > Araneae > Linyphiidae > Linyphia > Linyphia triangularis. The sequence goes on along the minus strand of OZ021726.1, from coordinate 46,133,349 downwards.
TTTTCAACGCAATTTTTTTCCCCACTAGATAAATTGGATATTTCTGTTAACCAAGAAATAAATTTTAATGCAATCAAAACAAGTCATATAAATTTAAAAATATTTTTTTATACTAAAAATATACATTCACTGACATGACAAATTATGTCAATAGACTGTCGCAACCTCAGGGTTGCTTGCTTTATCTGCATTTTAATTTCAATGCATATATCCTTGATGTCTATATTTATTTATGTTTAGGTAATGTTATGCCTGGGTATAAAGCTTTTATGAGTAGTAATTTCATTACAATTAGTGTAATGCCTCTTGTCGCAAGATAGACGTGTAATGTCCGTGGACAGCACTTTTTAATTGTTTACAGGGTTCCCACTCAAATCACAAAATGAAAATCAATTACTTTTAAGGACCTAAATAATGTTTTTAAGGACCATTGAAAATTTGTTTTCAGCATTATATCTAAATATAATTTTTTAATAAAGTATATTCCACCAAAAAAGTTACAAGTTGGTGCATAAGTAATACAAATGTGTCAGAGAATTTTGATACGGTGCGGATAAGTGAAGGTCACGCTGGGATAGAAACTCTGAATTGTATTTCAATAAAATTTACAGTTGGGCACAGAACATCTGCAAAAATTGAGGACTTTTAAGGGCTTCTAAGCATTTTCAAGTACTTGAAAATGAGTTCAAAATATAAAGCACTTTCAATGTCTTTTAATGACAGTGAGAACCCTGGTTAAACAGCCCACCAAGTGACACAACAAGTCAACTGTGATATTAAAAAGAAGTCTAATGTAACCATTTTGGTTCCAATACACATTGTGTATTCTAATTTTCAATACAAGAATTATATTTTATTATTTACATGTAAAATAGGTGAAACAGTAAAGATTATATGTGGTCAAGATAAAATTAGTTAAGAATAAAGAATAATAATACTTATTTAGATAGTTTTAGTTGTACAGATATCAATTTAGCAATCTCATGTTTATAAACCTAAAATTCCATTTGGATCTAAACAATAACAAGGAAATTGTACGTAGACATCAATCCATCAGGGTTCATACTCAATCTATGATAGTAAAATTCAGGAGTTACTAAGGAGTTTTTCAGGAGTTAAGAACAGTAAATTCAGGAGTAAACAGGGAAAAAATTACATGTCTAATAATATATTTTCTCCCTACGCGCTAGGTTGTCGAGAACTGTGGTGCATTCTGGGATTGTCCGAAGGTTCATCTTTGCGGCTGTAGTGACGAAGCGCGTGCACAGTACACTCTGAAGTAAGGTAAGAATTTTGGTTACGTTTTAAGGTTTTACTAATCTTTTTACCCTTCGATGAAAATTTTTAAGGAGATAAAAAGAAATATCAGGAGTAGAAACAAAATTTTCAGGAATTATAAGGGCTCTCATATAAAAAAAGAAAACTTCAGGAGTTTTTCAGGAGGGCGTACAAACTTTGATCCATGTTATACCTATGGATGATCTCTGCCAAAGTCATAATTGGATTGTAATGGATAAGTTCTATAGGCGAAATTTTTTTCTAAGCATTTAAAGATTTCAAAAGAAAATTCTCCCCTGCTGCTGCAATAGTACATTCTGTACCAGTTTAAACGAGGTCCTGCCTCTCCATGAAAATCATGTGCACTCATTTTATAACAGAAAAATGTTTAAAAATGAAAAGAAAATAATGAATCTAAATCTGCAGAATTAAATATACATAGTTTTCAGGATGTATTTTGCCAAGTGGCCAAAAACAAAAGAAAGACTTAAAATTAAAATCATAGCCTTTTGACAATTTTTTTTTTTCATATCAGGATTTTATATTATTCAGTACAATTTATTCTGGTATTATATTGAATATGTGAACTAACTTTATCATAAAATTTAAATAACTTTGTTTGACTTTATCTTTAATAGTGATTGATTTATTTTTAATAATTACAGCATGTTGACGAAAACATTATCAATTTGGCATTTTACTAAAACATTTTTTTCTCTGATTTATGCATTTTGGCTACAGAAAAATTTCATTCAGCTAAAATTTTCTATGTGCGATTTGAATTTCTTTCACCATGTCAATATTCTTATATTAGAAATGTTTTATTCTTATATTTGATATGTTTTATTCTTATATTTGATATGTTTTATTCTTATATTTGATATGTTTTATTCTTATATTTGATATGTTTTATTCTTATATATAATATGTTTTATTCTTATATTTGAAGAACCGTGAACTACGAATTCAGGATACATGGTAAAAAGTTGGGATAACAAAATTAAAATGAATAATTCTTCAAAATAACTCTACTTTCATGCACGAAGAAACGGCGACAAATCGAACAAGACGATTTTGGAGGTGTGATAAGACACACCTCTAAATTTCACCAATCCGGCAAAGACGCAACCTTTGCCCACCCTAAATCATAGATCACAGAAATTAATACAAAAACAAATCCTTACCAAAATGCATGCCATTATTGCTCTTTGCAGCCTGAGATGGTTCAGGAACAGAAGACAAGTATCTCAAAGGAATTCGCAAAAAGCCCGAAGGACGCAGTACCTGCATTAAACAAGGAAAATAACATTATTTCGAAATCTTAGTTTATGATAACACTAGACATTTTTGAAGATATTACGCATTAAAAAATTAAATTGTATATTTGAAAAATTACTTTGGAAATATTCATGCTGGTCACCAAAATGAAGTTCTCTTGGCCTTATTTTCCTGCTGCAGACGCTTTTGAGAGATAAAACTTCGAAGAAGAGATAACACAATATCCCTATCGTCAATATCAATACGTTAATCAGATCAACATCAACTGTCAGCTGGTCTGTTTGGTTTGTAAAGTTGCCAGACTTTAAAACTAAATTCATATTCAGAAAAGCTTATGAATAATCTGACGTCATAACTTTTCCAGTGGGAATATGATGCCCATTGTTTTAATCACAATGTTTTTGGCATTTTTTTTGTTATGGATCGTACTTGATTTAAAAACGAGGTAGTTATAGTTTATTATAAACAAGAAGTAGGACAATAAGACCTTTCAAGGGGTATTCGAACTGAAGTCTCTCCAGTCTTATTTATATTTGGCGCGAGAGATCATTCCCGAAATTTCCAGCCAATTCGTCGGAAAAGAAACATCTCGAAATTTCTTGATTCCTTTAGGTGTTGCCACCTTTTCCTAACATGTATAATCACCGTTAATAAATAAAATAAGATAAAAATAAATTACAATAGAATTTTAAAATAATACGTCACTATTTACACTATATACAGACAATTTGTGCAACAATACATTTGTTTAAATGGACATCTTGCTCAAGATAAGATTTTCTTTACTTTTCAATCGAAAATTTGTTGGATATGAGTTCTTCAGTATTATAATTTATAGCGTCCAGCATGACGTCATATTATTGTTGCGGAGCTTCTGTAAGCCAGTGTATAAATTGGTGTGTTTGAGTGCTTTTTATTTGTGCCTTTGCCTTTGTAAGTGGCTAACATTAAATGGTAGCAGAGCGTGGTTCAAAAGGTTTAAGAGGGTTGAATTCGAGAAAATATGGCAAGCACGGAGTTTTCAGGAAGTGTGTTGAACTTTGAAAAGTTAAATAAAGACAATTTCAAGAATTGGAAATTCAATATGAAAATGTACTTGTTGAGTCAAGGACTTTTTGGTTTCATTGACGCCATAGAGCCAGAACTTGCAGAGGGAGCTTTAGAGACCGAGCGGCGTACTTACAAAACTCGGCAAGCGAAGGCACTATCAATAATATGCCTGAGTATTGAGGAAGAACTTAAGTCCTTGGTAATGGAAGAGGAAACTCCAGTCACAGCCTGGAAAGAAATATCTGATGTATTCCAGCCGATTACCCGTGCAAGAATTGCAGCGTTAAGAAAAGCGTTTATGAGCGTGAAGTTTACCCCACTGGAAACGATGATCATGTATGCCGGACGTTTATTTGGAGCTGCAAAAGATTTAGAACTTGCTGGGAAGATAGTTTCTGATGATGAAATTGCTTACCAATTGCTGTACCAACTGCCTCTGATAATTATGACAACGTTGTAATGCAATTGTATCAGCTATCTGATGAAAAGTTCACATCACAAGCTGTACGACAAGTCCTTATCGCTGAGTATGACAGACTACAACACAAGGACACTTCAAGTCAAATGGGTACCAGTGCATTTTCGTCAACTAGAGAAAACTATGAGAAACGACAGAATGTGTCTACAAAGCCAAAGAAAGAGACAAGAACTTGTCACGTTTGTGGGATTGCCTAACACTTATTGAGAAATTGCTGGAAAACCAGGAAAAATACATCAAGGAAGACATCGGAAGAAGAGCACAATTCCAAAAATAATACAGCGGAAGCTTTCTTCTCATCGGCAATGATTTCTGGACAAACTCAATCAGACTGGATATTAGACACAGCAGCCACTGACCATTTTTGTAATGACTAATCCTTTTTTACAGACTTTCATCCTATGACGAACAGTCAAGTGACAATCGCTGAAAGAACCACTGAAATTTGTGGTATAGGTAATATTAATTTGAGTATTAACGATAAGGATGGTAAAGTAAATTTTCTATTGAGAAATGTATATTTTGTCCCTGGAATGAGTAGAAATTTAATTTCAGGTCTATTAATTGATGCTAATGGTTACAGTACTTTTTTGAAAAATGGTAAAGTAATTTTAATAAATCCTAGAAATTAAATTTTTTTAACTATACTATTAAATGATAAATTTTATACAGTTAAAGCAAATGTCATTAAAGAAAATCAAATCGAAGCTCATGTTCTTAGTAGAAATAATATTATGGTTTGGCATGCTAGGTTTGGATATTTAAATTCCACAGCATTACTGGAATTTTCTAAAACTAAAAATGTAGTAGGTTTTGAAAAACTAGCGGAAGTAATTGAAAATTGTGAAGTTTGCAACCTAAGTAAAGCTACAAAGCTTTCTTTTAAAGGACAAAATCAAATTTACAGTACTGAAGTACTTGAACTTGTTCACACGGACATTTGGGGTCGTGCACCAGTTAATTCACTTGGCAATTCTATCATTGACGATTTTTCGAGGTTTGCAGAAATTTATTTCTTTAAAACTAAAAATGAAGCTTTTGACTACTTCAAACAATACCAAGCAGAATATGAAAGACAAACAGGTAAAAGAATAAAGCGGATTCGAACCGATAATGGGTTAGAATTTTGTGCAGGATATTTCGAAACTTATCTAAAGACACAAGGGATAAAATTCGAACGAACCAATATTTACGGTGCTCAAATGAACGGGACAGCTGAGAGTTATAATAGATTATTAATAGAGGGTACTCGAGCTATAATGACCCAGGCTAAACTCCCCAAGAAGTAATGGGCCGAAATTGTATATGCTTTCAATTATTTAAGAAACAGGTTCCCACATAAGAAATTAAAAGAAAAAGCCCCATCAAATGTCTGGTTGAGCAGGAAGTTTTCTGTTAGACATTTAAAAATTATAGGAACAGTAGTGTATACTCATATCCCTAAGCAGCATAGAGAGAAACTGGATAGAAACGCTAATCGTGGTATTTTAGTAGGTTACGCCAAAAATACTAAGGGGTATAGGATTTGGTTACCGGATAAGTTAAATTCGATGAGCTAATTTGGGGTAATGATATTTCTAACGAGAAAATAAGAATGGAAAATCTATATATATAATTCTCTTGCGTAACGTCCAAATTCGGCTGTATTTCTGTGAGCAGAATGGCAATGACTTCGAACAAATCTTCTCAATGTACTTTATGCACGAATTTCCAAATTCAGCAATCCAGCCAATCACAATATATCTTTTGAAATTTGACTAATACGTCTGGCAACAGCAACAACTTGGATTCGCTATATTTTGTTTTTCTTATTATAACCTACAGATAGAAATTATTGCCTATTTAAAACATATTGATTTAATAGTTACTATGATGCAAGAATAAATAGATCCAAGATATGTATATTTCTTTTGGATTGGAATTCCGGGTAAACCAGACTTTTTGGAAAAATTATCTGCTGGAACATGTTCCGGAGGTCACCGGGTCGCATTCAGCGCTAAATCGCCAACTTTCAAAAAGTCGCTAAGAGGCATTATGCAGTAAATCTGAAACTATATTCATTTCTAATCAGTGCAAATTCAGCTATTACGAATTGAAAGCTATCAAAATAACAAATAAAACCACCCACTCAACTTCAAAATCTCATATGAAATTAAAAAAAAAAAAAAAAACTTTTGGCAAAATTGAGCTAATTCGCCAAATTTGATTTTCAAAAATTCCTGTTGATTGAATGCCGGATAATTGGATTTTCACTGTTTTATTTTATTTTCTAAGTATCGCAAAAAAAAAGATTATGCGAACATATGATTGCTTCGTTAAGAAATTTCGATAAACAACTTTAATTATTTTAGCGCTTCATACGTTACAAGCCCGTAAATTTTAATTGTTCCATGAAATAACCGATCTTTTTTAAATATATGTACGATACTGTTTATTTTTGTTGTTTTCCAAGAAATTTCTACTACGTTGCCACGCTGTCCCTGCTTAACGCGTCTCGGCAGCAGTAACAAAACGTTTTCAATTTCATGGCATTAGGCAGCTGAAATAGCTTTTTGCTAGGGCATATTTTAAATGCTTCACTTTGAGGCGAGCAAAGCGAGCCAAGGGGATTGCATAGCAATCCAGGGGGTTGACGAGCGCCAGCGAGGAGGGGGCGGAGCCCCCTAGTTTAGTTAGAATTCACGAAAGTAGTGTAAGCGATTCGGAAGAAATCAAACTAAATGCGGTTCCAAAGGCCGAATCAGAACCTAAACATGATAGCATACCATCAAAAGGGGGTAAAGATTGGAAACGAGTCGAAAGAATTCGTAAAAACAGTCAGAGAACAGATGTGTATTATTTTCCCAACTATCCTCAAAAGTCTGATTGTCTGAGAAAGTTCAACAACGCAAAGAAATATTATGAAAAAGTTGGAATGGATTTTAATCCAACTGATTTTGATTTTAAACCTAAAACTTTGGATCTTAACCCGGATTTAAATGTAAACACCTCGAATGGAAAAAATTCAGATAGCGAAACTAGCGATTTGGCGGATGCATGTTCAGGGTCAAATGCAGAAGCTCATTGCATAGAAAGAGTTATTCCAAAAACCTTTAAGGAATCTCAAACGTTACCAAAAAAAGATGAATGGTTAAATGTCATGCAAGAAGAGATTAACACACTAAACGAGAGGGATGTTTATGATTTAATACCTAGACCACCGGGAGTAAAACGTTCTCACGTTCTATTTAGCTTAGAGGAAGTCTACCAAAGTTTTAGTGACATTAATTACATTCATCGTAAAAGTCTAGGCACCTTTGGTTCAAGATCAAAGCCAAACCATCGGTTATCTATGATGCTCAGCATTTGCATCAATCAATCTTTCTATCGCGTTATTTGTCAACTGATTTGAAGAAAGTCATCGATCCAGTATTTTTTTAAATGTTTTTTTTTTCTTTTTTTTTTTTCTTTTATTGCTTTCCTGTGAATATTCTGATATCAATGCTAGCTGTCGACAGAAATAACATAAGGGAATCGGTCTTCCAAAGAATTTTGAAGGCGCTCAAAGTCAAAACGGTCTGCTGCAACCCAGCAGACCATTTTACCCTTTTAACGAATAATTGTATCTTAAACATACCAACTTTTGACCCTTGGGAGACAGAGTATGTGGACTTGATTAAATGGGAGAATGTGACAGAACTGAAACTGACAGAATGATTTAGTGATGACATGATTTCAGGAGCAATATTAAACCCAGCAATCATTTGTACTGCAATACTATCAAGCGGTTTCCCTCAAATACTCGAGCTACAGAAGGAATAATCACAGAAGTATTTTCTGCTGTCTGCGGATCATATAGATGAGACGGGTTACTAAGAAATCGCCTGGAATCACAAAACCTCAAGCCAGTTTCCAACACCAAACGTGATTACCTTCCACTGTAATTTCGAAGACTTTTTAGTTTTTTTATTTTTATTATTTAATACTTCAGAAGCTGTTATATGTACCTAAAGCTTTTTTTCCTGTTACCATTAAGTATATGTCCTCTCATTTCAAAAAAACATTTAAAAGTACTTAGGGCCTGTTTCATTTGAACAAAAATCACTTTGACTTTTTACCATAAAAAAGCTCAAAAATATCTAAACTTCATCCCCCTTGTGCAGAGCTTAACTTAAAATTTATTATTTTTATTTTATTTTTACTTTAATCAATGTACCTTAGAACAACTTTTCCGTGTAGGTAAGTTTTGAAATTCCGCAGAAAAAAAATTCAATTGACTTGGACTTTTTGCTACAAAAAGGCTCAAATACCCAAACTTCATCCTCCTTGTGGCGGTATTGAACTTAACATTTAATTTTTTATATTATTTTTTATTGTATCTATATACCGTAGAACATCTTTTCCTCATAGGTAGGATTTGAAATTTTGAAAAAACAATTTTCGATCCACTCTACTGAAGGTGTTCTGAACATTCCCACCTCTGAAATTCCCATAAAAATGCGACAAAAGAATGAAAAGTTGAAAAACGAGTGCCTTTAACACAGAGTTTTCTGGCCTTGAGCATCGGCCATCAACGATGGATTTTTTCACGTTTCACGCAGAAGCAAGGACAATGTAATGTATTTTGAATAAAGTTTATATCATTTATGAAGTAATTATATAGTTATAATTGCCATTTTGCGTATTTTTTTTATTTGCTCGTGTAAAAATTATTGCCAAAAATATCAAAATGGCCATCTTTATTCAAATGAGAGAAAATAAGAAAATTGTAAGTAACACAATGTCAAATTTTACTGCAATGACCATTGTTAAATAGTGTAATTGAAAGTTGTGCGATGTTCCACACCCCTAGTTTTTTGTTGTGTTCCTTTTAGTGTAAAAGTTAAGGAACATGAAATAATTCCGCAAGTATTCAACATTAGTGTAAAAAGATGGTCCGACATTGCATTGAATGGGTAGTCAATAATTTGGCCACTCAGTGTATATAAGAGCGTACGGGCCCAAGAGCTGTATTTTTGAGTCTTAAAAATAGCCATTCGGTGAGGGGAAAAGATGGTACAAGGTTCTATAACAGTTTGTTCAAAAAGAATTAATCCTTTGTGTAATCATTGAATATAAATATAAGGCTTCCTTGACTGGAACAAAACGACTTGTCTACCGCCCCTTTAGAAAGTTGGAATTTTTACAAGGATTTGTTATATTCTACCCGTTTCATGACGATTTTATCATTTAAAAAAAAAAATATATATATATTTTGACTGAAAATTATTTCCTCCCTTTTTCTTCTGAGTAGACTCATTAATGAAATTTTTTTTTATATTAGTGACACATAATGATACAAGTTATAGATTCTTAAGAAAATCTTCTTGACATTTTTGTGAAGAAAAATATAATTGTCATGAGCTTAAGAAATTGACTTTTCATAATTTTTGTGTGTATTTAATGGAAAATGACTCCTCCTTCTTCGTTTTAGCAGAGCCTCAACCCTTTAATGAAAATTTTGAAATATGACAAAATTATAATTGAATGACATAGATTTTTAATACAATCTGAAAATTTATGTTATATAAAAAAAAAAAATAAAAAAAAAAATAAAAAAAAAAATTTAAAAAAAATGTCGCAATTTTCGAAAATTTTGTTAGATTTACCCTCCTTTAACCAAATTAGAAAAAGTAAATTCCTCCCTCCCCCTTGAATTTAGCAAATTTATCCCACTAATTATTATTTTTTTTTTTTTTTTCATTCGGCGCGATCTTTATGCTTTTTTACAGGGACGCTAAGTTAAGCTTGTAGAATGCACAAAAGGATTTTTATTAAAAATTTTGTTTTTATGGGTTATATTATTTGTCTATGTTTGGATACTTGTGACCTAACTCTAGGGACAAATCAGTTTTCGTTCAATTAAATTTGTTAGTTTGTACAAACAGTCAGACATTAAAAGGATTTCCGTCAAAGAGTATTTTTCCCCCGGATAATTAAGGAAGAAAATGCACAAATGCTATACGTTTCTAATCAATATTTCTGAAGATATTACAATCGGAGAAATAAAAGTTTTGCACACTATTGGGCAAGGCGAGTCTGGGAGGATCACAACTTTTCCTTTCGACCCCTCCGTACCGTCCCCTCTCCCGCATCCGGGTGATGAGGAGCGCCCCCTGGTTATCGATCTTCATCCCAAATTACCGCCATGGAGGAGAGACAGCACTCAGGTAAGAAAATTTTCTTTGCATTCATCCAACCACATCAACATCCATTACCTTCCACTAAAATACATGAACAGTGTCCCCCATGATTCATTACCATTAAACGACACCCCACCCCCTCTCAGCATACGTAAAAGGGACTGAATCCGGGAAAGCTTTGTGTCGGAATCCAGAAGGGGTCAAATAAACAACGCTGTAACAAGTGGGACAGCGGGAACATCCGGGACGCTATTACATTCCGGACTATGTCTCGTAAAAATGTGGGATCGTAGTTGGACAACAAACTTGTTCAAGCTCGTCTGAAAGATACTTTAACATTTTATTTTGAGAATTCTCAGTAGTTATGTGGATATGATATCCATTCTTAGATTCCTTCAAAGTAAAAACCACTTGACAAATTTAGAAGATTATTCCATTAGTATACTTGTCACAGCCATTCTAAACCATTAAATAAATTGGTTAGACACTTCACATATTGACACGACCCTTCGTAAATTGGGGTAATCAAGTTGATTACCCCAATACCAGATAATTTTCAGATAAATACAAAATACTTACCATATTAATTAAAATACTAAAAATTAAATATATTTTTGACTTCTGTGTGTCAACAATTCGAAAAGTGGTCTGGCTAAACGAAATATTGATAATCGTAGTGCTATAATGGAACTTAAGTTGGCTTTTTCACGAATTAGCTAGTAATTTCATAAAATGCCGGGGCAATCCATAAAGTAGCTATTCTTCAGCTCATAATTTTTATTTAAAATAATAAGATTTCGGAATATTTTAAGATTGATTCCATTTGGCTTTCAATTGAGGTATCTTTAGGGTATCTTGGTTGAGACAATAACTAAAACAGGGAAATGTCTTTGAAAATGTGTCTCAGAAATAACGAGGGAAAAACACAGTAAAAATCAACTACTGAAATTTAAAAGTTGCAACGCAGTTAAAAATAAGATGGAATTTATGTAGAAAAAACAATAGTGTTGTCGTATAAAGCAATATGTTTCGTAAATTAATTCCCTAGAAAGGCTGTAATTTGGCTTATAACGGGATAATCTAATCTACTGATCTTGACTTAGATATTTTTGTGTATATTATAGTTTTAGACAGTCTCATCAGAAGTTCCAAAAATATATATAATTATAAAAACTATTTCATTCCAGATAGGAAAAACAAGTATGAAAATAATTAATAGCAACTTTATAACTTTTTCATGTTCCAGGCTAAACTTCAGATAACTAACATATTGAACTCTTTTTTTCATATATATATAAATGTATTTAAAACTATATCAAACTTCCAAAAGTCATTATCCCGGCTGGCTACTAGAACCATCTATGCTGTTACAAATGTTAAATAAATAAACAATAAAACTGATTTCTCAACAACAGTTAATTTAATGCATTTATAATTAAGTGTTTTATACAATGGAAAATAATTTTAAATGAATTATTTTTTCATAATTAGAAAACGTTTGTCATTGAAAAAAATATCTTTGGCCTGGCAGATTGCATTACTCAATATTCTAGCTACAGATGGTAGCAGCGTTCTATTTTTTGTGCATATTCCAATAACTTTTATTTCTTTAGTAAGCTGTATGAATAAATATTCTCAATTGGCAACATTTTTTTTTTTTGTGTAAAATAATGAAGTTTTTTGCTATCAGAGTTAAGTTTAATTAGAATCATTTTCCCGGTATCTTCAAAAAATACTTTGGCCAGTAGAAAATAGTTTATTTTACAATATAGAATACACAATCAAGTTACCTTTTAGAAAATACATGCATGTCCCTGTACTTTAAAAGTTTTAAACAGAATGCGCCAGCTTCTACTTATGCAAGTTTTATCATTATCCTGGCCATCATTGTGCTAGCAAATAAGCAAACCAATATAATGATGCTTGTTATTTAATCCAAATATAATTAAAATATATATAAGTTTAAAAGTATCCCACTACTATTGTAGTTAAATTTGAATTTATTTTAATTTTAATTAGCATTATTTAATTAAAAGTAATTGAAATGTATTATTGAAAAAGAACTCGTGTACTTTTTGAAAATTTTATTTTATTTCTAATTCCATTTTTCAGCTTTGTTTAGTTATTTTTTCTGTTATGTAAACCAAGAATGAATATCTATATCTATAAAAAGCTTTTGCAGTTAAATCACCTCATTTAAAAGTCGTATTATGAGCATCATTGTTTTGGCATAGGGATTTTTTTAAATATTTTTTCTTTCTCACAATCAACAGATTTTTACACTGCTGCTACTTTTTACTTGTTGTTTAAAACCTAAATAATAACAAAAAATACATAATATACACTTATGGCATCCTTTTTTAAAAAATGCTTCAATATTGAAAAGTTGTCTGTTTTGGAAGAATGACCCAAATATTCTTTCTCAACTGTAATGCTTTTTTGCGAGGATTTCTAAGGCCGTTTTACTTTTAATATTTATCAAAAAAGTGGTTTTCACTCCATGTACGCAATAAAATATTCATTTGGTTGCGATAATGTGACTGAAATTAAATTTCGGGACCTAATACATTTATATCTTTGTTACTTCTAATTATAAAGTATCAGGAATTTTGTAGAGAAAAAGCTATACTGTACTACGTCTAAATATAATTAGACCAATACCTGGATGACTTAAAGTAATCTGTATGTTAAGAGTATTTCACTTGTAAGAGGTCTTCTTACTAAAAATTATCCTACATTTGCATCTTGAATGGATGTAGTAATGACTTGGTGACTTAAAGTAATCTGACTGGATGACTTAAAGTAATCTGTATGTTAATAGTGTTTCACTTGTAAGAGGTCTTCTTACTAAAAATTATCCTACATTTGCATCTTGAATGGTAGAAAACCTCGAAAACTCCCAACAAGCATCTGTGAAACTGTTAGTCAGAATCGCGTTTGCGTCTACTTGTATTGAAAACAGGTTGCAGAGTACTCGGAGGCCCTATCCTAAGACAACTCGCATACAAGACCAACATCCTGCTTCTAATCAGTGAGTTCGGTATTTCTTTATAGTTCAATTTTGATGTTTGCATTTTACTGCATTCCTCTCCTCCACTACACGCTCGATGATAGTGTCCGTTTAACTAGTAAAGGTGCTGGCATGTAAAATTTTTGAGAGAGAAGCAAGGATGGTTGGTGAGTGCATGTTAGAGAGCAGAGTGACGATTCTTCTAGTATAAAATAAATTGCCTTTGAAATGCAATGATAATTATGATTACAATTAGAAATTAATGAAAAATAGTAGCTTAAAATTACGTAATATATTTAAATTTCATCTACATTTCTTCTAGCCTATTTTTTCTTAATCATATATACTAATTTTAAGAAAATAAAAAATGTAATGTTTTTGTTGTTCACGATTTGTCTAAGGGACTTGTACATCTTTAGAAGTCAAAAGTCAAAACCTTATCATTCAGTGATCACGTAAAAATGTGGCAAAATATTGTTTCCGTAACAAAGATCCCTTTATTTTAATATTATCATCATTATTGTTAGTACTCTTCGATACTTCATTCAAAATAAAGAAAATTTTATGACTAAAAATGTTTTCGAGATATTTATGAATAACATAAAGCTATGTAATGGGAATGATAAGAATAATAACATGCAGGAAAAGGGACTTATTATGAGACCACTGGCTAATTTGAGCTATATTTCATTTGGATTTGGGAAGGGAGAAACCAATGGCCCTATCAACTGTAAGTATTTGAAGGTCTTGCAATTTAAAATTGTTAATTATTTAAATAACATATCTTTCAGCTCTTAATTAGAAGAAGAAAAAAAAAAATCAGAAAAAAAAAAATGCTCGTTGTTTGTTTCAATGACACTGCTAAGTATCAACTACTGAAATAAATAAAAATTATATTGGTTATATATATATATATATATATATATATATATATATATATATATATATATATATATATACGCTCAACTAAATGACCTAAATCGATTCTTAAACACCTAGCATTTATTTTTTGGATGTCCGTTCTCGGAGTCTAATATAAGGCACAATATTTGCTCATAATAAGAATTCTCTCTCGACAATGGCAAAATATTTCCTTAGTGATTAAAGCACAACACAAACATTACTTGTTTAGGAACATACATCAATTAATATAACATTGGATAAATACATAAATTTAGGGAAAAAGATTTTCTGAAACAGCATAGCTTTTTTTTTTTTTTTTTTTTAAATAAAACCCTCAATTTTAAGCAATTTTTAGTAAAATTTCACAAATTAGACTATCCGGAACTTATATATACTCTAAAAAATATATGATTTTGTATATTCTTCTGAAATAAATTTGAAATTGTGTACCCTCTTTTTTTTTTTTTTTTTTTTTTTTTTTCAATCAGGAACAAATAACGGGAACTTTAAGCTAAAATATGAAGTTTCACGTTCCCCGAATATCTTCTTTAATGGTTAAAGTTATACGTCATTTACTTAAAACGAAAAGGCTATTATTATTATTAATGCGGCTATTAGTCGTAAAATACTTTTTGGAGCATTTAGAAGCAGGAAGAGAATCCAATCGGTTATTGACAGCTGCAACTTGATCACTGAAATAAATTTGTGAATGATGCGTAAAAGTGCTTAGCACTTGTTGAGTAAGCAAATTAGAAGGGCTTTTGAAACTTTGGTACTTTGAAAACTTTCTCTTTTTCTTCTTTCTTTTGTATTGAAAACTTTCTCAAATTAGAGTTAGTAGTATTCTAACCGGACGTTATTTTAAAGTTGCACAATTTAACAAATATACTAACTATTATAATAGAAACAGAATGGTTTACGTCAGAAATCAGAGAGCTGTAATGGTGTTTCAACAAAAAATATCTCATATTCGATTACTTTACATGAAGTGTAGCAAAAGTTAATCATTGAATGTATGTTGAATGCAGGTGCTGCGGAGGAGGCGAAAGAGGAGAAGGAACTTCTGAATCGGAATCACTACAAGCAGGATCTGCAGGATGTCATTGGACTCGGAGATGGTGAGGCTTCTTTTCAAACACAGCAATAGTGTTGGTATTTTGCATTCTTTGATTTGAAAGATGAGAAGACACCATAACTATGTAATAGATTTAGGTTATTAAATAAGTAAATTTAACTCTATCTTTAAAAATTTCAATACGTATTTCTTGTGTTTTCATTCGATTTAGAATACTTCGTTTACCATAGATATCAAATTTCAGTTCATTATGTTGAGAAACATTTCACTTATGAGCGAAAATATTTTGGCTGATCTTGAGGGTAAATCTCTTTAAAGCGGGGAAGAATCGAACGCTTTACATGTCTCATCGCGACGTAATGTATTACGCGTTCCCTTAAAATGAGCTTTTTTTTAAAAAACATTTTTGCTAAAAGATTGAGAATCAAAAAGTCAAAATGGAATGAAAACATTCTGGAGAGGTTTTCGACCATGATAATTCCAATGGAAGCCAAAAATAATTCAATAATTAATTAAACTTGTTTTATTAATTAATAATTAATTATTAAAAAAACTGTTTAATACAAAAGTTGTATGTTATTTATGTTTGGCCTTAAACAAATTATCGTTTGAAACAAAAATTGCTAAAATATATTAACTATTTAAGAATTTATGGCTAAAAAACAAAATTTATTTTTAACATTAATTTGTCATTTTTTCATTGGAAAATTATGAAATTTGGTATTTAGACTTTTTTTGTACCCTAAATCTAAATATGGTATAATATTACTGGGTTGACATTGAACCTTTTAAAGTTTGGTTTAGTTTTAATATGTAGATGATCCCTTACGATATATATATATATATATTTTTTTTTTTTAACAATTAATAAAAACCTTTCACGAATTACAACGGTACTTGACTTTTATTATTTCATCAATTAGAATACAAGATATAGCCATCGTTCGGATTTTTTTGCGTACTGTACATATTAATTAATATAGAGCACTTTTCTAGAATAATATACAGCTTTGTTTCTGCATTTTACGAAGGAAATGTTTATCAATGTCATGTTTTTTTGTATACCTGTGCAGCGTAGGTGGGAGGGTGTATCACCGTATAAGACATTTTTAATATCACCACCATCTTATCTAGTAAACACATTTTCTAACCCTGACTAGACGTGATAGTCTAACCATGATTAGATCTAAATTTATCTGTATAATCTTTCACTGCCACCTGGAGATCAGTGAACTTTCTCCCAACGAACAATAGATCTATTTTTAGGAACACATCCCTTTTCTTTTCTCCTCCCCCGAATGTTGGAAAGACAACAAAGGAAAGGTGCAGTTACATCAGAAGGTATAGTTTAGTAGAGTAAGATCTTGACGGTCCTCTGGAACATCTTTTTCTTTGGTTGGGAATAGAAATAGAGGGAGACGCCACGCATTATGTCAACATGTGACGTATGACAGTGGCGCCGCGGAATTCTTCAAACGATTGGAGAAGACACCCGAGAAACAAACAATAATAGGAAGGGAAAGTTGGAAGTGAAGTCAAGAGCCCCTACTTTTCTTTTCTCACCTCCCCTTGCATTTGATTGTTATAGACTGGCAGGCGTGAAACATCCCAAGCGAGAACATATATGTTTTTCCTCGAAATTGTTACAACTGATTTGTATTAAGTTAACTTCAAAAACATTTTCAACGATTTTTGTAATGAGACTCTAACATATCGCCCGATTTGACCAGTCTTTGGTATCGCAGGACAAGTTCACTTGTTTCAATAGTCAAGTCAGTTATTGTTCGCGCCATATCGTGTAATCAAGAAAAAGGTAACTTCTACGTTTTTGGCTTTCAACTGTTCTATCTTGCTTGAACAGAAAAGCTATAAATTGAGCAATAGGTGAACGAGATAGAAATTAACATACATTAGATTGATAAAATAGAGAAGGACATAGGGCATCTAGAGACAAAATTGTCCTGATGCAGCTAGATCCTGTGGGTTCGAAGTGGCCCCCAGAGGAACCTGGAATTTATGTCACGCAGGCACAATACAGAGCTTGGAATTCGGGATACGACTCTGGTCATAGTGGTGAGTACACACTCTAAAAACTTTCCTGGTAACGGTTTTGCTATTAAGCTCTTTTTTTTTTCATTGTGTCTGTGTAAAATTTTTCTCGAAGAACTAAAGAAACCTCTTTCAGTATGTATTTTTCTCTTATGATCACAGTGCAATAGTTTTACTGTATGTGAGTAAAATTCTATGTATTTGTATCAATATAGTAATTTAATGTCGTTAAAGTGCGCAGTCAAAGAGTGAATTCTACAAGATATAATTAGATGAAATTTGAAAGCTTTTAACAATTCATATATATATAAATTAAACAACAACCTCGAAATAATAATTGAACTTTTAGGTTATTCCAATAAAATATATCTCTAATGATATAACAAAAAACTATTTTTTTAGAAATCATTTTATTATCTTCTTCAATTTTTTATCTAACAATATATTTACATAAAATTGTTAATGAATTTAAAAAATTCTGCATGAATATTTTTGGAGGCATTTAAGAACAAGCTTATGGTAGAAACTGTTTGAATTCATTCAACTGGTTATCTTATAATACAAATTTGAATTTTTAGAAGAGATGGAAACAGAAGTTAAAGTTTAAAAGTTTACCTTTTGGAATATTGAAAATTATTATAAATTTATATAAAACATTTCTTAGAAAATGTGCTTATTTATTCTTAGTGTTGTATTTACACGGTGACATGCATTGACCCCACATAAAATAAAAATTGCATTTGTAATAAGAATTGATTGATTGCAACAAAATAATTGAATTCAAATAAAGTGCAAAGCAGTCCACTTCACACAAATCTATTTGAGGTAAAAATATAAAAAGTGATTTTACTAAAAATCAAAATTTAAGAATAAAATATTCTCGATAAATTTGGCACCCTGGCTGATTCGAATTTCAATATAAATTGATAAGCAATGATATTGATGTAAAATTTTAAATTAATAATTAATGTGGTTGTAATTAAATTTTGGTTTTGGTTGATAATTAAAATGAAACCAGGAAGTATCTTCTTATTTAAAAAAAATTATCTTTGTGCAAACTGTTTTGATGTTATAATTTTTTTTAAATTATTTTTTTACTCGGTAGCTTAACAAAAAGCCATACTTTATAAGAAATCCCGTATATTCACATATTTCCACTTCGGCAATTTTAATAGTGTATTTGCCCAAATTATAACTTCTGTCGAATTAAAAAAAAAAAAAAAATACAACTAAACAAGAAACGTTTCAGTAAGACATTTTATTTGTATATGAATATGTATACTTGATGTTTATCATGTTAAGAATAGATTTTTATATTTTCAAGAAGATGAAGACATTCTTTTCTTATTGCGTACAGCTTTGTGATATAATATTTCACTAAGTAGAATTCTTTCAATTGATAATGTCTTTCTAACTATTTTTATTCTTTACACTAAGAATATAACAGCATAATATGCAATTACTAAACGTTCTTGAGAAATAATAAGTGAACAATCATGATTCATATTGATTCAAATAATCTGATGACTTGCTTTCTCTTTGAAATAAAGAAGTAACATTTTTCAATACTGTTACTTTTCAAAAAGAAATTGTACAGTTTCATCGTATCCTGTAGGTAGTAGCTTCTTGATTTTCATCCGAAAGAAGGATTTATTATGTAAAATATACAATTATATAAAAAAAATCTATTACTCTATTATGATTTAACATTAACTTTTATCTTGACAAGTAGTTTTCGGCTTTTATAGTTTCTTCTTTTTGAAGTTAAGAAGTTAATTTTTGTTTTTTTTTGTAGTCGCTTTTCAAGGAGAAATT
This sequence comes from Linyphia triangularis, assembly GCA_963978545.1. Classification (NCBI taxonomy): domain Eukaryota; kingdom Metazoa; phylum Arthropoda; class Arachnida; order Araneae; family Linyphiidae; genus Linyphia; species Linyphia triangularis. Next base: position 46,114,252 of record OZ021726.1, on the reverse strand, counting down.
TCACTTCTTGCTACAATTCTGAATTCTTGATTATTATCTGAAAGGAAAGTTTGCGAACTAGGCAATTGGATATAAGTTTAGTATTTTATAAGGATTCATACTACCTTTTTACTTGACGAATAGTTCTTCAGTTTTCATAGTTTCTCCTCTTTGAAATAAAGAAGTGTAATTTCTCATTGTAAAATATATAGCTACAAAAAGTTTTATTTTACTATTATGAATAACATAAAGTTTTTCCTTGAGGAATTGTCTCTAGACCGCGAGGTTCGAGTCCCGTGTAACGCATGGGTGTTTGTAATTGTATGTTGGTTTGTCAAATGACGAATGTTTCGGCGCATTATAGCCCTCGTGTTGCTGACGGCGCCAGATAATCTGAAAACAACCAACCAACCTTGAGGAATTGTCCTTCGATTTGTATCGTATCTTTTTGAAGAAGTGTTATATATCTTTTTCACCGCTTATTAAGGAGAAGTTGCACTTTGGGTATCCTGCATTCGCACCTTGATTTTCACCTGAAAGAAAGATTTATACTGTGAGCTATGCAGTAGGAAAGAGTATTAATTTACAGTTATGATACTCACTTTTCCTTCATTATTAATCCTTCGTCGCATACACTGTTTTCTTTTTGAGGTTAATTGCAATTTATTATTTCAACCATTTTGTACAGAGACTTACATTTCAACTTACGAGATAAAATAATTAAAGTCAGTTAACCATTTTTCCTAATACAGAATTTATTTTATAGCATTTTTAACTCTAAAATATTTAATTTAATTTCGAAATTAATAGACGACTTATTTATTTTTAATTATTAGCAATTTGTGATTACTTTATGATATACAGTACTTAATGATTTTTATGAGCTATTAAATCATAATATGATTATTCTCTCTTTGAGGAAAGATTCTTCCACAAGTTTTAAGCAATTATTTTATTTTAAAGTTTAATAAAATCCCTATTTACTAAAACAACAAACATTCAAAACTAATTTTCACCTGGAATTTTAACCACATAAGATGGAAGAGTTGTCTAGAGTTTGCAAAATCAACTTCCTTTGTGGCTATTAGGTTTGTTATTAAAGATTTCTTGTTTGCCCTAATTCCCTATCAAGAACAATCATTAAAGGTTTTTGAAATTTAAAAAAGTTTCCTTTGTAACTTAAAAAAAGTTCTTTTGTAACTTAAAAAAGTTTATCAGTCTTAAAAGTTGATAAAAAACTGAAAGAAATTAAAAAAGTTTTACAAAGAGAAATGTCATTTATGATTTATCGTAACTTAGAAAATGATCCAGAATTTTCAGTATAACAAATAGGTTTATAAAGTTAAGATCCTAGAAATAAAAATTATCTTCTAAGAATTTGTATTTGAATTTAAAGAGGAAACTTTCCTTAAAAGTATGTAATATCAAAATCAACAATATCACTCGACGATATTTTTTTATGTTTATGCGATTAATTAGAAAGAAATCTGTTCAGCTTGATTTAGTAAGCAAAGTATCGATTAAAATAGAAGAGGTAAAAATGGGAAAAAGTTGAAATATGAACGAAATGTTTTCAGTTCAAGAAATTTTATATATTGAAACAGATTTAGAAAAGAAGTTTTTTTTTTTTAATTTGATGTAAAATTTTAGAGATTTAATTTAGAATAAAATTTTTAGAAAATACATTTTAATTATATTTCTATATTTACTTATGAATTTTTCTGTTTGTGTATTTACTAAGCTGAATACCCGTGCGTCGCTACGAAATGTTACCTTGTTGCATTTAACAATCAAAAGACATTCAATCATTCCACATTTCGGAAGTTTGGTCATGTTTTAACCCCGAAAATTGGTTTATCAAAATCAGAATACCTTACTTTATATACGCTTTCTCTTGTTGGTATTTGTTCTAAATTTTATAATTGTGATTATATTAAAAATGGGACATTGGAATATTCCTCATATGAAACGCTTATGCCATTTTTCAACCATTTAAAATTTGTTAATTCAGATCGGAATATCTTACCTTTTCCACGCTTAACTTTGCAAATTTAGCAAAAAATTTTTAGAGTTGTAACTACATTGGAAGTTGGATATTCGAACATCCCTCGTTTGGAACTTTTTACCATTTTTTCGACAAAAGCTTACATTTTCCTTGTTTATCCTTGTTGACATTTGCTCCAAATTTCAGCGTTGTGACTATGTGAGAAGTGATAGAATCAGTGATTAGTGAGTGAGGGCTTTGCCTTTTGTACATAGAGATAATCAGGTAAAAACTCTGTTCACTCAGCATAAATCAAACCCGTACTTTAAGTAATGACCTAGATTTCAGAAAAACCGAGTTGATCTTTACATAAGTACGGTATGGTTAAAAAAGTTCCCTAAGTAAGTTTACACATTAAGTGTATTCTTCCATATACGTTATTTAAAGGGAAAAACATATGCGATAAAAAAAAAATATGAAATAGGAACTTGCCATTTCACCAAAACCGAGTAATTTCTGAAGTCTTTTCTAACTTGAATGACCTTTTCTAAGTGAAAAACTAAACCTGAAAAGAAATTAACCCAATTAAAACGTAACTCTTAAGTAATTTTGTTAACGATGGGATGCTATTATTGAGAAGTTTGATTGTTGCAATCTAGGAAAGAAATAATTTACTATTACTAGAGTTGACTTTGCTTAACAGATTGAACTTATCTGTTGTTATAGTTGTACAAGATTTAGTGTTTCAAAGCACATTGTTAAATTCGAGTGTTCTTTTAAAATGCGTTGTACGTTATATAAAAGTAAAATTAATCCTTAAGTGCATATTCAATTTTAGATTTATCTTCTCATACTGCATTAAATAAACAACAGTTTTTTTACAGAATGCGACGTATAAGATATTAATTTTTTTATGCTTTTTAAGTAATATTTCATCATTTGATAATTTTCAACTACAGAAAACAAAACATTGGAACGTTGGGGTCTTGTAGAGGAGCTTCTGAGATCATCTTCATCTTCCATTAGATTAGCATATGTCTAGTATTCATATTCATTTTCGTTATTCTCATTCATTTCTGTTCCATTCACTACAGTTTACTGTGGAATTGAATACAACAAATATAGAGAACAAGGATTTTTTTTTTTCACATTGAACAACTAACATATCTACCTGTAAATTGGGTTTTTTAGATGACTCGTTTTGTAAAAAAACTTCCTCCGGAGTTGACAGGATAGATAATAAATAACTATTCATATAATTAAACTTCTTAGAATTCACATTAATTTACCTTTATTTTACCTTATTTTTTTAACATAAGAAAGCATAGTAGTTCGCTTAGAATTTGAAATGGGAAAGATACAAAAGGTTAACTTTGTAAATTAGGTTTTATTCTGTTGTAAACGTTGTAAATTGGGTTTTATTTCTGACTTTTGTGATAACATAGAGAAAACAAACAGGGAAGTTAACATAAAATTATTAATGAGCACTAATTATATTCTTTTTTTAATCAGTCTATTGTTTTCACACATTAACAAAAATTTAGCATTGACATTTTTAATTTTAGTGTCAAGATCAAAAACATAACATTTATGGAACTACTTTATTGTTTGAAACTTTAAAAGTTGAGCAACGTGGAAGCAAGCTTGATGCTTTAAATAAAATTTGGAACACAACTAATCTATGCATACCCAAACATAGAAAAATAAGAAAATTATAAAACTTGAATTCAATCGTATAAGTAAACAAAAAAAAACTTTTTTTTAATAGCCTTGTATTTGCTACCAAATAAAAGCGACGAAGATAGAGGATTCAGTAAAGTAGAGAAGAGTGATTCAATAAAATAGAGGATATTTCTTATAATATAAGTGGTTTGTAATTTTTGAACAAAATATTTAAACCACTTTTGGAAATTAACTGCTACCAATATCAATAATATTAGAATGAATTTATGTACAATTGCACATTTAAGTGACACTAATTCTGAATATTATTTAGAACAGTAGTAAATTTATCTTAGTATAGATCTGATTAATTTATTCCTGTATTTGTATTGTTCCACACAAAGCGACCTTCCCTCTTGAAAGACGAGAAAGGGAGAAAAGAAAAAGAAAAAAGAAACGTGACAAATTTCTGAAACATCTCTTGCAATAAAAATCACATAATTTGATCTATTATCAGTGGTTCCAAAAATTTTAAATTTTTCGACCCACCTTGTAGAAACCTAATTTTTAGCAATCCACGGGTTTTTTTTTAAAGACGAACTGTACACGTTTCTTCGAAAAAATTTTATGGGTAAAAAGGAAGTTTTGTGGAGAATCTATAATAATAAAACAAGCTGTGTGTCTGTCTGTCTGTGGCTCTTTGGATCTATAGAAACTTACTTAAAATTGGAGTAGAGCTCTGAAATTTTCAGCATAAGTAGTTTTGGCCTTCTAGTTGTATACATCACAAACAGAATGTTAAAATGTTCATTAGTTCTTTTTTAATTAATTTGTTTAATTAATTAATTAATAAATATGTTACAAAACGATATCTAATAGAGCTACAGCTCTGAAATTTTCAACATAAGTAGTTTTGGCCTTTTAATCGGACTTTTAAAAAACAGAATTTTAAATTTTTGTTTTGTTCTTTTTTAATTTTTTTTTTAATTAATTAATAAACATTTTACAAAACGATTACTAATAGAGCTACAGCTCTGAAATTTTCAACATAAGTATTTTTGATCTTTTAATTGGACTTTTAAAAAACAGAATTTTAAACTTTTATTTTGTTCTTTTTTAATTAATTTTTTTTATTTAATTAATAAACATTTTACAAAACGACTACTATAATAAGGCTACAGCTCTGAAATTTTTAACATAAGTAGTTTTGGCCTTCTAATTGTACACATCATAAACAGAATGTTAAAATTTTAATTAGTTCTTTTTTAATTAATTTTTTAATTGATTAATTAATAAATATGTTACAAAACGATATCCAATAGTACTACAGCTCTGAAATTTTCAACATAAGTAGTTTTGGCCTTTTAATTGGACTTTTAAAAAAATAGAATTTTGAATATTTATTTTGTTCTTTTTTAATTAATTTTTTAATTAATTAATAGTATATATATATATTACCAAACGATTTCAAATAGGGCTACAGCTTTGAAATTGTCAACATAAATAGTTGTGGATTTTTGAAAAACAGAATTTAACATTTTTTAAATTTTTTTTTAATTAATTAACTCCACAAACACGTGTTGAATTAATCTTAAAGGGGTGTTGTGTTATTGTATTAACGGGATTTTTTTTTTCTTGTCAAAGGAGAGGCTTCCAATATTAAGTCTTTACTTAGCAATTAGATACTTACGCAGCAATGAACCTTTCACCGAGCGAAGCGAACTAAGCGAGCCTATTCTTGCATAGCAATGAACCTTTTAACGAGTGAAATAAGCCTGTGTTTATGTGTCCATGAACTTTTCAGCGAACGAAGCGAGCTCGATTTTGCCTTCCTTCGAGCGAAGCTCTAAAAACTGGGTCCTATACACGAATGACAGATTTCCGCAACGCGAGGCCTTACAGCTAGCTAAAATATTGCGCATGTTAAAATTGGTATTTAGCTAGTTATTAAATATAACTTTTCAAATAACATTTCTAATAAGACCCGTGTGAAAGACTCGCGATTCACAGTTTGGAAAACGCTGATCTAGTAGTTTTAGATGGGAAAAAAGCTATTGAAAAAACAACTTTTGTAAGAAGTATTTATACAGTTTGCTCTTCATCCGACGTCGTTGTAGATTATTTCAAATTATGTTGCATCAAGAAATAAAAAAAAAGTTGTTGCTGCAATGTCCGCTCCGAAAAATTATCACATATGCATATAATATTGAGTAACTACGAGTCAATCAACTCGAAAGAGGATAAAGTGTTTATCTTTTTTACGTAGTCATACGTCACTTCTTGCTCTGTCTCCGCAGATAGTGTCCAGAACTAATTAATGGATCTCAACGTTGCTGACAATTTCTAAATGAGATAATTCTAACGTCAGTCAGATGTGAAGTTTGCTTAACACGAAAGCGTACTTTACAATTAGTGATCCGGAAGTAGAAATAATATCATCTGGAACTATTACCCATGCAGTATCAGAAGCATGTGGTTCCGAAGAAAATTATATTCGAAATACTTCTTTCCATCATCTTTAATATTCTATGAGAACTTTCATGAAGTTAAATTCATCATGTGACACGTGCCGCAACTTAATTTTCGTGTGAAAGGAAAGGTGAATTAATTATCAATAACTTTGAATCATTGACAAAAGGAGAATTAAATGAAGCGACGGAGAAGTTGTATTGGTGAAAAGAACAAACGATTTTGCAAAATGCATGAACAATAGATAACTTACATATAAATCGTGAAACTTTTTTTTTATTTTGCCTCGTGTAAGATTATCATTGTGCACAGAAATTCATTTTGCTGTCCTTGGATTGTCGAAACTAGGAATGAGAGAAATTCAATTTTTTCAACAATTAAAATATAAAATCAAAAATTAATTAATTAAAATATAAAATTATGAAATTAAATATTAAATGTAAAAGTATAAAATTAAAATATAAAATAAGCTGAATATTAAAAAAAAAAAAAAAAAAAAAAAAAATGATTTTACATGCATAATAAACAGCATCTACATTAAGTTGTACATTTAACTTTCCATCGATAATTCCTTTTCAAGGATTGGAAAACGATGGAGCTATTTTTTTAACAAATGGAGCGTAAATCAGTTCTTACAATTGTAACTATATGATATCGGCTCTTCATAAAGTTTCATGATTAGTAGTAGCTGGCTATAGTAAAACTAATTTATTCTTTTTTAGATTGAAAGTACAATGAAATACTTGTCATAATATTGATATTAAAAGTTCGTTTCCTGCACTTCCAAAATACTTTCAATTACCCTATACATCATATAGCATTCAATAAAAAGAATTTTATCTTTTTACACTTCCTCCACGTTTTGCAACATCCTGATTGCAAAAATGTGATTTGGAAAAATTATGTTTGTGGTCAGTATTACTAACGAACAGATTGACCTACGTTGTTAAAATTTTATGTACGAGTTAGTAGTAGCTATGAGGCCTGTCATTACGGTTTTGATCAAAATTGTCAGGTAGCTGCATTAAAAAATTTATGTTTTTCAGCAAGTGCCAAAAAAAAAAAAAAAAAAAAAAAAACCGGTTTTAACGATTCTGTTCAAAATTATTGCGCTTTAAGGTGTTCGAAACATCCCCATCTCTAGAATTTCTTTAGAAATGTGATAAATGCGTAAAAAGTTAAAAAACGGTTAACTTGAACACAGAGTTATCTTCCCTTGAGTTATCGCCCTTTAACAATTAATTTTCGTATGTTTCACTTGAAAGAAACAATAGTGTAATATTTATTGGAAAAAAAAAAGAAGGGAAAAAAAAAAAATTCGCTAATCTTGCACCTCTGTTGTTTTTCGTTAATCGTGCCCCCTCTGTTTTTTTTTTTGTTTTTTTTTTTGGCCAATGTAATAAATGTTGCCAAAAATATCGCCAACCTGTCTATTTTTTTTTTTTTTTAATTAATGAAAATACAAAAACAAAACGGTACGTTACACCAATCCATGGCAAATATAAATGCAGTGACCAGCATTAAGTGTAATTGAAAGTTGTGCGATGTTCGAAACCTTTACTTTCACTAGTAGTAGTTTAAACAGAAAAAATAAGAGTGGAATAAAAATAATAGTACATGCTTTGCCATTAAGTAATTCAATTTCTACAGAAAAATTTATTATTGTAGAATATATACATGATATTAGGTGTATTGAAACATGGTCACGTTTTACTGTTGTGAAAAATATACTAAATTCGTTACAAATTGAAAAACAAGCGTTATTTGAGAACAAAAATTTAATTTTCTCAACTGTTAAAGTCTTTATTCAATAAACAATTTGTGAAGTCACGAGAACCGAATTAAATGCATTAAATCAACCATAATTTCAGATTATTAAAATTCCAATAAAAACAGCTCTGTAAAAAGGCACCAAGTTCTTCATAGAATGATTATGGCTGTGAAAAGTATTGATATCTAAAGTAAAGCCAAGTTTAAATGCCAAGTACCCTTTTTATTATCATCATCATTATTATTATTATTATTATTATTATTATTATTATTATTATTATTATTATTATTATTATTATTATTATTATTATTATTATTATTATTATTATTATTATTATTATTATTATTATTATTATTATTATTATTATTATTATTATTATTATTATTATTATTATTATTATTATTATTATTATTATTATTATTATTATTATTATTATTATTATTATTATTATTATTATTATTATTATTATTATTATTATTATTATTATTATTATTATTATTATTATTATTATTATTATTATTATTATTATTATTATTATTATTATTATTATTATTATTATTATTATTATTATTATTATTATTATTATTATTATTATTATTATTATTATTATTATTATTATTATTATTATTATTATTATTATTATTATTATTATTATTATTATTATTATTATTATTATTATTATTATTATTATTATTATTATTATTATTATTATTATTATTATTATTATTATTATTATTATTATTATTATTATTATTATTATTATTATTATTATTATTATTATTATTATTATTATTATTATTATTATTATTATTATTATTATTATTATTATTATTATTATTATTATTATTATTATTATTATTATTATTATTATTATTATTATTATTATTATTATTATTATTATTATTATTATTATTATTATTATTATTATTATTATTATTATTATTATTATTATTATTATTATTATTATTATTATTATTATTATTATTATTATTATTATTATTATTATTATTATTATTATTATTATTATTATTATTATTATTATTATTATTATTATTATTATTATTATTATTATTATTATTATTATTATTATTATTATTATTATTATTATTATTATTATTATTATTATTATTATTATTATTATTATTATTATTATTATTATTATTATTATTATTATTATTATTATTATTATTATTATTATTATTATTATTATTATTATTATTATTATTATTATTATTATTATTATTATTATTATTATTATTATTATTATTATTATTATTATTATTATTATTATTATTATTATTATTATTATTATTATTATTATTATTATTATTATTATTATTATTATTATTATTATTATTATTATTATTATTATTATTATTATTATTATTATTATTATTATTATTATTATTATTATTATTATTATTATTATTATTATTATTATTATTATTATTATTATTATTATTATTATTATTATTATTATTATTATTATTATTATTATTATTATTATTATTATTATTATTATTATTATTATTATTATTATTATTATTATTATTATTATTATTATTATTATTATTATTATTATTATTATTATTATTATTATTATTATTATTATTATTATTATTATTATTATTATTATTATTATTATTATTATTATTATTATTATTATTATTATTATTATTATTATTATTATTATTATTATTATTATTATTATTATTATTATTATTATTATTATTATTATTATTATTATTATTATTATTATTATTATTATTATTATTATTATTATTATTATTATTATTATTATTATTATTATTATTATTATTATTATTATTATTATTATTATTATTATTATTATTATTATTATTATTATTATTATTATTATTATTATTATTATTATTATTATTATTATTATTATTATTATTATTATTATTATTATTATTATTATTATTATTATTATTATTATTATTATTATTATTATTATTATTATTATTATTATTATTATTATTATTATTATTATTATTATTATTATTATTATTATTATTATTATTATTATTATTATTATTATTATTATTATTATTATTATTATTATTATTATTATTATTATTATTATTATTATTATTATTATTATTATTATTATTATTATTATTATTATTATTATTATTATTATTATTATTATTATTATTATTATTATTATTATTATTATTATTATTATTATTATTATTATTATTATTATTATTATTATTATTATTATTATTATTATTATTATTATTATTATTATTATTATTATTATTATTATTATTATTATTATTATTATTATTATTATTATTATTATTATTATTATTATTATTATTATTATTATTATTATTATTATTATTATTATTATTATTATTATTATTATTATTATTATTATTATTATTATTATTATTATTATTATTATTATTATTATTATTATTATTATTATTATTATTATTATTATTATTATTATTATTATTATTATTATTATTATTATTATTATTATTATTATTATTATTATTATTATTATTATTATTATTATTATTATTATTATTATTATTATTATTATTATTATTATTATTATTATTATTATTATTATTATTATTATTATTATTATTATTATTATTATTATTATTATTATTATTATTATTATTATTATTATTATTATTATTATTATTATTATTATTATTATTATTATTATTATTATTATTATTATTATTATTATTATTATTATTATTATTATTATTATTATTATTATTATTATTATTATTATTATTATTATTATTATTATTATTATTATTATTATTATTATTATTATTATTATTATTATTATTATTATTATTATTATTATTATTTCTTGATTTTAGAGGCTTTGCGGCGCGTGTGGTGATTTCTCTTCTATTCATACATGCTTATAACGACTAGTATTCTAAGTTTTATAACTTTAGCCCAAATATAAATGTACTAGAACTGAGATTCGAATTTTTGGCACATTGCTCCCTTCAGGATATTCGGAGAGGAAAATCTCGATTTTTATATTTTTTCCTTTGTATACATGTACCTTACAAGCAAACCAAATTTCATAGTTCTAGCTCTACTAGAAGTACCTTAGTAATTTGATGATCAGTGAGTGAATTTGTGGGTGGATTGCAAACTATGTCGTTTTCTGCCGTTTTCGAATTTGATTATCACGACAACCCATATAATTGGAGACTTGAAACTTAGGGGTCTTACTAAAGTGGCTAACAGCTACCTGTAAAAAAATTCAGATTTTAGGCATACTGTAATATGCAGATATGAGAGATCAAAATACTGCTGAGTGGCTTCCGGTAACAGACGGCTGGCAGTGAACTTGGCGGGTGCACTGCCATTCACCTAGATAAAAACATTAAATTTTAATCTTACCTCCTGGATTACATTTATTACAAATACAGTTCTTAGAAGATAATTTTTATTTCCATTATCCTAACTTTATAAAGGAATATTATATTCTTTAACTCATGGAGTGTAGCAGTTCATCTGATGGCTGATGGGTTAGCGCTCTGGCTTCGCATGCCAAAAGTACCGGGTTCAAATCCCTGGTTAGGCAAGGATGTTCGTTGTGGTTCGGAATTCACGTTAAGCTGTAGGTTCCGACCTTATTAGCCGTCATTGTGCATAAAATAGGTCGTTGAGCGTACAAACCACCACCACTATGGAGAGTATCGCACAATCATTTTCTAAATTACGATGAACTATAAATTACATTCCTTTTCGGGAAACTTTTATGAAGCATTGTGAATGAAAATTATTTCTATTTTGATTAATCAATTTTCAGAGGGCGAAATAGGATCGAACCTATGAAATGTGGAATGCCTGAATGTCTTTTGATTGCTTAAATAAATCACGCAAATTTTCGTAGGGTGCTCAGCTAGTTATAATATAAATTACTAGTATTAATATGTATGATTTAAAGGTAGCACAGCAGGATTGGACAATGTCAGAACAAGGGTTCTGGAAATATTTGCCTGTCCATGCCGAATCTCTAGCATCGTTCCGAAATGCGCGATTTTTTTTTTTTTAATAAACATATCAAAATAATTGCAAAACATATTTTTTATTCCTCTGTTCTTTCTTATAACACTATATTTCAATTTTTAAACTCTGCATCAACATTTCAAAACTTCCAGTACATTTTGACCTGCAATGGGCGAGATTGGCCAAAATCAGTTGTAACGGCCAGTCTACAACAGTCCAGATCGGAATTATCCAGTGTCGAGTGGATATTGGTCAGCAGATTCGTGCTACTGTGAAATATAAACCAATTCATTTAAAAATACTAGCACATTTTCCACAGTTTTTCAAATTACCCATTTCTGAAACACCCCGAGATCCTTTTATTTTCAAGCAAAACTTGTGTCTATTATTATCATCTATTTAATGTCTCTACTTCGATTTCACTAACTACCGGTTCACGTCAGTAAAACCGAACTCCATTCAATTCTTTCCAGTCGTTAAGAAGGCGCCAAAGGCTCTAAAAATACGTTCCAATAAACAGTCCTCCGAGAAACTGTTTGTTTTTCCGGTCGGCACCCTCTCATGCCACAACAATCGCCTCCACACCTCCCTCCTCTCCACTTGGCGCCTTTTCTCTAAACTCCATCGCCAACCACCCTCGGAAGAAACCATACTAGCCTAGAAGAATTCACTACAGTTTCATCCTTTCTTGTGCTATCTCGCTGTGTTGTAGTTGTTCACAGAAGAAGAGACAAGTTTTTATTTGGATGTACGAGCGGAATAGTCGGCATCCCTCCCCCTCCCCCCTCCAACAACAACCACCCCCACCCAAGCAGCAGCAATACTACAACTCTCCTCGGGTCATGGAGATGGAAGAGGGGGGATCGGCCGGGATGGCGATCCGAGAAAGGACGGGATACAACGTCGGGGGTGAGCTACATCTCTCTCATCCCCTCTATCAAACTATTCCTCTTTTTGAGTTCGTTTGGCGCACGTGGTATGGAAGAAAAGTAACCATGCGACCTGATTTCGATGGAATAGCACTCCCCCCCCCCCTCTCCCCTTGAAGGATACTGTAATTTCACACTAATTTCAGAATTAGTTCCTGTTCTTAAAAATGACTAGATTCTTTCAGAAATTCATTATACTGTTCTCTTTGGAGAAGGCTATAGCACAAATCGAAGATTTTGCTTTAGATTTGAACTCGTAAATTTTTTAATTTATCTTTATGACTGTGTCATAGTTTAATTCAAACGTTTGGTGCAAAATCGGGATAGAAAGGGTTACTGCAAAACAATGCAAATGCGCCTGACAAAACTCACTTTTCCTGTAACTTGCCAATTTTATTTTTTTCAACCCTTTTTAAATTAAAAATGTAGAAATATACCCAGGCAACAATTAAAGTATGTACCTGATTTTTTCTTGTTTGGGATTCAGTCCTCTTATTTTTGTTGTAAAAATAATAAAAAGAAAAACTTCCATTAATACTTTAGGTAATTTTACCTTTTATAATAAAGCTCATAATAAACCATTAACCGTAATTGTTATAGAGAGTTGTAATAATTAACTTTAATTGTTTATGAGAATTTTTTTGATTACTAATGATGAATGCATTTTATTAGTAATTATTAATATTGTAATATGATTAATAAGTTAATAATTTTTAATTTATATGATTAATAAGTAAATAATTTTTAATTTGTTATGATTCTTAATTTGATACCTGGGAATTAAGTTATTAAATTAAATCACAAGATTTGAAAAAATAAAGGTTACAAAATTTTTTCGATGTGTAATAGAGCACATGCTTAAGATAGTGGAGCTTCCTTCTTATCAGAGCAAACTTGCGTCTTCTTTTTATTCGAACTTTTCTTCTTTATCTCTTGGTTGGCATAGGCCTTTTTCAGAATTTTCTTCCACACTGACCTCTTTTTAGCAAAAGTTTTCCAGTTGGTAACTCTTATTTTTTTAAATATTTTCACTGGCGCAATCCATCTAAGTTTCGGCCGGCCTCTAGTTCGGCTCCCGATATGCTTGAAATGAAAAACTCTTGATGTTAACGAGGAGCGATCCAATTTGCAAAGGTGCCCAACAAATTTCATGCGGTTAACTTTATTTGAACTTACGTAAGCATTTAATAACTTACATGAAGAACAAGTTGAGTGAGTTGGGATTTCTTTCAATAGTAAATAGGGATTTGGGACTTTCACTTACTTTATTGCATTAAATGTGATATATTTAGGGACAATGTGTTAAAATTTGGGAAGGATACCATTAGTAGAAATACAACTTAATCAATGAAACATTTTTACGTAATGAAATGATATTTTATTAATGATTTTGCTATATAAAGATACTTCGTTTCATGTATCGCAAATGTTCCTATGAAAAACTACTAACCAAATTTCTTTTAATGTTTTAAAAAATTTTACACCAGTGTGTAATCAATTCATGAGTTGGGATAGATCCATAGTACTTCTGCAAAAGAAACAATTGTTTCATTTATAGAAAAAACTAAGATCTAAAGGTACCAAATTTTTAGATATACCTTCGAACTGAGCTTTCTGAGTAATATAATTATGAGACAAAATGTCTCTCTCTCTTTTTTTTTTTTTATGAATTTTTAAATCTAAGCACTTCACTAAAAAGCAATTTGTGAAAAACTGGAAACATGCTAGATCATTTTAAGTATAACTGTGGTCTTTATTCAGTTAGTCATTATTCTGCATTTGTAGCGGAAGATTATTGACAAAATATTTTAATAAATTATAACGAATAAACTGCTCGGTATAAATCCTAAAATAATGATCTCTAAAACTATTTAGTGTATTTATTGCTTGTGAAATGGGCATGATTCAACAACTCTTCCCCTTCTCAATAGTAAAAAAAAAAATTAATTACGTCAATTTCTATCATGCTATACTTCTACTTAATTTGAGGAGTATTGGGAAAAATAATTATACAATTGATAGGATTTAGAAGTCGGGAAATCTTCACTTTAGTATCATCCAAACTGAGCTTGAACTATTTCTGGAAGATTTCGCTGATTTTAATTTTAAGGTAACACGTCCTATCAGAAAACAAACACTTGTTCGAATATCTGTTTGCCCGAAAACCGTTTGTTATATATAATTGTAGAACCATTTAAAATCCTAAAAAAGAGACTTTACTTTGTGACATGGATATCACAAAGAAGTGTAAGCGTGCTTTATTTACTTATGCTTCGATATTTTGATGTTTATCGTAAGATCCAACAAATTGTTTTCTACCGTGTTTTAATGTTAAATGACTTTATGTAAAACGTTATTTTGAATGGGATTATATTGAATAGCAATACTTTTAGCATACATGTGACCAACTACAGTACAGCTTTAAAAACTAATTCGCATTTCCGCTTTCAATTATCTAATTACAATGCACATTTCATTTTCTCTAGAAATAAGTAATTGATTTGACGTCACGACGCATAAGATCCAATACATGTAAATTATATATCCCGCAAACGCTTTCAGACCACTCCATTGAAAATAACACAGTAAGTGCAACTGGAAAATAATACCTCATGGAAATACATCGTGGTACGTTTTATGTTACTCTGAAGGGAAAAAAAGGGGGAAAAAAGGAAAAAAAGTATATAAGTATCTAATTTAAAGAGTGGATGGTGATTGTAATAAACTTTTTCGACTTGCCATTCAACCTTAGTTTTAGCCACCAATCGTGTGCATTTGAGACAGTGTTGGATGGCACAGGGAATGTTCAGAGATATTCATTGTTTAACACGAAATTTTCCCTTTCGATGCCAGATCATAAGTGGTGTTGCCAGATGTCGTGCGTCATCGTGGAGAATTGGAAACAATCCGAGAAACGTGGTCCTACGCTCCCATTTAGTGGAAGACACGCACAAAAAACAAAAGTAGGGAGAGGGGGGAAGGGGAACGGAGAAATGCATTGTGTTACATAATGGGAAAATTATCCTCATGCCTCATAAACAAAAAGGATCATGTCACAAACATGCAACTTTTTTATTTAGCTTTAAACAAATCTCAAATTTTACGAGTTACTGCTAAATAAAGTTCAATTTCTTACATATTTAAAGTGATTTTTATCAACATTGACGCTTGGAATTTATATCATTCGTATATAGAAATACATACTTCCCCGGTTTTTTTTTTTTTCTTTCAACAACGTACTGAGAGTTGCTATTATAGCTTTATTCCAAAAAATAACAGCATTTTTCAAATTAAAACTTACGCTACTTTAGACTTCAACATTTAATTGATTCAAATTAGTATTCTAAGCATATTTTGACCAAAAAAAAATTAATTAGTTATTGGTTGCATTTACCCACTTTTCTTTAAATATCTAAATTCTAGATAGAGTGGTCAATTTTATAGATTCAATATAGGTCAAGGTTTGAGTTTTGATAAGTTACAAAGCACGTATGGGTAAAGGAGAAATATAATGTTCATAAATGCCTCATAATAGTAATAAAAGATTGGATTCCAATTTATTCTAAAGTTATTGAAAATAAGTTAAAAGTATTGACCTGCCAATTAATTCAAATAGCTGTTTAATGCGTATAAATGCATTCCGAAAAAATGCAGAGTAACTAACTTGGATGGTAAATACTATATTGTAGTTGGTATTCAAGTTACCATTTGCATTATAATTGTAGATGTGGAAGATCTATTTCCATGTGTATTAATCTCTGCAAAAATAGCATTTAGTATTCAAAGAGGCATTATGACACCAATACAATCGTGGTTTCGATGGATATGGTATCCCATGATGCAGCTGATAATAGGACGTAAGTGTGCAGAGAGAATTTGCTATTCACGAAATCAATAGCGTGTCTATATCAATTTTGATGATTCTTTGAAAAGAATAAAATCACTTTTATTTATAAGCAACAAAAAAGTTAGAGGATTCGAAAATTGAATTCATATAGGTGGTAGAAGATCAGAATTCATTATTAAAACAGCATCCTCATTATATCATTCTGTTTTTGTTATGTGGGAGGATATAAATACTTAAGTTATTTTGACAGATATTGCGACTTACAATCAAAATTTGTATTTTTGAAAAGCTGGCAAAGGGAAAATAATGAAAAAATATATTTTTCTTGAATCTTACAATATGACAATACAGTTGCAGATAAGGCATTATTTCAACACGATTTCACTGACAGTGATGCCACATTCGTGATTTTCAATGAAGAGGAGCATTTTTTAATCTCCCTTATTAACTCGGTCGCTGCAAGGAAAATCTACGGAGGCCTAATTAATCCACTTGCAGCTATCCAATCATGCTGTAATTTGGCAAATAGATTCGTGCTAGATTTGGGGGATATCTTTGTCACTAAAAGGCCAATATTACACACGCTTCTATTATCACTTCAGAATATTATAAAAACAACTTGACGTCATCCAACCACACTAAAATTTAACAGGTGGATTCGTTGTCGCTAAGAATGCATTCTATCATGTTTCGAGCTGTCACTGTCAATAAAAGACCGCTTTTACATACGCTATTATTGTCGTCTTTTTAGATTACTAATTAACACGTTTTCATCCAATCGAACAGAAACTTTGCAGATAGATTCGATGTCGATGACTATGTGTTCTATCAACTTTCAGGACAGTTACTAAAAGGCTACTTTTACACACGTTTCTATTGGTTTGCATTATGCTTATCAGCTTTTACTCACGTTCTATCCAGGTACCAAGCTTAATTCAAACAAGTTAAATTTTGCGATATTTTATAACTGAAACCTTACCCTATTGAAGTTGACGAGGCAATTGACAAGTAACTAAATACCAAACGATAATTTTTATGTCTTGGAAATTGAAAAAAGTTAATCACTTTAACCTCTTGCTTTTTCAGCAACTTTTCATTTAAATCTCTTCTTTACCCGACGCTGTCTTAGAAATTATTCGCATTAGCGAAAAAAAGTTTCGTATAAAAGTGCATAATTTTATGTCTACAATTTTACAATTGCAATGTTCAGTGTTATTTACACTGGAAATAAAATATTTTTGGAAACTCTACTTTTAGAACAGTTTGTACGTGGACGTGAGAGTCATCAATTCTCCATTGCAAAAGCCAAAACTTAAAATAATATTTAGGCCTCAAATTGTTTTTGCACTGGATACCGCAATACCAAAACCCCCTGGTCTTTTGCAAGATAAAACCTACTCATTGTTTGGGATACAAACTAAGCAGTTATTTTTTAGGAAGAGATAAATGGAGTATGGGGTTTGTTGGTATAGAAGTAAATCTTTCAAAAAATAACTAGATAATGTAATAAAAAATATATATATGGCCAGTAACATGGCCAGCCAGAAAAAGTTATGAAATTTAATGGTTGCCACCAAACGACCACGTTTAATTTTCTTGGGGTATTTTAAACAATGAATTAAATTCGGATTGGGAGGAACCCCCATAGGAAATCAGTACTTGGCAGGCTAGATTCATTTCGAAATAATCTCATTTCATGTTTTAGCTAATTTGTACCCATTGCAGAATTAGAAGAACAAAATTCTGGCTACTTCGGCAATTTTTAAAGAAATTTTCTGCCACGTTACCTTGTTTAATGCAAATAATTATGAAGTTGTTTTTTGTCTCTTCACATGGGACAACACGACGTCAAAAAATCAAGCTTCTAGCTATAATACAAGCTGAACTGTGAATGGTCCAAAACCGGCCTAAGCTCAATCAACATAATGTACACTTGCATGTTCAGCCACTTTGACTAGATATTTCTAAGTTTTAATGCAATAAATGATCTTTCAAACAATACGCTTCTCTACCAACTTCTTACAAAAAAGTTGATAGTCTTAAGTTCTTTGCAAACTTTTTGTATTCAACAGACATGCATATAAAACTGTCGCTGGTTTAAAAATAATACAGCTATTTTTCTTTTGTTCTTACAAAAGGCGCACTGTTTGCTTTCGCTCCGAAAATAATTTGAGTAGCGTGGCGTGAATTCTTGCTCAATGAAAGTACAGTTAGTATCGCTGAGTGTAAATAAACTCTTACAGTAAATGACCACGTTCTAATTTTATGATACATTTTCTTATTTTCCTTAAAAATCACTAATTTATTCTTACAAAGATTCTACAATAAGTTAGTGGTGGTAAGGTAGTGATAATATGTTAGGTCTTTTTTCTTTCTTTATTTTCAAAAGTTTAAAACTTCGTTTATTATCTCTCACACACATATATTCTTGTCCATTGAACATCGCTGTTTAATTCTTAGCAATAGGTATTTAATGAGTGTGGCAGTTGTTTTTTAAATATATTATTATATTATTAATTTGGTATAGTATACTATTTTTATTATAATGGTAGCGTTTTTCCGAGGAATTTTACAAAAGAGATGAATAATATACAAAAGGAAAAAAAAAACAACATATTGTTATACAGTGAAAAACATTTCCAGCAAAGTTGTAGATCTAAAAAAGAAGTTATAAAAATAATTGGGCTACGTCAAATTACATCCGACTCAACTCCGTTTACTTAGGCTTTCAAAAAAAAATTTGGCGGCGAATTGTATTAAGTGTTACATTTGACTTAATATTTTCTAGATAAATAGCTTTAGGGGGTCCTGAGACCAAATATTTTCAAAATTAGCAACAACAAAAAAAAATTGCTTATAAAAATAATGTGTTTAATTACGATCATTTTGATACATAATTTATAATGCTACCCCTTTCAGTTGACTTGCAGTTGTTAAACTAATATCTGAATGCTGACGCTGACTTAGTTTCTGCATGAACTTTAAACAACTTTTTCTCACTAGTGATTTTTTTTTTTAGTCCTTTTTTTTTTTTTTTTTTTTTTTTTTAACAAAATTGGAAATAACTCCATTTGTAATTAAGTAACATACACCAAATTTTCCATGCATATTGTCTTAAATCTTTAGAAGATATTAACCAAATAAAATTTAAAAATTTTGTTTTTTACTTGGGAAATGATTTTTTCAATTATGAAAAAAAAATTTAAAAAATGAGCTTTTATAGTTAAAATTTTTTATTTTAATATCCGCTATAAATATCAATTTTGTGGTCGGTAAATTTTCTTCTTATATATTTGTGAACACATACATATAATTTTTAAGTTTACTAAGATATTTTTTATTAAGTTATATCAAAATATTTAATGCGTTGTTTTATAGTAATTATAAAATTTTAATAAAAAAATAAATTAAATTTTTTTAATAGATTTTATAGACCAGTACACTGTTTTACAATTACATAAAAAAATTGTGCTGATCCAACAAATATTAAATAAATTAATATTTTGGGCCCAGGACCTCCTTAATAGTTTTAGTATTTAAATGAAGATATAAGAAGTAAGTTACTTTCTATAATATATTTCGGGATACGCCACTGCTTTAAAAGATTAGAGACTAATAAGATGACGGACAGCAATTGATTTCACTCCTTTCTAGGCCTACAAGTTGGAGATGACTGTTTTACCGCTAACATGTTTTTTGTTTAGATTTCTATAATGGTTTCCCCCCCCCCTTTTTTTTCCTCTCCCCCCCCCCCCCCCATATTATATTAAGAAATGAAAGTGCGGAAAGTTTCAAACACTTTTTCTGTATTTCGAAAAGTTTAGCTATGGATTGAAACTGAGTAAACTGTACCTTTATATATTGCATATTGTTTGGAATACAATTAAAACTCGTAAGTTCATTATCTTTTCAGTTATTATTCCACATGAAGTGAAAAATACTTATTTCTTAAAATTAAATAAAAAGTAACAAATAAATTTTCACCCGAACGTAATAAAAAAAAAAAAAAACTTTGAGCTTCTACGTTGGACAAATTATTCAAGGATTATATCGATTCGTTTGAATCTTTAAATCATAACAGAGTCAACAGAATTTTCTTGCGAAACTAAGATGGGAAAAGCAAAGCTCTTTATCATTTTTTTATTTTATTTTTTTTATCTGTTTTTCTTAGATGACCCTAGAGAATGAGGAAGGAGGGAGAAAAAAGACTGATCTTCTTGATAGGGAGGTTTCTTAAAATAGCATTGTTTCTTCTACGCCAACATTCGGGACAAAATGGAAGCGACCTTTGACAGTTCCAGACGAGCCTCCGATACACGAGAATGCACCCCCCGCGCACATTTTCGTGCGTCACAATATGGATCCCCAGATTCCAAAGCTCGCAATGTCCACCCAAAATTTTTAAAATTCCTTCCTTTACGAACTGAGCATATAATTATTGCAATAGGGCGTAAGAAAAGAGGGGCGAGGGAGGGAGGTATAAAACTATAAAAAGTCCTTCGGTTACAGTTTTAAAAAACGAATACAGACAATCTGTTTTAAATTTTTTCCAAAAGAATCCCTTTATTAATCTGAACAGTGACTTTTATTTATAAGTATGCTCTATTTAAAATAAATGTATATATTTGAATTTTAGCTATAAAAATATTTAAAAATATCTTTCCCACCCTTTTTTTATGCAAAATGTGTAACAATAAGAGAATATTTTTTACATTTCACTATTTTTAACTCACTATTTGTGCTACAAAGTAAATTTCGGTGTTTAGAGCTTTTAATTTACGAGTGCTCGTTTTCTTATCTTACACTTTTCAAGGCACTTGAGAAATGTCATCACTTGAGTCAGAGCCTGGCTTCTATAACCTCCACACACACTATAATCACCATACTTCTGAAAACAATTTTAGTTTCCATCATTTAAAAGTAATTCCTGGTCTAGTGAAAATCTTCTTGTTCATTTCTTTCTCCATACACCATGCTTACTTATATCAGTGATCAGTGAGGGGGAGGGGGGGAAGGAAGGGGAAAAAACTATTAAAATAATCACTCAAATTCATATTTCAGTGTGTAAATTTATATTAAATTTAAATTTTTGGACTAATTTTGAAGCTTTTTTTTTTTTTTTTTTTTTTTTTTTTTTATCAACAGCAATTTTATCTTCTTAAGACAATTTATTGAAAACTTTCGAATGTCATTTCTCCCATCTAAATAATACGTGGCAACCAACCCCACTGTGGGGCAAGTTGTTACAAAAATGTGCTTATGAAAAATCTTTTTGATTAACTCCTTACCTCTATGATCTTATAAAACTAAGGAAAATTGAGTGAACACTACCCCCACTGCAATACACGGGTGGTAATTATAAAATAACTCCACGGCATGCCAGCATTTCGTAAAGGAAAGATCATATGCGCCACCTAAGACAGTCATTCTGCAATTGTCTCATTAGTGAGTTTAGCTATTTCGGAATGGTAACTTTCTTCAAACTCAGAGGATCTAATAATAACACGCAAGTTAAGTCACTCTCTGGACTCAATTACAATGACATTTTGCAAAGCTTGTGTCTACTTTTTTCTTTTTTAATTTTTTAACAAATTTCGTCTGTCAACTCTTTAATAACAGAATGTTTACGCTGTACCTTACGTTAGTCAATACTAGAGTGTTTGCAAACGAGTAGTATATTTTTCTAATAATTTGGCGCGATGTTATTTGAAGAACCTTGAAAAGCATTTCATTATCGGTTATTTTGAGTTATTTGAAACCCCATATGTAATTTACCATATGGATGCGTGTATTCATAAAAAATATATTATTATTGTACTAATTTTAACAGAATGGAGGTATAGATTATGTATAAATGAATTATCTTGCATGTTATACAAAAGAAACTAAGTAAAACGAGGGACTAAATGATCGATTTGGATTTTTCAGTCAAAAAGATTATCTGCAATGATTGCTAAAAAAATTTAATCAAACAAATTAAACAATGTAACATGCAATAGAATACAACATAATGCTGAACTCCGCAGCAACTTTACATTCTTTAGGAACCATGTGAAAATATGAACAGACACATGGAAGAAAAACTTTTGAGTTTTTTGTGACCTGTTACAGGTTACAGAATGGCAGACTAAACACACTTATCTCCAGTATAAATATCTAAAATATATTACTTTTTAAAATAATCTGTTTAAACAGGGTTCTTATTAGTATTCTAGAAATATATTAAAAACAGTTTTCAAAATATATTGAAATGGGATAACAATCCAAATTCAACGTTTTTAATAACCTTTCCCTTCTAACGACATTAATGAAAGTGTCTCAATGAGAAATTGTGTTATATGAATAGCATTTTTATTGTAACCATATTAACCTCTTACCCAAGGATCAATATTTTTAACTAATTTCTTGATAAAGTGGAATATTAAAATTTATTAAAATTGAGTTTGAAATTTGGACTACGTTCAGGTCTTGTTCGTTATAACAAAACTATCTATGCCTTTCCAATGGTACTTAAAATAGGATATTTTGTATTTTATAACATAATGGCGTATATTGATGAATAAGTTCTAGGTTTATTGACTTCTAATTTAAAACTAAACTTAATATTTAGACTCTTTCTTAGGTCTTTTATACTTTTTTTTGGAAAAATTAATCCCATTACGTCATGAAATATCCTACTTGTTTACATATAACGGCATGTATACTAAATAGTAATTATCCCATGTCTGCCCATGATCCACCTACTGCATCTGCTATGTTTCTTGTTTTTTAAGAAGAGGAATAACAAAGTTTCTTTGACGTGAGAAAAAGAGAACACGTGCGTTCCAACACAAACACCTACTTCAAACACTAACTTCTTCCCTTTGAGGACGGATGCCCAACAGACTTTTCTCTCTGACGTATCTTCTCTTCCAATAACACCATTTCGGCACAATAACACCATTTCGGCACATGTCTCTCAAACCATGATCTAGTCATACTTGCCTTATGCAGTCACGACTTAACTCACTCTAATGCAATCGACTAATATTATTTCTTGTTAAATGTTTTTCTATCGTGTAAGGTTCATATACTTCGTATTATTTCATCAATTAGATTCCCAATCAATTGATATTAGAGGTCGGCAATATATCGATACGACGATATTTTTATCGATATTTCTAAAAAAATATCGATAAAAGTCACCGATATATCGATATTTTCAAACACTTTTAGTTTTTTGGGGATCGTTTTGTAATTCCATGTGTTTTTTCGATTTCGTTTATTCCCTTTTCAAAAACTTCAAAACTAAAGTTTGAACTTGGCTGAGAGACAGTTAAAACGGCACCAATATTCAATATTTTCCATACACCTAAAAGCTATTGAAAATTATCTAATTTTTATAGTATATTTAATTTTTCTTAAAATCACTGCACCAATTAACGAAAATATAATTTTTTTTTTTTTTTTTTTTTTTTTTTAATAGATTTATTTCAGTTGAAAAAGTAGTCACCTTACAAAAAAGCAATCATGAAAAGTAGAAATTTGTCACGAAAAACTTTGTTTCTGGCAAAATTGAAAATAAAATTAAAAAAATCATTTATCGATATGTCGATATTTTATCGATATTTTTTTTTATGAAACGATATAGTATCTATTATTATTTTGATCGATATTTTTGACCTCTAATTGCTATAGTGCCTTTCTCAAATCTTTCATGTGTTTTCTTTTTACAATGTTTCGATTACTCTAATGAAGCAAGCGAATTTTCCGTCTCTTGCATTTAAATCTTGAAGATAAGCGCCTTTTTTACTATCAACTAAGCGAAAAAATACCTTTCGCAACATGAATATAAGTGTATCTTTAATACTGTTTACTAAGCATCCTAGTGGCTGTTGCGATATTACTGATGAAATTGGGGATTCAGACCGTCGACATATTTTTATTAGGTATAATAATGTGTGTGTGATAGGACCAATGAGAACATATCGTTAATACGCTCCGTTGCGATGTCTGGAATCGTAAATAATCAAATAGCTTGACTTATTCAATATAGCTTGTCACCATTGACTTAATTAGGAGTGTACATGCTCTTTCTATATTTTATTTTAACAAACGCATCAGAACTTCCTTAATTGAAACTATATATGAGTTTATTATCATAATAACCTACTCTAGCCAGTCACTGAAATCTTCTCACCTTTAGATTTTTAATCAAATTATTACATGCCTAATAATTCTAATAGAGTTTTATATAACAAATATCACTGAAATGCTTACATATTAAAAAAAATATTTCTAACAGCATGTATATATTTTGCATTTAAACGTATGTATGAAAAGAACTGTTTGTCGATTATTTTTTTTTTTTTTTTTTTTTTTTTTAATGTGTTATATAAGGATGAAAATTAGTGCAAAATGGGGAAAATTCTATTCTTTATTTATAACTAATTCGCTTCATCAATAATTAATTAGAGCATTTGTAGTAATGTTATGTAGATTAATATTTTAAAAGCTCGCCCCTTTTTCTAAAAAGAATTTCGCCAAAAATTTTACGCTTTGGTTGCTAAATTTATAGCACATTCTGATACACCTGTAAACATTAAATTGCGAGAGATTAAGTGCTAAAATAAAATAGAGGATTCATCAATAAGCTCAAAATTTCATAGTTTGGCTCAAAATTTCAATATATGTGTAAAAGTTGTGTGAGATAGTTGTATTTCTATATTCTCAAAATGTGTATAAGTGTGCTTAAGTGCTGTCTTTCCACCTTTCAGCCAGCACGAATGAAGGCCCTGGGTTGTGTGCTCTCCTCCTCACCTGCTTCTCCTACCTCATCATCATCATCACATTCCCTGTCTCATTGCTCTTCTGCGTCAAGGTCAGTTGCACTCCTCTCATACTTCTCCTTTAAAATAACAGGGTTTTTTTTTATTTATTTATTTTTAATCTGAAAAAAGAGGGAAGTTTATTTCTTAAAAACTTTTCGTTATACATAATACACCCGCCACAAGCCTTCTCCTTCTAGAATTCTTTTAATACTATTTTCAGTTAGAAAAGAAAAATCGTTGTTGAACAATTCTTTTTAATTTTTTGATCTTCAAGGTTTTTTTCATTTAAATGTAACATAATTTCTTCCAACACGAACTTCAAATTGCTTTCTTTCTGAATTTTTTTTTTTTTCCCCCGCTTCCAACTACCCATTTGTTAACATAGGGTAATAAAAGTATTGTTTTCGTTAAAAAATCGATTTTTTTTTTTTACGTTTCTTCACGTTTGGGAACATGCTGACTTTAAAAAAAGGAGTATCGGAATTTTTTTTTGTCTGTGTGTACGTGGTCAGCATAGCTCCGGAACGAATTGACCTAAGATGTTCAAATTTGGTGGACAGGTTAGTGGTGGTTAGTACGGGTATTAACATGGTCTGTTAATACCCATGCTGTCACTCGATCATCTATAACAGAGTTCGCTACAACTTTTAGTGGCAGGCCGTGTGACTTATTTTGGAGCTTTTCGCGGGCCGGATACACTAAAATATGTATCTTTAATTATTATCGATTCAACAATATATATAGCATTTCATAAAACTGAAAACAAATATTGATTTTTTTATCATAATGAATATATAGTTGATAATTGATTATTTTTTTTAAATAATTAACAAATAATAATTTTCATTATTAGTAAATTAAAGTCTGAAAAAGAAGTGAATCTTTCGTTTAACGTGACAATGGAACTTGATCTAATTTTTAATAAAAGTATTTAAACTGTACTTTTAGATTACTCAGTTTTAGTCGATATCAGTTGTGAGACGATGATGGTCGAAAGCGTTCAGTTTATTTTATGATGGAGTCGATGTCGTTCGCAGTATTTATTGCTGTCAATCTTAATAAATTTTCCAAATTATATTCAGCTATATTTATTCTTGATGAAAACCATCTGGCTGAATGTTTCTTCATATAGTTTCTATTGGAACGTAGAGGAGAACTCTGTTTTACATAGTTAACACATATTATTTCGGATAAATTACAATTATGTAAAAAAAAAAAAAGTCCATATCATGACATTTGATTTTTAATCTTCTGTGCTGTCGGTGGGCTGCAGAAAAATCTGTCGCGGGCCAAATCCGACCCGCGAGCTACGTAGTGGATAACGCTGATCTATAACATTACGAGAAACTGAAACATTTTAGAATTGTGAACAGTTTTTATAAAAACCTCTGAGGTTCCAAGGAGGTAAAATAGGTAAAACGAATCAAAGGTGGACATTTTCTCATCCAGTGAAAGCATTCCTAAAAAAAGACCTTTCTCGGAAAGACTCTTCATAAAAGTGTTCTAAAATTATCTTTGACCAGGAACAACTCTGCAATAATTGAGTTTTAGTAAGGTTATTTAAAAGCAATATATTAATAGTATTATCACAATAAATTTTTAATATTGATACTTCTTTATTGGTGAAATATAATAAAAAAAAAAATTCAATAAAAATGTTGTTCATGTCACCTACTTCTTTTTATGAAGCATCAAACACCAAATCCACGTGGTCTACATTTCACTGATTGCTTGCTAATAGAGCTCCACACCAATCCTTTGAAAACCAATAGCTTAAAGTGTTTAATAAAAAATAAAAATAAAAATAAAAAAAATCAAATTCCAAATAATTTTTTTCACGTTACAATTTTTTTTTAATATCAAGTTTGAAGAAGGTAACGAAATATTTAAGCTCATAAATATGTGTTTGTGTTTTCTCCTCAATATTTATCTTGTTGTGTGTTTGTTATCTCATTTGAAGTGCGGTCTTGCACCGTGTCCACTACCTGACACTTTTATATCCATTTGAGAACTGTCAAAACTGGAATCAATGTTTATTTTTTAGTTTTTCAGTATTCTTTTTGAAAAGAAAAGTGAAACTACCAGGTAGAGGTGAAGTTCAAAAAAGCTTATCTTTATATTGCTAGTAAAACTAGGGGTGTGGAACATCGCACAACTTTCAATTACTGTATAATACTGACATGGATTTGTGTCATCTACCGTTTTTATATTTTCATCATTCATTTACAAAAAAAAAAAAAAGAGAAAAAAAAGGCCTGTTTGGCGATATTGCCAAATAGATAATTTTGGCGATATTCTTTTCAATTCTTAAATTATCCTTTCTAATAAGTGAAACTGAGGAAATGAGAAAAAATGATCGTTGATGAGGTATGGCCCCAGGAAATAGAACTCTGTGTTAAATGCATTCGTTTTTCAACTTTTTACGCCATTAAATCTTTTTTACGGGAATTTCGGAGGTGGGGATGTTTAGAACACCTTAAGAGGCATTACCACAGCAATTTTGGACAAAATCGTTAGAGCCGTTTTTTAGCAAATACTGAAAAACATGATTTTTTCAATGGCAGCTATCTTATGCGCATGCGCGATTTTTACTAAAATCTTAAAAGTAGGTCTCTGTGTCATCACCAACCCGCACACTAAATTTGAACATCATAGGTCAATTTGTTCGTGAGTTATGCTGACCACACACACAGAGAGAGACAGACATTTTTTCTAGATCACTTTTTTTAAATCAGGATGTTCCAAAACGTGGAGAAATGCAAAAACACTTTCATTACCCTATGTATATATAAGAGTAATTGAAAGTAAAAATAAATATTTAAAAAAATAATTTTAGCTGTTACACAATATTACTTCTGAAAGAAGCTCATATAAAGACTCCTTTGCCTGTCTGATGTCAATATCCTTAGACAAAACTAAAAATGCTACAGATACGTGAGGTGTGTTAAAAATGAAAGGTCTTTTTCCAAAAGCCCGGTCGATCGAAAGTTGATTTGTAATTCTTTAAACCGTAATTATATTTTTAAGTGCTACAGGCATTTGTGACATATCAGTTTGAAGGTACTGATAAGATTAAAAGGATTACATAAAAAACAAGCAGATTTTACAATCAGAAGTGTGTTAGAATTCTACTAGAAAGTGTTTCTATACAACTCTATGGGAATTTACATATTTTGGGGGAAAATAGAGATAGGTATTGGAATTTGGATATTTAAAGACAAGTTTTTTCTCCAAGTTCTCCAATTGGTAATTTTTTTTCATAAAAAAAAATCTCCAAATACATTTTTTTTTATCTGATGGATTTATTTTCCTGACAGACAAACTGCACCTCTTCTACTGTGTTTTGATTTGGTAATATTGACATCACATTTTTTGTTAACACCTTATGAATTCCAATGTATAAATTGTGGAACACTTGTAAAATATGTACCGATTGTTCTTTCCAAACAATGCATTTTTTTTCTTTTTCCTTTCTTTTTTTTTTTTTTTTTTTTTTTTTTTTCCTCCTTAACTTTCTATTTACGAACTGTGACACTTTACATGTTATTTGGGATATGCATAGGTTCTTCTTTCCCCCCCTTCCCCATATGCTCAAATACACTGCGTGAAAAAAGTAGAAGGACACATGATTTTTTTTTTTTTATAAATAAAAAACACTGATTTTTTTCCATAACAATTTACACTTTAAATTACTAATTACAAACAGATAACTGTATCTAAAAATTGAAACAATAAAAATACAGGTCAAGTACAGCAATAAATCAGTTTTGACTTCATCATACTCTGTGAAAAAAGTAGAAGGACACTTCTAAATAATGCAAATAAAAGTCTTATTAATAGGGAATTCTTCCACCATTGTCTTTGATTACTTCAAAAATTCGATTTTGCATCGAATCATATAAAGTTTGAATTTCTGTTTGGCAGAAATTGTCCCATACATAATTCAAAGTTCTCCGAAGCTCAACTATAGCTTCAAACTGCTTGCCTTCCACGTAAACGCGACGAACAATCATTGCCCATATGTTCTCTAAAATGTTGAGGTCCGGGCTTTTAGCAGGCCATGGCAAAACCTGAACATTATTTGCTGCAAACCAATTTTTAACCCCATTAGCTGTGTGAATTGATGGTCCATCCTGTTGAAAAATCCAGTCATTTCCGCCTAGCTCAACGCCGTAGGGAAGGAGATCTGAATTCAAGACTTGGATGTAATCTGTGTGTTTCTGCCTGCCACTCAGGAACACTAGGCTTGTTCTTCCTCCGTACCCGACTGCCAACCAAACCATTAAACTCCCATCTGTCGGGTAGAATAAGTCTTTTCTTCATTACCGAGACAGTGTCAATAGTATTTGTAGCGGACCGTCTAAATTAAATCTTTTCTCATCAGAAAATATAACGGAGGTCCATTCTGACGTCCAGGACATGTGGCTTTTAGCCCAGTGCAGTTGGTGTTCAATGTGCATTCCATTTGGGATGATGCTTCCTTTTTCGGAATACGAAATTTTCGGACCTTTTTATGTAGTTGTAGACAGTTCTTGAAACGTGTGTGATGCCTGCATTATTTTGAGCAATACTTCCATCCGTTTTTTTTAGTTCCCGAATGATTTTTCTTTGAACGCGTCAGTTTTTTAGGTCTGCCAGTCTTCTTTTTGGTTCCCTGACTACTAGGATTTCTTATATAGTTTGAAACAGTATTTGGACTATTATGTATCTGGCGTGCAATCTCTCTCACACCTTTGCCATCGTTTTCGTAGGCATAAATTTGGCCTTTTTCAAACTCACTTAAAGGTTTTCCTCTAGGCATTCTAAACAGATGAAAACGACGGATTTTCAATAAAATAGTATGTTTTTCTTAACAAAAACAGTTAAAAAGAATGAAACACCTACCTTTGAGGTTTACAATATTCCAAAACAAATAATTTTAGCACGTGTCCTTCTACTTTTTTCACACACCAAAAATCGTTAAGTACTGTTTTCCTTAATTTTTACTAGTGGTAGATAAAATTTACTCATTTATAAAAAAGAAAAAATAGCCAAACTACATAAAAAAAGAAATTTAGATCAGGAGGATCGAAATACAAAGCATAAATTACAAAATATGACTGTTCTTCTACTTTTTTCCCGTAGTGTATGCATCACACTTCTGGTTAACCATAGAAATCACAATCCCGTATGCAGCGTGATATGTATGAATTGTTTCTTTTTTTCACAATGCCACCCCCCCCCCCCCACCACCACCACACACACACGCATATGCACCTCCACTTACTCTCATTGTTCATCTCAGGTGGTCCAGGAGTACGAGCGAGCGGTCATCTTCCGATTGGGCCGACTGATGAAAGGAGGAGCTAAAGGACCCGGTGAGTCTAAAAATAGTACTTCATCCAATCAATAACACACTCCGGTTTATTTGCTTGTCGCTATTCCGGGAGAGTGGGTTCTTATTATTACCTACTTATTCTCTTATCTTACGATCATTCATTTCGCACTACTCACTCATATTTGCAAGGGAGAGGGAAATTTCCTGGTTGAAGAGTTTCAGAAATATTTTTAGTTAGTTTAATCACACAAAAAATTGGTTAGTTGGTGTGAAATTTGAAGGCTATATTGGATAGAAAGGTTAGTCTTTCTGTGCAATGCAATTTTAGCGGGACAATAGACACTTTTATGCAGTAATTAATCGTCCGAGAAACTCCTTTTTAGAAATTTAAGTTATACCCTCTGATGGTCCTTTATGAATAAATATTTTAACTACGCAGTTTTTAATACTTTTTTTTTTTTTTTGTTATTTAAAACAAACTTTCAAAATGTAAGCAGGACTCATTTAAAGCTCAAACACTACTATTTGAAAAATGGAAAATAGGATTCGTAACCTTTGAAGAAATGCAAAGCACACAAGTTAAGTTATAGTTCTCAAACTGCACATAGTTCAAAATTGAATATTTGAACTTAAATTTGACCTCTACACATCAAAAAATTTTATGGAAAATACACTGTGTGCTGAATTATTTGTTCATGTTTGAAAATTCCTCAGATTTTTCAACCAAAGTAATTGTTGTTTTTAAAACATTCAAAGGCCCATTGATGGCGAAGAAAATATTGAATATCAGCTTGAAGCAACATGTAACCAGCTAGCTTAGACTATAAAGAAAATAATTGCTTGAAAATGCGAGAAGATAATTAACTCTCTCTATACGTATTTGTCTCTTAGAAATACATACTCTGTGTGTATACTGAATGATT
This sequence comes from Linyphia triangularis, assembly GCA_963978545.1. Taxonomy (NCBI): domain Eukaryota; kingdom Metazoa; phylum Arthropoda; class Arachnida; order Araneae; family Linyphiidae; genus Linyphia; species Linyphia triangularis. The sequence goes on along the minus strand of OZ021726.1, from coordinate 46,082,535 downwards.
AGCACATTAAAACGTAAGGGTGATGCTAGAAATTAAAAATGAAGAATCTTCTTATACATTTTTAGAAAAACCATATAATTCACTGATTTTATACATCTTTGACTTTACTGTATCTTTGTTTTGAGAAATTGTTTTAACTTCTAAGCTAACCTAATCAGTTTGGACACTCTAATGTCATTTTTGAAAAAGAAGTTTAAAAACATTAGGCCATCATTGCTAATAGGTATGTTAATTGTATTGCACTCACTTTCAAGTCTTTATTATATTTATTTCCACCACGTTAAAGTTATCCGACAAAGAAAAAAAAACAGAAGGTCATTACTTTATTTCCCATAAGGTCCTTAAGTCCTGGGCTTCCGTATTTTGGGACCCCTCAAATTGCATGAAAAATTCTTATGAAAATGTCAAATAAGATAAACAATTATAAAACACAATTTAAATATGTATTGTTTAAATATATATCATACGGAATTACTTTAATTTGAAAACTTTATAAACAAACAAATTCTAAACTTGCTTGAATTACATCTGGTGGTCTTCACAAAGCCCAAATGTAGAAGAATTTCCTAAAATATATTAAAGATATCATTTAAATTATTCAGTTAATATTTTCACATACACTTGTAGCTACAACAGTCAATATCCGTGTATCCCCAATTATTTTAATTAGTTCCGTTGTTTGCACTTGTTTCAAAATAACTGTTTTCTTTGTCAAGACGTATATGTTATTAAAATTGAATTATTGCTTACCTATCAATATTCTGTTTGGCGCATTTGATCAATGTTATAAAATATGATAATATATTTTAATAATTCATTAGTCATGACAAAAAATATATTGACATTAGTTTAATTAAGACAGGATTCAAAATTTTCATTTTCATTAATGTTTAAATTACCTAAACAAAAATCAATGAAAGACCTATCTGCTCTTTTGTGCCTATCTTAATCGATTTCCTAAATCACACCTGCTGAGGTTTGATGGGGGAATGCCTATTTCAGTTGATAATTCGAGTTTTATCTCTTACTATAATTGAAATTGTTAGAAAAAGGGTTTACTTAAAAAGGCACCTTATTTAAATAATAGTGAAAACGCTATTTCTTTAGGGAATTCCAAACAAACACTCTTCAATTTCCCTATGGTATACATATGGGTAATTAAAAGTAATAAAATCGTATCAAAGAAATATCCTATGCTACATCTGTATCAAAAAAGTTGCGTATTCTTCAAAAAAAAATTATTATACAGAGGAAAAATTAACTTGATGATTCCCTTACCAACTTCATTATCACGACCAAAATAAAGCACCAGGGAAATAAAATCGCAAATGAAATACTTCGCCTCTGGTGTAAATTGTAAAATTGTCTGGTGATAGTCTGATACTCAGGACAAAAACAGTATACAAATAAAAACAATCAAAAGAAAGAATCCTATATTTAGGGTCGAATACTAAAAGAAATGAATAAATGTTTACCCGAAAATATAAAGAAAAATTAATAAATGCCGAAATGATTTAAAAGTTTTCGGTCAATTTCGAAAAATCTTCACTGTTATATTTACATTCAGCATTCATTACGTGCTATTACACCTTTTAAAACTGCGCATGCACGAAACTTAACTTGTTTACGGTATGGACAATAAATGTATGGAAATATTACAATAATATTCGAACACCTTATCGGACAGACGATTATAATACATAAAGATAAAATAATAAGGGGATACAAAAAGTTATATAAAAATAAGGGGATATATTAAAATAACTTTTTTTTTATTCTGATGTAATAAAAAATACCGTTGCCATTCCTAGAATTTTTGTAATGTCATTAAGCTTTAATAAAAGCAACTTTTAATCGAATTTAAAAGTGGTTCTCTACAATCTTGGTGAACTATAGTTTCTATGCACCAAATTTAGTACCCCTAGGTGCAAAACTGTGGATTTGTATAAGATTCAGACGTACTGACACTAAGTTTCATAAATGGAGATTACAGATTATTCTCAAAATATGACTTTTTATTTTCGATTTAATTTAATGGTATTTTGTTTAATTGTGAAAATCTTAAAAAGCATGGTTTGGAGTAATTTTTTTTAAAGAAATTCATGTTTAAACCAGGTTACTTAGGAAAAAAAGCATTACGATTTCTTGTAATTAATTGTCTGCATAAGTTTCCAGATTAGTAGTTACTCATTAAGGTATGCCAATGGACTGTTTGGAAAATATGTTGTTTATGGTAATCTTTCATTCTATTTACTCCTTTTACCCTTTATAAGGCAGTGGGAAGTATATTTCCCATCAATTCTGAAATTTCATGGAAAGTGATAGGTATAAATTCTTACATTTTTTAATGCAAAATATATCTAATTTAGAATTCCTTTTGTAGATTTTAGTACATGCAACTTATATTTCATAAATATCATGTAATTATATATAAACAGAAATGAAAAACATACAAACATACATTTGAAAAGCTCCCTGTGGGCGGTTTGAAATATATATCTCACCAAACAAAAACAAAAAAAATTAATTTTAGGTATAAGCTCAATTAATTTATTTTTATAAATCAATCTCAGTCCTAAAAATATTTTAACATAACATTACTAGAAAAAAATTGCCCTATAAAGGGTTAAATTAAAAACTATTAAATTACTTAATTCTTCAAATATTTGATTCAGCCGAAATACAAAATAATAATAATAATAATAATAAATAATTTAGCATTCAATCTTTTTGTATTTTTACCACTCGTTGCTTTTTTACAATAGTTATTCAATGCTTAATTCAATCGAGAAATTGTTATCGCACTCAAGGTTTTCGAATGGATGTAAAGTTTCAATCCTTGATTTCAATTTTAATTTATTAAGCTGGGTAAAAAAAAAAATTATAATTCGACCCAGAAAGCTGTAAGTACTTATCAAAACTTCTGTTATAAAGCATCTCTTCAGATTTTTTCGATCAGTATATATTCAAATTTCAATTCATCTTTGCAATATTTCCCAAATTCTAAAATGGAATGTGATGATTGTTTCAAAGGGAAAAAAGTTTACCACGTTAGATAACTAGTTTTAATGCCGGACTTCTCACAAATAGTACACCAGTCAATAAATTGGATAGCATATTTTTGTATTTTTAATTTAGCCAAAATATTTGGACTTAACTACTCCTTGTGTTTTTAGCATTGTCTCTCTTGCAGGCATCTTTTTCATTATTCCCTGCATCGACACTTACTGCAAAGTGGACTTGAGAACCGTCTCTTTTGATGTCCCGCCTCAGGAGGTAAGTCATTCAAGTCAACCCTTATTCTATCTGATATAAAAATAATCATAGTTTTTTAATTATATTACAATACGAATTGTTTGAACAACATGGTGAACACAGCCTTTTTTCAAATTGGAAATGCATTTGTTAGGTGTACAATAAAGATTACGAATGTATGAAAAACAGTAAAGGGTCTATATTTCATCTAATTCAATTTCGTTTTTCCATGGCACACTAATGATATCTTGATATATATAACCATAAGATGAGCACCCTTGTTTTTTACTAAGCCTTTTAGGGCAAAACCACCTCTCCTCTCTCATCACTCTGGTACACATTGCATGCGACCACTGACTTTAACATTTGCAGATTGCTAACTAAATTCGTTAAGTAAGTTTCTTAAATTGTGTAATGGTGCATATTAGGAAACAAGAGAGAAAAGTTATCAGTGTCAATTGAATTTGTGGATTAAAAAATAATAATAACTTTTCAGTTCTCTTAATTGAGTGGATTTATGAAAAATATGAGTCAGCAATAAGCCATCATAGTTTTGAGAGTAGATATTTTGAAGAAAATAATAATTATTTTTCATTCAAATTTGTTTCTGTTGGTTTTGTCGCGTGTTTAGAAAGTCTCGGGATAGTTGAAAAATCAACCATGAAAATAATAATAATAATAATCTATTAAATAAAAAAGTTTTAGGAAAATCTGCATTTTTTTAGGATTTTGAAAGAATGACAGATTTTATTGTAAAACACTTTAATAAATCATACGTGTTAAAAATTTCTACCAACCAGTAGAACCTCAAACTAGATGAAAATGGTTTACAACAGAAGAATAGCCAAATATTGAAACAATGTTTTTAGAAATTATTGATAGAAAATATCAAGTTTGAATAGCGATATCTTTCCCTCTATTTAATAATAACCATCTTTTATATGAATGATAAATTCACTTCATATTTGTTAACAATCTGTAATTTAAACTAAAATTCTCAGTTCATTGGTAGCCTTTTTCCCCCCTTCCCTGCCCTGGGAAGGAGATAACAAAATCGCATTCGGTTGTGTTAAATCCTAGTAAATTTCCTGCATTTGTCTGTTTGCTTCTGCCTCTGAGCGACTTTCTCTCTTGTTTCCTGTTCTAGGAGAAACATAACCGGAAATCCAGGGAGATGGCCTGGGTAATATGAAGCATGTTCAAGTTATTCCCTCCCAAAACTCTCTATGAATCCTAATTCAGTTCTTCGAGGCAAGACTTATAGTTAACAACAGATTCAAACTTAATTTGTTCATACTAAAATCTCCTTGAGACTCCGATGCAAAATCTTTTTCAGTTTATTCTTATAATTATATACCCCGATGTAATTAGTAGTGCTTTCAGACAGATGGTTCCATTTATCAATCACTTTATTATAAAAGTAGTGCTTTACAACATCTAGATTAAAATACAATACATTTGTTACTCGTATTCCCTTCCTCTTAATACATTAAACTCAAGTTTCTCCATGTCTTCCTGCTTAATAAATTTCTACAGCTGGATTAGGTTGTACATAATATTTAAATCGTGCAGTTTATAAAATTTTAAATTTCTTAATTTAACTTCACAATTTATGAATCTATGTTGGAGATTCTTTGACTGCGTGTATTTTCCAGACTGCGTGTATATTCCATTTTCATAATGCTACAAGGAATTGTAGCATTATGCTAGACTTCTAGCTTTGGACAAGACACTATTCTATTCCAGATAAGACCAGTTTGTAGAAAATTGCATAATTCTCAGATTATTTGTAAAATAAAATTTCCTACCTCCTTGTACTCTTTCTGTAAGACGAAATAAAAATATTTCTGAAAATGTATTTATCTTATAGTACCCAACTGTTAAGTTTTGCCAACTGAAAATATTACCGTGAGTAAGAAGGGCGTCGCTTTCTCTACATTAAGAAATTCTTAATTCATCTTATTACAGTTAAAATCTCAATTTCATGATAATATTAAAATGTGGGTGCTTCTCAAGGTCTTTTTAGAAATCATTATCAACTATACGATTTACATTTATCTCAATGAAACTGAATTTGGGTTTTGGAGAGTTTTAAGTGTTACTTGCATGTGTTCATTTGCGTGAATAGCCCTAGATAGTGTGTATTTTTTTATTTGTAAAATGTTTCCTTAGATAAAATATACTTTATGTGTTCTTAAGAAAATAATTTAATTAATACCTAGATAACAGGGAATAGGAATGCATCACCCAAAGTAAAACACGATACCTTTATGAAGAATATTTCAATGCTAAAACAAATATAAAAAAACACAGACAAATGATTTGCTTTATATATTAAAAAAAGGCAATTGTCACTACTATAATTCATTCATTCACAGATATTAATAAAGTTGCAGTGTGTTAATCTGAGACTAATATAGAATGTTACTTAAATATGAGGGGCAAAAATTTATAAACTATTCCAATCAATATTATATTTGAATTAATTAAAATACATTCTTACTCCAAGTTTTTGTGAATACAATTTTCATCCTGAACAACAATTTGTGTATCCTGGTCATTTACCAAATTTTCCTTACAACAGCTTCTATAAAAACGTTTCTTTGGGAAAGTATTGATACTTTTTTCCAAGTACTTTAAATTTTAAGATGCTTTCCCCAAAAAATAATAAACCAAAAATAAAATCATTGACTTAATAGTTATACATTAAGTACAATTGTATAAAAAAAGTTTTGAAGCCCCTCCCCAAAAAGAGTAGCTTTTAACTTAATTAAAAATTAGTCACATCCAAAAATAAATTATTATTAAATTTCAGATATTATAGATAACAGTGTAAAAGTTGTAGTACAAATTTTTTTCAGAAATGTTCTGAGAAAGCTATTTGAGGAATGAAAAAATATTAGATTGAAGAAATTTAACCGAATATATCTTAACAATGTACGTGATCAAAGCTTTGTCAATTAGGCGATTTGAAATATAAGTTCCAAAATTATTAAACTACGACAGTTTTAAACAAAATATCATCGGTTTCAGAAGCATGGTCTGCAAGATGAATGATTACTGACTTGACAAGCCAAAATTGTGACTTTCATGGAATTTGGTCCTGGTTCTGCTCATTATCATATAGTTAAGTTGATTTAAAATGGAAAGACATGGCGGCTATTCAAATTTATAAGTAAAGACATCCGAATTATTATAAACATTGAATGTGTTGGTAACAAGCACTAATTTTTTAATATATAATGGGATCGATTTTATCAAGATAAGCATTTTGCCTTATATACGTCACAAATTTAAAACATATCATCGTACCTTATAAAATTAACATAGTGTAATCTCTTATTCACTTTGTTTAGTATGAGTCCTATCATTGGGATCGTGTTAAAATATTTGTTTCCTAAGTCCTATCATAATTTATAAAAGTCAGGTGATGTGTTGTATTTTTCAAAATTGGATATGATGCATTCTGAAGTGAGACTGTTGTTTACTGGAATGTATTGAAAAGTTAATAAATTTCGTTTTTTTTTTCCAAGTATACCCCTTATTAAGTATGGAAATTCATCAATGTTTTTCCAGATCCTGTCGAAGGACTCCGTGACTGTGGCTGTGGATGCTGTGGTGTACTACCGCATCAGCAATGCAACCATAGCAGTGTCCAATGTGGAGGACTACGGACATTCAACTCGTCTTCTAGCCGCCACCACCCTTCGAAACGTCCTCGGCACCAAGAACTTGTCGGAGATTCTCTCGGAGAGGGAGTCCATATCTCACGTCATGCAGGTTACAATGCTCTTCTTCTATAGTTGGGAATTTATAAGCAACCGCCAATCTTCCTGCCAACAGAGCTGCAAACGCAGTACTTTTCTCATCAGAGTAAATGTCGAAACATTGCTTAAAAGCTAAACACATGTCATATGTACCAACTACAGTTGCCATCTATTTCATTTGCCTTAGTTACAATTGTTATATCTAGTACTTAATAAAAAATTTCCCTTGATATTTCTATGGATATTGTGTTTGAAAATTGGCAGAATTACCAGTGTCGAACAGAAAAGGTCTGATTGCAACTCTTAAGTTTAATGTTTTTCAGCAATACTTCATCAGAATGCAAATTTAAAATTCCAAAAATAAAATATAAAATTCTTTCAATAAGTAGTGACAATGTGAAAGAATTTTTTAAAAGATCTTCTAATGGCTTTTTTCGATCCAACCTACTCTGGATGAGAAACATTCTAGAAAGTTATGACTCACAAAAAGTGTTCAACGGAACAAATATCCCATTGAACCAGTTTTGGTTTGCAACCATCAGACCAAGATTGTTGGAAAAGTAATACCAACCCAACTGTTGGCTGTTGGCCATGACATCATATCATGAGTTCTCTTCTGGTCACATAATGTGCGGTCATGTTATATAACCGAAAAGAGTGTTCTTTTGAAGTGTTCTTGAGTGTGAGAAGAAAACTTAAAACAAGATCATGTGTTTAGATAAAATTTGTGAATTCTTTATCCCCCCCACCCCCCCAAAAAAGCACACATTTATTTTAAATAATATTATATTTTTTTCCTTCTTTGCAGTCGAGTCTTGATGAGGCAACAGATCCATGGGGTGTAAAAGTAGAAAGAGTTGAGATGTAAGTAGACACGAATGCTAGAATAGTACTCATTTCATCTTAACATTTTTATAACAGCACTAAAGGAACATGTATGCTCTTTGGAAAGTTAGCAGCCAGTCTATGATATTACAATATTTTTACAAAATGGTATCCTTTGATACACCTGGATTATGAATTTAAAGGTGATTGAGTTAAATGTGTGATTATCATCTTCCTCCAGTATATAATACAAAAATCTACCGAATTTTAAAAATAGATTAGAGCAGTGGTCTGTACGTCTGAACCTTATACAAATCCACAGTTTTGCACCTAGAGGTACTAAATATAGTATATTGAAGCTTTAGTACTTGGAGAATGTAGAGAACAACTTTCAAATTCGATTAAAAGTTGCTTTCATTAAAATTTACTGACATTAAAAAAACATTCTTGGAATGGCAACGATATTTTTTAATTACATCAAAATAAAACCAAAAGTTATTTTAGTGTCCCCCCCCCCCCCCTCCTTATTTTTCTGATTTTCTTTTTTATTTATGTATTACAATCGTCTGTCCAATTAGTGGTTAGAATTTTATTGTAATATTTCAATATATTTACTGTCAGTCGACTTCTGCGCATGTGTAATTTTAAAGCAATATTTTTGTTCTGCATCGTTTTGTTTTTTACTTTCAATTACCCATATGTTGCATATACAGGGTAATGAAAGTATAGCATTCGATCATAAAAAAAATTTCGATTTTTTAGCATTTCTCCACATTTTGGAACATCCTGATTTCAAAAAGTGATCTGCAAAAAATGTCTGTTTGTGTATATGTGTGTATAGGGTCAACATAACTCTCGAACAAATTAACCTATGATGTTGAAATTTGATGTGCGGGTTGGCGATAGCCATGGGACCTACCATTATGGTTTTCGTCCAAATCACACATGTTCATAAGATAGCTGCTATTGAAAAAATCATGTTTTTCAGTAATTGCTATGAAACGGCTCTAACGATTTTAATCAAAATCTCTGTTTAATAGCGTAAAAAGTTAAAAAGCGAATGCCTTCAACTCAGAGTTCAAAGTTTTTTTCTTCTCTCCTCAGTTTCACTTATAATAAAGGATAATATAAAGATAATCGAAAAGTATATCGCCAATATCACCATTTTGGCGAAGGTGTTTTTTTCTTTCTTTTCTTTTTTTTTCTAAGACAAACACAAGAATTATTTAAAAAAAATATTTCCAAACTAGCCATTTTATCCCAAATGAATGATAAAAATATAAAAACGCTAAATTATACCAATCGACATCAAAATTATAGTGTAATTGAAAGTTATGCGATGCTCCACACCCCTAGTAGAGAGATAAAATACAAAAATATTTGAAGATGAATATCCAAAGACACTCAAAGATTTCATAGATTCTTAAAGTGATATTTTGCTAAATCTATACACTTTCTTTAAATAACCACTCGTGTTGGCTGAATGCAAAGATATTGAACGCAAAAAACTAAAAATGAATATTCAGGATCATTCTTTTATTTTAGCTTTCACTTTTTGAAATTAACCTTATATTTGAGAAGTTGTTTCAGTAAACATAGACACAATGTTTAATCAAATGTTTTTGTCTCTTAGAAAGGACGTTCGTCTTCCTGTACAGCTGCAGCGAGCTATGGCAGCTGAAGCAGAGGCTGCTCGAGAAGCTCGAGCAAAGGTCAGTACAGAAATCATCCAAAGGAATATCTTTATTTTGTGAAAACTCTTAAGAATCTATATAGTGAATTATAAGCACTTTACCAAAGTTTACTTTGAAATATACTTTAAAAGATATATACTATGATAAAATGTTTGCTATCCTCTATAGACGTTCTTAAGAGTTTGTTTTGAGTAAATAAATTATTATGAATTTTCCAAATGGTTAGAAAAGTTTATCTAAATGATAGGTATACCAATTTTATATTTTATCAAGCAATTTATACAGCGGGTTTTAATCAAATATTAGAAAGAATATTGGCTTCGGTACCTACTTTTATATTTAAAAAATACAAATTTAAAACAGCACAATGACATTTAAGAAAATACATATCACATGAAATTATTCAGTACAATGTTTTGCAATGATGTACACAGGATGGGAATTTGAATACTGCTTGTGTGTGTGTGACTAGAGAAAGCACTCACTAAATATAATCTAAAGTGATGCATATTCAACATCAACATAAACGAAATTATATGTCAATTCAACATAAATTCAAAATACACCATCACCTAATAACTGATTAAAGCTCTGTAAATATATATATATTCAAAAATCTGCGTATTTGATATATCTACTAAAAAAAAAAAAAAAAAAAAAAAAAAAAATCTTGCCGTAAAGTTTAAAAGTTAATGTAGTATTCATTATACCCTTTCTACTTTACACATTTCTAACTTGAGAAGGAACAATTTTTTTTTAGGAACTTCAAGTGTACGGCACTAAATATTTTGTGGGTTAGATAGAATTTTTCATTGAACCACAAAAGCTATACGAGAGCTACACAAGTGCCCCATACACCATACAATCACTTTTAAAATTGATGTATTATTTTTACCAACTCTTAGTGAAAATCTAGAAAGACTAGATTCCCAATGGATCTCATTAGATCATTGGATTTTCATAGTGCCTGCCAGATAAATGCATACTATTTCTAACTTAGGTAGTTTTAGATTCAGATAGAAAATATTTTTCATCTAAATATGTTTCAAACTATCGAAGAATGTTTTTCTTTGTAAAAAAATAAATTTCTGACTTTTAGAAGCTCAATTTAATATACGTTTTCTTAATGATGTGTCTCGTGATGTAGGTGATCGCCGCAGAAGGAGAACAACGCGCCTCCCGTGCTCTAAAAGAGGCGGCTGAGGTGATTGCGGACTCGCCTGCCGCCCTTCAACTCCGCTACCTGCAGACACTCAACTCCATCGCAGCAGAGAAGAATTCCACAATCGTATTCCCTCTGCCTATGGAACTGTTCAGGGGCATGCAGAGGGCATAGCCTCCTACACACTCACACACCATCATCAATGAATAAAGGGAGTGTGACTTAATGCGAGTGGTTGGAGCGGTTATGACAGACTTGGTGGGCACCACGTTCGGCTTTTTTGTGTTTTTTCTTTTCCTAATGGCAGATAATTCGTCGAAAGATATTAACTGGAATTTATCTAAAAATATGATTATAAGTGATAAATACCTAATATTTGAATGTCTGAAAAGTATTTATTCGATATTCTTAACAAACTTAGCAATATTTTTAACATATTTTAAATTAATGCAATCCAAGATCCCTCTGCATTGACACCTTCCCAGCCAGTTTTGTGCCCACCGACAAACGGTTTCACCGCTGGTGATATACTTTGTTTGGAAACATGTTCATTTTTGTAAGGGGAGAGACTGTAGTTACGAAAAGTCAGCTTCATTCTTGTATATTGTTGAGGACGACATGAGTAAAACCGCAAATCTCGTCCGATTTGTGTTTGGTAAACATTGGGAGCGTGGATTTCGTTCCTAACTGTGGGTTCATAAAGAAATAGTCGATAAATCTCCTCTATCCGCTTGAGTGTAGCGCACATTTGTTCGTTTTTTGTAGGTCTGAACTGGATCGTTGTGTTTTCTAAAACTGTTCTTTGTTGACCTCTCAATCCCATCTCTTTGAAAGATATCTCAACGTGGAATTCGGAAAAACAGTACCATATCCTTTGTACCTCGAGTCCTTGACATTGTGAGGTCAAAAAGATATGAGTACTGTTCCTAAAGAAGATTTTCCTGGTAACTTTTCCCGCTTTTTTCCCTCGGTTTCTCGAAATGGATATACTGCATGGGTTGAAAAAAGTAGGTGTTTACTATAAAATCTATTGAATTACTACACTAATTTTTTTACACTTCCCACCATCTGTCTGCCAATTTGTTAATGGCTTTTGTACTCTAGAACAAAAACCAATATCTCTGCTACTTGAAAAATGGTTTTTAATTAAATAAAATTATCCAAGCTGTCCTATTGTAAGAAATGGGAACGTTGAAAACAACGTGAGAAACTTTGATTTAGAATCTAATTTGCCTCGGAGTAATCAATTGTAGAAGTTTTGCACAGGTCTACCTTATTATTACTTTTTTCTGTTTAAAGATTTCTTTCTAAATTATCAAGTATCGTTTCTGAAAATTTTGTTGCTTTCAAATTAAAATAAAACAGTAAAAACTTTGTAACACTTGGTTAGAAGCTTTATTATCTCATTTGGAGCAGCAACCCAATGTAATATATCCCCAGCGAGTCATGCTTTCGATGTTTAGAGTACAGGAATTCCTTGTCTGTGTATTGAAATCCATTTTGCCGTACTTTTTTAAACAACCTTTTATAACATCTCTCGCAGTGGCGTTCGAACGCCTCTTTAAGAATCTCAGTGCGGTGCTATCAATGTATTTCGTATTTTCCATAGATATAACGTGCTATGGGCTTTAGCTCAGAGAGAAAAGTATCATTTTTAGAAATAAAATAATTTTTTCAAGGTCATAATACTGGAAACTGATTGATTAAAAATATATTACTAGATTCAGAGCAAGTGAATCGTAGGTGGATTGAATTTTGTGAAAAATTAACTAGACTTTTACATATCCAATTGCTGATTTAGAATTACATAAAATGCTGAGATACTCTGACGAAAGGCTGAAAATTATAATGAGTGTCTGACACTCAAATCTTAATCTTAAGAAATGTCCGCTGAAAAGTAAATGATAGAAGCACTTCGTATTTCTCTGAGTATGTTTTGTGCTTTTCTAGAATTGGTATATTGATTTTTAAATTATCAAATTTAATGGGCAGCTATAAATATAATAAATGTCAATGTTCTTCTTGAAAATTTTAAATGAGATTGAGTCCAAGATGTACCCTCTATGTGAAAGGCTTACCAAACCATTATCAAATGTAAAATCTTTGAAAGCATTTTGGCAGTATAAAATAATGTTTCCAGTAATACAGAAGCTGTAATCCTTCATTGATGCATATCGCTGGGAAAGAACGCATTCTTAATCATTTTTCATAAATTATCTGTTTTATTATGGGCCCCGCTCAGTTCCTCCTTGCCCTTCTGCAGAAACCCTCCTGCACAGTACTAGAAGCAAAACATATTTTTTATGCTTTGAAAGTATATATAGTTTGAGAACATAGCATAAATAATTCATGCAAATTCAATTATTTTTGACTACGAATTGGCAATATGTAAAGAAATCGTTCAATCCCATGATTCCAATTATTTTTTTAATACTTTTCTGAAAAATTATAATTAATTAAAGATAAATGATCTCTTTATTCTCGACATATTAAGATAGTATATCCACCTTCATCTCAAATCACGACCGAAAAAAGGTGATACCTACTATTCAAAAAGTCAATCATTCACTCTTTGTTAAATAAGTATATAAAATTGTCAACTGAATATCCAAATATGTAAAAATTAGATGCTGCGTATTTTGTGGGATTTATTTCGTCACCAATGATTGATGTTTTGCCACTTGAATGACGATTATGAGAAAATTCATTAGAGATTATTCATTTTCATAGTATATATACATTTATATTTTCGGGAATGGCAACAGGAACTGAAAGGGACCAAATATGTACTAATGTGCCTTCTGCTATCTGCTTCTTCTCGTGTTTTGAGTTGAAATAAAAGATCATTCTGGGCTCAGTTGTTTATTTAATTTCTATAATTTGGTTACATTACATATAAAAGTAACACATCAAGGCTACGTTTTGTATTTAAAAGTATCGGAGTTGTAAAGAAAATTTATAATTTAATACCACATACGAAGTCTATTTTTTAAACATTAAATATGATTTACTAACAAAGCAGATGAAGGAGGTTGAAACTACCGATTCTGAATGGGGATAAATCTGATTTGTAAAGCAACAGATGTTAATAAGAATATATGTGACTGCATAATAAAGTTTACATATCTATATATTTAATAGGCGATACGTTTTTTGGGGTTAGTCCGTCAGCCTAAACTGCTCAACCAATTTCAATGATCAAGGTGTCATTTTAAAGGAAATAAGCTGTAGATTTGCCAAAACGTGCCAAAATAATTTATTAACACTTTATTAATTAGTTAAATTTCAATATTTTTCATCATTAAGCTACTACAAAGGCTCAATGATTTTGAATATATGATTGGCAACATCCTTAAGTATGTAAACAACAAACCGGCTGCTCAGGGGTTCAACCAACCAACCGTTAAGCTATCCTTACGTATGTAAACACCAAACCCGTTGCTAATTTTAAAGCTCTTTTTAAACTCTTCGTTTCAAAGTTGATTTTTTCTGTTTTTCTGAAGCATTTTTGTATTAGAGTAATTATTATTTTGAAGTATTTCTATCCAGAAAAACCAACCCAAGCGAGGTATTCAGGGGTTGGTGAGTGTAGCTAGCGTTGTTTTTTATCAGAATAAATAAAAGATATTGGGACTTCAATGTAAGGGCATAGCTAATGAAGTTTTAAGTCAGAATTTTGCCGGATAGTAATATTTAACTTTCTATTATGAAACTTGCAATTTGGGTGTTTTCTCTATTAAGCTTTACATTAAATTTATAAAAATTTGGTTACATTTTTTATGGCTGGCAAACCTATTCAAGCGCAGCAAGATGTTTTAACCACAAATTCGAGCGGCGGAGCCGCTCAATCCGAGCGCAGCGAGGCGTTTGGGGGTTGGCGAGCGTTAACGAGCAGGGGGCGAAGCCCCCTAGTATATATAAATATATAGAAAATTAAAAAGGATTACGTGCTTTGAAACCGGGAATTGAACTTAATGTCGACTCTAAAAAAAGATTTCATTACATATAAAATGTGGATGATTTGAAAAAGAATGACTCGAATTACAATTAGTATTCAAAATATTTGTCTCAGTTTGGAAACTATTTTGGATTACATTAACAGGCTGACCATTATTTTGAGTAGAATAATCTGAAACAGTCTAAGAACTACTTTGCATTACAGTAAAGGGTGCAGAGGGTAATTTTTCCGTACTACGCATTGTGGTTATACCGGCCAGAACGCAGTTTCATCAATTACAGTGTTATGATACAATAATCTCTATATATATATAAGGCAAAGCCCTCACTCACTGACTCACTCATCACTAATTCTCAAACTTCCCACATAGTCACAACTCTGAAAATCGGCACAAATATCAACAATGGTAAAAATAGAAAAAGTAAACTATTCCGATCTCGATTAACACACTTTAAGGGGTCGAAAAGGGGTTAAACATTCCAAACGGGGGACATTCGAAAATCCTACTTCCCACATAGTCACAACTCTGAAAATCGGCACAAATATCAACAATGGTAAAAATAGAAAAAGTAAACTATTCCGATCTCGATTAACACACTTTAAGGGGTCGAAAAGGGGTTAAACATTCCAAACGGGGGACATTCGAAAATCCTACTTCCCACATAGTCACAACTCTGAAAATCGGCACAAATATCAACAATGGTAAAAATAGAAAAAGTAAACTATTCCGATCTCGATTAACACACTTTAAGGGGTCGAAAAGGGGTTAAACGTTCCAAACGGGGGACATTCGAAAATCCTACTTCCCACATAGTCACAACTCTGAAAATCGGCACAAATATCAACAATGGTAAAAATAGAAAAAGTAAACTATTCCGATCTCGATTAACCCACTTTAAGGGGTCGAAAAGGGGTTAAACGTTCCAAACGAGGGACATTCGAATATCCTACTTCCCACATAGTCGTAACTTTGAAAATTGGCACAAATATCAACAATGGTAAAAATAGAAAAAGTAAACTATTCCGATCTCGATTAACCCACTTTAAGGGGTCGAAAAGGGGTTAAACGTTCCAAATGAGGGACATTCGAATATCCTACTTCCCATTTGGTCACAACTCTAAAAATTGGTACAAATATTAACAATAGTAAACATAGAAAAAGTAAGTTATTCCGATCTCGATTAACCCACTTTAAGGGGTGGAACAGGGGTTAAACGTTCCAAACGAGGGATATTCGAATGTCCTACTTCCCCTTTCGTCACAACTCTGAAATCTGGTGCAAGTATCAACAAAAACAAACGTATAAAAAGTAAGCTATTCCGATCTCTATTTACCCACTCTAAGAGGTCAAAAAGAGGTTAAACGTTCCAAACGAGGGATATTCGAATGTACCACTTCCCATATGGTCACAACTCTAAAAATTGGTACAAATGTCAACAATGGTAAACATAGAAAAAGTAAGCTATTCCGATCTCGATTAACCCACTTTAAGAGGTCAAAAAGGGGTTAAACGTTCCAAACGAGCGATATATTCGAATGTCCTACTTCTCATATTTTCACAATTCTGAAAACTGGTGTGAATGTCAATAAAGACAAACGCAGAAAAAGTAAACTATTCCGATCTCCCGTGGATCAAGGGGTGGAAAAGGGGTTAAACGTTCCAAACGAGGAATATTCGAATGTACCACTTCCCATATGGTCACAACTCGGAAATTTGGTACAAATGTCAAAAAAGATTAAACATAGAAAAAGTAATCTATTCTGTTCTCGATTAACCAACTTTAAGGGGTCGAAAAGGGGTTAAATGTTCCAAACGAGGGATATCCGAATATTCCTCTTCCAATGTAGTCATTTTTCTGATATTTTTTTGCAAATGTTAAAAAAATAAGTCATTCCAATATCGATTAACGAATTTTTAAGGGATGAAAAGACGACGCAACATTGAAAATATACGAGGATTAACTTAATGTCTAATTAACTTAAATCCAATACAGCTACTACTTTGAAATTTAGAATTAAGAGCAAACATAAACACAATAAACTATTCCAGTTTACTATTCACAATTATAAATTTCGTTTAAAATGTCAACAAAGGAAAGTTCCTATTTTGATAAATCAATTTGTCGGGATCGAAATGGGAGCAAACGTCTGAAGTGTAGAATACATGGATGTCTTTTGATCGCTAAAATGCTAATGGTAAAATTTCGTAGCGCAGCACGGGTATTCAGCTAGTCTTATTTAAAACAACTTAATGATAAAAAATAATTAAAACCTTAATAAACATTCAATTTGAAAACAACAAATATAGGAACTCAATCGTGTGATGATGTCGAGTCGAGACATTTTTGGAACACAATGCACAAACGTCGGCGGTCATGCACATGACACACCGAAAAGCGAAATTTAAAGGTAGATAAAAGGGCAGAACAGTTGTCGATTGGATGAAGATTGTAGACAAAATCACTGGCTATACTAAACTTCAACTTAACTAGACATCACTTAGACGGTAGATCGTCACAGTGCTCATAGGTATTTAATCCATTTTGGCGGCGTGAAAGCATAATGTTCGCCAAACCACAACCCTATAGAGAACAAAAGGCTATAAGGTTTGGCGAGAATTATGTATTCACTCCGCCAAAATGGATTAAATACCTATGAGCACTGTGACGATCTATCGTCTAAGTGATGTCTAGTTAAGTTGAAGTTTAGTATAGCAATCTGTAAGAGGGCCTCATTGCCTCAGACAATGATCTGTAGGACAGTCTCGGCGGCCATGCTGGCTCAAAGGGTGATGGAGCCAGGGTGGGAACGCAGGCGGTTGGAAGTACCTGGAGGATCAACAGTTCGGACAGAAAGCTATGGCAAGCATAGCTCCTGCACCGGGTTTGAAACAATATATATCGAACATGGAGCCTGGAACCACACCTGAAGACTCAAGAGTGTATACTAGGGTGGTTAAAAAAAAAAAAAAAAAAAAAAATAATAATAATAATAATAATAATATTGTGAAAGTTATTTAAGTTGTGCTATGGGCCTTTATGTTCCATAAAGGTTTCCCTCTTCAACAGACTTAAAACCGTTTGAAAAAGAATTGCACAAATAAACTTTTAGGTTTTAGAACTGAAAAAAGACGTTAAAAATTTTAAAGTTTCAACTGTAGCCTTTCTTTCATCTGTGGATAAATTTATGATAATTAGAGATGATAATAAAGAGATAATCAAGTTGACAGTAATCGTTTTGGGCAATATACCAGAGAAAATCAATTGGAGAGCAGTTTCATCAATTTGTCACGCATGGTGGATGGATAAACTCCTATGCATTTTTAAATCGTTTTGTTCAGAGATCAGCAAGAGACTTTCCGTATAACTAACAGAGATAAGAAATGAAAATCCAGCGATTTGTACAGTTTGGTGCTCTTTTGCATAGTAAAACATGGGTAGAAGACCCACTTGTTTCTGAAGACTCTGAAGGTGACCTGAACTTGGGTAAAACATTAAAAAGTATGAGATAATCGATTATAAAGTTGGAAATGCAGCTAGAAAAGTTTTGAAAAATATCATATGGTATCTTTCAGATTGATTGTTTGCTTTGTTCATATTTTCACCCAAAGAAAATTTAAAAAGTATTGCCAGATATAAATAACTCAAAAGATTCCAAAAATATAAGAGGGTACAAGCTATTAAAAAAATTGAAAGATGTCAGTCTTGGCGGTTTTGAGACAAAAAGAACTCTTGATATTGTTGCACAAATTGTCTGTATATAGTGTAAATAATGACGTATTATTTTAAAATTCTATTGTAATTTATATTTTACCTTCTTATTTTATTTATTAACAGCGATTATACAGGTTAGAAAAAGGTGCCAACACCTAAAGCAATCGAGAAATTTTGAGATGTTTCTTTTTCGACGAATTGGCTGGAAATTTCGGGAATGTTCTCTCGCGCCAAGTATAAATAAGACTGGAGATCGGGAAAGTTTTCAGATTGACTTCGGACTTAAATGAAAGCTGATCGCTTTGTTTACCTATTGGAGTGAGCTTGTATAATCGCTGTATTCGAAGTTGTTTTTGTTGAAGCTTGTGTTGAAGCTGGAGAGTGATTACACTGTTGTCTTTAAATAACTTTTGTGATATATTGAAGAGAGAATAAACATTTTTATACCGTAAAAACTGCCCTCTCATTGCCTCTGTGGAAAAATTCATAACAGTGGTGTCAGAAGTGGGATTTTGTCATCTTGAATGCAGACTACTAGAGGAATGATGGAAGACTGCCATGATTCGTATATGCAGGAGTACTAATTACGCATGTATAATATAAGCAATAAATTTAGTGTCAAGCATTTACAGAACACCCCGCAATTAACACAAGTTCTTTAGTTCAGAAACCAGTTTATTCAGCAGTTAAGTATATGGTAGCAAACACATTTCCTCTAAACGCTCACCACATGTGTGAGGTTGAAATCCAAAATAACAAATATTTAAAACAACCAAAAGCAATAATTAAAAGTTAAATATATCATAACTAGACTTTCCTAGCTGGCTGAGTACAGAGTGAATAAAAGAGCCACTTACTGCTCATTGCTCTGGAACGGGCGGTCACCGCTTGCTAGCATCTTAATCTCCAATCTCCGGTATAAGAACTTTTCTTTTCTCAGAGGTCAAGCAACCCACTCCTTCTCTCTTCCAAACCTCAGGGCTAGATGATCTCCCTTCTTCCCCTTGCAGCTTCCAAAAACCCCTCTTCAATTCCAACCCCCACGCGCAACATAAGTAAAGAAGTCAGCCCGCTCATTCGTGCAATTCTCATTGACGTAGTCTAAAGTGTCAAAAGAGGCGGGCTATGATTGTTACACCAGGAGGTTTCCTTAATTATATCATACTAAATGTCATAATGAAAACTAGGGATGGAACGGATGTGAGTTTTGCCGGATACCGGATTTCGGATATCCGGGTTACCATGTCTACCGGATACGGATATCCGAAACGGATTTCACCGGATATCCGGCCGGATATTCGGTCTATATACTAAAAACGATAGTTATACGATATGCTATATGAAAAAAATGGTCATGATATGAAGTATCAAGTAAATTATAATTAGTGGTTAGCGCACTGCACTGCATGCCACAAGTCCATGGTTTGATTCGCGAACTGGGAAAGCTGTTTATACCTGAAGCCTTAGCTGTTACCTTAGCTGTTTATACCTGAAAGAAATAAACTGAGGAGGACCATGCATGCTTGGGATCTAAACACTGGGGTTCGGCGTCAGAATGACCATCTGACCGGAACATCTGCTATGTGACACACAAATGCAACAGTCAAGAAAGCTGAGCTGGGCCCAGCAGGCCTTGGTCCACACGGGCTGTCACGCCACTGAGTTAATTTTTTTATTTAAACTTTAGTTGGTGAAACGATGTTTTAGTGATGCCAATACCTACACTTGCTGAACAATTTTGAAACTTCATCACCATTTTGTTTGTGTGTTACTTAAAATTGTACCAAACATTCTGCAATGTGATGAAAATATTTCAGAAATACGTTTGTAAATTGTTACTCAACTTCTTCTTACCTTGTATCATGTAATGTAAACATAAGATAATCTTCAAGTCTGCATAAATATCCCATATTGCTTTTACCCGAAAAACACACAGCAGGGTGATAACAAACAAAATTAGTACTTACATATATTTGTGGTTAAGGCTTTTGCTTTAGGGTCATCTAAACTCCACAATTCTGGTACATATAATGTCGATTCCAATGTTGTCTGCGTGCATTTCTTGTTTTGATGAATTGTTTTTTCTTGTTCATCAATATTTGATGCATTTAGTGAGTCTTTTAAGCTACGGTGAATTTCCTTATGCACACTCATTAAATAGTTCCATAAGGGTGGAAAAGGATTTTGGGCTTTTGCCGCGCACAATATATTTTTTTAACGATTCTGTGGAGCAAGTAACATAGAGGGCTTTGCTTTCGTCATTTCCATTAATTTTAAAATACTTCCAAATAGGTGATTTTAAATGAACCATTATTAAAAATTATAAATTGGATTGTAATTGGAGAAAACTATGATTCAAGACATTCTAGAGAGCTAAATATAATTCCACATTGTGGCGCTGCGTTAAAGACCTAAAAATTACAATATTTCATTTTACGTCAGAAAAAATATACCAGCTTTCAACTTCTGCCAATGAAAAATCAGAAATTAGACCATACCATTCACAGTATGAAGGGGTAGGGTATTATCGTCGATAGAACAAAAAAAAAAAAAAAACATTGAAAAGTGCGCATTGGCTATTTTATTGCTTTTTACTCGCTAGCAAATGTCAGAAATAAAGGAGGAAGTGGGAAGACTTATGTTATGGAAAAAAAGTACTATTAGTATTTCGGTTCGTGTTTTACGGAGAAGCATTCAAGTATAACATCTGGAATTAATCAGATCATAAACTTGGAATGAAAAGAACATATTGCAAAACACGTATGAAGGATGAGTATGGAAAAAGATTGGAGGAATCGTTTATGTTTATCAACTCAGCGCCAATAATACGCAATTATGTTGCAATTTATGTCCAAGAAGAAAAAAATTAAAAAAAAAGTGTAGGATGCGGTGTCCGCTTTGTCCGAAAAAGATCATTATTTTTTGCAAAAAATTATTTCTTGTGGATACCTGGTGGCCGGATATATAGCCGGATATCCGAATGAAATTATCGGATGTCCGGTATTTCAAATTGGATATCCGACGGGGTTTCGGATATTGAAAAATCAGCCGGATATGCCGGATATCGGATATTTGCCGGATATCCTTTCCATCCCTAATGAAAACACCTTATGACAAAGACCAAATGAAGCAATTAATGGAAATGATTGCCGGAATGAAATCCCGCCAAGAAACGACTAACGACGAACTTTTCACCACAATTACCGCTGGTCAAGCTCGTCAAGAATCTACAAATGCGAAATTCACTGCCGCGATTACGGGTGACATTAAAGCTTTAACTGCCAAAAAAGAATCGACTACTGCGTCCGTTGACGGATTTATAGAGCGCACGGAAAATGTCCTTCTGTCAATGAAGGCTGATATTTCGGATGTCAAAGAATATCTTGTGACTGTGAGAAACGAAATTGAAAAAAAGGTTTCCATCGTGAGGGAGGAAGTTAATGGAAAATTTGACTGCTTGGAGGAAAGAATTCGATTAATTGAAAATAAAAGATCTGAAGCAGCAACAGTTTTGCTCCCGGGAGAGGTTTCCGTTCCCGTTATTACACCACGTCCCAACATCAAGGCTTCAACTTTCGATGGGAAGTCGGCTTGGAGCGTTTATCGAACTCAGTTCGGTATGATAGCCACTGCTAATGGATGGGACGATACTTCGAAAGCTTTCCATCTCGCAGCATCTCTTCGAGGTGAAGCTGCTGACATTTTACAGACACTACCTGAAGAGAAGCGGGGAGAATTCGTGGCGCTGGCAAGTGCGTTGGAGTTAAGGTTTGGTGAGCAGCATCTTAAGGATTACAACAGACTGCAATTGAAAGTGAGACAGCAGAAGGCCAATGAAACTCTTCAAGAATTGGCGTCAGTGTTGAGAATCGAGCATTCAACTTGTATTGTGTTCAGTTGAGTGGCATCACTAATTTTAGTGTTAATATGTTTAATGTATCTGATGGCAACACTTTCTACTTCCCTTTTTGAATAAATTTATGTCCACAGTAAAACGTATACTGTTCTTCTCTCCTTTTTTCTACCGTTTAAATCCTAAATTCAAATTAGCTATAACTTTATTTCGATAATTTTACAACAGGTTATGGGTTACGGCGAGGTTTAACTGCGTAAATGAAGTAACGATGGCTATGACGACGTACTTGAATAACGGATTTTGACTTCGAAGTTTTGATTTCGGATTTTGACTGTACCATTTATGCTGAACTGTGTGTAGGTAGTCGACATGTACCGATAGCTTTTTTTCCCGCATACTTTGGTAAATAACGGCGTAATATGGAAATTAAAAACTTTGTTCAATGCACCAAGTTGGAAGGTTGATCCAACTGGATTGATTGGAAATTTGAAGTGAACTCTTTGTTCGTGCTCAATGATTGTACCTCAATCGTGGATGGTTCCCTTGTCGAGCCAGCAGCACCGGAAGCAGACGCTGAAGAAAAGACAATACGCGACTACAACCAAGCTGTTAAAACGTATACAAAGGCGAATGCGAAAGCTGCTGTGATCATCCGCACAAATGTATCAGCAAAGGTGTTAAATTTGATCCGTATGCATGGTAATTCTGCAAGAGCGATATGGGTGGAATTGTTAAACAATTTTGAAAAAGTGTCAAGCGTCAAATTGGACACTCTTCTACAACAGTTTTTCAATTTCCGGATCGAGAAAGACGAAGATCTAATGCATTCACTCGCACGTTTGTGTACACTGTGGGTGGATCTCCAACGTGAACAAGAGTTAAGTGGCGAAGGAAAAATGCCACAGAATCTCCTAGCACCACGCATCTTATCTATTCTTCCTGATGATGAATATCGTGAGTTCAAATCACAGTGGGACTCGACGCCAAGTACAGAAAAGTCACCAGAAAAACTTATCGAACAGATCAACATGAGACTGCAAAGAAGAAATCAGGAGCATAGAGACGATACTACGACGTACGTTGCAAATGCTAAATATAGTGCAAACCATAATGGAAAGAAATGGAAGAAGATTGGAAAAAGGCCTCAGGTGGTGAGTCAATCTCAACTCTTAACAACAAATAATGCCAAAACGATCAATAAATTTAGCAAGGCCAGTGATGGTGCGAAAGGTTTTAATGGCATCTGTTTTCGTTGTAATAAACCTGGGCACATTGGAAAGTTTTGTCCAGATTTCCCTGACAAGCCAACTACGAGGGTGGTAAAGCAGAAACATTCTTTGCAAATACTCAATGCAGTGTATTTGCTTGTCAAGAAGACGATAGTGGCCGAAATGTGTGGATTAAAGACGACGGAGCTACAGCACACATTACGAATTCCATAGAATACTTTAAGACGTACCGTCATTTTGATAAACAAGTAGAAATCACAGTTGGTAACAAGCAGACAATACCAGCATATGGTTGTGGTGACATTGACATGTGCGCGACGGTTGGAACTGTACAAAAATCTATTGAGCTCAGTGATGTATTGTATGCACCAGACATCGGCAAGAATTTGTTATCGGCTTCTAAGGTAATAAAGCGAGGAATCTCGAACTTCGGAGATTCAGATGACATGATTTGTCGTTTCTTCTGCAAGGAGACTCCGTATAATGTACTTTTAGAGGCTCCATGCTCATCGAATGGACTCTTTGAACTACGTGCAAAACCGATCAAGCCGCAAGGGGGCTCTGCTGCTACAGCTTACTTGGTTCATAGGGAAATAACTCCTTTTCCTGATACGGCAATGACGACGACGACAAAGCTGCCGTTATCACTTTGGCATCGACGGCTTGGGCACCAGGGAGTACAGTACGTGAAGCAGTACCTGCGTCAGAATGGAATCGATTTCATCGACGATCGGCTGTTTTGCGAGTCATGTACATATGGTAAACAAAGTCGACGAACATTCAAATCAAAACGATTCAAGACAAAAAGGTCTGGTGAGATCATACATGCAGACCTGCTCGAATCTCCAATCTTGTCAAGAGGTGGAAAGAAGTACATGTTAGTGCTTAAGGACGATTATTCAAAATTTCGAAGTGTAGAATTTCTGAGACATAAAGACGAGTCGGTGGATAAAATCAAGCAGTTTCTTGCTCGAGCCAACAAGGATGGTATAAATGTAAAAGAACTGGTCACAGACGGTGGTCGTGAGTTCGACAATGCTACATTGCTGAAACTGACTGAGGATACAGGTATCAAGTTGAAAATCATCATGCCTTATACGCCAGAGCAAAACGGTTTGGTTGAAAGAGATAATCGTACAATAATGGATGCAGTTCGCACTATGCTCAAGGATGCAGGCCTACCACATTTTTTGTGGGCAGAAGCAGCGTCTACAGCTGTTTACATTTTGAACCGTACTGGGCCAAGCAAAACCACAGGAAAATCTCCTTTTGAGGAATGGTTTGGACGCAAGCCGGAAATCAACAGGATTCGAGTGTTTGGATCAACTGCATTTGTACATGTACCAAATGTCAACAGAGGTAAACTGGATGATAAGGCTATAAAGGGCTACTTAGTTGGTTATTGTGATGACGATGGGTATCGTGTTTTCATACCATCAAAGAATGACACGGTAAAGAGTGCCAACGTAGTATTCAATGAACAGCAAACTGGTCCTACTTCCCAGTCTTTGAAAGTGACATCTAATACAAATCCATCAAGTGGTATGGAGTTTGAAATTTTTAATACACCCGATGATGCAGTTACGCAGGAGGCTGGTGAACTTTGCAGTAATGAAGACGAACCAATAGAGATGACGACGCATGCATTACGAGATCGTTCAACTATCCAACGTCCTGTCAGATTTGACGACTACGAAGTGTACAGCAGCATTTTGGAGTTGGAAGAGCCCAAAACATATGATGAAGCGACAAAGTCTTCTGCATATGCCGACTGGAAACGAGCCACGGGCGAAGAGATGACTTCGCTTGCCAAACATAAAACGTGGCAGCTTGTTGAGGCACCTAAAGGACGGAAAATCCTTGACAATCGCTGGGTTTACAGGGTAAAGACAAATCCAGATGGTTCATTTGAGAGATTCCAGGCTCGCTTAGTAGCAAAAGGGTATACGCAGACGGCGGATATCGACTATGGAGAAACATTCAACCCAGTGTACCGCTACGACACTATTCGAGCTGTAATTGCAACGGCAGCCAAGGAAAGTCTAAAGTTATTTCAACTTGACGTGGAGACGGCGTTCCTTTATGGTGACCTGACTGAGGAGATCTTTATGCGCCAACCCGAAGGATACGATGACGGAAGTGGGCGTGTGTGTAAATTGCTCCGACCTTTGTACGGCTTGAAATAAGCTGGACGATGTTTCAATGCCAAGTTTACTGATTTGCTAAAGAAACTTGGCATGATCCAAAGTAAATCCGATCACTGCCTGTTCATACGCAATGATTATGGACAAAAGATGCTGATGGCGATTTATGTTGATGATGGCATTGTTGCTGTTCAGGACGAAGCAGCATTCTTCACATTTATTGACGAGCTCAAGCAACATTTCAGCATTAGAGTGACGACATTGAATTGTTTTCTTGGTTTGCAAGTTGAACAGTTGAAGGACGGCTCATTCTTCTTGCACCAAGAAGCATTTACAAGAAAGATGTTGGAACGGTTTGGAGATTCCAAGGCATCACACATCCCAGTGAAGAAGTCGAGTCTCAAGGTAGACTATGGTCAGCCAAATGATGATGGCATGATCAAGATCAAGGAGGCGAAGCCTCTTAGCAATGAGATTCCATACTGATCAGCAGTTGGCAGTTTGCTTTATTTGGCTATGGGGTCAGGACCAGATATTGCTTACGCGGTGAGTTTGGTGTCTCGTAAGTTGGACAACCCCACAGAGACTGATTGGGAAATTGTGCGAACAACATTTAGATACCTTTGCAATACCATTGGACACGGCATTGTGTACAATAATGAAGATGACACAAGCCTGATGTTATTTAGTGATGCAGATAACAACAGCTGTGCAGAAACACGCAGGTCTCGCACAGGAGTAGTTTCTTTCTATGGTGGAGGTACAATTACATGGCGAAGCAAGCTACAGGAGGCCATATCCAATTCAACGACAGAAGCAGAGTTTATGGCAGCAGCTGAAGCCACAAAAGACCTTTTATGGTTGAAGCGTTTGTTTAATGAGATAGCCCACAATGTCTCATTACCAATCCTGAAAGTTGATAATCAGAGTACTATTAAGTACATCAAAAATCCGATGTTCCACGCACCCACAAAGCACATCGACCAAAGATACAAATTTGTCCAAGATGAGTTCTCAAAGGGTCACTTTGAATTAGGCTATGTCAGAAGTGAGGAACAGCGAGTAGACATTTTGACGAAGGCCCTTCCAGCACCTCAGTTTCATTCTCAAAAGAAGTTGCTCGGTGTGAAGGCATTCAACATGTATAAGTGACAGTTTAAACTATGTATGTCTATTTTCATGCTCGAAGGAGGCTGTTGAGAATCGAGCATTCAACTTGTATTGTGTTCAGTTGAGTGGCATCACTAATTTTCGTGTTAATATGTTTAATGTATCTGATGGCAACACTTTCCACTTCCCTTTTTGAATAAATTTATGTCCACAGTAAGACGTATACTGTTCTTCTCTCCTTTTTTCTACCGTTTAAATCCTAAATTCAAATTAGCTATAACTTTATTTCGATAATTTTACAACAGTCAGATATAGAAAGACTGTCACTCCTCGCTTTCCCAGACTGTCCCTCGGACGTACGAGATAATCTGTCTCTTCAGTGTTTTGTGGATGCCGTCAAAGATCCCGATATACAGCAAGCTACCAGGATATCAGACAACAAAGATCTGAAGTCCACCCTCGTCTATGTCATGAGAGTAGAAGCAGCACAGCAAGCTTCTAGAAAAGATCGACGTTTCGTACGTGGAGCACTGACAGACGATTTCTCTGAACTTTTCACGAGGAAGTTTCAAAAACTGGAAAACAAGGTGGAGAGAATTATGAGAAGTAATCCTGCCTCGAGGGATCGAAAAACTAGAGTGGTTTGTTGTCTCTGCAACCGGGAAGGACATTTTAGGCGCAGTTGCCCGGACTTGGACAAAAGAGGGGATAACACCACCTCCGAGCCCCAGCAGTTAAACTAGAAAGCGGCCATCTCGCGGGGCGGAGGTTGCCGTGTAGTGAAGATGGTGCCCCACTCAGCCTCTATCACATCTCATCCCTTCAAGGAGGAAAGCATGGTTTATTCGTGGAGGGCGAGATTAACGGGACTCCCTATCGTCTAATAGTTGATTCGGGAGCTATTGTAACCATCGTACGGACGGATGTAGCCCGGCGGCATTTTGGCATTCCTCACTTTGATTCAAACCACACAAGGGAATGAGAGTGCGCCATTGGTCAATCTTCCTGTCAGTCTGGGAAGAAGTTAACGCCCACACAAAATGGCGGCTGCATGCTGAACGGAAAGTTTAGAGTAATAACAGAGATTTCTTATTTTCTTCGTTTGTTTTTGAAAATATGATTAGAAAAAAAAGGAAGATGTTGTTTTCAGTACAAGCAACGTCAAATCATTGTATGAAAAAAAAAAATCCTGGGTGGACGATTTTTACAGTATTACGAAGTGCTGCATTCGACGAAGCCATATTCTTATTAAATGGGAAAGGTTATGTTTGCTGATATTTCTTACTAACGTAGCTTTTTTAATGAAGTTTGGTGATTTTATAGTCGCACTAAGTTAGTTTGTGACTTCAAAACTGTAATATACTTATAAATAATCGTAAAACTGATATTTAATAATAATTAATTGAAAATTTGAATGGTGGTGCCATCTATATCAAAATTTAGCAAATCCCAATTTAGCTTTTAGGAAATATTTTTACCATCTAAGAGTCGTGATAATTAATATTCAGTGAAAACGTTTTATGTGAAAAAATATTAGTATAATTAATATAGTCGAACTAAATTATATTTATATTTTATTTTTTACTTATAGTTAAATTATAGAATAGACATGCTTATAATTTCTATAATTTCATCTATCATAAAATAGATAAATATAAATTAACTGTCATAACTTATGTTCACAGAAAAATATTTCTTATTTAATACAAGACAATATTAAAAAAGCTCAATATTTATTAACATTTATTATTATTATAAAAATGGAACAGATGTAGTATATAGGAGATTGGGCGATATTTTTTATTTGGTAATAGCAAAAAGGGTCAAAATCAAAATACAAATAATAATGGAATAAGGTTAAAATATTAATAATAATTAAATTAAAATACTAATATTAATAAGGTTAAAATATTATTAATAATTAAATTAAAATACAAATAGTAATAAAATTAAAATAACACTGAAATTAAGTTAAAATGCAAATAATATAAAGTATCAATTAAAAATAAAACTTAAATCTGTTTCCAGAAACGGCATTTATCCGGAAAAAAAATAACACCTATGTAAAATCATGTCGAAGAAATGTCATATTCTGCATCTGTGCCATAAAAATTATTATAGCAAAAAGGCTCTAAACAATTTATGCGTCGCATTGATTCTGTCATTTATTCAGAAATATTTTAATTTCTTCCTTATAATGGCAGCAAACAAATTACTATTAATAAAATAATAAGAATAATAATTGATAAATTCAAAAGTAGCATTCGAGTTTCTGAGTCATCCAAATTTTTCTTTTACGTCTAAATGTTAAAAAAAAAAAAAAAAAAAAAAAAAAAAAAAATTAAACTTAGTTTCAAAATTATATTCCAGCTGCATAATTTTCCTTGATAAATATCCAAAATTTATACTTTGTTGTTAAAAGCAGTTAATTCGATTCAATTGGAGTAAAACATTAATCAGGAATAAAATTATCATTTATAAAACATTCGCCATTTAAAAATCAGTTCCTAAACTCAAGATTTAAAACATGCGTCTAATTCTCTGTGTCAACACAGTAAACATTGTCAGGTGTTTAGCGGCTTCCATGAAAGCAACGTATCAGCCAATGGCGCACTCTCATTCCTTTCTGTGGTTTGAATCAAAGTGAGGTATGCTTAAATGCAGCCCGGCGCCTGGATTGCCAACCTCACTACACGGCGCCTTCAGTTTCGCTACAGACTGTGACTGGTGACAAAATTTCTGTACATGGGAAATTGAAAGTCAACATCTCATTTGGATTTAACACCTATACTCACACCGTTTATGTTGCTGAAATCTTGGACCCATGTATTCTCGGGCTGGATTTTCTAAAGAAAAATGGTATCACTTTGAATTTCGAGAAAGGCGAGCTTCAAACAGGGAAAGAAGAAGTTCCACTGTTCGGGTTGAACTCGGAAGAGCCGTGTGCATATCGAATAATAGCTCTTGAAGACATCACCATCCCCTCCATGACAGATTTGGTTGTAAAGGGTTCAGCAGAGCTCCCGAAGGCCTTCCGATTTGGAGTAACGGATTTCCCATCATCGAATAGCGTCTCGAAAGGAGTGCTAGTAGGAGCGTCGCTTGTGGATCTCTCTCAAGAGGTGGTGCATGTGAGAATGGCCAACATCGATGATGCTAAGAGAGTTATCAAGAAAGGAGAAGAAATTGCCACTTGCACACCTGTTACAAGCATCGAACGAGGATCGAAGAAGCTTCCGACCGCACCATCCACAGATTTAGTGGACCATCTTCTCGAGGACTCCCGGTTGGAAAGAAGTCAAGAGAAGATTGTCGGAAACCTTATAAAAGAATTTCAAGACATTTTCTCCATGTCATCGAAAGATGTAGGAAGAACAAAGCTTACTCACCATCGAATCGACACTGGAACCCATTTACTTATTAAACAACATCCTCGAAGACTTCCTTTCGCAAAACAAGAGGAGGTCGGGAAACTGTTACATGAAATGGAAGATAATAGAGTTATCGAACCCTTCTCAAGTACATGGGTCTCTCCAATCGTACTCGTTCGAAAGAAGGATGGTTCCATCAGGTTTTGTGTGGATTACCGGAAGCTGAACGAAATTACGAAAAAGGACAGCTACCCTCTGCCAAGAATTGATGACACTTTGGACACTCTATCGGGGAACCAGTGGTTTTCGACTTTGGATTTCAAGAGTGGATATTGGCAAGTGGAGATACATCCCGACGATCGTGAGAAGACTGCCTTCACTACCGAACAAGGATTATGGCAGTTTCAAGTGATGCCGTTTG
Organism: Linyphia triangularis; assembly: GCA_963978545.1. Lineage (NCBI taxonomy): Eukaryota > Metazoa > Arthropoda > Arachnida > Araneae > Linyphiidae > Linyphia > Linyphia triangularis. The sequence goes on along the minus strand of OZ021726.1, from coordinate 46,052,030 downwards.
GCTTATGTAATGCCCCGGCTACGTTCGAGCGACTAATGGAGACTGTGCTTAGAGTACTCCCCTACGAAACCTGTCTAGTGTATTTGGACGATATCATTATCACCGGACGGAGTTTTGATGAACACTTGCAAAACGTAATGAACGTGTTCTTGAAGCTTAGGAAAGCCCACTTGAAACTTAGCCCATCAAAGTGTAAGCTCTTTCAGCGAAAAGTCAGCTATATTGGACACATCATCTCATCCGATGGAGTGAGCACTGACCCAGCCAAGATCCATGTTGTGCAAATTTGGTCTCGGCCGCAAGATGTTCATCAATTGTGAAGCTTCCTAGGCCTGTGCGCATATTACTCTAAATTTGTGAAGGGTTTCTCCAAGATCACCAGAACCCTGCATCGATTAACGGAGAGCAAGCAGAAATTCCTGTGGACTGCCGACTGTGACGACTCCTTCAATCAACTGAAGACCGCTTTAACATCCGCTTCTGTTTTGGCTTTTCCCGATGTTTTCCCGATGACTTTATTCTGGATACAGATGCCAACAATGAGGGAGTGGGCGCCGTTCTTTCCCAGGAAATTGAAGGACAGGAGAAATTCATCTCTTATTTTAGTAAGAGCCTGTCAAGATCCTAGCGGAACTACTGCGTCACAAGAAAGGAGTTACTGGCAATAGTAAAGGCCGTTGAACACTTTCATCCTTACTTGTACGGCCGAAAATTCCTTTTAAGAACTGATCATGAGTCTCTGAATTGGTTGCTAAATTTCAAGAATACAGAGGGGCAAATAGCAAGGTGGATTCAGCGCCTACAGGAATACGACACGGATATCCGTCACAGAAAAGGAACGTTCCATGGGAATGCAGACGCTCTTTCTAGAAGACCATGACCGGAGAACTGTCGATTTTGTTCCAATGCCGAGTCTAAGTTTGGGGTTAACGCATCGACCGTTCGGAAAATAACTACCAAGTCAATTACTTCAGATGTGGATCCTTGGAGTGACCAGAATGTTCGAAAGAGTCAGGTTGAAGATCAATACTTGAAACCTCTAATTGAGTTCATGGAAGCAGCTACCGGAAAACCCAGTTGGCAGGAAATTGCACGCTATACCCTAACAGTGAAGAGATATTGGGCTATGTGGGACTCTTTGCACTTAAAGAATGGAGTACTCTACCGTCGATGGAAGTCCGTTGAGGGCAAAAGCTTCCGGTGGCAATTATTCCTTCCAAGTTCTAAAGTTACCAACGTTCTATGAGGAACTTCATAGCAGTTCTACTGGAGTACATTTTGGAGTCATGAAAACTCTTCAGAAAGCCATGGAGAGATTCTTCTGGGACAAAGCAAAGTCTGACATGGAGAAGTGGGGGAAATCCTGCGATGCATGCAATTCGCGAAAGGGACCGAAGACCCGAACTCGTGGAAAGTTGCAACTTCACAACGTAGGAGCACCATTCGAAAGAATTGCTTTGGACGTCTTAGGTCCCCTACCTCACTCAACTAATGGCAACAAATACATCCTAGTTGTCATGGACTACTTTAGCAAGTGGCCAGAAGCGTACGCGATTCCGGACCAGGAAGCCACAACCATAGCAGAAATCCTCGTGCAGAATTGGATCTCCCGATTTGGCGTACCCCTGCTGACACATTCTGACCAGGGGACGAACTTGAACTCTGCCGTCTTCACTGGGCTGTGTGACTTGCTTGACATGGAAAAGACTCGTACAACTAACCTGCACCCACAATCCGATGGAATGGTCGAATGGTTTAATAGAACAATTCTGAATCATCTCTCTTTGTTTGTTTCCAAGAACCAGCAAGATTGGGATCAGAAACTTCCACTGTTCCTTTTGGCCTACAGAAGTGCTACTCACGAGACCACCGGATATACACCATCTCAAATGATTTTTGGAAGAGACCTTAGACTACCCTGTGGCCTCCTCTTTGGACGACCACTAGACACTCCTTCCTCGCCTGTCCAGTATCTAGATGATCTCCAGACACGTTTGGAAGCCATACATCGGTTCGCCAGAGAGAGAATCAACATCATGACGGAGCGCATGAAGATCCGGTACGATGCCAAGGCCACGGACCGTTCATTCCAGAAAGGTGACAAGGTGTGGTTATGGAACCCTAAACGTCAGAAAGGACTGTCCCCTAAGCTCCAGACAAACTGGGAAGGGCCGTATGTGGTCCTTAAGAAAATCAACGACGTCGTGGTGAGGATTCAACGGACATCTCCCTGTAAACCTAGAGCTGTACATTACAATAGGCTAGCCCCATATTATGGTAGAAGTGATTGAATGACCTTTCCTCTTAAGGACTTCACTGCCTGGAACGTGCAGTCTTTAAGAAGGGGGAAATGTTGCACAAATTGTCTGTATATAGTGTAAATAGTGACGTATTATTTTAAAATTCTATTGTAATTTATTTTATTTTCTTATTTTATTTATTAACAGTGATTATACAGGTTAGAAAAAGGTGCCAACACCTAAAGCAATCGAGAAATTTCGAGATGTTTCTTTTTCGACGAATTGGCTGGAAATTTCGGGAATGTCTCTCGCGCCAAGTATAAATAAGACTGGAGATCGGGAAAGTTTTCAGATTGACTTCGGACTTAAATGAAAGCTGATCGCTTTGTTTACCTATTGGAGTGAGCTTGTATAATCGCTGTATTCGAAGTTGTTTTTGTTGAAGCTTGTGTTGAAGCTGAAGAGTGATTACACTGTTGTCGTTAATTAAGTTTTGTGATATATTGAAGAGAGAATAAACATTTTTATACCGTAAAAACTGCCCCCTCATTGCCTCTGTGGAAAAATTCATAACAATATTTTATTTCGTTTGAATATTAGTGTCTGTGTGTGCGTGGTCAGCATAACTCTCGAACAAATTGACGTATGATGTTCAAATTTGGTGTGCGGGTTGGTGGTGGTATAAGGACCTACCATTAAGCTCACATTCACGCAAGGTAGCTACCATTGAAAAAATCATGTTCTTCAGTAATTGCTTAGAAACGACTCTTGTGATTTGATCAAAATCTCTGTGGTAATGCCTCTGAAGGTGTTCTCAACATTCCCATCTCCGTAGCTCTCATAAAAATGCGATAAAGCGTGAAAAGTTGAAAACGAGTGCCTTTAACACAGCCTTGAGCATCGGCCCTCAACGATTTATTTTTTTTACGTTTCATATGCACAAGCAAGGATCAAATAAAGTCAAAATTTTTGCCATTTTGGATTTTTTTTTATATACCAAAAATTACTGCAAAAAATATCGTTAAGTTGGCCATTTTTATTCAAATGAGAGAAAATAAGAAATTAGTAAATAACACACTGTCAAATTTTACTGCTGAAAGGTGTGCAATGTTCCCACTCCCCTGGTTTTTAATAGTTATATCGTCTTGCTTTTTTTTCATTCGATTCAGCGTAAAAAAAATATTCTAATAACATCTGTCACATGCCTAAATTGTTCCAAAATTAATGTTTCAAATATAAATCCCCTTGACCCCCTAATCCCCCCCCCCCACCCTTCTTCACTAGATATTTTTATAGACTCTTTTGATTATTCATTTTTGTGACAAATGGAACATTTCTGTTAAGTTTTATCAACGTTCTTATGATTTTTAGTACTATTTAATACATATACATGAACAGGCACATACTCATTTGCCTAAGATCTCTATCGAAATCCATTTTCATAAAAAAATTAAAGAAATTTTCAAAAACAGAGCGTCTCATTTTATATCTTCACCGACATTTTTTATAAAAACAACAAACAAGTAAAATATGTTCTGAATTAAATTTCGCGTGCTTATGCTCGTTTAGAATACAAATACAATACAAATACAAATTTTAAGACCAACAACATTTTATGTTAATCATCCATTTCATGAGCAAAGTTGATTTCTCTGTGAGAAATTTTCTTAGAAGAAACGTTTCGGATCAATTAAGCATATTTCTAGAATTGTTGCAATTATACAATGCAAAAAAAGTACAATTTTCAAATACCATTTCTTAATACGAATTCCAGTCTGCATGACGTCATGTACCAGTTGATTCTGACGTCACATTTATAATTCTCATTATATGACTTCTCAATTTTGGCAACAAAATAAAGTTTCACTTTTTAATAAAAAATGCAAATAGATTTTGTTTTAAAAACACATAATGTATTGGTTAATAGCTATTATCTCACAACTCCTAGAGAAGTGGTGAAAAATATATTTTTAATTTTGAATAACTATTCCTTAAGTTAATGATAGTTATTTCTGTAAATGAATTTGCAATGAATGTATATTATTTCGAATGAACTACGTAGCTTCGTATTCACTTGAAATCGAAACAATATTTTATAATCGAAAACAATTTAATTTTTGAAAGTCAGCATTTTTTGTTTAAATTTTTGTGAACTCTGAAAATGGAACTCTATTATGATAAATCAGAGCTTGAGAATGATAAAACTTATCAATTTATCCGAGATCTTGACCTGCCGGCTGAACCTAATGATAAAGAAGAAGAGTCGCATTACAAACGATCGAACACATGCATCAAGGATACCGAGAGGAAAAGAGCCCGTAGATCAAAGACTGATCAAGCTAGAGCAACATATCAGTCTATTAATACAGCTCTGCTTGTTTCCAATCGTAGTAAATCTCCAGAATATTGTAATGTTGACACTGATGAAAATCTTGCAATTTCTCAATATAGTCGGCTTGGAAGGATTTGCAACTACAGTGACACTAGCGAATTGCTTTCAATATCTCGGTACAATCAGCAGCCTGTAAGAAACAGTGATTCCACTGAAACTCTCTCTCAATGTGATCAGTTGAACCCCAGGGTTTATTCTTCTGATAACTCTGGGGAATTGCTTGCAGTATCTCAGAATAATATGGGTGATATTAGAACTTTCAACTCTGTTGATACAGGCAATAATCTTGTAACATCTCAATATAGTCTGTGTGATGTACAAGGTTATGAGTCTTACACAAACAATAAACTGAAAGCTGTAATGACTCCAAAACTGAACCAAGCAGTATCTGCTGTTTGGGATGTTATAGATCCACTTGGGAAAGTGAGAGGTTTACCAGCAAGTGTTCCTGAAATCCCAATCTTCTCCACTGGCATAGTAACCCCAAATACGGATTCAACCCAAAGTTTGGTTTCATCAAAGACAGATTCCTACCAAAAACCTGTTATTCGTTACTCCCAGTTTGTGCTTTATTGTCCTAGAAAATGTGATGTTACGAAACCAGAAGTAGATAGACCATCTGGCTGCAAAACTCTTGTAATCTCTGGTATTCCAGAGAAAATGAAGGAAGGTATGGTGCGTGACGTTTTCCGAAAATGCGGGAAAATAGTCAAGATTCGAATGAGGAAATGTGGTTGTTATATTACATTTGCATCGACATCTGATGTGGACAGAGCTCTCAAGCTTAGCGGTTATCAAGTGGTCATAAGAGATAGACACGAATCTCCCTATTGCGGAAAGATTCACGTTGATTTTGTGCCAGTCCGAGAAGAAGAGCTTCAGTATGAACGTGCAAAGCAAAAGGAAAGGGATGCTATGAAAGACCATGGTCCTATTCGACCTTTACTGCCACACTTTTCGGAAGCAGCAGCAACTCTTATTGTGGATCAACTTCGAAACAAGGATTCGTTGGATGAGGGGGTAAAATTACTCGTTAAGTGGATGGAAGAAGGAAACTGCAATAGAAATAATGCAAGCAGTTTCTTTTCCATTCTGCAGGCCATGCAAGGGTTTGTTTCCAGGCTGATGAAGGATACTGCCAAGGTAGAGGAGGAAGCACGCCAACACCAATACAAGTTGAAGGGGAAGTATGCTGCCAACTCGTTACATTTTGTCGCCATATTGAAGGCGTTTGACATCGCTACATCACAGAATGTTTGGGATCATTTCTCCAAGACCCAGCGAAGCAGGATCGGTGTGTGGAAGAAACATATTGAGGAGATTAAAGCGTCAAACTCTCAAGATTTAATTTTGGGTCGTGTTGAAGAGATGATGAACTTGAGCGATGATAAGAATTCGTCTGTTTCACAGCAAGGCGAAGAGCTTAAAAGATTGCAGGAAGAAAATGCTCATCTCAAAAGTGAACTAAGTTCAGTGAAGAATGAGGGATTAAAGAAAGAACCAAACAACGTACTATTGAATTGTTGTGAAGTCAAAACTAATGAAAAATTCCAGACGGGGATCAATGGCAGATCCAACAACCATGCTTCTTCTGACAATGTGAAAATTACACCAAAAGAAGCACGTCTAATTGCTTTAGTTGGTGCTTTTCTTAACTTTCATCGATTTGGTGAATGTATTAATTCTATTTCCAAGTTTGTTTTGAAAATTGATTCATCATTTACAATCAAAGATATTCAGTCTTTGTTGAGAAAATTCCCAACTGTCTTTAAAGAATCATTCCAAGAAAAAAAGTGGACTTTTCTGGGAGTATAATTTTTTTTTTTTTTTTTTTTTTATGTTATGTAACTCAAATTGAGTTGGCTAAAAATTATTCACATCTCTTCTTTATGATTTTATTGGTAGCATTATTTACCATATCAGTAATTCTAATAATGAAATGCTTAGTGCAACACCAAAGAGTTTGTTTGTTTGATTACAAAGCTGGATTATTGCTGAGGGAGGTTGGCTTCTTTCAGACGTGATCCATTAACTATATAAAAACCAAACAGTTTTATAAACATATTTGTTACTAGTTCCTTTTCGAATATTATTTTCTTTTGAATTCACTTACAGAAATAAACTGCATTATTTCTTTTCCATTTTGCAATGGTTTTCTTTTCATTTTGTAATTATTTTCTTTTCATTTTACAAAGACTGTTCATGATGTAGTTTGATAAGGTTATATCCGCATATTGTTTACATTGTTATTAAATTAATAGTTATGCTTTAATTTTCAGTTTAATTTAATACTTTTTGGTATTAGGTCATTCTCCACAAAACACAATATTTCAGCAGCAAGAAGGAAGCAATTATTGAGGTCACAAAATGGTTAGAACTTTTTTCTCCCATAGAACTTAGTAATTACCATCCAATTATGATATTATCAGAGATAGTCCATTGTTATTCCATGGATTGATGCCCATGGCTATGACGATTTCCTTGTTATTGTTTACATGGTTCATACATTTTTAAAAAACCTTGAAAAGTTCTTGGTAAAAAACTTTCATTTTCAAGTGCTTGAAAACGAATTTTTTAAAAAGGGTTTATAGTGCTAGAATTTTGTTTTCTAAAAATATAGCCTCTTTAAAGATGTTGGTTTTCAAAAAGAGTAGAATCCTTCGAATTTAGTTAAGCCAATCAGCGACCAGAAAACATACAAGTTTGCTTCATTCCGCCTGCTAGTTCGTTTTTTCCCTTCGATGCGTACAGAGCAGCTCGTACATATTTAAAAACTGGTTCTCTCCAATCAAATCTCATGATCGCTTGTCTCGTTTTTGCTTACAGTTTAAAAATGGCAGTAAAATGTATTTTCAATTCAAGCTGCTTAGAAAAGCAGAGATATAATTCATGGGTATGATTGGAAGCCTACGTGTTGGATCCCCATTTTGCATGATGTACTTTGTGTGCCAAAAATTCAGCATCAATGGGATAGAAAGTGTTTTAAAAAGCCATGCAAAGAGCAAAAAGCACATGGATTTAGTTTCTCTAACAAGTAGTTCGATGAGCATTGTTGGGACTATTTCTAATGATAAAAAATACCCCAAAAGCAAATATTGTTCGCAACTATCAAGTCGTCATTGATTTCATCTTAAGCAAGCATGGCGGAGGTACATGTAGTTTAAATGAAGTTTTAGATACTGAAATATTATGGACATTGAAAATCATAAAAAATTACGGCTTGTATAAATTCAAATGAAAACATTGATAAATTATTTCATTGCATGTTCTCCGATAACGTGATTCCCTTATTTTTATGTGATGAGAAAAAAAACCATGCAGTATTAGATGCAATACATGCAGTATAAGAAGACAGTTTAATCACTAAGAATTTTGTGTTATTGTTTGATGAAAGTTTCATTATAATGAAACAAGAAAAATAAACGGATATTCACACCTGAAATTGGCGTTATAACCAAATGAGTGCTCTCTACTTTACTTCTGTTTTTAAGGGACATAGTACTGTTTCTGAGGGAGAGTTTCTGATATACACGGAAGGTGTTTTTCTTCTATTTTAAAACAAAAATTTTCTTCTATTGAAACCTAAGAAACATTTTATTTTGTATTTACTCGATTTGAACATGCACCATTTGCCAATTAACATTTTTTTAAATTATTTTTATTGTATAATTGTGTTGATAATGCATCTTTGAAAAGTCCTTGAATTTTTTTATCCTTCAATTGTACGAACCATGGTTTAGTTCCTAATGGAACTTTATGCTTATAAACGTGAGATTACTAAATTGATATCTGTAAAAGTAATACTATAAAATAAGTAATTAATAATAAAAATTTAATTATTCTTAACTAATTTTATCTTCACCACAGACATAATATGATCTTTACAGTTGCACCTATTTCAAATGTAAATAATAAAATATAATTCTTGTATTGAAAAGTGGAATACACAATTTTTGTCGGAACCAAAATGATTACATTAGACTTCTTTCCAATATCACTGTTGACTTGTTGTGTCACTTGGTGAGCTGTTAAACAACTAAAAACTGCTGTCCACCAACATGACGCATCACTCTTGCGATGAGTGGTATTGCAATCAAATTACTACTTATACCCAGGCAGGACCTTGCTTAACATATCTTTTAGCTAGAAATCAGTGTTATCAAGGAAACATGAATTGAAATTAAAATACCAGTAAAGGAAGTAACTGTGAGGTTGCGACAGTCCATGGACATGACAAATTGTCTGTAGATGTATTTTTTTAGTATTAAAAAATATTTTTAAATTTATATTACTTGTTTTGATTGCATTAAAATAAATTCTATTGTTTTACAGAAATATCCAACTTATTTAGTGTTGAAAAAATTGCGACAAGCTTTTGTGCGTTTTTCGGAGAATGTACCCACTTGCGTGTCAACTAATTTTGACAAAACCAAAACTGTCACCAAAAGGCTGCTTTTGCATCAATAATGAATAACAGTGTTATCATAAAAAGCTGTGCAAATCTTTCAACTAAAGCTCCCCCCCCCCCCCTTTTTTTTTTTGCTTTGAGAAACATGCGGTTTTGGCGACAGTTTTGGTGTTGAAGAAAATGGTCAAGGGGATAATATGCAAGTACCAATTTCTTTTCATGGTTCATAGCTGTGTGATTAGAGCTTTGGCCTCGCATGCTTAAGGTGCCTTGTTGGAATCCTTGGTTTAAGCATGGGCATTCGGAATACACCTCAACATGATTAGTCGTTATTGTGCACAAAAATAAGTTTTTGAGTGTATAAAAAAAACCTTTTCTGTAATTTTTTTTTTTAAATTTTTAAATGCTTGTAAAAAAGTACACTCTGAACTGCTGTGCATTATCACAGTATTTGCTCAAATATTGCTTATAAACCTTGATTTGTTTGTACAATGAAGGAAATTTATGTAGTACTACTAAATAAAAGTTAATTTTGATATATTTGTAAAAACTTGCAGCTTTTTTTTTTTTATCAAGCCAAAAAAAAGGTTTGTTTCTTGTAACATGGGCAAAAATATCTGGGTAGGTAGGTAGGAATTTTTTTCCCTAATATATGCCACAATGCACATTTCGGCCCTACCAACTGAGTGTAATTTCGATTCGAACGTGTGTGCATTTTTTATTGCGATTTTTTTCTTTAAAGGTTTTTGTCATGTTAGAATATTATACCTACAATATTAAAAGAGTAATGAATAAGTATTATATATAGTTCCTTTCTATAATACCACCATTTATGAGAAATATTAGATCAGTAACAACCCCACACACAAATTATTTTTTGGGTTCCCTATCTACACAAGTTTTTTGTTAAAAAAATGGTTTCAAGCTTTTTAGCTAATGAATATTGAAAAAAAAAAAAAAAAAAAAAATTCGCAAGTGTGATGGTTTTTAAATTCATGAAAAAATAAACAATTTCAGATGTACGTATATTAAATAACTAAAAACAATTGTAAATTTTATTTATTTAGAAGTCGGTAGAGAAAATCCTTCAACATTAATTTGAAAGAAAACATTTCAGAAGCAATAAAACTAGAAACAACTCTCATCAGTCGATACGTCAGTACGCATGCGCAATTTTAAGGAAAACCTTAATGACAGGTCCAATTAGCCCGTATTCAAAAGTTGATCTTTGTAGGTTAATCCGTTCGGGAGTCAAATCTGTGGAATACTGACCACAAACGGACACACACTCGGAGGCATTTTTTCTATGTCACTTTAAAAAATTCAGCAAGTTCTAAAATGTGTAGAAATGGAGGGAAAAAATCGAATTTTTTGGCTGAAATTTTTATTATTTATTTATTTATTTTTTCTGTTTTTAAATTTGATGTATTCGAAAGAACATTTAATTGTGTATTAGAAACTGTATACACATTTTGCCGAAACTTGCCAACTTGACTGTAAATCCATTTTAAATAAAACACAAATAACTTCATTTATTAATAACTGCATTAGGGATATAATTTAAAGGACTAGTTAAGTACGTTGTAAACAAATTTAATGAACATAATATTATTTTAAAGTTCATAGCTATTGAAATATATAAATTAGAACTCAAATTTATTAATATTTCTTTAAACTATAATTCCAGTTCAATTTATTGTAAAAAATCCATGAAGATTTTGCATTTGAATTGTTGTAAGAACCGTGTATAAATCTTTAAACATAGTTTTTTTTTTTTTTTAACATACCAATAAGTTTCAAACATCTCATACAATCGAGTTTAGAAATATGTTTTTTACAAAATTCTAAAAATCCTTTAGATTTATAAAGTAGTTTCTTATTTAAGTGTTCAGAAGAAAATTATAAATTCATAAGAAGGAAGTTTTTTGAAATATTTTTCAACATCCCAGCTTATATGCCCTTTAAAACTAGTTTAAAAGACCTGTAACTTGAAATGCAAAAAAAAAAAATTTCGACCCACATCCAGATTAGTATTTATTCTGAATCCATGATATTTTGATATAATTTTTAAACCCTATAAATATAAGAAAATATTATATAAGAAATTATGTATAAGAAAAAAATTGGAAAGCCAGCAACATAACCGGAAATGCTTTTCAAAGTAAAAATAAAGAATGACTAAATGAAGGTCTTTACTTTCCATTATATTTAAAAAGAAGATTTGGTCGATCATTTTCAGATTTTTTGAGAAAGCAGCGGAAGGTCAAAACGTAAAAAACAGCAGAATTTATACCTTCAAAAGCAACTGCAAAAGTGGTGGCCTATGCAGCACAAATGACTATCAAGGCTAGTTTAAGATAGATGCGTCCAAAGTATTTAAGGCATATTGTGTGGAAATGACAAGATTGTTCTTAGAACTCTATCTAGGGTTCAATATGGCATCAGCCGTGCATAAAATATTAGTTCATGGACCGGAAATGGTACAAAATGCGCTGATGCCCATTAGAATGCTTACAGAAGAAGCTCAAGAACCTCTTACTGAAGACATTAAAAAATATCGCGATGCATTTTCAAGAAAATTTTGAAAAAATCTGCAAGAAGTTTTCCATCGACTTTTGTTGACATCTGATCGTGTAATCTCTAGTTTAAGGAAATTGGCAACAAAGAAATTAATTAATTTTTTAAAGATGTAAAACTTTTACGTTTCTCTCAAGAGGAATCCATAAATGAATTTGAATCTAATTCCGTCGTAAATTATCCTTCAGATGATCCATTTTCATTGTCAGAATCTTAAAAAAAATTTATGGACCAAGTGAGTAAAATATTTTGAATTTAGTTAAACCAATCAGCAACAAGGAAAACAGCATAGTTGAACATACAAAGATTTCGTCATTCCCCCCTTTGATGAGTATAGCGTTGCGTATTTGACCAGTTGGAATATCCGATTAAGTCACGTGATCTTTGTATTGTGTGTGCTAATTTTTTGCGCACTGTTTAAAAATGGCGGGGAAATACATTTTCAATTAAAGCTTATTTGAAAAGCCAGAATATAATATCATGGTTTGAAGCCTATGTCTTGGATTCACACTTAGCACGATGTACTTTGTGTGCCAAAAATGTCATGATGGGAGAAAGTGCTTTAAAGCATATGGATTTAAAACAGAAAAAAGCATATGAGAAGAGCAAAAAGCATATGGATTTAGTTTCTATAAGAAGTTTGATGAGGATTGTTCGAAATATTTCTAATAATAAAAAGTACCCCAAAATCGGATATTTTTCACAACAATCAACGTCGTCAGCCCGATGGAGGCACATGTAACTGAAAATGAAGTTTTAAATATTGAAATACTATGGACAATGGATATTGAAAACCATAAAAAATCACGGCTCTCGTAAATTGAATGAAAACATTGATAAATTATGTAATTACATGTTCGCCGGTAGTTTGATTGCATCTAAATTTTCGTGTGCAGAAAATAAACTGCATTTTATGCTGTATTTGGATTCAAGCTTTCAGAGTAAATTGGAAGACAGTTTAATCAATTAGACTTTTTTTTTAATTATTATTTGACGAAAGTCTCAATATGATGAAACAAGAAAATCAAATGGATGTTCACATCCGATATTGGCGTAATTACCAAGATAGTACTATCTACTTTACTTCTGGGGTACTTTTTATGGGACATGGTACTGCTTCTGATAGATTGGAAGGTGGGTTTTTTTTTCCTATTGTAACCTTAACATTTTCTTTTATTGAAACTTAAAAAACATTTTTTAGTATTTACTCGATTTGAACATGCACCTTTTGCCAATAAAAAAAAATTGGATTTTTTTTTTTAATGTTTTTATTGGTAATGTATCTTTGAAAAGTGCTTGAATTGTCCTTGAATTTTTTTCTCCTTCAAGTGTACGAACCATGTTTTCATATAATGCTTATGGAAGTCATAAAAATGGCTCTCTTATATTTGTATATTGTAAATGTACTGTGTTAGATAAAAAAAACAATTGATGAGGAGAAGCAAGTATAGACATAGTATGTTTATAACATCTATTTTACCTATTAATAAAGTTTTACCGAAGTATAATTTCAAACATGCGATTTTTCCATTATAAGAAATAAATTGTGTTTGTTTTCTTATTTCAAGTTTCGAGTAAAATATATTACCACATCAATTTTATCGACAAATTTTGCTACTCAAAAAAACTGTCAACTTTTAAGGGATGCATTAAGATATGATTTTTATATAAATCAGCTTGAAGGAACATAACAATACAATTAGAAGTTGATTTTAGTGTCAATATTTGCAATTTTCATAAACGATAATGTTGCGTATTGCTTGTAAATTGCTGCAAAAATATAACAAAAAATGTTTTCAAATACAAAAATATTTTTAATCAATACACATAATATATTTATTTTAACATAAAACTTTAATTAAAAGATAGATTTCGTAATTAGTTTTAGGTGAAAAAAAATTCAGATATCACAATGTAAATAGTAATTTTTACGTAAACATACTTAAAATTTGTAAATAAAACCAAAATTAGGAGGTAAGTATACTTTTATAAACTCATTAGAAACTTTACTATCAACATTTGGTTTCAATAAATACACTTCTGAACTTTGGCCAGGTTTTGACCCTTTCTGCCCTACTGTGCGCCGGCTGGATTTTTGCAGGGGGGTGCAGTTCGCATCAGCGAGGAGAGAGAGGTTTTTTGTGGGGGGGGGGGGGGGGGAGCAGGAAAAGAATATCAACGCGCTTTTTTTTTTCAAAATACAGGGCTACTTTTTTTCTCTTTAAAATACAGTTTGTTTGAATGGTCAAATAAGTTTTGTTTAGCATTTTATAATTCATTTATGCTTACTTAAAAAAAATAGACATTTGTTGGGTTTGTCAAAGTGAAAAATTTTAGCACATTTTTGAAGAGAAGTGATTTTTTTATTTTTATTTTTTATCATAATTACATATAACTAATAATATTTTATTAATACAAAATTAAATAACCATTCCATTTCAACTAGTTTGAGTTTCAACATGAACCGATGTATTCAAATTATTGTCCAAATGTGCACTAACCATAACAGTAGTTTTGATATCGAGGAGGTAATGAGAATATGCAGGACGTACAGTAGATTTCTCCAAGAGTTTCCCTGCTAATGTATCACTAAACAGAAAATTCGACGACTAATCCACCAAATGGTGAACATTGGAGTGACTAAGAACAGATTGCATTTTACTGATGACGTTACGTGAGATACGATTTCATGCTGTCGTAGGATTGGGAGGACTTGGTTGTGAACAAAGCTACTCCCAAATGATTCATCGCAGAAGCTTCCTTATTGAGGATTCACAAGGTAGAAAACTTAATGTCCTTCACTCCAGATCAACATTCGACACACCAGATCGGGCAGTGGAAAGACATATACAACAGATTATCTTTTGTCAATACTTGGTGTAAGTTTTCATGGTGTTGAGGGGTGGCTTGGTTGTGAACATGGTCTGATCTCAAAAGTTTCCCTATCTATGATTCTCAAGATAGGAACTCAATGTTCAGGCCAGGTAATAGGTATTGGGATGATTTAAAAAAATTGCTTCGATCCTTTAAAGATGAAAGTCACTTATTGGTGTAAGATTTGATGATGTCTAGAGTGACTTTTTTAGGTGGCTTGGATGTGAACGTGGGCAGTACGTATAGCAGGTTGTCCCAGAAGTTTCCTTCTCCCCACGTCATGTAGGTGGTGGATTCCATATATAGGCGTAGTGTAGGATCCATCAGTTCGTCTGGTAGTTCCCCGACCTTTATTACCACGACACGGTGCACTCGATCACGTAGGGCCTGAACGTGGGCGGCACGAAACTCCAAAAGGCACCACTCGCTTTCCAGAAAGTTCCTGTAAATTGTGAGACATGTTGTATATAAAAGAATCGACATAAAATGGGCTATTCTTTAAGGAGAGGCAAAATTAAAAATTTGCATAAATGCTGATTTTTTTAATTTAGAGCTTAATTTTAATTTAAAATTGTAGGGCCATAAATATGTTTCAATAATAGAAAGCCATATATTAAATAAAAATTTAAGAAAAAAGTTTTCTAATCTCAATGTTTAAAATTAAAAGTTACTGATGGTTTTGGAACAACTGAGTCCAAAGCTCATTACTTTCTATAATTCCATATGATGTTAAAACCATACTAAGGAAGTTAAGAATCTTAGTTCCTCTTTTTATAAAGATAAGCATTATTGATATGTTTAAAAAAAAATGATAATAATAATAATAACGCTTTAAGTCCTTGTCTTAACTGTAAAACAAAAATGTGTCCAGTGTCTTGCTCTATTAATAAAAAGTATCTAACGTAAAGTATAGTAGTTTATGAATCTTTTTGAGAGCCATGACTCACCTCGAGAGTATGAGGACCGTCCTCTTGGAGTTTTGAACAGCGTTGAGGATGTTGTCGTGTATAAACTCGCCCGGAAGAAAATGTTTGTAGTGGAGGCACAAACGGACGTTGGGAGCCCGCTTCTCGATCACTGCAACACAAACCATCGAATTACGACTCAATATTTGTCATTATATTTTATACGTTTACCGGATATATAATAGGATTACAGATATTAGTGGGTAAACGAACATCATTTTGGAATTTTTATGGTAAGTAGAAAAAATATCGGTAGTTAAAAATTTTTTAGCTGCCAGACAAAACCAATCGCATAAAATAGAATTCCCGGCAAACCAATTTGAAGGAATAAAATACGAAACACTAATAAAGTGTTTCACAACTCCTTAAATAATTAATGGATGTGTTTCTATCTGCACAACTCTGTTCATTATAATTCAACTGGAAGTAGAATCCTTGAGTTTCCTACACTCGCAATCAATATCTTCTCTTCTTTTACAATCTAACGTCAGCTTCTCTGTCTAATTTCATAATTTATGAAACGCCATTGATATTGTAAAAATCTAACTTTGTTGGAATCAATTTCTAAAAGCCGAGTTAGACTGGCTAATGAAGGAAATTATCGCTTCTCGTTGAAATGGGAAAAATCGAGGTTGATAGAGAGAACGGTTGCTTAGTGAGAAATATATTTGGCGAGTTATTGCCATCGATATAAATTAATAACTGGATAGACTGCTCTGATGGCAACGCAAGGCAAAAAAAATCACCGGCAGAAATATTTGCTTTCCTGCCAGTGATGGGACGATTTCCTAAATCATGGTTTATTACTGTGTAGCATATAATTGCAACAACAGCGCAAATCTGAAAAATATAAACAATAGTTTTCACCGGCAAGTAAAAAATAGTCATTCAAATATGTTAATGCATTTTTTTATTATTATTATTATCATTATTATTATTATTTTTTTGTGTGAAAAATATTTAAAATGACCCTTCTAACATTGATCGCTCGTGGTTAATGATTGATCTCTTATATGGCAATTCATATCCATAAATAATATATTTTAAATTCAGAACAAATAGTATACTATGATCTAGAATAAAACACTTGATTTATATTTATTTAATCCTTGTTTTTATTCGTTTTCAAGGGCATTAGGAAAAGAATTGGGAAAAGAAAGCTAAATTGAAACTCTACTTGTTCACTGCTTTAATAATTAAAATAATTACTCTGTTTATTTATAACTGGATAATTTGTTTTAGATATGTTTTATTTAATGTACGTTTTCATAAACATTTAGTAATTGTATTTAAAAAAAAAGAAAAAAGGATGGAATGGAAATTGAAACAATAACTCAAAATGCTAGTGTTTTGTTCTAAATTTATTTAATAATGAAACTGCGGACTGCAAACGGCGAAGTTTATCAGTTTCTTTATTATTTACGTATTTAATTTAAAAACTAAGTCTTTTTTAACGGTTTGCTGGAATTCGAAGTCCCATCAAACTTGAAAGCAATTTGTACTTCAGTTTTATTTCTGTTTAAAAATGTAACCCTTGAATTTTAGAGAGAAATTGTTTCACCTCTTGCAATCGTTTACAAATGCTTGTACTAAATTGAAGAAGTTTATTTTATTTTTATTTATTTAAATGTTTTTATTAAATTTGGAGAAAGTGAAGTGTTTATGTGTCAGGAAGGCTCGGGTATCTTCTTAGTTTTCCAATTATCAAATTTTATCTCTTAGAATGCTCTTTATTATTTATTGTAAAACGCATTCGGATTTTACTCTATACTTGTTTAAATGAATTGTTGTATCTTAGCCGGATTTATCGAGTAAATGTTAAACTGATTTAATTTGTTTCATTGCCAAATAATTTTGAATTAGTTTTTAAGCTAAAATGGTACCAAAAATAATTCAGTTGGTCAATTTTATTTTACAAGAAATCCCAATTTTTATTAATAAATTTTTTCAGAGACCTTCTTCAGAATTAATTAATCAAATATATGTCTTTGAAACTTAAATTATTTTTTGTATTACATTGGTTATAGTATAAATGAATTAGCATTTTGCAATCTTATTATTACATTTTCAATATATTTCTGGTTTACTGTATTTCTTCAATTATCTTTAATTTCTATTTCTAAAATAAATATATTTTTAAAGTCTATTTAATTTGTTTACTGTATTCTCATAACTTGTAGATAATAATTTAATTTATGTAACTTAAAATGTAAAGAATTAAATTCATATCAATAAAGATAAAACACGTTTACATATATCGATAGTAACTAATCTCAAATATTTGCTCTAAATATACAAATCCTATACTAAGAATTATTTTAATCAGTTTCATTTATTGGTCAAACTATTTTCTTTAAATATGTTTTATTCTTCTTCTTCTTCTTCTTTTTTTTTTTTTTTTTTTTTTTTTTTTTGGCTTACCGAGTGTTAAAAGTAACACGAATATACCAGAAAGATCGAAGAAAATCCACATCGACAATACAAATTCCTCCATCCAAGCATCTCGCTTCCGCGGTGGCAACGGCTCGTTTCCCCCAACGTTAAGCAGTCTATCCAGTTGTTTAACTATATCGATGGTTATTGCAGATATTTTTGAAGAACGTCATGTCGGGCAATTCTTGCTAAATGTAATTTGCAGACGAAGGTGTTTTTAAACTACGGGTTTTATATTTATACACCATAATATCAACTCAGTGATATTCGATGAAGAATCAAAATTACCTGTATCTTTCAATTTTTAAGCAATAGTTAACCTCTTAACTTATAAGCGTTATACTTACTCCCGTACAGTTAAAGATTGACACACTATTGAAAATGTACTACTAAAAATGTATATCTGTTAGAATTTAATATCGGTCAACAGCGACATTTGATAAATTCATTTGAGGAAGAAAAAAAAAAAAAAAGAAGAAAAAAAAATCAAAAAAAAAAAAATCCTACAATTATCAAGTGTTCTAAGTGTAAATGAGCATAACAGGTCACATAACTACAAGTTATATGCGTTTCTTTCTAATTCAAAACGAAATGTATTTGTCAATAGTTTTAGTTTTTGATAAAATTTAATCTTTAAAAAAATAAAATTGAAGCATATAAAGCCTGTAATTGTAATTTTTTAAAGTTCTCTAAGTAAACCTAAATACGATACATTTTAGACAGACTCTTCAACCAAAATGCATACAACATATGTAAAGAGCCATTTAAAGTAAGGGAACGATAAACATCCAACGGAACAATTATGCCAATACGGAACTCACCGTCCACGATGTGTTCGCACACGAATGCGGCGTCCTTGTGGCTGAACGAAAGGAATACGTCAAACCTCTTCTCCCTGTCCACGTCTCTCTCTTTGACCCATGTTACGCCCTTCGAATAGAGCCACACGCGTACATTCACGCCCCATCGAGTCCATGCGATCTTGCCCCCTGCCACCAACAGGCACACGGCTGTAAGTAGAAATATATTTAAGCCACACGTCTAGAAAACGATATGAATAGAACAAGAACATAATCAGGAGCAATGCTTACAATTTGGCTGAATTATTTATGGCAATATTTGGTTCCAGCTACAAAAGCAAATAAAATGGATTTTTTAGACTGGATTTTAAGTTTAGGGTGTCGACAGTAGCACTAATACGCTTGGCCAAGATCGCTCGACATTGGCCAATCCAGATGTGGATCGTTGTAGACTTTGTTACGGCATTTGTTACGGATTTTGGCCAATCTCGTCCGATGCTGGATAAAATATACTGGAAGTTTTGAAATGTTTATGCAAAATTAAAAAATATATTTGTAATAAAGCACGTAATTTTAAAAAAAAATTTAAAAAATTGTGAGTTTTTTAAATTTTTTTTTTTTTAAATCGTCCATTTTGGAACGCTGCTCGAGCTAAGATTGGCGATTGGCCAATCTTCGGGAAACCCTGTTTCTAATATTGGCCAATACTGATGTGTTCTCTGGGGTTGGCACGTCAACATTGAAAAAGAAACTGACAACATTTCAGTGAAAACTGTAATATTTTTTTTTTTTTATAAATTCTCTCTTAAACGGAACTAATTTCAAAAATTTCTTTTGTTTACTTTTTCTTTTATCAAATTTTACAGGTGTAAGCAATGGAGCTACGTTTATCATTGTACACTTGAAAGCAATATATTGCTACCATCAATACTCTTCAAGAGCAGTGTTGATGGTACAGTATGGTATTGGTAAGTAGGTGGTACCTGTCTAGGCTGAACGCTGTCGTGTTCCTATATAAACAACGGTTGGAGAACTTGTTGATCAATCAGAGAACTGAATTTGAATAGTCTTAAGATGTTGAGATGTGCGCAAGAGCAAGAGAGGTTATACTTACAAAGTACACCAAATGCGAGTGAGACATAGAAGCCAACATCTGTAGGGCAGAGGTCCATGTCCATTAGGGTCCAAATGGCGCTGCCAGCCATTTCCCCTGGACCACACACTGTCGAATTATAATCTTCCACCTAAGAGGGAATAACACGAAATGAATATAACTTCTATGTTTCTTTTATGGTCTCAAAGTTAGTTTTGAATTCATAAAGAGTATCCGTAATTAAACTGAAGCTGTTTCGAGAAATATGGAGCCTGTTCTAAAGAACAAATCTTAGTAAAATTTAATATTCCTACTACTGAGATCATAAGAAAATTAAATTTGAAGACTAAATAAACATCCGTTCCGAATAGTCTTCACCTTTTGAGTTTTGAATATCGATAACATAATTATTGTACTTGAAGCAGCATTTGAGAACAGTTGAACTGTTATTTATTTATTTATTTATTTATTTATTTATTTATTTATTTATTTATTTATTTATTTATTTATTTATTTATTTATTTATTTATTTATTTATTTATTTATTTATTTATTTATTTATTTATTTATTTATTTATTTATTTATTTATTTATTTATTTATTTATTTATTTATTTATTTATTTATTTATTTATTTATTTATTTATTTATTTATTTATTTCACTTAAAATTTTTTTAGATACCATTTCTCAATAATCCCAGAAATACGTATACAAAGTTTAACTGTGGTCTAGTCTGTATTTTAAATTTATTAACAAACTAATTAAATAGCATGCTTTATGAAGTAATGTGTTAGTGATTTTATTCTTTCAATTTTTTGAATTTTAATGTTGTTTCTTTTGCATCAAGTTTGAATAGCCTTAATCTCATTCCAGTTACTTTCTTAAATCAATGCATTGATCAGAAACTCAAAGTCAGGTGATAAGAAAAAAAACGAAAAAAAAAGAAGAAAAAAAACACCTTTGAACATGCAGACTAAGAAATTAATGCATTCTTTTTCTGGAATAAGCTCAAATCAGAAAATTAGATATCAGTAAACTCCGAGTCAAATCCGTTATAAAAATTAGTTACTTGAAAAATAAAAAATTATAAACAGCGTCCCTATTCTCTGCAGTAAGCATGTCTACAAAATATATAAGGAGCTATTTATTCCCCTTCGCGACAAATTCTATCTCATCTTGTTGAATAATCCTAATAAAATATCAGTCAATTGCAAGTGTTTCTTCACATGATAGTGTCATATTCAAAGTCATTTTCAAATCAATGCGACTGCACATGATGTAATCCCGCAGTAGCCTAAAATTTTCTTTTCTCCTAGTCTAATTCTATTAAGGGAAGATGTCAATCCGTCTGTCTGTACGCAGGATTCTCACGCAAAACTATAAATGCCATAAATACGTGCTTTTTATTTAATGGAAGCTTTATATTGGCAAGGGTTTTGTTGCCATCTATCATCAATTTTAAAAAGGGGATATTTCAGTCTTTACAGATCACCAAATTCTACGTGTCTTTTAGTAACTATCAAAAAGCAGGTTGTTATTTGTCTTTCTCTAATCGCAAATAAACTTGATAAAAGTTAAACGTGAATCTATACATTTAAAAGTAACATGTAGAACATATTACATATGAGGAAAGATAAAATATTCTTAACAAATGGATATGCAACTTTTTAACCTTCATGCATTGACGCTCCTTATAATTTAAGAAACCAATATTTCTTTCTGCTATATTGTCCTAAGCATAAGTACACGATGAGTTTATTTTTTTTAATCAATTTAAATAATTTATTGTAAAAATCTTAAGTACATAATTAATCTTAACTATGTATATCAGAACCAAACTAAGTTAAATAATAATTCAGTGGTTAACTTCACAGAAGAGTAAAAAAAAACCTTTATTCTATTTCCATTTGACACTTTATATCTATCACTAACCAAGTAGGACCGCAGTATTGAAAAATGCCGGAAACAGGAGTTCTGGAATTTTATTGACCAATTGTGGCCGAAACGCGAACGTCGTTTAAAATACACGTTTTAAAAATAAACATGTCAGAATCAACACAAAATATATTTTTAGCCCACCACCCTATCTTATAAAAACTATTTAAATTTTAAAACTGTGCATCAACATTTCAAAACTTTTAGTATATTTTATCCAGCATTGGACGAGATTGGCCAAGATCCCTAAGACCAGCCAATCTACAACGGCCTACATCGGGATTGACCAAAGTCGAGAGATTTTGGACAGCATATATATGCAATTGAAGAAAATGGTTTTAAATTTTTTTTTAATTAAGTTTTGATGAGATGTTATAGCTCGATAGAAAATGAACGTTTAACACATAATCTACAATGAAATAAAAATCGCAAAATTGGGATTTTTCGTTAGATTCGTTTAATTCTGAGGTCAGAAATTATAATATATTTTTTCACAGATTGGTCATATCAAGTATAGTAATAACAGTATAAGTCAATGAAAGAAACTCATTTGAATTGATTAAATCAAACCACCGTCCGTTTCATTCCTTGGGCCACACTTACAATATCAGACTTGGAGAGGATCCACTTCTTGAAGGGTAAAGCCTCGCAGTCGCATGTCCATGGATTGTCTGCCAGGGAAATTGCTTGTAATAAGTGTAGTGAAGTTGGTAGAAAGGGGGACGTCAGGAAGTTTGCTTCAAGCCTCAATATTCTGAGTGAATCTGGAAACTGTGCCTTATCCACTTCGGATAGTCGGTTGTTAGAGAGATCCAAAGCCCCCACTTCATCTTGCAGCATGAAAGAACCCCACTCAGGAGAACTTCGCGGAAGGCTTACAGAGATATGTCGAGGGCCCTGCAAAAGGTAAATTAATTTGATAGGGGAAGAGGGTGAATTTGGTGCTTTCACCATTTATAATTTTTTTTAATACACTAACGTAAGTATACAGGAGGGTTAAACTTAAACTTTCTCTGTTCAGAATGAGTTTCTGTATCCTGTTTCGAGCTGGTGACTATGCCATTGATACAAAGTGGAAATTATTTCTGAAGGCGTGATAGGGTTGTGATAATTGTGCTATTTTAGCTCATGTGGTGTTATCATTTAAACATGTACAAAATTACGAATTGTATATTTGACTTTATTAAGCATTTCTTTGGCAAAATAGGCAGTTAGAAGTTAATTTTTCCCCAATCTATGACCTATCTCTAAAGAAGAAAAATAGTTCTAATTTGTGCCACGAGTTGGGAATGAGGTCTTTCAAAGACCAACATTTTGTGTTATGTACTCTAAATTTTGAAACGTTACGAATAAAAATTTGGACCTTTAAGAAAATCATAAATAAATGAAAAAAAATATATATATTATTTGATTTTTATCACCGTCCTTGAAGTGCTATACTTTCATCCACATCTTCTGGTGAAAATTTGAACTTACTTTTAAAGAACAGAGACAAGTCTTTAATGTGTTTTCGAAATGGAATTTCTTAATGAAATCCTTTTCAGAGAGAATTGCAGTTCATTTTGCGGATGATACCCTGGCAGACCAAACTCATTACTTCTCAACAAGTAGTCAAAAAGGCTGAATCTATCTAAGTCAACCGACGCCAACTTTTATGTATTAATGCATCAATTATAAAGTAAGTTGATATCATATTGTTCAAAGATCTAGTCTAATTGACTTATGGCAGCAATAGTGTAATGGTAAAATTACCACTTTCTGCATCTCTCTGAAAAGTAAGTTCACATGGTTTTCCATATAGAAGAGTTTGTCGTTTAGTAAAAGATTTAGCTAGAAGCTTGTAATTTACTCTATTTACAGTGGTTTGTCATACTCTTCAGTCAAACGGAGATGGATCACAGACAGTTGATGTTCTGAAAGCATATAAAGTCAAATGAAGTCGCAGTTAAAGAGAAACTGGCGACAGGTTCGATATTTTATTAAATGATAGTGACTTATACCTAATAATAGCATGCAATGAACCATAATGAGTGATGTAGCGTTCGTTTTCCCATACTTTAAATGTTGTTGTCCCAACAACGGCTGGTGATGGCCTATACAGGTCTTGAACTAAGGAGTATGTACTCAATTACACAATGTGTTTCTAAAATATCTGGCAAAAATGTAAAGGTAGGTAGGGAGGAGCGAAATAAACACATTTTTCAATGCAATGTGCATGCGAAAATGACGTATATAAGTGTTAGCAAGTTAGGAAGATATTAAGGCAGTTAAAGTCAAAAGAAACAAACATTTTACTTTATACAATAGGAGCTCAAAAGAAGATTCATATCGGCGATGTATAGATTGGCGGACTTCATTAAACATGCCAACATATCTCGCAGATGTCTAACAGCAACTGACAGTCAGGCCATTCGATCTCCTTTGGACTCACATAAAAAAAATATTTCGGTACCCTCTACCCGCTTTTACATCTGTGGTAGACGAAGATATTCTTGATAAAATGATATTTTCTATATTTCCATGCAATTTTGACGTTGATGCTCAGCTTTCAAAATTCGCAGTCGCCTCTTGAAGTAATGGTTACAGAATATAGGTGTTCTAACCTCTGAGGTTGCGTTCGGAAAAACCACGGGAACCTCCGATAGATTTCTGTTCATGCAATCTACTTTTATGTAGTTGTCACCATGTGTCAAAGTGGAACATGCGCACGAGCAGGGCCAGGGACATTCAGTCACCCCATTGTCGATGGGAAGACAGAGTGGCACATCCGTCCCTGGGCCGGAAGTTGAGTTGAGATGCATCAGAAAGGGAAGGAGCTCGCAGTTGCACTTGAAAGGGTTACCTGCAAGCAATAAGAGAAGTGGTGAGGGAAAACATTGGAACGCCGTTCCATCGGTAGTGGAATTCATTGAGGGAGGGGGGGGGGGGCTGTGCATAAGAATATTAGTATGGAGTAACCATATATTACCGATTGCTGTGTTACAAATAGAAAAAAATAGTCACTCCTCAACTTTTTACTAAAACTACTCTTGTACGTCTTTTTTACTATGCCTCAGAGAATGAGTGACGGGTTTTTGAGAGTCATGATTTTCCACTATGAAAAAACTAAACATGAATATTCTTGCCCATAAAACATCGGTCTATAAGTGAACCTGTAAAAATGTGAATTGGCAAATTTTGGAGCAGGGATAACAACATTTCGAAGTTTGGGTTCATAGTAATTAAGATTTATGTATTCTTTGCATCAATCACGAAAGTCTCTTACCTTCAAGATAGAGGTACCTGAGCTTACTCGGTATCTGATCCGTGCTGATGGTGCTTATCCTGTTGTGGCTGACTACGAGGTACTGCAGCTGGGGTAACAGCTGCAGATGCACGCTCAGTGTGGAGATACGGTTGTGGCCCAAGTACAGCTCGGCCAGCTCGTTGAGGCCAGTAAACTCACCTTCGCCAAAGCTCTGATAATAGAAGAGAAATAGAATGAATACGATAACTACTGGCCCTGGATCTACACGGGGATACACATTACCAGAGAATGGCGAGTAGAGGACGCGCTCATCATAGCTTAAAAGTAGAATACTTGCTAAGAATGTATGAGAACTATAGTTTAATTCTCTGCAAGCGTTCTTTTTAATTTCTGAATAGACACTTAAATGATTACGACAAATAATTGTTCCCCCGTCAATTATGGTGCTGACTGGTGAGAAGTTTATTATTGTTATTATTATTATTATTATTGTTGTAATTATTATTACCATTTCGAATTGTAAATATTTGGTTCATCTTTATCTTTAAAAACTTACCGAAAGTCAGTCCTTCTTGACATTCGAACTACTCTTGGTAGTCGAGATCTTATTGGAACTATTTTTAAAAGCAGCTCTTGCACGATGAAATAAATAAAATTCAGTCCACAATCAGAGAGTAGTCTGATTTAAAGGGAAAATCACCTTCCAAGAAGACTAAGAAAGAATATCCAGCCTTTTTTTATTGAATGGAAGAAAACCAGGAAAAGTCTCACCAGACAAACTGCTATAAAAAGCTGCCAAAATAAGATGAAAACTGCATAGGAAGTATAAATTTTCTCCGAAATGGATAAAACTTTGTTACATGGACGCCGACATGAAGTTGGAAGAGGGTGCATTTATGAGCCCCTGGCTTTTGAAAATTTCAAAAATGCGAAGGAAAAACATTAGAGCTTGCAGCAAAAAATAGGTCATGTGCCGTGTAGAATAGTTTTTAAACTATTCCTTTGAATAGAAAATTAATGCGTAACTATTAATTAATAATTCATTAAGAAACTCAATTAATATTTTTAGAAATTAAGGGTTGCGCAAATACTTAAATCCCCTAGAACTTCCCTGCAAATATTACTCTCGACGCCCATGCTTTGTTACAGTTATATGTGTTTTCGAATAATTGTAGTGACAAGGGGAAACTCTTTTTATAGTTTCAAGGAATTATGCCTCATGTTATATGTTGCATTTATGTTTGGTATGGGAATAGACCCAGAAAACTTCCACCAGTTAGTTCGACAAGAGAATATATTTCACAATCATCGTGTTTACTAATTTTCAAAATCAGAACATGCAATTGAAACCGAATCTTCTCGCATGCTATGCAAGAACTATGCCTCCGAACCATGAGTTTGAAAGGTGCTACTAAACTGCTTTTAAATTTTTTTGTACTGTCCCACTTAAAGCTTCACTTCTAATTTAAAAAATTCCGATTCATACATTCGAATTTCAGAAAACCAAATTTTTATTAATGAACATGCACATTTCACTATACTTAGCAATTAGATTTCTTACTTTAATCTTCTATTGTTATATAACACTTAATAAAGTTTAGTTAGTATCTTGTAAGTTTATAAAAATAAAAATATCCGCGAAACATGACATTGCTTAAAAAACTGTTATTTTACCCCAACGTCCTGACGGGAGTTTTTATGAAATATCTCATTTGAAAAGAGACTTTTATTTTTCGAGTGTATGTACACGTAAGGGAGTATTTATTGGTATACTTGATAGGAATTATTTTAAATGTATTTTACGGTTTATTAATAAAATTTCTATTGAAAAAGTTAAAATAAACAAAGAGAGAATGGGTTTTCATTCCCATCATCCAATAACTTCCGAAGTCTGTTTCAAAATAGGTTGTCCTTTCATTTGCGTGAGTCAGCAAATATTTTTGGGTAATTGATGTAATTTCATACTTCTTATACAAGCATTTTAATGTCAACCAAATAACAAAGCGGGGCTCTGGCAAATGATATTCATTAGTTATTAATGAGGGAAAGCAATGAAATCTAGGAAGGAAATTGTTGAAATGCAAACCTTGCGTCAAATCTTTCATAGCTTATACATTTTGCATCCTTTTATGGTGAAAATGCAGTAACCCTTTTCAACACAGTTCAACGAAAAGGCATCAGGTTGAATTTCAAAAACAATTTATCTTTCGTCAATTTGCAACTTTGAAGTAAATACGCAAGTGCATCATAAATTCATATCATCATTGACGTCTTAAATCACGGCAATGTTGCCTCTTGGTAGATGAACAAATTATTTTATTCAACTTTGTGCGTGTGATGCCTTGACACTAAAACGTAATGAGGAAAGTTTACTACATGACCATAATAGAATGAGATATGGTGTATTTTCTTTTAAAAAAATTACAAAAAATACGAGTATATTGTGGGTATAGATATATAAAATTTAAAAAAAAAAAAAAAAAAAAAAAAAAAAAAAAAGCCTTGGCCAAACTTACAATACCAATGACCAACATTTTTTGACAAAGGGTCATTTTGTAGTGCACATATACAATAGCTAAACATTTTCACAGATACAATCTACATTTTCAATGTGGTCATGACTATTTTCGTCTGTAAAGGAGAATTCTAAAAAATTTGCGACCAATATCAGACTCAAGTTTATAAAGTAAACGAGCCGACCAAACGGTATAGTGATTAGCGTGCTAGCTTCTAGACCGCGAGGTTGCGGGTTCGAGTCCCGTGTTATTCATGGGTGTTTGTAAATGTATGTTGGCTTGTCTAATGACGAATGTTTCGGCGCATTATAGCCCTCGTGTTGCTGACGGCGCCAGATAATCTGAAAACAACCAACCAACAAAGTAAACGAATCGAGTTCATTAAACCGGTGCACAACCAACACGCCAAATCTAGATAGAGCTACATATTCATCATCCCAGTGTCAATCAACTCACCTCCAGCATGTTATCAGTCAGGTTGAGCGACGTCAGCGCCGACAAGTATCTCACGCATCCACCCAGCAATCTCATCCTGTTCCTTGAGAGGTCCAGATGTACGAGGTCTCTTCGGATGGGGTCCAGGGATCCCTTCTCCACCCCTTCAATTCGGTTCCCTTGCAGCTCCAACACCTGAACCCCGTGCGCACCCACGAAGTCAGCCGCCGCGACCCACCGAATGAGGTTATCCGCCAGTGCCACCTCCGTCATCTGACTGTACTGGAGAGTGCGACCCACAGAGGAGAGAAAGTTGCCAGTCAGGAAGACACGACGCACGTTGAAGGGGAGTTCGGCTGAAAAGAGATAAGGTGTGTGAGTGAGATCATAGGTATAAGAAATTACCTTATGCCCATTCGTAAAATAGATGGTGCATTCCAATTCGAAAAAGAAAGAAGAATTAAACCCTAAAGTGTCTGAACAACTGTTGCTATCTTAGAGGCATAGGAACGTATTCTTAGGTTGGTTGTTTTCAGATTATCTGGCGCAGTCAGCAACACGAGGGCTATAATGCGCCGAAACTTTCTTTATTAGACAAGCCAACCTACATTTACAAATACCCATGCCTAACACGGGACTCGAACCGCAACCTCGTGGTCTAGAAGCTAGCTTGCTAACCACTATACCGTTTGGTCGGCAACGTATTCTTAGGAATACGTTTCTGGTGTTTTAAGCTTCAATTGGATTTTTTTTTATTCATGAACTCTGTTGTTCTTCTTACCTCTGAATTGAAAAATTAACCCGCAAGGTCCAAACTATACACATGAAAAAAATCGGAACACACTTCCTCCTAAAATGATTACCACTGGCAGCAGAAGAGATTTATTCATCAATAAGTATTACACCATACGAGTAGTGAACGGGCACTAAGCAGATTCCAATATCTATGGTTCGTGTGATTGTTGACAAATTCTGATAGCGAATCTTACAATTACTTTATAATAAAATCTATGAATCATATCAACCTTTTTAAAACAAAAGTATGTCCAAAAAATTCAAACTTGAGTAAAGACCTCTAAAAACAGCATTAACATATTTCGATAACGAATTGTGTGCTAAAGTGTTTATTTTTTTAAAGTCATAATTTGTTAAAGGCATACTCCCTTTTGTATATGAGTGACTTGTATTGTAGATCTGGGGGATATAGGTTGGTTATATGTTTTTCATGATTGGGTAACATGTTTCCCATCCATGTAAAAAAGTCTTAGAACATTATTTTAAAACACTTACTTTTAAACACATTTTGAAATTTTTTGTAAAGCAAAGTTGCATTAAACATTTTAGTTATTATTGTTCAGAATGTCAAACAGCAACAAAAAATATCAATAGCAATAAATTGAGGGTTGATCCAAACTAAACAGGAGTTGTTTAGTGTAGTCTGGAAACTGTTTCAATTAAAATAACTTCATAAAATTTTGTATACAAAATGCTTATACCATGGGAAAATAATGTTTAAAGAAAAAGTAACCAATTAAAAATCTTAAACCAGATGGAAATGCTACACTTTCAGGACTCATATTAAAGTTAAATTAATGAGCTAAACTGTTGTGAAGACAGATTTATGCCAAAAATTAAATAATCCAATAAAATTTTGAATATATGATATGAATTTTGAATGCATGTAACTGAAGTTCTTAAAGAGTAATTTCTGTTAAGAAATTTGTTTAGAGTTCACTTCTTCATAATCTCATCTCATACATACATATTCAAAATTTCACGAAGCTCTGTTGGTGGTAGATAAACTGTGGTGGAAACGGGATTTTGTCATTAAGAGATGAAGATGCTTGAATTTTGTATATGCACAAATATGTGGTATATAGTATAAGTGGTATATGTAGTAAAAGTATACATAAATAAATATATGCCTAAATATAAACTAAAGTATGTGTAGATAAGTTTACTGTTAAATTTTGATCACCCATATACTCACCATTAAACTCGGTGATCCTATTTCCAGTGAGATCAAGCTCGAGATTATATCCAAAGTCGATAGCCTGATGAGTGATCTCTTCAATAAGATTGTGACTGAGGTCTAGAGTGGCAAGCTGCGCCAGGTCCGCGTAGTGTCTCGCGTCGAATATGCTTATGTCGCAGTGGTCGAGATAGAGGAAACGGGTCGAGTTGATCCGCCCGTTGAAGGAAGTGATTGAGACGCGGCCCAACGGGTTGTGAGATAGTTGGAGAGTCTCTACTTCAGTCATGCTGGGATGGAGGATGGTGTCCAGGTCTGTCAGTTGGTTCGAGTCCAGGTAGATAAACTGTGGGGGAAACGGGATTTTGTCATTTAGAGATGAAGATACTTGAATGTTGTCTATGCATAAATAAATATAAACTTATACATGTGTATATAAGTTTATATGGATAGACGAACCTATTGCAAAAACCAAAAGCTATAAAATGTTTGGTAAATGTTCCTTAGAATTTAACACGTGCTAAAACACTTAGTTTTTTGCCATACCATAATTTGTGAAATTGTCAAGTAATTATTTTAATAATTTCATTTAACTTGCCTAAATCTAACATTTTGTTTTTAAAAGTATACTTTCAGCTTGGAAGCTTTTGTGTGCATTGAAATTTGAAATAGAAAAAAATTGAAATAGGAATGAATTTGAATATTTCAAATGTACTTCGATTTTTTTTCCACTTCAGTTAATGAATTACAAGTCTAAAATAAATATTAAGAGTGTTGGGTCATCGTTTTTCAGTACATTTACTAAAAGTAAATGTAAATTTTTGTGTTTATATTTTCGCGTTTCATGAACAGGTCGCCTTAATTGAACAACACAAAAAGCTATTGTACTTCCAGCGGAAATAAAATCATTCTTGGACATTTTAGTGCAGCCATGGGCCAGGAATATTTATAGGGGGTGCAAGATTCGATTTTTATCAAAATCATTAATTTTTTAGAAATGCTAATTAATAATTATGCCTTATAAGTTATACTCTTTGAGAATAGTCAAAGAAATGCATGGTATATATTTTTGAAAAGCGCAACCTGTTGAAGAGAAAAAAATAAAAAGATAGAAAAAATATTAAAAAATATATTTTTAAATTTTTTTTTATGATCCAACTAGATCCCATGGCATTCAAAAAGCAGTGTTTAGAACAGAGGAACACGAAGATGCAAAAATACAGATGTAACATTTTATTTCTTCAAAGTTTTGTAAATAATGAAAAAAAAAAAAAAAACACGAAACACAAAGGCAGAACTGGATATGTTCAATTGAATTCTAAAAATAGGTTTCAAGATAGTATATCTGATGAGTTAACTTCTACTCAGCCTCCAATAATCTAGCTCCAACAGGCGCCAGAAAATTGTCACGCAAGTAGCAATAAAAATGACATAGAAAATAAACAAAATAATAGAAAAACAAATGCTCATTTGTAACATAAAAACATAAACGGCATACGTGCTTTTTTTTTAACTTGGAATTTACACCTTTACCTCCATTTTTTTTAATTTTAATTTTTTTTTAGTTTCAAGAGCCAGGGGGGTGCTAGTGCACCTCCTTGTACCCTCCTAGTGGTGCCCATGAGTGTAATATTGCTGATTACAATATTTAAACTATGAACCTCACCCTGGGGTGTGCTATAGCAAAGAGTCTGTCTACATGCAACAGCCTGTTTCGAGAGAGGACGACTTTATTGAGCTTTTTCCACCTATCAAACAGTCCTGGAGGCAGAGTAGAGATCAGGTTACGAGACAAATCCAAGATCACGATGTTTTCGGTGCCCTGAGAAAAAAGTGAAGACAGGAGAAATACTTCAGAATAAAAGATCATCACTGACAACAGGTAGTACGAAAAATGATTATTAAATATAAATATAATGTATACTTAGTGTTAAGTACATTCTATGCTTTGTGCAGCCCTTAATACTTGGATTACAATTAAAAAAAAAAACGCGTACCCATTTTTTAACAAACTCTTAACTAGGGAGTTGAAACATTTGCAACAATACTTTTCAAAAGCTTTTCCGATACAACTTGCTAATGTGAGTGTAATTTTAGCGGCACCACTACAAACGTGTAATATCCATTTGTACGAGGTTAATACTATTAAAAAAAAAAAAAAAAAAAAAAAAAAAAAAAATGCTGAAGAGACGTTCACTATGCCAAATATTCAAAGGATTAAAAAAAAAAAATTTCAAATATTTCAACTTTACTTTTACTTTTAAAATTGGAACGGCATAAATGAGTGAAGTGAGGTTCTCTCTCAGGTGAAGCTCTCGTTCTCTATCTGAATTTAAAATAACGAGACGTATCTTACTGAGATAAAAAGGACATTGTATCGAAAATAAATATGCAGTCCGAACCATAGACCGAACCAAATTTTGAAATAAAAAGCTTTATATTCTCCCAAAATAATTTTAATTTTATTGGGTCAAGTAAAGAAGGTTAATATACTGCCTACAGAAATAACAACAAAAATATTCGTCAAATATTCCGAAAAAATATCAATACCTATGAAATCTAAGAGGTACAACTTTATGTAGTAATTACTTCGATCTAATAATCTTCCAACGTCAACCCCTAAAATTTATTCAATTATCTTTAAAGGTTATGGGAAAACACCTAAGAGTGATTGAAGTTAAGAAATGTTTGTTTTCAACATTTTGTTCTCTAGGGCGACTCACATGTTTTCAATTACACACATTATACTCATCCAAGAACATCACCCGCTTAAAGTGAGCACCAACAAACCGTTTGAATGTGATTCAAAGATGGCCTTTTGGGAAATGAAGCAATCTTCTATTTTTCCTTTTTTTTCCTATGAATTAACGATCTGGGTGAATCTTTGTTATTGCTGGGGTGGACCACTTTCTAGCGACAAGAATCACCTTGATGGGAAACAACTTTTACAGGGAGCGACCAGCCTTGAACCTAGGTTGATTGATAAAAATAGGTGATCTCTCAACTCTGTCCTTCATCCTTCCGTTAAGGATTAGACGTGTTATCAGGGTTAATAAACACCGTTATGGTTACTACGCGAGTCAGAACAAAACGAGTTAATTTAGAAACCTAGTATCTGGCAAAATCATAAAAAGGTACTTTATTAGTGTTTTTGTAATTCCTTTTAACATACACTGCATAAACACATATTTCAATCACACCGAAAAAATATAGATTTTTAGTCTTGATATACCTTAAAAATCTAACAAACATATTATATTTTTCCTTTTAAATCAGATATATTTGATAAACAGATGATAAATATTTAAATCGGTGAATACCAAGACATCTATCCGCGATTTGTCGTAAATTCGAATTTATTAGTACTGGTAATTGGTCTCAACTTTTAGATGATGATGTTATGGCAAAAAAAAATTGGGAGAGGGGATCTACTCCATGTAATTTCATGTATAAATCTTATGAGTTTGATTAATCTATCAAGTTTTGAAATTATTTGTAGGCACAATTGGAAGACCGATGGTTCAACAACATAGGTGTCTGTAGATATCTAATCAACTGCGGTTTGAATCGTACTAAGCCCTATAAACGAAAGTTTACATATTTTTCAAAAGTGAAAAATTGTTTTAATATTTTATAACAAATAACTTCAGCTTTGTTTGTTTTAAAAATAACATTCATTTAAAATTTATACAAACTTTTTGATTATGTGTAACCGAAGACATAATATAATTGGTATAAACGAACCAGCAACCAACATTTGCATAAATATTAATTGACTTCTAATTCATTTGCCAATGTTTGTATAAGTATAAGCAAATAGGTGTTTTATTTTAAATTCAAAATGCCATAAGATATTTTAGTAATTAAAAAAATTATTCATGTCTTAATCATCGATATAGATAAACAACTGGATAGAGTGCTCCATTGTCAATGCAAAGAGAAAAACGCGCCAGGGATTGCGAAGCTGGTGGGAAGATTAACCAATCACAGTTCACTTTTATAGTTGGGTGGGAATGCGAAAAATCTTGTAAAGTGTTAGATTATATATTTTTTTGCACATAATTACTAATTAAGCTCTACTATTGACATTTCTGCTGTATACAACCCAAAATTTTATTTTCAATCCTCGGCAATCCGTATTTTAAATCCCACCAATTGCATCTGGCAACGGCTTCATTTTCCCAGCGTTAAGCAGTCTATCCAGTTGTTTATTTATATCGATGGTCTTAACTCACCTGGAATGCTAGTGGATGTACGCGAAAAATAGAGTTGTTGACCATTGAGAGTGTGTTAAGAAGGGACAGGTTTGTCAACCCCACCCCCTCCACTGACGTTAGCTGTCCGTTGTCCAGATGTATGTTCCGCAGGGAATCTCGGATCGGACGAAAGTCAGGCACTTCCTGTAGAGGAATCAACACAAATGAGTAAGAAATGCACTTGGTACGGGAAAGAGTCCAATTTGTATTATTCAAATCAGGGTCTATTTCAAACCTGTAATTAAAATTTCATTTCAAAGTAAATTAAATTTCGATATCAGTGTTTGCAAATAATGCGTGCAATCTCAATTTCTTTCTTTTATAAGCTAGAAATTCTGTTTATAGTTGCTTTGATATTGACTTATCTTTTAATTAATAAAAGCTATCCATAGTACTTGGAGTATTTACTTCAAGGGAACTCCCTTTTGTAAAACTTGTATTTATCATTTCATGTTTATGAGTTTGTAACTTCAAATAGAACTTTCTTATTGTAAATAAGCATATTTGCTTAAGTCATGTCAATAAGTAAGGTACCAATCAAGTTATCACGTCACGGTATGTTTGGTATTGTTCAATTGAATATAAATATGCATGGTTAACCAGTAAAATTTTACCCGGTAGAACACTAACTAGTACATAAGAACTCGCATACAGCAGTATTTAGCAATGTCGGAGGCAGGTGTTTTGGAAGATTGGCCCATCCTGGCCGAAACTCGAGCATCCATCCAAAAAATAAACAATTAAAAAAAAATCAAAAACATCACAAAACATACTTTTTAGCCCTCTGCGCTTACTTATAAGAATATTTTTCAATTTTAAAACTGTGCATTAACATTTCAAAACTTCCAGAATATTTTATCCAGTGATATTGGCCAGCGTATTTGTGCTACTGGAGGTGTGTGATATGCTTTCGCATTTTTGCTTGCTCTAGGGAACCGGCTCGCTAAACTTCGTCAAATACCAAGGGTTGTTATGCGACCTTCATTGCACATGGCTCGCTTCGCTCTGTAAAAAAATATACGTCTTTGGAATACGGGTTATCATGAAAGTGTTTTCGTATCAAAATCAATAGTCGAAAGGCACAAACATTTAACTTTATCGTATTTATTCGCACATTTTATATAATTCCCGATAATTTAATTTTTTTTTTACCAGAAGTGATATTCAGACATACCCCCCCCCCCCCATGTATAGAATATATATCGTTTTCTTCAGCGACACTCCTAATGCCAGCTAGACTGCTTCTACGGTATTTTTTAACAGTTCATCTAGCATTTAACCTTACAAAACTTTCACTCTCGTTTGCTTGTTGAGCAGCTATCTCCTATATTTTTAAATATTGAGGCAGCACGATTAATATTCATTTCGATTCAACAGTTCAGCAACCTTCGATTGCGATGTGTAAAGTAAACGATCGGTGGGGCTATCCGCCGTATGCAAATGCGTCCTTTTTTCGGCACGCTATTAAGATAATTATATGGATAAATGAGATATTTAGAGTTGTGAAATAATGATTTCGACTATCTTATCCTCTCTACATGTTAATCAATTATCAAATTGATCAATTAAATAATAATTTAAGTAGTTATTCACTGCATAAAAAGATTGAGAACTACACGCTACTCCCTAACTCCAGTTGGATAATTACTCAAAAACCATTCCATCTAGGCTATGAAAGAAAAGCGGGGAGCGTTAGTGAAAATCGTCTAACTCTAGGTGCTTCCGGCTAAGATGGTAACACATAAATTTCTCCAATTCTATGGGGGGAAAACGATCATTTTGAGGTATTTAAAAGAAGCCAGGTAATTTAAAAAAGAATTATACTGTGCAACGCTTGATAAAATTCACAAATTTCCACTTGATAGATCTAAGGTACACAATAGATAATTGAACAATAAAACCCCCATTCAAATTTAATTTTATTTAAGTAGTACACTGCAAAATAAAATGTATTATGATGCTTATAAACCATGTGGACATTCTTAATGATTTCCTTCCTTTTTCTGGTTGTTCCTTTCTGTTATCAGCTTGCGAATGAGTTTTGCTTTTCCGCTCTTTCGTTTTCTCATTGTGTTGTAAAACATTGACGATGGTTTGATGGTATTGCTGCTCTTTCTTGCAACCATATTAGAGTGGCCTCCAAAACATCTCTGGAAAGGTGTGACGAAATAAACAGAAGTAATTTCGAAAAAATTTCATCGCTTTCTAAGATAAATTTGATGCAAACATTGATGTTGATTCTATGCGAATAAGATATGCTTATTTGAATACTAGGGGGAAAAGTAGTGCTCGAGGTTTTTGTCCTAAATACTCTGATAAGAGCTGCAATAAAATATTGTTATCATCTAGAATTTCAATAGAATAGTTAAATGGGAAATGTTATCAATTATATTATGTATAAAACTTAAAAGAACATTGCATAAAATGCAGCATTGCGTATATTTCATTGAAAATACAGGGTGTTCACAAATTAGTTTGGCAATGGGGTTCAAATAGATCTATATAACTCTCAATAACTAGGCTTAATAAACAATTTTTTTGGCGTACAGAATAGCATAGTGAACATAAATTAGTTTAGGTGAAGACTAGTTTATAATACCTAGTTATTAAGAGTTATATAGATCTGATATATAGATTTGAACTGATTGATTTTGATTTCTGTTATATAGATTTGAACTCCATTTCCCAAATTAATTTGTGTACACTCTGTGCATAAGCTATCTTGATCCTAATCAGGGTACCTAGATTCCTAATCAGGGTACCTAGATTCCTAATCAGGGATAAATCCTAATCAGGGTACATAGATTTTCTCATCAATTCTTATTTCTTTCAGGGGACAATTTTTGAGGTGGAGCGTTTTGTGTAAGAGGATACTAAATAAATAATTACATAAAGGGTTGAATATAAATGCAATGAGGATTGAATATATATTCATGATGTAATAATAGAATTTCTAAGGTTCTTACATCAAAACACTAAACCATGGTCAACCCAACCATTTCACTATTAAAAACATAGAGCTGTTTGATATTTTATGGAGCTTTGATTTGCATTCTAAAATCTAATCCCAAATTTTTCTCGTGGTCACAAAACTCACTCGTACATATTTCACATACGCACTTACTTCACTCGTGGTCTCGTGAGAAAGAAGTTTTTATCATAAATAAGATAAAAGTACTCTCTGGTTGATAATTTTCTGATGATCAGTAAGTTCGTTCTCAATGAAACAGGCACATGCAAACTCCATTCCCAAAATGAAAAAAATTAAGAAAAACAATCAAAATTTGTCCAGACATTTGGAGGGTATACACTTGCTTAAACTCAGTGTAAAACACAAAAGAAAAAGTTTTGGATGATTTTTCTCGCTTCCAATCTGATTCAATTGAGAACTGATTTTAAGTTTTTGTCTGGTTTAGTTTTGTTTTTATCAGAACTTTTAAATTTAAAAAATATGGAAAACTAATATTGCGACACTCGTTAAGATATGGAGATAACTTTGGACAATATAATACATACCGGCATGTTCCAATACCGGTTATGTTGAAGCTGAAACGCAGCCGTGTTCTTAGATATCACTACAAATATAATTCTAAATTAAGAACGTTTTATTGCACAAATAATACTTAAAATGACTGATAAAATACATTTCGATCTAATTAAAAAAAAAAAATGCATTTTATTTTAAATTTATTTAATTTAAAATTAAATATAGCATTATATTTACTCCAAAGATATTTGTACTTGAAAGGTCTTGAAAATAACGTTGTTCGTTTCGAGAAAAATGTCAATATTCAGAGGTATTGATGCTTTTTATATTTGAGACCTTAAAATCCTACAGCCTTTTATATTAAACAGTGTCAAAATGTTTATCCAAGAAAGAAAAAGAAAGGGAAAAAAAAAAAAAAAAAAAGAAGAAAGAAGGAGGGGAAAAAAAAAAAAAAAAACACGAAATTCAAACTTGTAAAATTCCTTACGCGACACCTTAAATGCATAGTTAAATTTCGCTTCATGACAGTTTTCTTCAAAATGAACGTATTATAGCTGTGATTGTTGAAAATTATCAACCAAACATTACAGGTAACCAGTCAGCGAACTAGTTAAGGTCACCAGTCATGAGATGCCAGCAACTAGAACCGTGTGAATGCTTCATTCCGGTCATTGAAGAAGTCATTTTGTCACTTAACCGCATATACCTGTCAGATACAGTAGATAAAAACATTTAATATTTACTGGCGTGTCAATTTCCATCACACAATCACGTATGCTTTCCTGTGGCCACGGGCGATAAAGAGCTCGCTCTATAGCTGGATTATTTCAACAGTTTGCACTGTAAACGCAAAGTGGAATTCCAATCAACGCATGACAGTGGTCTTCCAATCAACTTACCGGCTGGCGTTCCAGACACTGACAACGTGTAAATCAGTCTTTAAAACACTCTTAATGCAAAATTTATAAGGATACTCACCGTCAGCGTAGATAGTCGGGCATGGAACCTTCGAAGTCGGAAAACCCCTTCGAAAGCTCCCTCCTCCACCCCTTCCACTCCGTCGAGGAAAAGCCGGAAGACGATAAGACCTTCTAGAATCCTCCTTCTGAGCATCCCTCCGCCTTCCAGAGTAACCTCAAAGGTGGTGTTCGCCTCAAATGCTTCCTCTAAACGTCGAGCAGAGAATGCACTTATACTCGGACACTGCACCCCTGCTACCACATCGTAATCGAAGCAGCGGCATCCAGTAAGTGTTTCTTCACACTTTTTCGTGGGAAACTCGGTGGACAAGACACTTTCTGTGGAGGTGGAATCCGTTATAATGGTGGAGAATGGTGTGGATAGTGGAGTATTCTGCATCGTGGAAAAAGAATCTTTTTCAGGTATGGACGTGGAATCCTTCTCCCACGTCGAAACAGTGTTATCCTTCACAGTTGAGAAAAAACTGTTTTGTTGGTAGTTGGCAGGAGTAACCTGTGTGGAGGTGAAATATTTCTTCTGAATAGGTGGTAAATCTTCCTCCCATGTAGATGTGGAGGCCTTTTCCCACTGAGTGGTGGAACTTTTCCATATGGAGGTGGAATTTTTTGCTCGTATGTTGGGGAAATTCAACTGTGGAGTAGGAAGTGTGGCGGATGAAGAGCACGAAGTCATCTTCCAACATAAGAGGTGGAAGATGAATATCAAGTGAAAGTTGTCCATATCTTCTTCAGCCAAGTTATTTAGTCAGTGCACTGGATTAAAATGAGTTGATAACTAAAACATTCAATAGGTTGCCTTAATAATTTAGTTAATATTTATCGAGGGATTTTCATTAGAACGAAAATATGAGTTTTCATTGCCAGACATTGGTAGTCTATTGCATATTGATTTTCATTTGCCAAATAGCTGGAGTATGAGGCGTAACATTTGTTTGATGTACTTTGGGATTCCTCATACCATATTAATGAAAAATTTATTTAAAAGTAGTAACACATCAGTTCATACGTAAATGAAGCACATAATTGGTATCAATTTCTAAAAATCATGGAATTTGTAATTCCTGAAAGTAATTATTCTTGTTTTTCGTAAATCGAACTGACTTTATCATACCACTCCCAATTGCGGGATAAAAAGGCTGAAATGAATCAACAGTGAGTTATTCAAAAGAGAACTCTTCTTCAATTAACTGACCATAATAAAAGGTCATACATTTTGATAACAACAAAGGAGAGAACGTCACATGACACAATAAAATCCGCACAGAAATAACCCGCTGCTTCTAACAAAAGTGGATGGATTGTTACTGCATTTTTATGAGGAAATCGTGATGTGAACGATCTATCCTCTCACGAGGTAATCGAATGCCTTCCAATGCCAAGATATCAAATTACTGCGAAGCTTGCGTTTTTTAATGCACTACAAATGCAACAAAAGTATTCCACTATATGAATACCTTTTTTTTCCGATTTCTAGATGTACTGAAAGAACATTGAATAATTTCCAACACTTAACAGATTGTTTGCATTTCTTCTTTAACAGAAATGAGATATTAATCTCTGGAAAGACATTGAACTAATTGCATTACAATATGCAGTAAATATTGTTTGCACTGTAAAGATGTCATAAAATCTGCATTAAATTTCAAACACATTGATAGATGTTTGATTTAATAATTGAACTGGAAAGATACCAAAACTATTTTCTGTGTCAAAATATCAATTTGCTTCTAATGATTTTATCTCGAAATGTTGACTACACCGGTGATTATGCATGTACTGCTAATATATCACAATAAATCCAGTCTTGAACTATTTCAGCTTTTATCCAGTAGACTAAATTTGCTAATATTTCAATTAATAATTGCACTAGTAACTTATTTCCTCTGACAAAACATCAATTTGTTTTCAATCTCCTTTTAATCTCAAAATGTTGAGTTGCGTTTATGTATACACTGCGAATATATCAGAATAAATACAGTCTTGGAGTATATCAGCTTATATCCAACCTGAAGGCACATTAAACCTGCCAAGATATATGAACTCTTAACTGCGCGTAAAGCATTTCAAACCATTTCTACTTGTATAGACTTTCACTCTGGAGTTTCCCATATGCTTATTAAGTGAAGTTACTTACAAATCCATTGAATCATTCCAACATTCGTAGTCTATGTAAATCCAGGGGGTACCATGAAACCGATCGTGTAAGAAGTACGCTGTAGCATCAGACACGTGAGGAAGTGGGCGCCACTGGGTGCTTTCTGAGTCTGTTTCCAAACAAACCGAAGCGGATGGAAGGGATTTCCCAATAAATGTGACGTCAGGCTTCCTGCAGAGACGAATGGAAAGCGAGGTAGTGTACCCAAACAGGTGGATGGGATGGGAGTCGTTGTCTGAAGGTCGCTTTTCCAACATTTCTTGGTAGCGATAACATATTCACTCTTTGAAGGATGTTACCCAAATGTCTTGGTTGATTGTATGGTATTAGAATATGTTTATAAAGTTCAAGTGATGAGGAACTTTCATTTGCGAGCTGACAGACTTTTCTCTTTATTTGTGACATTATACACTATTTCTGCTAATCGAGTTTATTTAGATGAGGTTGGGAAGATTTGTTTTTAAGCTTCAAAAATGAAATTGGATTTCCGTTTGTAGCACATCTTACTTTCAATTACTCATTTTTATGCATAAAGTATATCATTCGGTCAAAAATATGTTTTCGATCTTTTTACATTTCTCCACGTTTTGGAACATCCTGATTTCAAAAAAAAATTGTCTAGATAAAATGTCTGTCTGTGTGTCTGTGGTCATCATAACTCCCAAACAAATTAACCTAGGATATTCAAATTTGGTGTGCGGGTTAGTGGTGAGACCTACCATTAAGGTTTTTGTCCAAATCGCGCATGCGTATAAGGTATCTGCCATTGAAAAAAATCATGTTGTTAAAAGATTGCTAAATTACGGCTCTCACGAGTTTGATCAAAATCGTTGTGGTAAGGCCTCTTAATGTGTTCTAAACATTCGCACCTCCGAAATTCTCGTAAAAATTCTTTAATGGCGTAAAAAGTTGAAAAACGAATGCCTTCACCTCAGCGTTCTCTTTCCTTGAGCATAGCTCATCAACGATCGTTTTTTCTCCTCTTCTCAGTCGCACATATAAGAAAGGATAATATAATAATTATCGAAAAGTATATTGACAAAATCACCATTTTGGCATGTTTTTTTTTTTTTTTTTTTTTTTTTTTTTTAAACTAAAGACCCATATAAGAATTATCGCAAAAAATATCGCCAAACTGGCAATTTTTTCTAAATGAAAGATGAAAATATAAAAATGGTAAAGGACACAAATCCACCTCAGTATTATAGTGTAATTGAAAGTTGTGCGATGTTCTACAACTCCTTTTTTTTTTTTTTTTATTTTTTTTTTTTTTTTTTTATTATTATTATTATTATTTATTCTGGCCTCAAAAGAGAAAAGACGCAATGCCTTTAATATCATTATATATTTGGGTGGTTCGGAAAAAAAAAAATTATTTTTGAAACTCATGAGGTGAAAAAAGTTGTCACACATCTTTATAAGAAAAACTGTAAAAAAAAAAAAAAAAAAATTGAAAAAAATAAAAATAATATCTTCCCATCGCTCATTCACCTCAAACTTTGGAGAAAATACAAAATATAACTATTTTTCCTAAATTTTTTTTAATTTATAAACGTTATAAATTTGAAAGGCAATAGTTTGCAATGTGTAGTGAAAGGGTGGTATAACACAGGAAAACACTATTCTATGAATTTTTAAAACATTTATTAATAATTAAAAATACTCAAAAGTAAATTTTTTTTGTAAAAAATAATGATTTTTCTGTAAAATAGGTACTAACGTTATTTTTTACATTAAAAAAAATCAAAAAAACATGCTTTTATTCATTTGGTTCATTTTTTCTCGAGCTTTCAATCCCAGTGATGCCCTTTGAAGGAAACTTTTGTAGAAAAGTCGGACAATATTGATCTTTTTTTCTAAAAAAAAAAGGTGTCGTCCTAACGTCTTTAGCGTCAATGCCACCCGCTTTTTGTCTTGTCTCTCTACACAAGCGTTCCACAACTTGTGAGTGACAAGGAAACGAGTTGAAGTCTGATTTCAGTGGTCCCCAGTAGCACAGAAACGCTGACAATTTCGCCAGTCATAGG
The DNA here is from genome assembly GCA_963978545.1 of Linyphia triangularis. Taxonomy (NCBI): domain Eukaryota; kingdom Metazoa; phylum Arthropoda; class Arachnida; order Araneae; family Linyphiidae; genus Linyphia; species Linyphia triangularis. Next base: position 46,009,237 of record OZ021726.1, on the reverse strand, counting down.
CCAATCCCGATGTGAAACGTTGTGAATCGGTCGTTGGAAACAATATTATCAATCTCACCCATTTCTGGATAAAATATAGAAGAGGTTTTCAAATGTCGATGCAGTTTTAAATTGGGATATTGTATTTATGAGAAACTAAACTATGTGGCTGTTTTTATCTGTTTGTCGAAAAATCGTGTATTTTGGAACTATGCTCGGATAGAATTAGTCAATCTTCCAGTCTTCCCCTGTTTCCTCCAATACAACTGTGTTACTTCGGATGCGCCAGTCTTTACTAACAAATGTTCGTTTGTTACTTTCCTTAACAAAGGAAGATTCATATTGCAAGCATTCCAATTAATTATGTCCACGTAATCAGTGGCAATAAAGTTAAGTTTGGTTGCCTTGAAATGCCTGATTGTCTTTCTTTAGGAAAGTTCTCGAAATTTCAGAGTCCGACGCCACAGTTCTCTTACATATCTCCTTTCATACAAAATCATTGCCAAAATTAAACTTTTTGGGTAAGGGAAGGAAGCATTTCATTCAATAACCGAGTTTAAAACTTCCAGTAAATATTCAGGGAGGTATCGAGAGAATCGAATTACCTCGTTTATGATTTTAGGTCCTTCAGAAAATTAACTTTAAAAAAAAAAATTCGAAATCAATGTGGTATTTAAAATAAAGAATACCAATTGCTTCACTGCAATCGATGGTTTACATTTCACTAGTCTAAGTACTTTGTTTTCTGTTGTTAGCCATCTGGTGTATGAAAGGGGATTGGGTTTGCGAGCTGCCAAGTCATTGGCCTGATCTAATCGCTACAAAAATATCAAGAAGATATAACTCATCTGTGCTCAGTACTTTCATCTTAATTTGAGGAATTAAACATTCAACACGTAAAAAATCAGTCAGGGCAAATTTTTCACAGTTCTTCAATTTTTTATCTATGTTCCCGTTAAAAGGTGTTGGTCCTGTTGTAGTGCTAACTATATATTTAAATAGACATCTGAATGGTAGTTCATTGAAGTATAGGAAGCATATATCCCACTGTAGTTGTCTCCCAACGTGCATTTTGATCAGTCAGATTATTTCCAGCCAGTATTAATGGCAGTACCAATCACAGCCATGTGCGCTATGATCCAATGAATAAGCACATAAGTTTATGAGATTCAAAGGAAGAGAAGGCGGTACGAGAAATGCCACCTAGATTGTTACCGTCCAAACCACAGTTTTCATCAATGATTCAAACGTAATTACTAATTTGATTTTTTTTCTAAGTTCTATCTACTTCATTCCACACAATACAAATTAATGTACCTCGACAATTTAGTGATTGGTGTATTCTACAAATTGATGGAAAAAGGTATTTTTTGTATTTATTCAAAACTTTAAAGTGAATGCTTGAAGTAAATAAAACAATTTTAACAAAAATATGTAAGAAATAACGTTAGTATCCATTTTATTGAAAAATCATTATTTTTTTTGCAAAATTTTTTACTTTTGAGTACTTTTAATTATTAATATATGTTTTAAAAATGCATAAAATAGTGTTTTCCTGCGTTATACCACCCTTTTATTATACATTACAAACAATTGTCTTTCAAATATGTAACGTTTAGAAATTTAAAAAAATTAGGACAAATAGTTATTTTTTGCATTTTTTTCAAACTTTGAGGTGAACGCGCAATCGGAAGATAATATATATATATATATATATATATATATATATATATATATATATATATATATATATATATATATATATATATATATATATATATATATATATATATATATATATATATATATATATATATCTTTTATCACAATTTTTCTTTTAAATATGTGTAATAACTTTTTTCCCCTCATGCTTTTCAAATATATATATTTTTTTTTTTCCCTCGAACAACCCTTTTATATAAGTCAATCCACCAGAAAAATTAAAATTTGAATAATACACACAGTTCCAGCATGCTACTGCGTTTGGATGTCTCTAGTGGAATTTAAGACTTTAATAATTTTTATTTCTTCTAAGCAAAAGTGTTTGGAACCCTTGGGGCATCACCACATATTTCAATTTTTATCTTCTCAAATTAAACAACAGTTTGGCCACAATTAAACTGAATCTGTTTAGAGCCGTGTATGCCCTATTCTAGTGAACTTATCTTCATAGAATTTTGTGCATATACAATGGGGGGGGGGGGGAAACAGCAGTTCCAATGTTCTCCACTCCACCAGATGAAATATGGCACTTTAAAGAGGTTTGTTTCCAAGTTATCATGTAGCAATCTACGGGGCATCCTAGCTTTGAATTAACCGGATTAATAGGATTTGCCATAAAATGGTAATTGGCATGATTTTCTTTAGAACCCGCAGTTGACGTATATGTAACTCGGAGTTTAAACCTAACCTTGTGGAGTCAAAATGAAAAACCGCCAGATTAGACTAAGGTTTTATAATCACGTCAGTGCCTTTTGTTGTCTCTGATTTCAAAAAATGATCACACACGATGGTGATTACAATACAATCAATGACCAGATCAATGTTATAACTTTATTTGTAAATTTCGGTCCATCATATCTGAAATCTTTTAAAAATGTAAGCTGAGAGCCAATAATTAAACGCATTTTTCAATCAAAATTGCCTTCAGTGTTACTTTCAAAACATGGTGATGACATGCTAAATGTAAAAACAAAAACATAACTACCAGATTCATCAAAATTTTATAATTCTAATCTGTTTACGAGAAGAAAAACAGACGATTGCGTGCACCACAAAATCGATCAAATATAATATTTAAAAAGATACGAATTTAAAATAATGTATATTGTGATTTTTATTTCGATGTGTTTGAATGTAAATAAAGTCACCGAATAACAAAATTCTGCTTAAAAATTAATTTTATCACGTTTAGAGCGAATTTTTGCATTTAAAAACAAAAAATAGTTTATCCACGTCCCTATAAATACGTTTTTAAAACATTGTGTAAGTAACATTTAAATCCAGGACAATTATCTACATATTTATGCAATAAACACATTTCTCGAATAAAATGTTTTAATTTTATAAAGGAAAAAGTTTTTTAGAAAAGTAGCTGTTTCTCACAACGTTAGGGCTTATGAGGCAGGTCTTAACATTATTCAATTGCTTTAAAACTTAGACAATCTCTCTTTTTTTCTTCTTTTTTTTTTTCTTTTGTTACTCCAATTTACACCTTTTTAGGGTTGTCTTCGAAGATCTGTGGGGGGGGGGGGGGAATTCCCAACTTGTCTTCAAATACCGCTGCCGGTTACTTTGCTGTAAAACTGGCTTTTCCTTTAATATCCAATATTCGCAGAGAAACTGACTGATTGACTGAACGGCGACATTTAACCCAGGTTTTCCTACTACATTTTGGAAATATGCCGCAACGTGTTTGTTGATTTGTTTGAGGTTTTATGGTGCAAACGTAACACTTGCAGCTGTATATCTGACACATTGCCATTGCAAAATATTACTCTTTTTTTCTCTTTCAACTAATCAATTTACTAATTCCTAATATTTGGCTTAAAAGTTTACAGGATTATCTTCATACAAATATATTTAATATAATGTTCAATTGCCGTAGAACGACTACTTATTTCTCTACTTTTTAGAAGCGGAAATAAAAGTTTCTATAGAAAATGTTTTACGATTAGGAAATCTATATAGGACTTATTTTTTATTTCCTGGATTAATGAATTAGGTTTTGTTTAAAAAAGCGTACACATACCTGAATGTAATTCTACTACTTTTGGCCTTTTCCTTGAAGATCCAATAACTCATTTTGTGACGGTGACAATATTCAAATCATTGCACTGTTTGTGTAAATAGGAATTACCTTCCGGTGGGTCTTTCAAGGGTATTAATACCCCACTTCTGTGTATTGAATGGAAGAAAACCTGGAGAACTCTCGACAGGTAGCATTCGCTTTGTTTCCAAAGCGAATGATGAATATATTACCAATTATAAAAACATAAAAGTAAATATTCCAGCGTAAAAAAAGAACACACTCATCGACGGACAGATGAACGTATATCGAAAGTCCAAACTTTAATTTTTCGATATTTAAAATTATTATTATTATTAATAATAATAATAAACTATCTGCCATTTTTTTTTTTTTTTTTTTTTTTTTTTTTTATGAAGTTTTGGAGCTATTAGAAATTAATCTCGAAAAATTCGATTTCAAGATAACTCGATTAATGCTTTTTTTTATAAATAAACAGAAAAGTATCGAAAAACAATAAATTTCTTTTCATTAATTATATCACGACATAGACCCGATTATCAGGTTTCGATAAAAAAAAATATTCTAGCACTTTTTTTTTAAACAAAATTAACCCCAAAATTTGATTTTTCAGCAATCTATTAACATTTCATACAAGGCATCTGTAAAAATACAGATACTTCAAATTTTTAAATTTATTGTCCCTAAATAACGCTCGTGAAAACACTGAGGGGGTCCTATAAATATTATCTTTTTATGGATAAAAGGGACTGGTTTTGAAGAAGATTTTTGAAGTTCTACATTTTCATCTGAATGAATAATTTCATTTTTACCAAAAATAGCAATTTCATTAATTCGAATATTATTATCTTCTTCAATCCAAAACTAAGTACTGTTTTTTACATGAAGTAGCTAAATAATAATAAATTTCCTCATTTTTATTATAACATTACACTTTCTAGCACTTTTAAACGCTTTTCAGAAAGTCATGATAAAATGAAAACAAAACATTCAGATATGTCAGAATGTTCACAAAACTAACCTATACCCAACTTCCCGATTTTAGCCGTATCAGTTACTTACATTCAGGATAACTTTGGTTGGTTGTATTCAGATTATCTGGCGCCGTCAGCAACACGAGGGCTATAATGCGCCGAAACATTTCGTCATTTGACAAACCAACATACATTTACAAACACCCATGCCTAACACGGGACTCGAACCCGCAACCTCGCGGTCTAGAAGCAGAATAACTTTGATCCACATTTTCTGTATGTTCGTTTGTTTAATGGTATTTTAATACCTATATATTATGACATAAAATTGAAAAATAAACTCTAAATTATAGCTTAATGAGGAACTTGCACAAGTCAGGAAAATTAATATTTTGTATATTCTAGTGTTATCCAACGAATATATTTGAGCAGTGCAATTATTTTTTATCTTTATGCTTTCAATTAATTAAAAATCGAGTTTGAAATCAGCCGAAATCAAAGTAAAAGTCACGTGACCAAAAACGCATAAAAAAACCGTGACGTGTTTAAGCGGAGAAAAGTGACAAAACGAAGGGAAAACATTTCTCATTCCTTCTCTAAAACAGGTTTTAGACTGGTTCATTATCTGCGCGTTGACGTTCCACGTAAAAGTGGCTTTTTCCCGCCAAATCGCAAAGTGAAAAACTAAATTTTTTTTTAACTATCTATCCGAACTCAAATTTTTGAAAGAATGGTATTGTTTTTCATGATTTTTTCTCTACTTTTACTTAAAAATAAAACCAAAAAACGTGAAAGTTCCTCATTTACACAAATCAGTAAATGGTGATGATAAAAACAAAAAATAATGGGTAATTTATCTGGTCCAAAGTTACCCTGCCATTCTGAAAACTTTGAACCAGTATCTGAAATTCCATATACAATACCTTGTTTTATTCAATCTAGGAGTTAGGTCAATTTTGAACTAGTAAAATTAAGTCTCTAAATATTTGAAACATCAATAAGTGCAACTCTCAACATCACAAAGTTTGGATGCTTTAAAATAGCATCACAAAGAATCTAATAGGTAGGAACAGTGAAGGAAGAATAACATGAATATGTTGCAACAACAAAAATGTATATTATTCAATGTAGATATACAAAATATAGTGGGGAAAAAACATATAAATTCATTTACAGAAAATATAACTCAGTTTATCAATTAAGAATTGAAAAGATAAATAGAAAATAATAAAACTGATAGTCCCCACATTCACTATTAGTTAAGTACATTGCAAATAAGTCACAGAGTAGTTTAACACTAGAACACTTTTAACATTAGAAAAAGTATGACAAAATAAAAATAACTCTCAAACTTCATAACGTTTTCACTTTAGCCAGTAGCACAAATACCCTGGCTAGTATAGATTGACAATAGCCAATCCTGACATCCGACTGGCCGTTATTACAGAACTTGTCCAATCTCGCCCATTGCTGGATAAAACATGGTGGAAGTTTTTAAATGTTGATGCAGAGTTTTAAATCTGTAATATATTTTTATAAAAAAGCTTGGTGGGCTAAGAAATACGTTTTCGTGATGTTTTTGATTTATTTATTTCTTTAAAAATTGTGTATTTTGGAACGATGCTTGAGTTTCAGTCAGGATTTCAGATATTGGTCTATGCTGCTGTGCTACATGAGTTTACTTCCAATATTGTCATTTATTTCATCGGATTTTGCATGCAAGGAAATATTGTGTAAATTAAGTTGTATACTTATACAAATTTAATTTAAAGCAGCTACAAATAAACTGGATGTAAACAAATTAGGTATTACATGTACAATGTACAACAGAGGATTTTTTATTCCAAGATTTTTTTTTTCGGGGGCGGGGATGTAGTCACCCATATTCAAGAATTGCTTGCAATAGTGGTACATATAAAACTCGAAGATAGTACTTTTTAATTAAGTAACCTTAATTATTTAGTCAATTAATTAAATGAGCAACTAAATCTTCGGCACTAATTTAGCAACATATAATTTCTTAGTAAATAAAAATATATAAACTTTATTAATTAACTACACTCACAAAATTTGCAGAAAATCAAGTTAATCACATATTTTGCCTCAAAATAGGAAACCTAACTGTGGAGACTTTTTGGAAAGTTTATCATGGACTTCTTTGTCAAAGTCAATTTCTCTATGGATGGATATGAAATCCAAAACAATTAAGCGATTTTGGGAAGTAGAATTTTCTCATTCTTGTAATAAAAAATGTTGCCGATTACAATCCGTTTACTATCCGTTTTTTTAGATGAGAAGTGTATATTCATTAAATATAAGTAGAACTAAATAATTAAATATATTCTTTCATAGTCACAGTGTGGTTTTAGAGTTTATGAGGCCCATGGCAAACTTATATTTGACCAAAAGCTATGTCGTGTTTACACAATGCTATAACACCTGTTGTACAACAGTAATATTCATACATACTTTAAAAAAGAACTGTGAAAAAAATTTGAAGCCACAAAGGGTATAATAAAATTTCTTACACTGTTCAAATATTAGTTCTGTTTAATACTATTTTCCCAATACTTACAAACAATATTTAAACAGTGCTGACCAAATACTAATCGATGGTGCATATTTTAAATGGATCATTATTTTTTATGAAGGATTTGACTAACACAGTGTCGTGTTCTTTTTTAAAATAAAAAAAAATTGGAACTTACTTTGATATTAGGAAATTTAGCTAGTTTTTCAGGCAAAGCCTGGAGTGAAATGCAACACATTATACGCGACTCGCAGTACTTCACTCTCTATAGGAAAATATGCAAATGTCAGTCAGGATGAACTTTCTGAATCGGGACAGGGGTCATTATGATGCCAGTGTCAAACCCAGACAGAAACGGTATTGTATCACTAATAGCCTGTAGGCAACAGACAGAGGGGTGAACGGGTAAGAAGGGATGTATTTGTTCGCCGAAAAAGAAAGAAAGAAAAAAATAGAAAAGAAGAAGGGGGGAGAGGTTTTTCAGCTCCAATTCCTGAAAAGTCTCCCCGAAAACGAAGGGTTTACAATATAGAAGAGGACAATTTCGCTACATTTTAGTATGAAAATTTGGGGGGGATTGGTTGATTTTAATTTGGTTTTTAATTTTCTACTGCTTTTTCTAGAATCCGAAAATTCGCTGTGGGAGGGATATATTCCCATACACCCCCCCCCCCCCCAACTGCGCACATGGTATACAACCAGGCTCGGCCTGGCCCACCGGGATTCCGGGACATATCCCGGTGCGCCCTCTCCAGAACCTTGGCTCGGCACCCTCCGAGAACAGTGGAAGAAATTTCAAATATAAATCTTAATATTAAATAATTAAGTTTTTTTATTTTAAAGTGAGTTAATCTGTATCTTTGAAGATGGAATAACTTATACAACTCCGGCGTGGGATTGCCACGGGCGACGCAACCCCCACTGTGGTAACTCGCAGAACCAGTCTACCCGTGCTTTCTTTTCTGCCCATTCTTTGTTGTTGTTGTGTGGGGGGGGGGGGCATACAATAAAAGGCAAAGTCATCGTATGAGTTCTATTCAGAGAGAGGGCGGGAGCTACTTTTATTGGTTAAGGAAACTGTTTAACCAAGACCGAAAAAAAAACCTTAAATGACCATTGCTCTTCGACTTGTTGACAAAACTATTTGGATTTTTACTGAACAAAACGTGTAGTAAACTTCTTAATCTGCAAAATTATTTAGTCGTTGCTTTTCAAACACATAAGTTATATGAACCGAATTTTCATACAGATTATATTATGAGCAAGTAAGTCAATTGTTTGTCAAAATATTATTGCTTAACGTCCTAAGAAGGACTCGTTTATTAATGTTTTTTGTGTTAATAATGTTTTTTGACATGAAAACATTAATTTTCTTTTACGATAGTTACATTTAACTCGTCTTTAATTTTTTTTCGCCTCAATCCCTATGCAATCATGTACCATAATGCAGATTTCTTGAACAATAAATCATTAAATGCATAAAAAAAGTATGAAGGAAAGAGTAGGAGGGTGATTGTTCCCTTTAGCTCCTTAATAGCCATCCACAGGTTTATTCATTTAAAAAACTATTTTATTAGTTTAAATTATTTACCCTTGAAAGGGAAAAAATCTGTAATAATTTTATGTCAACGTACCGATTGAAATACTGAGCATAAAGTGTAAACAATAGATTAATCTAAATTATTCTGTTGTAATGTCTAATGTAACATTCACTTTGTATAATTTAGTTTTTCACTAATTTTAATTGCAATTTTCTTTTACGATTTATTTTTACACTAAGTTACACTTCAAATGAAATTTCATCAATTTAAAGTTGAATAACAATACAAAATATTTAAAACAATGTAAATATAAATATTTAAATTTGGGTTTTCTTTTCCTGATGAAATGAAACTGAATGTGCAACGTAATTTCCAGCTATATTTTATTTATATAAAATTAAGGCTGTATGGAGTGGGATAAAAGCCAAATAAATAATAATAAAAAAAAGAAAAAAAAAAGAAAGGGGGAAATGCGTAATGTTACTTTACGCAAGTGTAAATTAATACTTTTTACTTTCAATTACCCATATGTATTATACAAAGAGTAATGAAAGTATGGCATTCGGTCAAAAAAGATTTTCAATTTTTTTGCATTTCTCCAAGTTTTTAAACATTCTGATTTCAAAAAAGTGATCTAGAAAATATGTCTGCCTGTGTGTATGTGGTCAGCATAACTTCCATACAAATTGACCTACGATGTTCAAATTTGGTGTGCGGGTTGGTGGTAGCCATGGCACATACCATTAAGGTTTTCGTCAAAATTGCACATGCGCGTTAAGGTAGCTGCCACTGAAAAATCATGTTTTTCAATGATAGCTAAAACACACCCCATCCCACAAGCTGTCGGAAAAAATTTCATCCCACCTCGGATAGACTTCGAGTATCCTAATCAGGATTATATGTGTTTAGTGTGTAAAATTTCAAAAATATTAACGTGGCACTTTGATCATCGTTCTTTCCCCTCCCCTCCCCTTTTTTTTTAATTATGTAAATATTTTGTTCTTTTAAACGGAATTTTTAAAAAACATACATTCATGCAGAAAAAAAATCTTTAGTGACACCTTTTCTTATGTAAAATAAGTTTTACCGGGGTGTGATGGCATATTTAACTGCTTTTAAAATTGTGTAGTTCGTGGACAACTTTTTTGTAAATTTCTTGTCTTTAAACATATCCCTTGAAATTGGCGGAGCTTGTTTTATTTTCTTGGAAAGAACTGTGTTTTTGTTGAAATGGTTGCGATTGATTGATATTTTCACGAATTTGTGACAAGAGAACTTTTGCTCCCTCTGTAATAGTTAATATTATGAATCAATAGCTAATATTGTGATTGTGACTGCGTTCATTAATTTTATATTTTTTTAAATATTGTTTTAAAAAAATTTCACGACAAATCAATATTATCAAGCATATTTAAGTCAGAACAACGTCCCCCCACCTGGCCCACTGCACCTGCCGCCATTGATGTCACCTTAGTAATTTTGTTTACAAAGTGTTTTAGATAATTTTTAAACTCAGCTCTTCTTTTATAAACTCGACAGCTCACTAAGCAAACTTTATAACATTTTAGTTAACATGAATATTATAAACTATTCATAAAAACAATTAAAGGAATTTTGTACGTTACTATTGAAATTACTAAAAAATACATTTGCATACAGAGGAAAACATTTTAAAGACATTTAAATTTTCAACCGTAAACGTATTCCATACATTTTCCGTCCAATTCTTGAGACTAGTTAAGAAATTTTAATTTTCTCAGTTTCTCAAGATAACGACAAAAAAATTTCCTCAATTTCAGTTATTATAAAAAATAATACGATTCTTATTTAATCTTGTAGTTATTTCATTTCGGGGAGGTCTAAGTCACTGAAATGACAACTGCTCACCTCCCTGTGTGATTTTTTTTTACTAATACATCAAATTCTTCATCAATATCAAAATCAGTTATAACTTTTTGCTATATTTTTCTTTTTTGAGTTATTAGTTAAAGTCTGTGGTACACACTATTTTAAGACAATATCAATTGCTCATAAAGGTCTTTCATTTCGTAACGATAAACGCATTCTAAGTAAAAAGTTAAATGATCATTAAAAATCTGCATCAATTGTAAATTATAAATATATCGTGTTCAATCCTTTGTTAATTTGCGCGGTTGACAAATGTCCCCTACAATCAATTTATCAATCTATTGATAAATTGATTGTAGGGCAGCCCATGATCAAAACATTCGTACAATTTTTTTCAAGTTATTTCAAATATATTTTTTAATTCTTATTTTATTCTGTTCAATAATATTGTGTTTTTAATTAAAATACCCACATACTTTGATATTTGGTCACGAATTTAATGGTATGCATGAAAATTTCAATTTGGGGGAAATGTGTCCCCCACGCGACTGACCGCAAGACAAAAGTCACGCGTCTAACCAAAGGTTAATTTGCAAAAAAAAAAAAAAATCATTCTAATATGATTAAAACAGAGAGAGAGGGAGAGAGATCTTGTATCTTCTTAGTCATCATTATGAGCAATTTGTGTTTTGTATTGTAACTTGAAATTTTATACACCCCCCTCCCCCCAAAAAAACTGTGTGAAATCTTATTTTACCACTTCCCCTTCATTTTTATTTGTGTAACTTGTTATGTGTATTTAATCAAATCTTTGACCATAACCCTCCCCTTCCACCCCCCCCCCCCCCCGAAAAGAAAACCTGGCTACGAGCTTGGTGTGATGGTGTGAGAAGGGGTGAGGCGCCCTCCCAAATATTGGTCCCCCGCCCTCAGAGGTGTCCCAGGCCGACCCTGTATACAACAGTACACACTGCCATCAAAACCTAACTTTTAACCGGCTCAAAGTTATAACGAGCATATAGTAAAATTATGGTGCCTTTGTCTTTTGCTTTTTACGAAATGTTTGTGAATAAATAAACATTAGCCACAAACGAGATCACCAATTTCAGAAAATAACGGATCTAATAAAGTGGCAAGTTGATATTTGCAGAAATTAAATTATTTGCTTCAAATAAGCATTAAAATGGAGCTTGCAAATAGTACTTCGGAAAAATTGTTAAGTGGCTAAATAAACTTTGTACAATGTTTGTATTTTATTTTCTAAAATGCCGAACGGTAAACCATTTTCACAAAGTTGCCAGCAGTATACAGCAACGAGCTGTTCTGCAGAACCAAATATAATGAAAATTAAGGTAGTGGCGACATCTATCTTACACTAAGACAGACATTAGTTTTAGATATTAAAAATTTTTATTTAGCAGAAATATACAATAGAGAAAAAATTGGCTGACGATTAAAAACCACATATTAAATTTTATATTTTTAATTTAAAAAATATTACATTATATCTGTACTTTTACATCAATTGAATTTGTTTTGCAAGGCATTATTTTGAGTAGGTTTGCATCGTATACAATAAGGACGTGTTTTAGGCCGAATCATACAAATGTTACGGTGTTTATACAAATTCGAAAATTTTTCACATTCCTTTTTATAATCACAATGAATGTTTAATTTTTTTAAATTTAATTAAAGTGTAATTATTATGGTTCATCAAAATACCTGCAATTCAAAGAAAGAATTGTTGGCCGTAAACACTATGATCTTAATAACCTCCATATTATTTTCCTTGTTGTAGACATACTGGCTTAGTTGGTAGCTATATTCTACTATTGTTCAAGCTTTTTTAAACCTCAGTTCAACCATCTGATATTCTATATAATATGTTTCTCTAAACTTTTTTTCGGAAAAAAATAATTGTAAACTAATTCATAAACGAACCTGCGTTCTAAAAGTCTCGGAACTGAAAAAGTTAACACTAAAAAAACTTGTTCATGAATTAACGTCGCATTTGTTGTGACCTACTTAAAAAAGGAATGTGAGACTGCTCACACATACTAGGTTCACAACTTTTTCACGGTTGTTTAATTTTTCTAACACTTTCTAGAATAATGCTGAAATTTGAAAGGAATGTTATTAAGGCAGATTGGCACCAATGTCATTTGCACCTTTTCCTCATAGATGGCACTGATTTTCACTTGGGCGATTAACATCATGGTATGGTAAACCCCCCCACCCCGAAGCGGTTTGTTTCCCCTATTTCCGTCAAGTGTCCGAATGGTGAGGGGAAGGAGGATCACTTCCCCTTTCTAAGAAATAGTGTGGGGGAAATAGGGGTCGACCCTAACCAGTGTTTCTTTCTTTTTTTTTTTTTCTCATGGACTTTCACAGAGAATTCGTATTTCGTTTGTTTGGAATGGCATGATGTAGTTATAGTGGTTGACTGCATTGAAACTTGTCTTCCTTAGGAAAACATCAGTTCGTTTTCCAAGATTGAATAATTTAAAAGAAATATACTAATCTATATTTAAGGAAATTAGTGAAATAAATAATCAAAGTTGACTAGTAATTAGTAAACTTTAATTTTAAGCGAATATAGATGCAGCCCGGCTGTACTTGCTGCACCCCACGATTCGCCACTGTTGTAGAGAATATTCCTGGCTTTTCAATTATTATTCCTAGGATGGGTTTGAAAAACGTACATTTGTTGTTCGTTAAATTTATTTGCATTCAAACACATCGAAATAAATTTTCAATATACATTTTGTTAAATGCATATTTTATAAGTATTATACATAGACAATTCTCCACGGGGCATTTTGACTCTTTTTTTTTTTCTCTTGTTAGTTAACAGATTAGAATCATAAAATTATGATGAATCTAGTAGTTTTTACATTATATTAGTTGGTGGCAAAGTTATATGGAAAAATAATTATTTTGATTGTGTGAAATATTTCTTTATAACCACTGACGCACACGACATTTTCGTTCATCAGTGGGTTATAAATATATATTTGAAAAAGTAAGAATAATTATAATTCCTTGTAATTTTGTAACCAACTTAATCTATAATAGTAAAACATAGTTTATGTGTCTGTCTGTTCAGAGTGGCCACAGAACTGGGAAAACCTGGAAATCAGGGAAATGTCAGGGAGTTTTCTGATTCTGTAAAAAATCAGGGAAATGTCAGGGAGTTTTCTGATTCTGTAAAAAATCAGGGAAATGTCAGGGAACTTTTTTAAATTTCATGAAAATCAGGGAAATTTTGTATCGTTTAAGGTACGTTCATCCATATTTTGGCACTATTTACCCGAAGATTTGTGGTGATAAGCCATTAGAAGTTTAATGTTACGGAATAATTTAAACTTTTCATTACCAGCAAAACTATTTTTAAAAAATTTGCATCGTATCTCTTTAGTATTCATGTTCTATTTTATCAGGGTGTCTAGACATCTGGAAAACCGAAGAAAATTGGGGAAATTTGAAAAAAAGTTTGCCCTAAAATCAAGGAATTTTTTAGAAATCTGTCAGGGAATTATCAGGGAACTTTTTTCCTGGTATTTTGTGGCCTCCCTACCCTGCTGTTGATCTATAGAAATCTACTTAAAATAGGTTAAGATCTCAGAAATTTCCAACATTAATAGTTTAGACTTCAAATTGTACCTTTGACAAGTAGAATGTTAAAAATTTACTTAATGTTTTTATAACATAAGTAGTCTCCGCAGCACGGTTCCGCCGTACAGCTAGAATTATATTAAACAAAAACACAACTCCTAGACGGCTCTAAATATTGTGATATGTCCTTAGCTCATGAATATTGAAAGGAAACTTTGACTTGCTATCATCTATAATCGAGCCGAAACTTAGCAGATAAATTCGTTGTGGATGACAATGTATTCAATCAAGTTTTGAGGGTAAAAAAAGTTAGTAAACAGTTTGGAATACATGTTTTCTTCGTAGTGGTGAAGTGGTTTTTAACACTACGAAAACTCGATTGAGCGTAATAAGTTGCCATTTCACATAAAAATTGGCAATGCGTATAAAGAATTTATTTTACATTTGAACACATGTAACGAATATATTTAATGAAATAATAAATAGTACAAACAGAAAAATATGTTAGCATACAATGCATACAAAGGATTTATAATAAAATTTTTGCTTTTTATAAATAATAATAAAACAAGTTGTCAGTGTGTCTATGGATCTATAGAAAGCTACTTAAAATTGGAGTAGAGCTCTGAAATTTTCAACATAAGTAGTTTTGTCCTTCTATTTGTACCTATGACATGCAGAATGTTAAAATTTTAGTTAGTTCTTTTTTAATTAATTTTTTTTAATTATTATCATTATTATTATTATTACTACTTTTTTTTTTTTAGAAAATGATTTCAAATAAAGCACAGCTGTGAAGCATATGAGCATATGTACAGCTATGAAATTTTCAACAAAAGTAGTTTTAGCCTTCTAATTGGACTTTTAACAAACAGAATTTTAAAATTTTGATCAGTTTTTTAATTAATAAATATTGCACAAAACGATTTCTAATAGGGCTACAGCTCTAAAGATGAATATTATAAACTATTCATAAAAACAATTAAACGAATTTTTTACGTTACTATTGAAATTACTAAAAAAATACATTTGCATACAGGGGAAAACATTTAAGGACATTTAAATTTTTAACCGTAACCCCCCCCCCCCCGTGTTCCATATATGTTTCGTCCAATTCTTGAGACAGTTAAAAAAATTTAATTTTCTCAGTTTCATAAGACAACGATAAAAGAAATTTCTTCAATCAATTTCAGTTATCAAAAATAATAAGATTCATATTTAATCTTGTAGTTATTTCATTTCGGGGAGGTCCAAGTCACTAAAAATGACAACCGCTCACCTCACTCTGAATTTTTTTTACTAATACATTAATTTCTTCATCATTATCAAAATCAGTTATAATCTTTTGCTATATTTTTTTCTTTTTTGAGTTATTAATAAAAGTCTGTGGTACACACTATTTTAAGACAATATCAAGTGTTCATAAAGCTCTTTCAGTTCGTAACGATAAACGTAAAAAAAGTTAAATGATCATTAAAAATCTGCATCAACAGTAAATTATAAATATATCGCGTTTTAACTCTCTGTTAGTTTGCGCGGTTGACAAATGTCCCCTACAATCAATTTATAAATCTATTGATAAATTGATTGTAGGGCAGCACATAATCAAAGCATTCGTACAATTTTTTTTCAAGTTATTTCAAAAATATTTTTTAATTCTTACTTTTTTCTGCTCATTAATGTTGTGTTTTTAATTAAAATACCACTTACTTTGATATTTGGTCACGAATTGAATGGTATGCACGAAAATTTGAATTTGGGGGAAATTTGTCCCCCACGCGACTAACCGCAAGACAAAAGATTGCGCGTCTAACCAAGGGTTAATTTGGAAAAAAAATATTCATTATAATATTCTGCTTTCTCTCCTCTCTAGAGAGAGAGAGAGAGAGATCTTGTATCTTTCTTAGTCATCATATGAGCAATTTGTGTTTTGTATTGTAACTTGAAATTTAATACATAAAAACAAAAGCTTTCACTCAATTCTGTTCATTTCTATACGTCTGGGAATGTGCCACATTGCGGCATCACGGGTAGTCCTAATTAACAGTAATGCCGCAGTGGCTCATGCAAAATGTGTGAATTTATTCATTGGTGAGGGACAAGGCCGCAGACAGGAGGGTCCCCCCCCCCCCCCGCGAAATTGTGGGAAATCTTATTTTACCACTTCCCCTTCTTTTTTATTTGTGTAACTTGTTATGAGTATGTAATCAAATCTTCGACCATAACCTCCTCCCCCCCCCCGAAAAGAAAACCTGACTGCTAGCTTGGTGAGAGAAGGCAACGCGCATTGGTAAAGCGCCCTCTCGAATGTTGGTACACCGCCCTCAGAGGTGACCCAAGCCGACCCTGACTCTATGTCAGGAGAGATATTGTTCAGCGCCCCTCTCAAGCTAATAAACATGAAGTTGTGGACTTTACAATACTTGGAAGTCACATCTTTATGAAAAAGATATCACATTTATAACATAGACTTCTACTGCATGAAGTAAACTTGATTGAAAGAAGCATTTAATTATATATTTTTTTTTACTTTTAAAAATTTATAATTAAAATTTTGTTTAATATTCGTTTTACGGAATCTATTATTCGTATATGGGAAATCTTAAATTATCTTTTTTGGCAATGCAATTCATAAAGAATTGGATTTCAGGATCAATTAGATTTTTGTCCCGCGGGGGGGTCCAATAGACCCCATTTTGTAATATATATTCCCATAGAAACACACCAGCGCGTGATCTCGAGGGTTAAGATGTAAATAAAATGTAGAACTTATTTTTCTGTCTTCAATATTGAAAATATACTATAAAAATCCTTCGATCTTTTAAAATATTTTAAATAATATTGTTACTATTTACATTTGAACTACTAAATTAATTTCAATTTTAAATGAGTAGTTAATTATTAGTGCTAAAAATTGCAATTAATATTAGTGTTTATTTATAACAGAACAGTAAGTAAATTGTGCTTAAGTTTCATCGATATCAGAATAAATAAAATTAAAGTATAAAATATAAATTAGCAATTATAAAGGTATATATTCGTAATTATCAAGGTAGAAAGTTTTTACATAAAGGTTACAAATTCACTCTGGTTAAAAATAAATATTTGTTAAATAATTAAAAAGGACTCATTTTATAACAATCTCAAATTTTTAACATAACATACTCTTAATGACCAATTAAAAAATCATACATCTTTAAATTGTTATACTTTCTGTAGGAAAAGTTATTTATCAAAATTGTGCGAAGCAAAGTAATAACATATACAAAGTCTTTATTCAATTGAAATTTTGTTTCAATATGAATAGAATGAAGTAGTAAACATGATTGTATTTTTAAGATATTTTTTTTTATGATTTTATAGAGGATAATGTCCTAATATGTGCTTGTAGAGTGTAGGAATTTGAAAGATCACTTTTCTTCTGACAGGAAATATTGCCGTATGTTTAATGTAAAAGAACACCAATACGTTCTGATAACAGAAAATGTAAACAATAATATTGTTCCGTCGCGAAATTATTTTCTGTTTCTATTTTTAGTTATGTTTACTACTTAATTATGTTTTGGTAGCCGGCAAGATAAAAGATGCGGCTATCTTTTTAAAATCAAGCTGTATTATATCTTCAAAACATCACATTAAAAAACAATGTGCTACTATAACAAGTACTAATGGCGATTGCTGCCTGTTGTCAGACCCCGTTCGTGACATTTCCAGAAGGTAGGATCGGGCCCGGTGAAAAACGTTACAAACGTGAAATGCGCTCTCGACTAGGTTTCTGCCCCTCCCCGGGCAATAAAATGCAATTAACTTCTTTTCAGTGTGACCTTTGGGGTCAAATGGGGACCATCTCTTCACTATGGTTCTGTATCCGAGGGAAGAAGTTCTGGGTTGAGACGATCGTTAATCATGTAGTTGGGGAGGATTTTTCGATACGCTCCATTTAACCTCATTAGAACCCTGGTCACGTTGAAATGCACTTTGTGTACGGTCCCTTTTCTGCGATCGCTCCAGGACTGTGCTTACTTTTCAATACAAAAAGAAAGAAGCTACTCGATTCTCTGCTTGACCGCACATAACATAGGACAAAGAGTAGCAATCTTAAAAGTTCGTCTTAGCTTTCTGTACTTATTTGTTCAGGGTTCGGACAAAGTTTTAGATTTTAAAAATAAGTTTCTTTACAAGGACCTTCCAATTAAAAAAGTTCAGCGGTCGGCAGTTCAACTCATTTGCCTCTTTGTAGGACTTCTTTACCTTTTTCAGAAAGACGAAGAATTGAAACATAACATATTTTACATGCTCTATCTCAATCCGTAAATTTCTGTGACTTTATATCTAATTAGCGAATGGAGGGTTTTTTTTTATTGTCTTATAGTGCTATAAGAGTTTGTGTCTCAATTTGGTTCTTGTAAGGATAGCGTCAAAATAAGTGGAAAATTGAAGAAGACGTAAGTTTTCAAAGTGATTGTAATAGTATCAGTTGTATGCATATCAAATAGCTATTCTTATCATATTTCAGATTTTGCAATTAAATCGTAACAAAATGGCCTAGAAAGTGTAACAGAAAAATTTGTAATAAGGGACTACGGCATATATGTGGTCCTTATTTTTTTAACTTTCAGATTTCTTTTTTCCTCACCCTCCAATTCTTTTCCCTTTGGCGATAAAAATATTATTGTAAGCAATTTTTTGAAAATTAAAAGAGATTAAGCTGTGCCGTAAGGAAAATGGAAGTTCGCATCACATAGCTGCATTTTACTGTACAGCGCAGGGTGTTCCTTATTTTCCAACTTACAAATTTTGTATTCTTACCCCCATTTTTTACCTTTGACTATAAAAAATATTATTGTGGTCATTTTTGTAAATGAAAAGTGATTAACGTGTGCAGCAACGATCAACGTGTGGACGATCACTGCAAGCAGTACTACACATATTGTAAAATATGAGGCATTACTAAAAAAAAAAAAAAAAAAAATACCGCTAAAAATCTTACATTTTTGTTGTTTAAATGTTAGATTTTGTTAGTTAAATTGTATCAATATTTTGCAACTTTTTTAAATTTAGGAAATAAAACTTATAGAATATGTTCGTTCATTTTTGTCAATTCTGTTTTTATTTTTACAAACTTCAATATCAATTTAGCAGGGTTAATACTAATTTATCATAATAAAACTTGGTTCTCTACAAAAATAGGTCAAAAGAAAAAATATTCGGGGGTATGAAATTGAAGCCGAAGAAATTTAATATTTTTTTTTTTCAAACAATTTCAATTTTAGTAATCTTTTAAGAACTTCAGGCTATTTGCGACACGGGTTAATATATTATTGAAATGAAATTTGGCACACTGTCAAGATAGACCAAAACGAAAGGAATGAAGGGGTGAGAGTTAAAATCAGATGAAATTTCGTTTTTGACGCCTTACATAGACCATCCTAATATATAGTTATAATTAGTCAATTAAAAGACACAATACTCAGTTATACTACATATCATTACGTACCTACTTTGATTCATCGTAAGATCTCAACGAGGGATTTCAAACTCGAACAGAAATTTATATTTTAAACAATTAATAATTTGCTTTAAAAATTGAAGTTATATATTTTCGATTAATTTGTTTTAAATGATAATTAAGACGGTAAAGGAAGTTTAATTTCACCAACAATAGAAGGTCACTTTTTCTTTAATAGCACAATTTAATAAGTTAAATTCTTAACTGATAAGTTGTCTTTGTAAAAAAAAAAAGGCTTTTCCTTTAAGTATGTACAATGTACATATTAAACAGTATTTTTAAACTTCAAATATTGTGTTTATTGATGGACAACCCAACTACGGATACGGACGATGACGCTTCGTGTTTTTAAGACAACTGTATTTTAATGTTTCATAATGTGCAGTTTTGTTGAGTTTTAAAATTCGATTTATTTGACAGACAATTGAAAGAATTTCTTACAATATCTGTTCAGAACAAGTATCATTTTGTAAAAAGTGTATGCTTTCTCTCAAATGATTTTTACCAAAATTGTCTTACAAAAATTAATTAGTAGACAGATAGTATTGCGTTGATTGTCAGAGAGTTTTTCGGATTTTCTCCTTCTTGATGCGTAAATGCGCGACATTTTCCTCTTCAAAGACCATGGGTGAAAACAGTCAAAATGTCAAAAAGAGGAAAACATTCATAGCTTTGTTTTCAACTACAAAAATAGTGGAATAAAAATATAATGGTGTACTAATGTGTGCACAGAACAATGGTGGAGTTAGATTTTTTTTTAGGGGCTACAGTTAAGTTTAGTTTGATAAAGGCCTATAAAGTCTAATTAAAAAAAAAAAAAATGTAAAACAAGCAGAACTTTTCAGAGTAAAAAAAAAGTGGAAACCCCTGAAAGACACACCATTTCCAGACTGTGTACGGTTCACGTTGTTTTGGCGCATCAATGTCCTAGTGTAGTCTTTGCGTTTGATAACGTCTAAATTTATTATTGGATTCTACATAGATGCCTTAAAAGGGATTAAATATTCTTAGCCGACACAACTTTGAATTTGTATTTTTTCCGATTTTAATTTTGTTAACGCTTTAATTCTATCAGTAAACACTTACATAAACATTATATGGTAAAGAATACTCTAAAATAATATTAAAAGAAATCAACTCATGAGGCCCTCTAAAAGGGAGGGGTTTTTTCCGCAACGATTACCAAAATATTTATCAAAATCAATAAATTTATTTTGCTTTTCTCTGGAAAAAGCAATTTGATCTTATAAATATAATATATAAGAAGGGTGAAAAATAAAAATAACGAAAGTTTATATTTTCCATAAGTTCAGCTACACAATTCAATATTTGATTTTTCATTTTTAGTAATCCATAATTGATAAGGATGTTAATAATCGCAGGAATGATTCTTTTGAAGCTCTTAACTGCTGACTACGAAAGTTAGAATCTTTTTTTAATGTAACCTTCCATTTTAACGTAATCAGGGTTTCCACGGTCATTGAAAGTTATTAAAAGTGCTTAATATTTTTGAACTCGTTTTCAAGGAATTGAAAGTACTTGAAAATGCTTAGAGGTGCTTAAAAGTCCTTGAAAATTCTTAAAGTTCCTTATAAGTCCTTAATTTTTACGGCTGTTGTGCCAACCGCAAATTTTATAATAGTACTACTCAGACTTGCTATCCCCGCGTGACCACCACTTGTCCGCACTGTTATCAGAATTCTGTGACATATTTTATTACGCATGCGCAGACTTGTAAATTTTCTGGTATAATATATTCTATTAAAAATTTATATATAGACATGATGCACGAAAACAAATTTTCAAAGGTCATTAAAAACATTATTTAGGTCCATAAAAGTCATTGAAAAGCCAGTAGTAGTTAGAAAATGACAGTCCGGGGCCATGGCGCAGCGCGCAGAAGGACGAGGGACGATGACGTCACCGGAAGGGGCGTGACCGGATATGACGTCACCGGAAGGGGCGTGGTCGGATATGACGTCACCGGAAGTCACGTGACCGGAAGTGGAGTTGAGTTGTTCCCCTCCTGCTGTTTTAGTTTCAGTATAAGCTGTTTGTGTATGACGTCACAGTAGGTATGACGTCATAATGTGTTTTATATCAAAGTTTAGAGCGATGGCAACACTTTTTAGTTTCGGTTTATCTAACAGACGGAGTTGAGTTGTTCTAGGACTGCTTCTAAGTGAATAAGTTAGAGTAATAGGCTTTTATTGCGTGACGTCACAGTAGATATGACCTCATAATGTGTTTTATACCAAAGTTTTGAGCGGTGGCAACACTTTTTAGTTTTTTTTTGTTTCGATTTACATTTAAGATGGAGCTGAGTTGTTCTAGGACTGCTTCTAAACGAATAAGTTAGAGTGATAGGCTTTTATTGAGTGACGTCACAGTAGGTATGACGTCATAATTTGTTTTATATCAAAGTTTTGAGCGTTGGCAACACTTTTTAGTGTCGATTTACCTTTCAGACGGAGTTGAGTTGTTCTAGGGCTGCTTCTAAACGAATAAGGTAGAGTGATAGGTATTTTTTGCTAATGACGTCACAGTGGGTATGAGGTCATTCTATGTTAAGATTTACGTTTTAAGTGGTGATAACATTGGATATATACCAAATTTAGTTTTCAGGTGTTGGCAACGAGTTCTGATCGGTCAGCTAAATGCTCGCTTGTGACTGATAAGTTTTAAACATGTGACCAAAAGTTAACTCCTGATTGACTGTTTGGTTTTCTAGCGAGTTACTTACATATCCTTTAGTCAAGTTAAAATACCTGCAACAAAGTTACACAAAAAAAAAAATGTTAAATTTGAAAAGTTAATAAAAGGAAGGCCATTTGCTAAGGGTCTAAAGAACCCTAACCCCGAGCTACACGTGACATTTCAATATTTTACCAAACAATTGTTAAAATATCGACTATCGGACGTTGCCTTCATGGTAACTCATCTACCCACCCCCCTTCCCTAACTAATTTTGAATAAGTTAAGACTTTAGAATTACAATTAATAAATTTTGAAAAATTATTTATTAAAGGTGAGGACCCACCTCCAGCCCGATACCTCTTTTAGGAAGAATTGGTACCGCCTCACTCCACCCTAACAAACAAAAAAAATCTGTGAAAAAAAAACACGAAGTATTAAACACGTCTTTCACACTCAGGTATCTAAGTAGAAATGGCGAGACGGCAACCGGTAGCGTCTATATATGAGGGGTGATCACGTGACTTCACCGACCAATCAGGTTTCACGGTAGAGGGTGCTACTGACTATCGACCCGTCAGAAGGGAGGGGAG
Source organism: Linyphia triangularis (assembly GCA_963978545.1). NCBI lineage: Eukaryota > Metazoa > Arthropoda > Arachnida > Araneae > Linyphiidae > Linyphia > Linyphia triangularis. The sequence goes on along the minus strand of OZ021726.1, from coordinate 45,986,185 downwards.
CGAGACTAGGGATGTTTCAACACGCTTCAACGCGTTTGCGAGTTGAGTTGTTGTGTAACGATCTTGCTTGAAACAGTTAAAGTGATAGATAATTTGTTCGTGACGTCATAGTGTAGCGAATGGGTTTTTAGCGTAGAAAGTTGTTGCAATTGGAGTAATTATGAAATTTATTAAATATAAAGATAATATTTAGTAATAATTATCAGATTTTATTATTATTATTATAAAAAATAAACTTATAAAAAAGTGAACGTGAAAATTTACTTTACGAATAAAAATCATGTCTTTAAAATGTGTACGAATATCACTAAATAAGAGAAAAAAGTAACATACTTAAACTCTTTAAAATAAATAACTTTAATATTAACGTAAAAAATTTACTTTTCACATAAAAATCACTTTAAAATGACTAAAAATATCGCTAAATAAGAGAAAAAAAGTAACTTACTTAAAATTTCTAAGATAAATATTTAACCTTTACTTGAAAATTCCCTTCATATATAAAAATCCCGACTTTAAAATATGTAGAAATAAAAGAAGAAAAAAAAAGTAACATACTTAAACTTTGTACGACAAATAACTTTGACATTAACGTAAAAAATTTTCTTCACATATAAAAATCACGACTTTAAAATGTGACGTGTAAGAAGAATTAGCATACTTAAAATTTCTACGACAAATAAATTTAACCTTTACGCGAAAATTTACTATATACATAAAAATCATGTCTTTAAAATATGTAAAAATATTGCTAAATAAAAGAAAAAAAACTAACATACTTAAACTTTGCACGACAAATAACTTTAGCATTAACGTAAACATTTACTTCACATATAAAAATCACGACATTAAAATGTGACATGTAAGAAGAATTAGCATACTTAAAATTTCTACGATAAATAATTTTAACATTTGAGTGAAAATTTACTACATATATAAAAATCATGTATTTAAAATATCGCTGAATAAAAGAAAAAAGTAACATACTTAAACTTTCTACGACAAATAACTTTAACATTAACGCAAAAATTTACTTTACACATAAAAATCACGACTTTAAATTTGACATGCAGGAGGAAAGTATAACATACCTATAATTTCTACGACAAAGAATTCAAACATTGCCATTCATGTCTTTAAAATGTATAATGACAACTCTAACTTTTAGAAAAAAGAAACACTAAAAATTTACAAGGCAAGGAATTTAAAATTGAACGTGAAAATTAACTTCACATGTACAATCATACTCTTATATCAACGATAAATAAGATAAAAAAGAAGCTCTAAAAATTTATAAGGCAAATAATTTAAATAATACGCGAAAATTTACCACACATATAAAAATTATGTCTTTCAAATGTGTAAGAATAACGCTAAATTAGAGAAAAAGAAATACTAAAAATTTATAAGGTAAGGAATTGAAACAATATGCGAAAATTTATTTCACGCATAAAATTTTTATCTTTAAAATGTGTAAGAATAATGCTAAATTAGAGAAGAAAAAAAAAATAACATACTTAAACTTTCTTCGACAACAATTTAAACAATACGCGACATTTTCATACACAATTATTTTCTTAGGTTAATGTTAAATAATGGGAAATTTAACAGAATAAAAATTTCAAAGATAAAGAATTTTAACCTTTACACGAAAATTTACCTCACAAAAATATCATATCCTTAAACTTTAACGTGACAATTTACTTTTCATATACAATTAAACTCTTAGGTTAATGTTAAATAAGAAAAAAAATAATATACTTAAAATTTCTAAGATAAACATAACGTAAAAATTTCGTATCATGTGTTTAAAATGTAACATATAAGAGAAAAAAAACTAACATACTTGAACTTTCTATAGCAAAGAATTTAAGCATTAGCGTAAAAATTCACTTTACATATAAAATTCACATCTTTAAATGGGAAGATAAGCAGGTGACGGTAATTAGCCAATCAGGGTAGCGGTAGGTGATACGCCATTCGCCGGCATTTTTAGATCGGAGGATGAGTCACGCTAAAACTTGTTGGAACAGGTCGGGAGATTTGTACAGCAAGAACAACAGCATCGACGCGCAAGCAGCGGGTGATGCTGTGATGTGTCAACAGGTCTTTGAGATTATCGTTTTCCTACTTTGCCGTTTTCATAATGAAATGTTTGTGAAAACTTGGAATTAATAAAGTGGATTTCAAAGACATATTAGTAAGTGAAGGTAGAATTCGCATGGACTTTCTTCCAAAAAGTATGATTCACTTGGAGAATTTAAGATCATTTCTACTTGAAAACTTTTCTATTATTTAAAACATTGAATATTGTTCAAACTCAGTGGGATTATATGCTACAATACGGGTAAAACTTAACAAAATTGTTACATAGAAGAAAAATAGTAAGAGATTTAAAATAAATATTAGTTATAGATACTCCAAAGAAAAAATTTCACCTCTACTTTTCAATCGGAAAATCAATACAAGTTGGAAATTTATGTTACTTCAAGAAAGACTTAGACAATTTACTTTGTAATAATATACGTTAAGGTGTCGTATTAACTCGTGCAATACATGCTGACTAAGGTTTATTTTACTTGAAAGGTGAATTGGGGGAAAATATTAAATAAATTGTAGATATTAAATACATTGTAGATATGCATTCAAGTTTTGAAAATCACCTGCAAGACTTTTAAAACATCTTAAGATAAATTGAAAGAAACTTTTTATACTCTGAAAGGAAATCACAAGTAATTTAGTTAACTTTTTTCATGGTAACACTCATATTCAAAGACATGTTTTTAAAATTTAACCTTCTTTACATGATAATAGTTATAAATTTTTTCAATCTCAGATGCGATATACTATTATTTCTAATATATATGTTACGAATTGTGTAAAGTTTTTAAAAGAGTATATGCAAATCACCAATCAGAAACATAAAAATCTAACATCAATCAAACACACTAAAATAATAAGATATTTTCCTTAGTGGAAATAGTTAACTACTCATGTGATGGAATGTACTTAGAAAATTTAAATACTGAAAAAAGTTTGCTAGGCAAACTTAAAGAATATATTTTTTTTTTCTTGTGAAAAACTAGCATAAATTTGAAAAATATAGAGTTTGTTACTACGTAAAATTGAACATCATCTGGACAAACTAAATTATACATGAATTTTTTTTTATTTGAGAGGTGCTGACAATATATCATTAATACAGAGATTTTTAACTTCCACCCATAATTTCTAAATAACTTATACATAAATTTCAGAAAACCGAAACGGAATGTGTTTTACAAGACGCTTATTTTGTAAGATGAATATTCAATATTAATATAACTGAGCAAAGTTCATTACGGAAAAAACTTGTAAAAGATACTTATATTTTGAAAATAGTTTGAAATATCCTTTTAAATTTATGAATGCTCGCTTTCGAAAGACACAAATAAAACTGATATTACACATGATAATTAACACATGCATAACATTAATCAAACAAAGTGGAATTTTTATTGCTTGTGACCGATAACTTTTCAGTGAAGCAGAACTTACATAGGAAATTTGTGCAAACTTTTTCAACTTTTAAACCAAGTATTATGTAAAATTATAAATTACGATAGGAAATAGCACACTTCAGAATCGGAACAAGTCTTCTAGTTAAGCTAAATTTATTTCTCAAGGAATTGAAAGCATACCAGACAAGTCCTTATCATTTCGCATCTTTTCTCATGTTGCAAGAAGACATACTTTGTAAAAGATCGTCGTTGCACTTAGCAAAAATCAGTAAAAATAAATGTATTTTCTATGGCAAAGATAAAACTTCACAACTTAATTACTGAAATTTAGCTAAGTTGCATATGGTTTATTCACATAACTCGCATATGCTTCGAATGTTGAAATATATTTGTCAGTTGAAATCAAACTCATCGAAAATAAATGATATCTACATTTTCAAGTCGGAAATTACTATTAAATAAACTTTACATGTAAAACATTGTCATGTTAAAAAGAAAAATCTACAAAAATGTAAATGATAATTTTACTGTTGGTACATAAATGATGAATAATTTATGATTTTATTCTAGGCAAACGTTTTATTGTCTAACAGAGAACTTAAACTTTATCAGAAAAATAAAAAAATACAATTTTTATATCCTATCATGCTTGTCGAAAATTGAATTTATTAGCTGTTGTAATAGATTTTTATTGTCCAAATTTCTATAGTTTTTCTTCCCGGTGCAATGAAATTAAGTTCATGTGTAATGATTAGGTTTTTTTTTTTTTTTTTTTTTTTTTTTTTTTTTATGAATCGTATAAATTTAATGAAATTATTATGACCTAAGAGATTGAGTAAACTGAATAAATCAATGATGTAAATTTAAACAGTGACTTGAACTGATACATACTATAACTGTAAAGAAGTATGACAAAGTGATAGATGAAGTAAAATTAGAAGTTGAATGAAATGTGTTGAAAAAAGTTGAAGACGACAAGAAATTCGTAATTGAGAATTATCATTGACTTATATTAACTTCGTTTTTCTTGCTTATGACAAGAAAATACACTCTTTCTTATTAAGAACCAACTTGATATCTTATCATAGAATGACAATGATGAAATATCTATACATTAAAAAAAAAAAAATACCAAACTTAGACATAGCAAATTTCTTGAAATTCATGTATAATGTGAGAAGTTTTACTGGAAATATAGAAGATACAACATTGAAAGATGTGAATGTTTCGAAGTACTTTATCAGAAATAAAAAAAAAAAAAATGCGCTGAGATTCGCTATAAAAAATTTTAGGAGAAAGTTTAAACAAAATTTAAAATCAAACATGCTTTTAAATGGGAACACATATATTAAAACTATAGCACATTAAACAATTTATATTACGTCATCTCAGTTGTATCAAACTGAATAACATGAAAAACAACCACAAACTGAATAAACATGAAAATTATCAATATATGTGGAAAAGTTTCCTTTTTTCACATATAAGAAAAATAACACATTGACGTACGTTAAGATCACGAAACATGCGTAATCATATACCGATAAGAGCAACCAATGTTGCGGGGAGATATTCACATGATGGTCAATATCCCATGAATAAATTGATTTATTGAATTTCTAATGCTAATTCCAATAGTATTCCACGTAACTTCAACTTCATATGTTACACTATAGATATATTTATTTTTCAAATATATTGACTTTCGAAAAATCATCCTTCAATATAAGAATGATCATAGTAAGAATAAAAGAAAAGATACTAAGCATTGATTTAAAGTGTATTTATTTCAACTTAGCAACAAATCATATGCTTGAAACGAAAATTGCTTCGAACCAAAGTATAACCATCCAATTTCATTGATTCCTACAAGGACATTTTTCTCATCTAGTAATTGAATTTTTTTTTTCTCATACACATTATAAGTGATGTCCAATCAGGTGTAGAATAGTTGAAGATATCCGACCTCTTTCTAAATATTAATAAGTCACTGTTGAAAAACTTATAAAAATTTCAATTTACACTTAAAGTTTTTTTTTTTTATATATATTTCAAAGAATTTTTTCAAATCAATATGTATATTTAAATACTGAAACTTATTCACTTCAATAAATGTATGTTTAAGTTATAAAACTCTTCGTATGTATTGAAAAATGTAACTTTTCGTCTTCTTCGTATAAATCGATAACTTATACACTAGTTCTTCATCAAATAATCTTCTAAGTAAATCTTTCAAAGGTAGAAACATACTTATAGCTTTGCATTTGTAACATGTTAAATTGTACATGTTTCATGTGAAAGTTACAAAATTTCAGATATTTTCATGGAAAACATATAAAATTTTAATTTCACGAGAAACATGTACAATTTAACATGTTACAAATGCAAAGCTATAAGTATGTTTCTACCTTTGAAAGATTTACTTAGAAGATTATTTGATGAAGAACTAGTGTATAAGTTATCGATTTATACGAAGAAGACGAAAAGTTACATTTTTCAATACATACGAAGAGTTTTATAACTTAAACATACATTTATTGAAGTGAATAAGTTTCAGTATTTAAATATACATATTGATTTGAAAAAATTCTTTGAAATATATATAAAAAAAAAAACTTTAAGTGTAAATTGAAATTTTTATAAGTTTTTCAACAGTGACTTATTAATATTTAGAAAGAGGTCGGATATCTTCAACTATTCTACACCTGATTGGACATCACTTATAATGTGTATGAGAAAAAAAAAATTCAATTACTAGATGAGAAAAATGTCCTTGTAGGAATCAATGAAATTGGATGGTTATACTTTGGTTCGAAGCAATTTTCGTTTCAAGCATATGATTTGTTGCTAAGTTGAAATAAATACACTTTAAATCAATGCTTAGTATCTTTTCTTTTATTCTTACTATGATCATTCTTATATTGAAGGATGATTTTTCGAAAGTCAATATATTTGAAAAATAAATATATCTATAGTGTAACATATGAAGTTGAAGTTACGTGGAATACTATTGGAATTAGCATTAGAAATTCAATCAATCAATTTATTCATGGGATATTGACCATCATGTGAATATCTCCCCGCAACATTGGTTGCTCTTATCGGTATATGATTACGCATGTTTCGTGATCTTAACGTACGTCAATGTGTTATTTTTCTTATATGTGAAAAAAGGAAACTTTTCCACATATATTGATAATTTTCATGTTTATTCAGTTTGTGGTTGTTTTTCATGTTATTCAGTTTGATACAACTGAGATGACGTAATATAAATTGTTTAATGTGCTATAGTTTTAATATATGTGTTCCCATTTAAAAGCATGTTTGATTTTAAATTTTGTTTAAACTTTCTCCTAAAATTTTTTATAGCGAATCTCAGCGCATTTTTTTTTTTTTTATTTCTGATAAAGTACTTCGAAACATTCACATCTTTCAATGTTGTATCTTCTATATTTCCAGTAAAACTTCTCACATTATACATGAATTTCAAGAAATTTGCTATGTCTAAGTTTGGTATTTTTTTTTTTTTAATGTATAGATATTTCATCATTGTCATTCTATGATAAGATATCAAGTTGGTTCTTAATAAGAAAGAGTGTATTTTCTTGTCATAAGCAAGAAAAACGAAGTTAATATAAGTCAATGATAATTCTCAATTACGAATTTCTTGTCGTCTTCAACTTTTTTCAACACATTTCATTCAACTTCTAATTTTACTTCATCTATCACTTTGTCATACTTCTTTACAGTTATAGTATGTATCAGTTCAAGTCACTGTTTAAATTTACATCATTGATTTATTCAGTTTACTCAATCTCTTAGGTCATAATAATTTCATTAAATTTATACGATTCATAAAAAAAAAAAAAAAAAAAAAAAAAAAAAAAACCTAATCATTACACATGAACTTAATTTCATTGCACCGGGAAGAAAAACTATAGAAATTTGGACAATAAAAATCTATTACAACAGCTAATAAATTCAATTTTCGACAAGCATGATAGGATATAAAAATTGTATTTTTTTATTTTTCTGATAAAGTTTAAGTTCTCTGTTAGACAATAAAACGTTTGCCTAGAATAAAATCATAAATTATTCATCATTTATGTACCAACAGTAAAATTATCATTTACATTTTTGTAGATTTTTCTTTTTAACATGACAATGTTTTACATGTAAAGTTTATTTAATAGTAATTTCCGACTTGAAAATGTAGATATCATTTATTTTCGATGAGTTTGATTTCAACTGACAAATATATTTCAACATTCGAAGCATATGCGAGTTATGTGAATAAACCATATGCAACTTAGCTAAATTTCAGTAATTAAGTTGTGAAGTTTTATCTTTGCCATAGAAAATACATTTATTTTTACTGATTTTTGCTAAGTGCAACGACGATCTTTTACAAAGTATGTCTTCTTGCAACATGAGAAAAGATGCGAAATGATAAGGACTTGTCTGGTATGCTTTCAATTCCTTGAGAAATAAATTTAGCTTAACTAGAAGACTTGTTCCGATTCTGAAGTGTGCTATTTCCTATCGTAATTTATAATTTTACATAATACTTGGTTTAAAAGTTGAAAAAGTTTGCACAAATTTCCTATGTAAGTTCTGCTTCACTGAAAAGTTATCGGTCACAAGCAATAAAAATTCCACTTTGTTTGATTAATGTTATGCATGTGTTAATTATCATGTGTAATATCAGTTTTATTTGTGTCTTTCGAAAGCGAGCATTCATAAATTTAAAAGGATATTTCAAACTATTTTCAAAATATAAGTATCTTTTACAAGTTTTTTCCGTAATGAACTTTGCTCAGTTATATTAATATTGAATATTCATCTTACAAAATAAGCGTCTTGTAAAACACATTCCGTTTCGGTTTTCTGAAATTTATGTATAAGTTATTTAGAAATTATGGGTGGAAGTTAAAAATCTCTGTATTAATGATATATTGTCAGCACCTCTCAAATAAAAAAAAATTCATGTATAATTTAGTTTGTCCAGATGATGTTCAATTTTACGTAGTAACAAACTCTATATTTTTCAAATTTATGCTAGTTTTTCACAAGAAAAAAAAAATATATTCTTTAAGTTTGCCTAGCAAACTTTTTTCAGTATTTAAATTTTCTAAGTACATTCCATCACATGAGTAGTTAACTATTTCCACTAAGGAAAATATCTTATTATTTTAGTGTGTTTGATTGATGTTAGATTTTTATGTTTCTGATTGGTGATTTGCATATACTCTTTTAAAAACTTTACACAATTCGTAACATATATATTAGAAATAATAGTATATCGCATCTGAGATTGAAAAAATTTATAACTATTATCATGTAAAGAAGGTTAAATTTTAAAAACATGTCTTTGAATATGAGTGTTACCATGAAAAAAGTTAACTAAATTACTTGTGATTTCCTTTCAGAGTATAAAAAGTTTCTTTCAATTTATCTTAAGATGTTTTAAAAGTCTTGCAGGTGATTTTCAAAACTTGAATGCATATCTACAATGTATTTAATATCTACAATTTATTTAATATTTTCCCCCAATTCACCTTTCAAGTAAAATAAACCTTAGTCAGCATGTATTGCACGAGTTAATACGACACCTTAACGTATATTATTACAAAGTAAATTGTCTAAGTCTTTCTTGAAGTAACATAAATTTCCAACTTGTATTGATTTTCCGATTGAAAAGTAGAGGTGAAATTTTTTCTTTGGAGTATCTATAACTAATATTTATTTTAAATCTCTTACTATTTTTCTTCTATGTAACAATTTTGTTAAGTTTTACCCGTATTGTAGCATATAATCCCACTGAGTTTGAACAATATTCAATGTTTTAAATAATAGAAAAGTTTTCAAGTAGAAATGATCTTAAATTCTCCAAGTGAATCATACTTTTTGGAAGAAAGTCCATGCGAATTCTACCTTCACTTACTAATATGTCTTTGAAATCCACTTTATTAATTCCAAGTTTTCACAAACATTTCATTATGAAAACGGCAAAGTAGGAAAACGATAATCTCAAAGACCTGTTGACACATCACAGCATCACCCGCTGCTTGCGCGTCGATGCTGTTGTTCTTGCTGTACAAATCTCCCGACCTGTTCCAACAAGTTTTAGCGTGACTCATCCTCCGATCTAAAAATGCCGGCGAATGGCGTATCACCTACCGCTACCCTGATTGGCTAATTACCGTCACCTGCTTATCTTCCCATTTAAAGATGTGAATTTTATATGTAAAGTGAATTTTTACGCTAATGCTTAAATTCTTTGCTATAGAAAGTTCAAGTATGTTAGTTTTTTTTCTCTTATATGTTACATTTTAAACACATGATACGAAATTTTTACGTTATGTTTATCTTAGAAATTTTAAGTATATTATTTTTTTTCTTATTTAACATTAACCTAAGAGTTTAATTGTATATGAAAAGTAAATTGTCACGTTAAAGTTTAAGGATATGATATTTTTGTGAGGTAAATTTTCGTGTAAAGGTTAAAATTCTTTATCTTTGAAATTTTTATTCTGTTAAATTTCCCATTATTTAACATTAACCTAAGAAAATAATTGTGTATGAAAATGTCGCGTATTGTTTAAATTGTTGTCGAAGAAAGTTTAAGTATGTTATTTTTTTTTTCTTCTCTAATTTAGCATTATTCTTACACATTTTAAAGATAAAAATTTTATGCGTGAAATAAATTTTCGCATATTGTTTCAATTCCTTACCTTATAAATTTTTAGTATTTCTTTTTCTCTAATTTAGCGTTATTCTTACACATTTGAAAGACATAATTTTTATATGTGTGGTAAATTTTCGCGTATTATTTAAATTATTTGCCTTATAAATTTTTAGAGCTTCTTTTTTATCTTATTTATCGTTGATATAAGAGTATGATTGTACATGTGAAGTTAATTTTCACGTTCAATTTTAAATTCCTTGCCTTGTAAATTTTTAGTGTTTCTTTTTTCTAAAAGTTAGAGTTGTCATTATACATTTTAAAGACATGAATGGCAATGTTTGAATTCTTTGTCGTAGAAATTATAGGTATGTTATACTTTCCTCCTGCATGTCAAATTTAAAGTCGTGATTTTTATGTGTAAAGTAAATTTTTGCGTTAATGTTAAAGTTATTTGTCGTAGAAAGTTTAAGTATGTTACTTTTTTCTTTTATTCAGCGATATTTTAAATACATGATTTTTATATATGTAGTAAATTTTCACTCAAATGTTAAAATTATTTATCGTAGAAATTTTAAGTATGCTAATTCTTCTTACATGTCACATTTTAATGTCGTGATTTTTATATGTGAAGTAAATGTTTACGTTAATGCTAAAGTTATTTGTCGTGCAAAGTTTAAGTATGTTAGTTTTTTTTCTTTTATTTAGCAATATTTTTACATATTTTAAAGACATGATTTTTATGTATATAGTAAATTTTCGCGTAAAGGTTAAATTTATTTGTCGTAGAAATTTTAAGTATGCTAATTCTTCTTACACGTCACATTTTAAAGTCGTGATTTTTATATGTGAAGAAAATTTTTTACGTTAATGTCAAAGTTATTTGTCGTACAAAGTTTAAGTATGTTACTTTTTTTTTCTTCTTTTATTTCTACATATTTTAAAGTCGGGATTTTTATATATGAAGGGAATTTTCAAGTAAAGGTTAAATATTTATCTTAGAAATTTTAAGTAAGTTACTTTTTTTCTCTTATTTAGCGATATTTTTAGTCATTTTAAAGTGATTTTTATGTGAAAAGTAAATTTTTTACGTTAATATTAAAGTTATTTATTTTAAAGAGTTTAAGTATGTTACTTTTTTCTCTTATTTAGTGATATTCGTACACATTTTAAAGACATGATTTTTATTCGTAAAGTAAATTTTCACGTTCACTTTTTTATAAGTTTATTTTTTATAATAATAATAATAAAATCTGATAATTATTACTAAATATTATCTTTATATTTAATAAATTTCATAATTACTCCAATTGCAACAACTTTCTACGCTAAAAACCCATTCGCTACACTATGACGTCACGAACAAATTATCTATCACTTTAACTGTTTCAAGCAAGATCGTTACACAACAACTCAACTCGCAAACGCGTTGAAGCGTGTTGAAACATCCCTAGTCTCGCTCCCCTCCCTTCTGACGGGTCGATAGTCAGTAGCACCCTCTACCGTGAAACCTGATTGGTCGGTGAAGTCACGTGATCACCCCTCATATATAGACGCTACCGGTTGCCGTCTCGCCATTTCTACTTAGATACCTGAGTGTGAAAGACGTGTTTAATACTTCGTGTTTTTTTTTCACAGATTTTTTTTGTTTGTTAGGGTGGAGTGAGGCGGTACCAATTCTTCCTAAAAGAGGTATCGGGCTGGAGGTGGGTCCTCACCTTTAATAAATAATTTTTCAAAATTTATTAATTGTAATTCTAAAGTCTTAACTTATTCAAAATTAGTTAGGGAAGGGGGGTGGGTAGATGAGTTACCATGAAGGCAACGTCCGATAGTCGATATTTTAACAATTGTTTGGTAAAATATTGAAATGTCACGTGTAGCTCGGGGTTAGGGTTCTTTAGACCCTTAGCAAATGGCCTTCCTTTTATTAACTTTTCAAATTTAACATTTTTTTTTTTGTGTAACTTTGTTGCAGGTATTTTAACTTGACTAAAGGATATGTAAGTAACTCGCTAGAAAACCAAACAGTCAATCAGGAGTTAACTTTTGGTCACATGTTTAAAACTTATCAGTCACAAGCGAGCATTTAGCTGACCGATCAGAACTCGTTGCCAACACCTGAAAACTAAATTTGGTATATATCCAATGTTATCACCACTTAAAACGTAAATCTTAACATAGAATGACCTCATACCCACTGTGACGTCATTAGCAAAAAATACCTATCACTCTACCTTATTCGTTTAGAAGCAGCCCTAGAACAACTCAACTCCGTCTGAAAGGTAAATCGACACTAAAAAGTGTTGCCAACGCTCAAAACTTTGATATAAAACAAATTATGACGTCATACCTACTGTGACGTCACTCAATAAAAGCCTATCACTCTAACTTATTCGTTTAGAAGCAGTCCTAGAACAACTCAGCTCCATCTTAAATGTAAATCGAAACAAAAAAAAACTAAAAAGTGTTGCCACCGCTCAAAACTTTGGTATAAAACACATTATGAGGTCATATCTACTGTGACGTCACGCAATAAAAGCCTATTACTCTAACTTATTCACTTAGAAGCAGTCCTAGAACAACTCAACTCCGTCTGTTAGATAAACCGAAACTAAAAAGTGTTGCCATCGCTCTAAACTTTGATATAAAACACATTATGACGTCATACCTACTGTGACGTCATACACAAACAGCTTATACTGAAACTAAAACAGCAGGAGGGGAACAACTCAACTCCACTTCCGGTCACGTGACTTCCGGTGACGTCATATCCGACCACGCCCCTTCCGGTGACGTCATATCCGGTCACGCCCCTTCCGGTGACGTCATCGTCCCTCGTCCTTCTGCGCGCTGCGCCATGGCCCCGGACTGTCATTTTCTAACTACTGCCAGTGATTTTCATTCTGTGATTTGAGTGTGAACCCAGGTAATATCAAATCCAGTAACATTTTCTGCCTAAAGTTCTTTAATTTACGCAAACAGCTTGCTCTCTCTTTAACCCTTTCTTCTCCCTATCGGATTCAAAAGAAAAAGTAAACCAAAGAAAATTCCATTGTCCTATATGGTGTTTACCCTTTAACACTATTCGGGACCAGAGGGTAAGGATATTTATTTTAAGATTAATGATTCCGTTTTCTCACCAGCGGTTATTTGAAGCGTGAATTTCCTCAACAAAAGGATTTTAGATTTTTAGATGTGTTGACTGGACTTGCGCTTGACATTGAATTATGAAAGGTAAATACTATTGTAAGTTGTCCACTTTGGATCATTTATAAAATTGTCTCCCGAGAGAACCTGTGGAACAGACCATTTCCAATTTTGACACATCACCTCGAGTAGAAGGTTTACCGAGCTGCGTAAGAACGTTGTGATAACGTTCTGTATTTTTAGTTGGTGGTCAAATTATATGGCAAAATAATTGTTTTAACTAGATCAAATATGAATTTATAGACAACCAGCTACAATTAGTGACATTAGGGTGAATCATCTTGTAAATGCATATCCATCAAAAAAACAATTTCTTTGCTGGTATAAGCAAGAAGGGAGATTTGGAAATTACCAGTTAAAGAACATAAACCTTCCTATTCCGCAAAAGCTATTATTAAAAAATAAAATTTTCTAGGAAAAAAGCCTTTTGCGCTCCTTAAGTAAAAAGCGATTTTGCAACTAACACTTCACAAAAAATCGTTTTTGACTGTAAAAATAATATAACCCATAAAAACAAAGTTTTAAATATAAATCCTTTGTATACATAAGTCAATTTTTATATTCATTAACATAGCACCGTTTCTGTTGCCAGCGTGTGCTTGTTTTAAAAATTTTAATTTCGATACTAACACTATCTCTATCAGCAAAATATGTTGCAAACTACTTCTCAAAATTTATTCATTCAAAATGAATGTGAATTTATGCACTCAGATCCAAGTATCTTTTATTTCTTCTGATCAAAACAATTTTATTATTTATACTAAAATTATTTTGTCAACAGGAAAGAATTTCTTCAATTATTGGTTTAATGCTATTTCAATGCGATTGGATGACGGCAAGTTGGTTTATTAGCATTCCATAAAAATGATCTTTTAGTGACAGTGACAGCCTTCAAAATGTGACAGAATGCATTGTCACCGACATCGAATCTATCTGCTAAGTTTCAGCCCGATTTGATGATGTCAAAGAGTCTCACATAATTAGGCCTCCGTATATTTGCCTGCCATCGACAAACAAAACACACAAATATACACACAAAGTCGGAAGTTAATACAAGAAATTTAATAAATTAAAACTGCAAACTAAAAGAATGTACATGTAATGAGAGGTTTGGAATGCAATTTTAACAAATACATGTTTAGAAATGTATGGATGTAATTGTTTCAAAGGTGCGTTGTATGTTAAACTCAAAATTCAAAAGTAACTGCAGCCCTTTAATAGAATTAACCGTTTTTTAAAAAAACTTGTCCTTATTAGAAATAACATTTTTGTTATATTTAAAGTTAACTAGTAAATTACTTTTAAGATTGATTTTTCAAAGACATTTAAATTATGTGTTGATAAATTGTGCTCACTTCCAAAAAAATCGGAATCCTTCACCATCAGCATCATTTGAAAGCAGCCATCTGAACTTACTTGGCTATTATTAACTCACCTTATATCTAAACTGTATTCATAGAATTTAAGTTTGAAACGATCAGAACTACTCAATCTCGTGAAATTATTCGAAATACGGCAAAATATGTTTCTGGCTTAGACATTAAGTTAAAATAGATCCATTTTTAAATCCCTTATAATAACTTCGAATTTGTTTGTGGATGGTTGGCTGTGTATGTCGATGGCGGGCAAATCTGCGTATCATATCTTTACATAGGGTAATGAAAGTACAGCATTCGATTAATTTTTTTTTCTTTTTTTTTTGGATCACCCAGATTTTAAAAAAAAAAGTGGTATAGAAAAAAAAATGCCTGTCTGTGTGCACGTGGTCAGAATAACTCCCGAACAAATTGACCTACACTCTTCAAATTTGGTACATGGTTTGGCGGTGGCCATGGGTCCTGCCATTTAGGTTTTCGTCAAAATCGCGCATGCGCATAAGATTGAAATAATGAAAAATCATGAAAAAATCTCGTTCTTCAATAATTTCTACAAAACAGCCCTAACTATTTTGATTAAAATCTCTCTGCTAATGCCTCTTACGTGTTCTAAACTTCCCCACCACCAAATTCCCGTACAAATGCGATAAAAGCGTAAAAAGTTTTTTTTTAAAAGGGGGAAAAAATAAAAATAATCACGAATTACTTTAACACAGAGTTTTCTGCCCCTGAGCATCACCCACCAACGATTGATTTGTATCTGTTTCCCGCACAAGAAAGGACAATGTAATGTCTATCGAATATCTTCACCAATTAGGTGGGTTTTTAAATAAGTGAAAATATGAAAATGGTAAATAACATCCCGTATCATATTTTAACGCAATGATCAGTATTATTTAGTGTAATTGAAAAATTGTGCGATGTTCCATACCCCTAGTTAAGGATTCAATTTTGAAAAGTAGTTTGCCGCATATTTTGCTTATAGAAATGTTCTGCGGAGGCCAATTTAACTCACTTGCAATAATCCAATCGATCTGAAACTTGGCAAATATGATTTGATGCCGATGACATTTGTCACTAACAAATTTTGGGACTGTTATTCTCACTAAAAGATCGCTTTTACAATTACACATGCTTCTATAATCGCTTCTGAATACTAATAAAATCCCATTTTAACCGATCATTTGTTGAAACTATTTGCTGGTGCCAAAATGCTTTAATCAAAATATATATAATATATGGGTTTTCATTAATATACAACTGGTACCATTACAACCATTTTGAAAACTTACGTCTTCTTCAATTTTCCACTTATTATGACGCTATTCTTACAAGAACCAAATTGAGACAAAAACTCTTATAGCACTATAAGACAATACAACAAAAATCTCCATTCGCTGATTAGATATGAAGTAGAAGAATATATAATCTAAAACTTTGTCCGAGTCCTGAACGAATAATTTCAGAAAGCAAAGACTAACTTTAAACTTTTAACATTGCTATCATTGTTCCTTTGTTCTGTGCGTCAAGCAGAGAATCGCCCCGCGCCTTTTCTTTGGTATTGGAACACATTTCTGGAGCGATCGGAGGAAGAGGGGTTGTATACAAAACGCGTCTCTACATGACCAGGGTTCTAATGAGGTTAAATGGAGCGTATCGAAGGTTCCTCCCCAACTACCTGATAAACGATCGTCTCATCCCAGAACTTCTTCGCTCGGATCGGACACCCTTCACTATGTACCCCTTTTGCTGACCATGTAAATCAACCACTGCTGTCCACAAAAGCCAATTGTCAAGAGCTTCACGCTTCAGACAATTGCCACAGGGTGGGTAAGGGCGTCTTGGGACTTGTGTTTCTTGACTTATCCTCCAATAGGGTTGCTATATTCTGAACAACGATCTTCGTTTTGCCATGGAAAAACCCAAGAATCTAACTAAATATAGGTTTGATCAAATAAATATTGTTAAGATATGTTTAAATAGTAATAGATGAATTTATTAACACTAAAGAATTGGGAATAATTAGCCCAAAATTAAGGAATTAGTCGAAAATAAACCACTTCTGAAGTGATCCAGGAGATAATGGTGCTAGTGACGCCATCTGGTTATAGCTAGGGAACTAAATGAGCAAAAAATATCAAAGTTTAAAATTAAATTTAAAAAAATTGAAAATGAATATCAATAAATAAATTACGTAGCATAAAAGAACGAAGTAATATATATTATAGAAAAAAATAGGGTAAAGATCTGTGTGATAGGAAATTCTGTGGAATGATTTTGGTGGAGTGCTAATAAACAAAATGAATAAAAAATGCGAAAGTTTAAAATTAAATTAAAAAAAATGGAAAACAAATATCACAAAAAAAATTACGTAGCGTAAGAGAAACAAGTCATATCTATTATAGAAAAAAATATGGAAAAGATCCGAGCAATAGCAAATTCGATAGAGTGATTTTTAAATTTAACATTAGGAGCATAGGCCAAGGAATGACTGCCGATCACTCTTAATATAAAAATGTGCATCATTAACCCCAGGAGCGTAGCCAGGGGACGGGATATGGGATATATCCCCACACCCCACCCCGATATGTATTTTAACTTTTACAAAATTGGGATGTCTTGTTGCAAGTACATTTTTTACCTCAGAAAAAGCGGAAGCAAATTAAAAAAATATATACATTATCGCGGGAGGGGGCGGGGGGGGGGGGGTGATATGTTTTAACTTTCCCGAAAATATGTTTTAACTTTTAAGAAATAGGGATTGCAAGTAATCTTGGTTACAAATAAAAGTTTTACCTTGAAAAAGCAGTAGCAAATCAAATATATATTTTTTCGGTGAGGGGGGGGGGGGTGATATATCGCAGACACAGCTCTGAAGGGGGATAAATAGCAGGCGCCTAGCCAGAGGGGGATATATCACCTCCTCGAAAATATGTTTGAACTTTTAAGAAATTAGAGATGTCTTGTTGCAAGTAAAAATTTTACCTCAGAAAAAACAATAGCAAATTAGAAAAAATATCTGTATATATTTTCGGAAATATATTTTCGGGAAGAAGGTTGGGCTGAAATATATCGCAAGCACGTAACTTGGGGGGAAGGGATATATCTCCCTCACGAAAATATATTTTAAGTATTAAGAAATTAAGGATGTCTATTTGCAAGTAAAAATTTTATCTCAGAAAAAACAATAGCAAATTAGAAAAAAAATATGTATATATTTTTGGAATATATATTTTTAGGAAGAAGGTTGGGCTGAGATATATCGCAAGCACGTAACTTGGGGGGGGGGGGATATATCTTCTCCACGAAAATATATTTTAAGTATTAAGAAATTAGGGATGTCTATTTGCAAGTAAAAAATTTACCTGAGAAAAAACAGTAGCAAATTAGAAAAAAATATGTATATATTTTCGGGCAGAAAGTTGGGCTGAGATATATCGCAAGCACGTAACTTTGGGAGGGGATATATCTCCTCCACGAAAATATATTTTAAGTATTAAGAAATTAGTGATGTCTATTTGCAAGTAAAAATTTTACCTAAGAAAAAACAGTAGGAAGTTAAAAAAATATATGTATTTTTGAAAATATATTTTCAGGTGAAGGGGGGGGGGGATATATCACAGGAGCGTTACCCCGTGGGGATATATGGATACATCACTTCATCCCAGAAAATATATTTTAAATTTCAAGAAATAGGGATGTCTTGTTAGAAGTAAAAGTTTGTTTTTCCTTAGAAAAATCAGTAACCAATTTAAAATATTCCCCTTCGAAATGTAATGAAAATTAGTAGGATGTAATGAAATTGTCCGTTTCTATGATATCTTTTTTCTACAATGAGAACCTCTAGTTTTTGGCGATAATCCTATCCTTCCCTAGGAATGGAAGTGAAAAACCTCTTTTCGTGGGGATTTCATTCTATCCTTCCTTCTGTTATATTTCGCCCTTCTAGTTTGTCTGTTGCCTGCAGACTATTAGTGGTAATATACCATTTCCTGTCTGGACTTCGTACTGGCAGATTTTCCTGCAGAGAATGGCTGTATTGTAAGTGAGTCATCTTGTGCTTGGAAAACTAATTCTATTCTTTAATATAAAAGCACCACTTTTTTATTTTAAAAAGAACACGTCACTCCGTGTTAGTTAAATCTTTCATAAAAAAATAATAATAATCCATTTAAAATATGCATCACCGATTAGTTTTCGGTCATTATTGTTTAAATATTATTTATAAGTACTGCTTTCCAAAATTCCTTAAATGGTTTGGTTTGGCTTTCATGAGCATACATAGAGAAATTAATGTCAATTTGAAAGAACGTCAATAGTTAAAGAATAAGCCCTTAATTAACTTTCCAAAAAGCTTCGAAAATTAGATTTTGCATTTAAAATTATGATGCTAAATATGTGCTTAACTAAACTTTCCGTAAATGAGTGTGAAAGTTAATGAAATTTTGATTTTTTTTTATCTACAAAGAAAATATTGTAGATCAATAGCGCCGTATATAAAATTAGTTAACTAATTAATTACTTAATTAAGATTATTTATTTTAAGAGTATTTTCAACAATTATTTGGTATATCGTTATTATATATGCTTTCTGAATATGGGTGCGCATATCCCCTCCCCGAAAAAAACTATCCTGGCTATGCCCATGATTAACCCTGTAAAAATTTACTCCGATTTAAACTATTTTTAGTTGGTTGGTTGAGAATTGTTTGGCGCAAAAGCAACAAAAAGGCTATACTTCGCCTGACATAAACTATTTTTAAATGTCTGACTCTACGATAATTATCAAAAATTCTTACGATTACAGAAATTAGATTACTGTTAAGTTCTCTAGGTATTATTGATAAGCAATATTGTCAATAATGCTTATCATTAATACCTAGAGAACTTACCAATCGCTAATCAACATTATATTGTTTAGCGATTGATAAGGTTTCAGCGTGAGATATCCTATTAGAAATTGCTATAGCTGACCCCTACACTTTAAATAGAAACGTAACATGAAATTTACTAATCTCTTCCTATTTTGACTCAGTGCAAACTAATTTCCTTTTCGTGTGTGTTTAACTATTTATAGATAGAATCCCATTTATATCAAGCAAAAACAAAACAATAAATATTTATAAGGTTCGATTATTTAGCTTGATATGCTCTTAGCATTTTTTCTTCTTTTTTTTTTTTTTCTTCAAAATCATAAACAAAAATGTCCAGTAATGCATCAATAATGTTCATGAACTCCAAGATCCTCAACGAAAATGTCCAAAAATATTCTAATATTGTTCATTTACTGCAATACTATTAAGAAAGATGTCCAGGAAATTTCTAGTAGCGCTCATCAACTGCAATATAGCCAACGAAAATGTCCAGTAATGGTTAAATGATGTTCATTCAGAGATATCCAAAATAGACTACCATAGAAGAAATGGTCACTTTCAGCACTTCGCACGTAGATAACATAGTTTCTAAAAAGAAAAGCTGAACATTTATTATGCCCCAATTTAAGTATTCTCTGAAATTCCGCATTACGTATATACACAGCAGGATTTTGCAATGGGTATTCAGTAAAGGAGTATATATTGCATATTCTAGCGCCGCCATTATCAACCTCTGGAACTAGAGCAAACTTATTCATGGGTTCCTGTATCTTTTTTATTTTGCGAACGATATAATATTTACAAGTTACATAAATTTAGAAAAATAATATAATTTCAAAGAAAAAAAGTTATTGCACTTATTTCGAGGTGTGGAAAATGCATGAATTTTTATCTCTAAGTTATAAATTTCATTTACAAAAAACTCAAAATTTAAGAAATGCATCTTAGATAATCTTAGAAAAAATATTTACTAACTGTTTTATAATTTTTTAAAGTAGTATGACGTAGACTGGTGTTTTTGCTACTTACCCCTCCACCTCCATGAAATACGCAAACCACAGACAGCGAGTTAAAAAACATACAAATCAATTACAAGACTCAAAATTATTCCATAATGTTTTGAAATCAAGTCCGATTTGGCTTTGTACAATATGAACATTGCGTCATAGAATACAAACACACAAAATCAAAAATATGACAATTAAAAATTAAGTAATCAAGAGTGGTCTTAAAAAAAATTTCTCCAAAAATTATTATACTTTTACTTACAAGAATGTTCATTTACGGAAGTAATTATTATTTAATTCGATTCAAATAATTATTTTTTCATTCGAAATCTGAAACGCTTGTATAATTCATATGCCTTTGCTCAAGTTTATTTTGTAATGAAATGAATTTTTTTTTAAAGTTTTTAAATCTTTGTTTATTTTTTGATAAATAAATAAATAAATAAATAAATAAATAAATAAATAAATAAATAAAACTATTTAGTTATTAAAATTAATTATTGAAATAAATATTTAAATAATAAAACATATTAATTATTAAAACTATTTAATTATAAAATTAATGATTTAATTATTAAAATCAATTATTTAATTATTAAAATCAATTATTTAATTATAAAAATCAATTATTTAATTATTGAAATTAATGATTTAATTAATTATTAGAAATATTTTATTATTAACAATAATCATTAAAATTTGGATTACTGGATGCATTGAAAGTTGTGCAGGCATAAATCAAAAATCACCGGGTCATTTTTATGTTCCAGTACCTTCTGGAAAAGGGTAACGGGTAACAGTAACTGACACACACCTTTAATAATTTTCCAATCTTTAATGAGAAAAAATTATTCCAGATTTATCTAATTACAAGCCTGATTCGAGAGCTGATACAGAAAACCTGTTAAACTTTCCAATTTCATTCACGAATTTAAGGCACGTTCAAAAAGAACTGATTCAGATCCAATGCTAGACTGGAAAACTTCATCCAATAATAACCCCAACCCCAACTTACGTACGAAAAATCTATATATGCCGGTAGCGTGTGTGGAGCCACTGTACAAATTCCGAGGGGTGGGGAAGTGAATTTCACTTCAGTTCACCGCCGCTTTTCCACCAACCGGTAGACGAAAGCCATACGCAAGGCGGGAACAGATAAAACCGGTCGAACTGTACAATCTTTCCCTAATTTTTGTACTCGTGATTTTTATACACCCCAAGAACTTTAATCGTGTGCTATCATTCCTCCTCGAATATTGGAATTACACATCGACCAGTTCCACTCTTCCAAGTATTAAAAACCTGCAGTGCCTTTTAGTACCTGAAGCCGGTTGGTTGTTTTAACCGTTCAGAAGTTTCAACCGTTTTTGTAGTGAATATATTCTTGGGGTAAGTGGATATTTTGTTTGTAGATTTACCTTTTCGATGCGATTTTTTTTTATCTTGTATGTAATAATTGTGGTGTGGTTATTGATTGAATCGAAGTTGTGTGCTGTGTGCGAGCTATCCAAATGCACGGGGGGCAGATCCTAGCGGGGGACTGGATCGATAATGTGACGTGTGTTGCTAAGGGTGGCGTAAAATGGATATATTTCACGATGCCGGTAGATGGCCGAAAGAATGGAGAGTAGAATTTAATTTGAAATGGTCGTCGGAATGCGTTTGAAAAGTTACACATTATGTGCATGCGTTTTCGAAGAGGTAGAAGGGTTGTGGTCTTTTAAGATGTTTACTTTATTTTGTGCTTAGAATTTTATATTCTTTTCCATTTATGTATTCCATAAAGTGCATCCAATGTTTCAAATTTATTTATCAACTTATAGATACTCGGGAGCAATTGTAACAGTCATCTAAGTTTATTTGCTGAGTAATAAAATAAGTGTATACCTTGGAAAGAAGCGCTTTCCTATGAACATGTTTTAAAAGCAAGAGCATTTTATAACATGCCAAGTAGATAATTATAAAATAAAAAATTATATCTCGTCTCGATTCTCTTACCGTATTAATATTAGATTGAAAAATTAATGTACAGATGCACTATTAGGACGTGCCGATTTTTGGTAACTCTTATTTGGAAATAAAATTAAACAGCTGGTTAGCAATTCTAATTATGTTTCATATAAATTATAGCAAGTGTACGCTAAGGGATTGAAATTTAAAAATATTTCTAACTCAACCACAGAAAGTTAAAAAAAAAAAAAAAAAAAAAAAAAAGCTCTGGTCCTATTATACCTCTGTCCCCTAAAAATTAGTTCCATTCCTATTTTTCATTAAAATATTTAGATAAAAAAAGTTTTTGAGATTTATGAATTCCTTGGCTAAGTTTTGTTTGAATTTAATGTTGGCATTTTAATAAAATAATGAAATTCATATTGGAAAGAAAAATTGGGATTAATAGTTATGTTAAATATCCAGCAATCCTATATTTCCATTTAACCCCAAGTATAATTCAAGCCCATTACCAAGGAGTAAATTATGATATCAAAACTTGACCTAGCAACGAAATTAACGCCAGTGAAAGAAGACTTGTAATACGAAGGCCCTTAATTTGCATGAAAGGCGATTACTGATTGCTAGTTCGCATTTTTATTGCTCTGTACCTCTAATTTTGCGTCTATTTTGTCCCTTTTGTTGGACCAAATTAGTCGTCTGTTCCACATAAGTATTCATCATTTCGCATTTCTAACGCGAAAGCTAAAGTACAGTACTATAAAGGCTAGGCGATTTACTTTTGCCCTTTAAATAAAGCAAAAGTTGTTTGATTGTTAATTTTTAAATAAAGTAAATTTAAAGCAAAACACCTTTCACGTCTTTTACCAACACAAAACTAAACGAACAATAATGATCCTCCTCATTCTTCTATGTGTACACCTGAAAACAACACTTGATGATGGGGAAAAGAAAATCTATCGTTATTACACAAACCTCAAAAACATTTTACTCGGGAAACCGCTCGTGTTGCAAAAATAGAAAGGGGAAAAAATCCGGAATCTACACGAGCATACCTGCTTTATAGTATGGTTTTGTCCCCCTTCCCCTCCTGGGGGAAAAGGACCCCCCTGATGCCTGATCCACCTGATCACCTTGTCAAGGACAAACATTTCGTTGATCGGCGACATCACCTGCATACCAACGACACGTTTTGCATCCTTTCATTTTGCAGATAGGAAGTCCCATTCCAAGATCCGCACACATCGTGTATTTTATATATATATATTGCTTGGTGCAAACCTTTATGGAACGGTTGAACAAAAACTTCATCCTCTGGTTAACTTCTAAAAATCAGCAATTTCAATATGTACGAAAGAGAGGAGATGGGGCGTTTGGACTGTACACTGTGCAAAATGGTAATTTTGTAAAGTTGTGTTCTGGGAATTATCAGTTTAAAATTACATTATTTTGGTAAAAAAAAAAACATCGGACGTTTTATTGATTTGGTATTTTTTTTATAGAAGTCTTGAGAAAAGAAATTATTATCAAATGCAAAATTAAACTAAGAAAATCCCAGTGTAAAAATAAAAATCCTAAACGTTGGAAGCTCTGGTAAAAATGTAGAGAATGCACAACAAGACTCAAAATTTTTCAGGTTGGAAAATACCACCTTTTGGATCTATAATTTTCATAATTATTGTTCAAATGCATATAATTTTCCTATGCCTCGAAGCAAAAAAACCAGTGATATCACAACTAAATAAGAAACGTTTAAGTTGAATAAACAGCTCTTTTTTTTTTTTTTTGCCATTCCAAAAATATGAATTCATAATCTGAGCAAGAAAGATATATATATTTTTTAATTTTGCCTTTAATGTTTCTAAGTTTTACATAATATACATTGTTATATTTTAAATACGAAATATATTACTTATTTCCTGTATAAAACAATGTTTTAAAACAAAAAGTGAAGTCTTATTTTAGTAGAAAGAAAACACCATGTACTAAAATGTTTTAAATTACTTGCTATTGTGGTTTATCTGCTTAGAATTATTGAAATATGATTTTAAAAATTCACCCAAAAACCTGCACTAATCCTGCAGTAAAATAGACTACTGCGTTGAACTATTAACATTACTCAAATATTGTGCTATAGGATTTCTGTTGGGCCAAAGGAAAATAAAAAGTGGTTTGTTTCCTGTACCCTACCTTCCCTAAAATTGAATACAAAAATTAGTTTTTTTAGACTTAAAAAAATGTAATTATATATGTAAAAGTACGTTACAGCAATTGAATGATTATCGCGTAATAAGTGCCGACCAAACGGTATAGTGGTTAGCTTGCTAGCTTCTAGACAGCGAGGTTGCGGGTTCGAGTCCCGTGTTAGGCAGGGGTGTTTGTAAATGTATGTTGGCTTGTTTAATGACGAATGTTTCGGCGCATTATAGCCCTCGTGTTGCTGACGGCGCCAGATAATCTGAATACAACCAACCTCATGTTGCTGACGGCGCCAGATAATCTGAAAACAACCAACCAATCGCGTATAATAAGCAGTTAGAACCTGAAGAAAATTTATAAATACCCACTGGAATGTAGTACAAATACCTGGGTATATATCCAAGTATTTTACATCACTGATCAATTTTAAATCTTGCACATTAGTACTCCTATTCCGATGATATTTATTTTTTCGTATTTGCTGAAAATATTTAGCAAAAAAATAAACCTTTTCTCTACTAACCTACCCTGATATTTATACCCATGTTACAGGAAACAAACCTTTATTTTTTGCCTTATATAGAGTGTTCAATAAAATCCCTTTCTCACAGAAATTTTCTAGAAAACCCCCAAAAGTTTCGTTAAATTCATTTAACGAAACAATATATACTGTAAATGACGATGCAATGTATTCTGTACTGAAATATTAACTTGTTCCTGGAATGTAGTACAATAGACATTAGAGATTTTCTTCCCTGAAATTGGCAATTAACCAGTTCTCGTGGGAAACTAAACAATAATATTACTAATAAATATTGGCTAAGTTTTAGAAGTTCATTATGGTTTTTAAAGTTGCAACACATTATTCATCTAAATTTATTTTCATTGTTATAATCCATAAAATGCTGAAATTGAGTAATTTTCTACGTGTTTTATTGTGGCATTTTTTTTTATTTTTTTTTTTTATTTAAATAGTTAACTTTTTAAAAAATAATTGGTAGATTAAAGTCTTTATTTAAGCTAAAAGGAGTTCCTTAAACATTCAATAAAAAAATAGTTTTTTTATTGATCGTTTTTGGTCTGTACTGAAAACTCAAATAAAAGTAAACTGATTTTAAATGCCATCTCCTAAAAACCGTTCATGTGACATTAAATTGCCAATAGCACCTCTTAACCTCTGTCTTTAAAGAAAGGTCATTTTGAATATATTTCTCGGAACCCAATAGAATTTGAACTACGCAGTTTGAAAGGTATCTGTTAGTCATCCCCGCTATTCTTGTTTGAGGTTGTGAGTTGGATTATTTCTTAAAAGTATGAATAGATTAGTAATTAGAAATGTGGTAACTGCACTTGCAAAACCTTTGTTCCCACGGTTAGGGAAATAACGTGCTGATGTCTGGTGTGTCACGAGTTGTTCATCTCCACGTAAAAACCACGACACATGTTACCTGTGGCTGTGTTGTAGGAATCTAAAAAATCTCCTTTTATGTCGATCAGCAGTTTATTATTTTGTACTTGTGGAGGGTTTTGACTTGTATATACCCTACGTTGTAGTTTGTCGGAACTTCCTAAAACTATTCCACGTGTTTGAAAAACAAGTACTTTAATAGTTTTCAAATGTGCTTTTAACATTTTTATGTTTGACTTAGTTACTGCTTATGATAATTGCGAATTACTGGACCACAGATTGAAGCTTCCGTCCTTTTATAAAGACCGATGATTATTGGACTTCATATCACTCGTGAATTTCCATACAAGCGAGCGTTCAATTTAAACCTATTAAATAAACAGTTTACTACTATTATTTCCATGAAGTGCGATGTGTTACAGTTGTAAATTAATACTCATCAATAATTTAGGACATAATAGTAAAATTTTAATATTTGACAAAGAGTTCAGATGAAAATTAAAATGTTGGATCGTTTTTGTTTAAAGTATTGCTTAGCTACAAAAGAAATATCACTTAAATTATATTAAATATATTACCATACTATTTGTGAAAGTAAGTTGCGACAGATCAACTCACAAAAACTTGACTCCCGATGTGTAAAAAGTTTGGTAACTTCAGAAAATGTGTGAAAGTTTTACACGAGATGCCCCCTTCTGATAGTTTTCAAAAACACCATACATAACAGCAGTCAAATGATTTCCCATTACTTAAAATGCTAAGCCAAGTTGGATGATCTCTTACTTTCTGTAACTCTGTCTCTCCGCCTCACTGAATTCTACTTGGAATCGTGCGTAAAGTCATTTGTCTTTTGCCGTCTGCTCTCGTCGATTTATTCAAATAATTATGGCACCACGTCTGGCAGTGTTCGTGGAAGAGTCCGTTGTGTCCGATTGTGTATCTGTTTGCAGAAGACCCATTTTTAGATGGAACAGGCCAAGGCACCAAATTCCTAAAAATTGACCGATTCTGATCATTGATAGTTTTAAGCCTCCTTTTTTTTCTTCTCGAAAATGATTGATCTGCATATTCTTTATCTAGGTTATGAGTTATTTATGAGAAAAAATCATTTATACTTTAACTTTTCAAATTGGTAAATAGTGTGAAAGTTTTTTTCAAAAATTAATTTTTCCTACGTTTTTTCGACTTTGTATGTTTTATTTCTTTAAACATTATGTTATAGAATGTTGTAAAACACTTTTTGGCTTTGATTTCCTTAAACAAAGTCATCATTTGTATCGGATGTTATGAAAGGCATTAGTTTGGGTAGGCAACACTAGGAAAATGCTTGTGACCAATCGCAATTCACCTTTAAAACTAATTCGAAGTTTCACATTCCACTAGCCAATCGCAATGACCATTTAATTTTACCAGGACATAAGTGTTATCTATTGACGTACCAATGCATAAGTTCCATTAAATAAGTATGAAATTTCTTTTCTACAAAATCGTTTGCGAGACGGGTGTTTTATAAAACTTCAAAAGTGCAATATAATCTTGCTTCTCATCTTCAAATTAGCTTGAAGGGAAATTATTGTTTAGTGACGTCATGGGATTGAAACGTTATTTTATAGAAACATATATTTGAAGAGAAATTTCCATACGAATTCGCTTCAATTTGAATCCGAATACAATTAGAATAATGTAATTTGAAGGGTGCATACATACACCTTAGAAAATAGTAAATGGGCTCTCAGAAAATATTTAAACTCGGTCCCCCCCCCCCCCCCCCCCAAAAAAAAAAAAGAAGTTATCTACGAATTACTTTCACCTGTCTCTTTTTGGAACATTCGTTTTTCCAAAAGGCGGGAACAGCGCCGGAGCGTACAAAGGAAACCAGTTGTTCGGCCTACCAAAGATGATGAGGCAGTCATAAAGATTACACCATCTTAACACAAAAACCTACCGTTCTTCAAATATGCCTGCTATCTATTCAAGGGATTTGCAGGCGGAACAAAATGTAATAAAGTAGATGACAAGGCTTGTTGCTGTGATTTAAGCTCTAAAAACTTGGTGACGCTGCTTTTTATAGGCTTCAAAAGAATTCAGAACGAATACGCTTTCGAATTCTTAGCAAATTTTTCTTTTAAGAATTTTTTATGGCTCTGTTTGTTGCCTAGTCATCGTTCAGTTTTTTTGCCCAGTCACTGATAAAATAGTACTGAGTAAGGCTCTGTAGAATGAAAAAAAAAATTTCCTGGACAAGTTTAGGAACCTCATTGAGCATCATTCTGAAATTTTTATAGAACGTAGAGAAATGTTAAATCATGAATCCACTGATCTACTTAAGTAAAAATGGCCGACACTATTAAAAAATCGACTTTGAATGAGTTAAACTAAATCCAATTGCCAAATGCGTCATAACTTGCCAAATAATTAGCATTATTTTTTATGAACCCATTGCTCTTTAATTTTCAATGAGGAAAAGTACAAACGCTGTTTATTTTCTGGTGAAAAATAGTTTCATCTTTTAAAAATGAGTTGGCAATAAATATTACGTCACTGATGACGTAATATTTATTGTTAACTTGGCGAACTTTTAAAAGATGAAAGTTCTTGGAGCCATGAAAGACAAATCGTCTGAAACCTTCTTAATTGAAATTAAAGAATGGTAGATTACCACTCACTAAAGGGCGTTAATTTTTTTGGCAAATTATGACATTTCGTAATCATATTTAGTTCAACTCATTTCAAGTTGATTTTTGAATATTTTCGGCTATTTTTACCCCGGCAGAACAGTGAATTCATGATCTACTAGCATTTCTCTACATTCTAAAAAAACAACAACAATGATGTTTAATGAGGTACTTAAACCTGCAGTCACCTCTGTATCGCGCCGACCAAACGGTATAGTGGTTAGCGTGCTAGCTTCTAGACCGCGAGGTTGCGGGTTCGAGTCCCGTGTTAGGCATGGGTGTTTGTAAATGTATGTTGGCTTGTCTAATGACGAATGTTTCGGCGCATTATAGTCCTCGTGTTGCTGACGGCGCCAGACAATCTGAAAACAACCAATCAACCTCTGTATTGCTCCAGCGACATTTTTGGGACAATGTGAAATATTTGACCTGGTAGAATACCACACCAGTAATATAAGCTCTTGAATAACGTTTGAAGGCAAAACAGCTGTTTTTTTATTGATTAAATTGTTTTATTTAAGCTAGCTTTCTAGCTTATAAAAAATCTGATGAAAAAAAACAGTTTCTTGGTAAATTTTTTTTTTTGATAAACAAGAATTTTATTCAACTACATTAGAAATTACTGGTTGTGTTGCTAGTTTTATTTTAAGTGTTAAGAATCATCGCTGTGTTAAATTTATTATTTTTAACGGGTTTATTACTTTCCCCCTACCAGTGACTATTACCTTTTATGCTTTGAGGCTTCAACCCTGATTTTAACCCTTTACTACTGCGACAAACTAGTCGGTAACACATAATTGCTTAATAGATTCCTCGATACCTGCATACGTACTCAGGTTATGAAAGACATGAATTCTTGTTGGCTGTAAAAATTTTAAAGACATCTTTCAAAGCTGTTGTGAACTATCGATCTTAAAATGGAGAACGTTCTCTTTACTATCACACGAAGAGATATTTGGAAGAAACTGACATTTTCCTATGATTTCTTTCTCAAAATCCACCTGCTATGTCTTTCGAAGATTATCATAGTTCTGCGCGGATGACAAATCCATTATACGGTTTCGCTCCCCTCTTGTCGCCAAACCCATGATTCATCGTCTCCCCAGAAAAGCAGCAACTGGATTAAATTCGTTTCCCAATTGTCATGCTTGTCCATCATTTTCACGACTGGAAGAAAAATTCGTTTGGTTCATTTATCATTTTATTTCATAAAAACCATATCTCGTCTTCTACATTTAATTTTTTTTTTCTTTTTGTTTTTTCAAATCATGGTCCAATAAAGTGTTATAGCTTACCAATTCATATTTGTCGAAATGAAGTAATATTTCTGAACTGTCGGCATTCAGTAGATACTTAAATCCCCCACAAAATCACCTATTCTAATGAACTTATGAAATTTGATACACGTACAATTAAGACTATGGGATAATGATATCTGGAAGAAAAAAAATATTTTCCCCCATAGATAAAATGGAATAAATATTTTGTATAAGCTCCCAACGGCTGTAAATAGCGTAAATTGAATTATGGCCAAGTTGTACTTAATCAACATTTAATTTATGGCGAATTAGTTGTTTTACTCCTTTTATTCATATTTTATTTCTCGGATATCAGAGAGATCCTTAAAATTATATTGTATTGCTCGTGAAAAACAATTTTAACTAAAAATATCCATTTTCTGGAATATTATCAACACTCTGACCCATACTTTTAGGCCTTACAAAAATAACTTTCTTGGTCCTTTTCTAAATATATTTTTTGGTGTTTATGTAAGCTCTCCCCAATCTATATATGCTACCTATCGCCAGTGTTTAAGCTGGAGTAAAAAAATTTCTTCAGCAAAAAAGCTAAAATCACAATTTTTATTTTAGCATTTTGCTAAAATGATTACCAGTTCCATCACTCGATGTGTTTAATTTAAAACAATTAAAACTCTTTTTTATTTTAAAGTCATTATTAATTTTAAATATAAAGCTGTTTTACATCAATATCAACTGGGAAAAAATACTTTTCACCCTTTAGTTTATTTGTTCTTTTAGGTCAATGACTAACCTTGGTAAAGCAAAAAGTGCGATTTTGTGCATATTATGTCAATGTTTTAGCAAAAAAAACTAAATTGCACTTTCTGATTTTAGCATTTAAGAAAGTTCTTAAGCATTTTGCTAAAAAAGCACCCACAGCTTAATTCTTGCCTATCACTAAAAGTTAAATGTGAATTGCCACAATTACGACTCGTCGTGTCTCATTAGATTGTGCTGTTTATAGGGAATCTTTTAACTAATTTATCAACAGCATAAGAAAGTAAATTCTATTATCAGAATGTATTCGTCATCAGCGTCACAATTAATGATGCATCTAAGACACCGATGATAAGCTATGCCTCACTAATGATATAATGATAAGCAACATTCTATTAATGTTGTACTGATAAGCGAAGTCCCACTAATAACTAATGTACTGGCATTGAGGATGTCGCACTAGTGACATTAATGATAGCCATTTCATGAACTTGGAATTCGATCTGAATGTTTTCATGCCCGATTACTTCTATAACAGGGATTTAGCTGGGAGCTTTAACTTTTTTGCTAATGCATTTAGTCATGAAAATCTAAAAATCAGAACTTCTGGAAACAATGGAGAACAAGTACTTGGTCTTGGTGTTTTATTAAAATTTATGATTCTATTAATAATTATTGATTATTTTAGATTAAATATCAAGAATGATATAAGCTTGCAATCATTTCAGCGTTTTGCTTAAAAGAAAATTCTGATTTAGCTCTTTTGCTAAAGAAATTTTGTACTCCAGCTTAAATACTATAGTATCAGCATTAGCAAATTAGCTGCAACCAGTTTCCGTTCAATCCGTTTGTGACGAGTTACGAAATTTAAAATTTTAGTAATAATGATGTATTGTGATTGGTCAAAAGTTTTACACGGCGAAAAAAAGCACTCCCACTTTATTTAATGTCGTACAAAAGAATTGTGTAAAAAAAAAAAAAATCCGTCATTTTAAAACACTGATCTCTACTACAACTTCTGGATAGCGCATGCTTGGTTACTGACTTGAAGTTGAAGAAGGCTTAATAATCACCATAGAGATTTATACAAGCAACTTCCCCCAAAACTAGTTCAAATTTGTTTGTAACTATGGGCAACCTATTTCAAAGCATTATGGGGAGGGAAGTATTCAAATGACATCATATGCTTGCAGAGCTGAAACCACTAATAAGCAATCCAGAAGTTATAGTAGAGATCAGTGTTTTAAAACACTATTAGTAACATTTAAAAAAAAATTCTTAAATAGATTTTCTATTTTGCAAATAAAATTAAATTCTTTTGTTTTAATTCTATTTTATATATGAAACCTATTTCATTAATAATTTCTAAATATTTGTACTTTATTAGAAAAATGTCCTAACTTTTATTATATGTATATTTTTCCAAAATATTCGATTTTATAAAAATTAAATATCCTAATGTCAAATAGAGTTTATATATATATATATATATATATATATATATATATATATATATATATATATATATATATATATATATATATATATATATAATAAAAAACGTGTTAAATCCAAAATGCTTTACATAAAAAAACTGAATAACTTTAATTGAATTAAAAGTAAAAGCAATATCCAAATCGTATCTCAATATACAAGTTTCATTAAAAAAATAAATCTCGCCTTTCCCTTTTCCTATTCTTGTATTCTGTAACATGCGTTTATCAAACACACTTTCAAAATAAAAAAAATTCATGGACATGAGAACCCACTGCCCTGGACTCATCATCCAAGAAGTTCCTTGCTCCATCAACACAGACAATGCAGGATTCTCTTGCTCTTAAAGGTTATGACCCCAAACCATTCTGTTAATCTAACCAATCCTATGTAAGTTAAGCTTCGCCATCTACTACATTTAACCTCGGATAATTCAAAATCATTGGTTGAAGATCGTATGTCTGTGATGCGTATCCTCAAGTAGGGGACGGGCAGGTAGAAGGAATAACATCCAACTTATCACGTCTGCCATCTGTGTGCATTAAAGGATTAGAAGATACCTGAAGAAACCCTTCACATCCCTGCTTCTTTGCCGCTCTTGGTCATAGTCTACTGGTGCCGACTTTTTGGAGTGGTATAAATCGTCTCGATCAGGATTCCCTTGTTGCCAACGGATTGTAATCGGATTAGTTTTGTTACATGGGTTTCTTTTGGAATGTTCTTGTACCATAAGCGAAGTATATTTCGTTGGTTTGCTTTGTGAGTGATATATATATTAATTAGAAATTTAACCCAGAAATGTTAAATACCTCTTGAGGGGTTTTAGTGAAATCGGACTCGTTTAAATGGTTATCTAGTTAAATGTAAAAATAAGGAAGCAATTGTTTGCGGGAGCGTTGCGTCAGAGGGTTAATCTCAAGATAGTACACTGAGTGCACATGTATGACACGCTTTTTTTTTTTTCCCTTTTCTTTTTAAAGAAAGTGAAAGATTAGTGATGATAGGAGGTGATTATAAATAGGTTGGTGTTCGTTACTATATTTGATAAGTTATCATTACAGAAATGTAACTCAAATCGACATTGCTTGAATCAAATCTTATTAAATTAACTAAATTCTTCTATTATTTTACTGGTGGACAACACTGAATACATTCTCAAATTGCTAGATTACTTTAATTTTGGTCATCTTCGGTGGTCAGAGTTATTCAAAAGCCTCTCATCATTTCAGCACCTTTACATCCAAAACACATCGACTCAAACAGAATGGTTAAATAACTGATTCCACTGATAGCATAGGTTATTGTTCACCGAATTCAGATTGTATAATATTCCGTAAAGGGCGTTAACTTTATGTTCATGGTGCCGCTTTCATAATAAGAGCTATCAAATTATCACGATAGACCCAGACGGTTTACATGTGCCATAGGCACGCACTCTTTCGACGATGCGAAACGCTATCAGGCTTGCTTGCAACCTTTTATTGTTTAACCAAGCACCAGGTTTAGTCGCGTTTATTACTTTCTTATCGTCCTGCTCAAATATTGACTTGGTGACGGGTGCTACAGTTTTGAACGCGTGACTCAAATGAGACTTTTAAGAGACCGTTCAGTGCAATTGTTCCAAGATTCTTACACTTACATCCGAGATACTACGAAAATCCACTTTGTTTCGAGTTGACCAGACAATGTGTCTGTTGTCCCAAATCTCTAATGTTGATGTTGACTTGTTTTATTTCTTCTTCAAGTCATTGGCACATAAAATTTCAAGAAGATAAGTGCGTTTTAATTTTATTCTTAACAAGTTGTTAAATCATTAAATTTACTTGGAAAGACATAGTTTAAAGCTCACGAGACATGTAAAAAACGGATAAGTTGGATTTTGAGTATAGAAGACATAAGTTGTGAATTATCCAATTATATATATTATGCATATTTCTTAGTTTTTGCACTCAGACATTACTCTGATTTGTGATGAAGAGTGAATGAATTCTATAGGCAAGACATCTTAAAGTACATTCTATGATAGCTTAGTTTTATTTTAGTTGCAATTTCTTAAGATTCTATGTTGACGACTATATGGTTTGTTGTAAATTACCTACAAGGATCGTCGTCTCTATCTCTGAACTAAACGTTTAGATTTAATGAGAATTACTCAATGTAATATAAACTAATATTTTCAAAAGCATTTCTCCTCAGCAGGAAATGACTCTACTCTTTTATTATCAATGTACTGTTTTTGTACAAATGGAATTTGTTTAGCCTACTACCAAAAGCTTTAAGCATGCTGAATGAGTACCGTATGGTAATTCTCCGTGTAGTTTATTGCAAATGAATAATTAAATTAGTTTGTTTTAACATAATAAACACAACAACATCAACAAAAAATACTTTCTCATATATGTGTATATATATATAAATTGAAAAACAGTTATTTACTATTCAAAGCGCTTGTATTCTAAACAGCAAAGTTATTTTTTTTTAAGGTTCGAAAAGGTTAAATTCTTGAACAAAGCTTTCTCGCCTATAAATACATAAACGCCACGAAACCACCGGCAGAAAATCCCTTTTGAAAATAAAACAATGGCTAATTACTTTATGTCTGAAGATATTACCGGAACTGTCCTCTTCGCCACCCCACAAGATCTCTTTGGAAAGTCAAAAGATTCATCCAAGCGTGGCCCGCTCATTTGCTTTTAGTGCTTTCAGAACATACTAATGTGCTCTGTGGTAAAGGAGGATAGAATTACACGAGCACGCGAGACATGGGCCATGGGGGTTGAAAGGACTTCTCAATGTAGGGGGGTAGAGGAAGATGACGAAACTCCCCCTACAGTAAAAATGGAAGAGGCCCTATCTGTGGCTTGTTTCGATGAGCACGCAGGGTTCAAGGTCGTGGGGTGTTGCTCACTTTTGTGGTTTTTAGGGGGCAAGTTTTGACACTATCTGGCTTGAAAATTTTGGCCAAAATTGAATTGCAAATATTGAAAGCAGATGAAGTGTTTTAAAACGGGGGGGGGGGGGGGGGATATTTGAAAAAATTCCTAATGCATTTGACATTTTCTGAAGTCATAGTTGGGACATTTTGCTGTTGCAGTGCCTGGTGTGTTTTATTTGTAGTTGTTTCTTCTGCTTTATTTGATTTGACTGAACTGTCTTTCAAGGCAAAGTATCATTTGTCACCACCATTTGTATGAAATGTGGTGTTAAGTAATTGATGAAATGTGGTGTTAAGTAATTGATGAAATTCAGTTTGTTCTTCCACTGAATATTATACTACTCATTTGTTATGTTTAAGAAAGTGACAATTTGAATTAAGTTGAGGGCTCCCAAAACTAAAATGTTTTTACTGCACATCTATGGCAGTAGGCTTGACAGTTATCTTTCTCAAGCATGTACTTCTATTTAGCTTTTTATTTTACCGTATACCAAGTAGAAAATATAAATTCATAGTTAGTACAATTACTGAAATGCTATTATGTAATTGAAACCACTAAAATATCGAGTCTCAATTCCTGGGATTAAATTGTTATTGTAGGTCAAATGATAACTTTGAAATTAAGAAATTTTAAGTGAGAAACAAAAACAAAGTGAGCCTTGCAATGCTGCGTTCTTTTACGACTACTTTCGCAATGCGCTTCTTTATGTTTTCTTTTCTGATCAAATAATATTTATTTTAACTTTATTTAAATTGGAATAAGTGGAAAATCAAACTGTTTCTCACTACAGAAGTTGCGCGTGGTATTCGTGTACATTATGGCGAGCAAAAAGATTATTTTAGATTAAATATTTCATGTTGACAACAAATCTTTTTCTTAAACACCAGTATGTAGAGGGAAAAAGGTTGTGTGTTTTCTCATCTCTCTGTTTCCACAAAATTTTATACCCCATTTTACGACAGTTTAATAAAACTGTTTTTGTATTCCCTTCGTGGATCAGCCAACAAGAAACATTCTTAGTCTGATCGTATTCTATTTTCGTATTACTCTTTAAATTGAATTACGGAATTTTATTTTGTCTGGTGACCTCGATCTACTAAAGAAACTTTCAATCTGGCCAACATTTCTGGGTACCTTTATTTTGGCCATCAATTTTTAATTAATATTTAAAAAATAAATCAACGAACGTATTGAATGTAGTTTTGGTGTTACATAGTTACACTTTTTACCCCACGCTTAAAGAGGGGTTTTCACGTGGAGACGAGTTAAAAAATTACAAACAGTCCAATTCACTGATCTCTAATATGCCCAACTTATTTTTTATTTTATTCAATTCTTCGACAGTCTTTTATATAAATTACTACTACACTGGAAGAAAATTAAATTTTTTTTCATAAAAAAAATATTTTATTTTCCTATAAATATATTGCTTATCGAACCATGCATCTTAAAAATATATGACGTATGTATAGCTCTGCGACAAGCAAGGTTAAGTTTAAATTTTGCGGTTTTGTTTTATTGCAGATTACGTTTTAATAGCTCTTTTTCTATTCAACTATAACATCGTTATTAACTCAAATATTTTTCTACAGCTTTTAAATGGTCACTTCAGAGCGTTAACAAAAAGTCAAATTTGAGTAAGATAAAATATTTTCTCTCGCCTGTTAAGTTACCCAATTATGATTTATGCTCGATTTGTTCCGAGGTACAGATATCTGATTTACTATTCCATTAAACGTAACTCAATTTATCACTAAGTGAAATTGACCGCTTATATCGTTCCAGCACCTTGAAACTTTTCGACACACGAAGTTTTCCGAGTTCTTTTCGTCTTCAGACAATCGAATTCCGAAGAAGTTCAGACATCCCAGGTTGAAGCCACCCCCGCGCGTGCACTTCCTGCGACTGGGACGTGTCTGTTATCGATCAACGGCCGGCTGCTGAGGAAAGTAAAGTAAAAACAAACGTCCGCCATTTTGACAGTAGTTTCAAGCACAGGGAAAGCTTGTGGTTTGTCCACGGGAAAAATCAATTTCCCCTGCCAAATGCCCGTCTCTGAATTATTATTCAGCCAGATCACCCCCGCGTTGCCGAGTGGCTTGACGATAGAATTGTTGATTAAGTAGGTTGTGTTAAATTGCTCGATGGTTAATATATCTCTTCAGTATGTGAGGAGAGGGGTAGAGGTGATAAAGGGTTTTGAAGAGTAAGAAGTTATTGTTACGAATGATATCACAAGGTAATTCTGGAAGCGATTTGTGTGTTTGAGGCTGGCATTTCGAGCATTTGTCTTGCACTCGCACAGTGGTTGCATTATTCGACACAGCATGACTCGAAAGCATGATAAGCGATCAGCATGAGAGGTGTCTCGTGAAGATGTTCCTGTATTGACTATCTGCAGTCCTAGCGTTATTTAGCCTTTACTGTATATTTTCAGTGCGTTAAAGTAACCGGACTCAACTGGCAATCTCTGGTAAAAAAAAATTTACACTGATTAATCATTGAAATTTATTTCCAATGATTAATATGCCTTTCCTAAATATTCCGTGAATTTGAATCAGATTAAAAAAAAAAAGATATGTCCATAACCTTTTTATACAACGAGTGCAAAGAGAGATAAATTATTAAAAATAATTAGTGATTAAAATCTTGATACCGAAATGAAATTTTATCCGGGTCCTCTCAAAATAGTCCTCCATTAATAAATACATGCAATTAAAATGAAAGAAAAGTGGAAAAACACCGGTTCATGACTGGGAGGATATTATGAATGGCAGGCACTCTTACAAATAGTCCCAATTCTTAGAAATACGCCATTCAACTGAGAAACACGAGTGGATTTTTTTTTTTCTGCCGTCGTCAATCCAGATTGTTGGGAGCACCAAAAGAAATGAATTTTCAGTCCTTTACTCCTTTGATGGGAAAAGAATTTCTACTGTCACTTTCTTTTGATCAACAATGGAGTATGGGAAATGGAGAATGTTTTCCTTTCGGGAATTCTGTGCATTGCGCACTTGTATGATCTTGTAAGCTATGGAAATCGAAGTATTATTTTAATTAAAAACAAACAGATCTTGTTAGATATTTGATGTAGATTTTTGTTTGTGTAATAAAATTTGAAGTTGCAATTTGTAACGTTCCTGAAGTTTGTCTAAAAATGCTTACATACAAATGGATTAGAAATTAATTCAATGGCGATTTTTTTTTTTTTAAATTCTTTGGATTCTATCAAATTTCAGTATACTAGTGACTGATTAACACTTGTCAATGGCGCCAGCTGATAAGTTGATTGAAAAGTTACTTACACCCTTTGACTAGAACGTCAGCTTTCCATTTACACAGTGCTACAAGCAATTGAAACAATCCAAGTAGGAAAGGGTAGTAGCTCAATAACAAATAGAAAATATTTTATCTACTAATTATTTATCTGGAGCTACTTACGCGTCAGCAACAAACCATCTTCTCCAGTAACTGGCATAAAACGTTTTGCACGATTCTACTCGCTGACATTAAGGAACCCAGCGATATCAACTGGCACGCAGATTGGTAAAGTGTAAATCAGCATTTAGTCTTCTTGACTTCAAAATTATTTCTTGGAAAAAGCAAGCCATTACAAAATTTCGATGTATAAAAACTGACTACGTAATCTTGCAAAATCATAACCAACCTATTGTTCACATAAATCAACTAATTTGAAGCATCCTTCATTCTAAACCTAAAACACATTACGAAGCGTCATTACTAGCAATCAAATACAAACGGTTGCATCGCCCTTGGAATCGATCTTCACGAGGGGTGTCTAAAAGGGAAGATAAATCATATCACCCCTCCCCCTCCACTTGGTCTATCTGTAAATGCGGAGGTGTTGATTCGCTAGCCCCCTATTAATCCCGAAAATAGATGATCATAGCTTCACGGGGTGGGAGATGGAATTGTTGAGATAGATTGCTGGCGTTTTGTTATTGAAGTTTTAAGTTGATTCGAAATTGATTGTCTACATTGAAACACGCAGTGCGTTATTTTACCATTCAAAAGTAACCTAACCCTTGTAATATCAAACTTCCAAATTGCACTAGATTCTCATGTTTCGTCGGTAAGATGAGCGTCTGTCATGTGAAAGATTGTCTTGTGGCTTATTGAGACTATCGAGTTTTCTACCATTCGATATGTTGAGGTTGTTTTCCCCTTGAAAGATACGAGTAGATTTGACGTTAATCGGTATAGTTTCTAACTGGGTTCTCTGGCGTCCTGGTGAGTTTATTGTGTTCTCTCCCATTCAAAGTGTGAAAAAAAAAGGTACCATTGAAACATTATACGGAATCCTTCCTTGAAATTTATAATCGTGTTGCAAAGATGTTTTACAGTAATACGATCCTATGGCATTGAGACAAGCTTAATTGAGCTCATTGATTAAGCTACAATGATGTGTGAACTGGTTTTACTGCGCCGTGATTGGCTAATTGGAACGATATGTGGCCGATTTGTTAAAACTCTTATAGTATTCGCGGTTTTTGAAAAGTAAAATATTAGTTAAAATTTTAACTTAAAAGCGCTTATTTTCTTTTTGTCATCAACATATATTTAAGTTTAATACAAAACTATGTACACAAGCTATCAATATTAATATAAAAGTTGTGTTTTGTCCGGAACTATATTGTTGCTTGGATGGGTTCGAAAGACTTAAAGCCAATGCAGATCAAGACTTGCAGAAATTTATTCCAATATAACTCTTCGCAGATTCCTTTACAACTCCAGAACTTCTCGTTCTAGACGACTCAATGCAGCTCTTTACATAGCAATAGAGCACAAAACAGCAGTTAAAAACTAGATAAACAACTGCTACAAATCACCGCAAAAGACAATGCAATACAGTTCGCTTTTAGAACTACTCTGAATGCTCACTGAGAGACAGCTAACTCAGTAACTCCACTCACGGCCGGCCTTATATAGGTAGTCAAATACTTCGTGAATCTTCTAGAGATAGAAATTTGGAGGACACTCCAGATCGTAGTCGAAAAGTCCTATACATGTACATGGGGACCGAAAATGTCACCAAATGGTCGCCAAGTTGGGCGAAAAAAATTATTCGCCAAAACAGTCGCCAACTTGGTTCTATCTCGCCAATTTGACGAGATTGCCATAACCATAATGTTAAATGGCCTTCTCTTTGTAAAACTCGCTTCCCAGCATTATCTCTAAAACACGTTTTCAAGCATTAAGGGTCACATTGCAGGAAAGCAAAGTAAGACCAACTATTGCACTGCCTTATGCGAAATGTACATAAATTTATCTTTTTACATAATTAATGCTATGAAATATTTACAAATATACAGAAATTCGTAACAATATCTTTATGCGGAAGGACCCATCCTACAGCGTATACTCAAAACTCAAGTAATATTGTCTCGAAATATAGTGTTAAGGAAGAATGGACACTTTGAAGAGTAATCTTGCTAAAATAAAAAATCAAATTCAACCAATTCATGTACGATGCTGAAAAACGTGTACTCCTTGGTGTATTAGAAAAGTCATTCTTCTGTTGTCAATTTTTCTTGAATTTTAACTTATTGGTTTTATTGCACTTTCGAGACGTCAGAAACCGGTTTTGAAAAATTGTTAGGCTCTATTTGGCGATTTTTATAAATTTAGTCAAAGGCTGTTTCGTAGCGCATTTCTGACAATTAACCAACTCTGCTTATTTGAAACGTTGTAACTATAAGCAATTTGCTCAAATATATACTAAATTGTGAATTTTGAAGTGTGTTCGGTCAATAGTAAATTGAATTCAACATTAGAAAACATATAATAGCCATTCAGAGTAGGCCGAAACGGTTAAATATTCTACTAATGCAATAATGCTCTTAATACTGTTAAATTTTTAAATAATAAAAATAACGGTCCTTATTCTAATAATATAATTCTAAATATTACAATAACGGTACACATTGTCAGAGAAGTTCTTCTCCATTTTCATATAACTTTCTGCTGTCACATTTTTACTTTAAATTACTATATGTATACATAGGGTAATGAAAGTATAGTATTCGGTGAAAAAAAAAAATCGCTTTTTTTTTCGTACTTCTCCATGTTTTGGAGCATCTTAATTTCAAAAAAGTGATCTACAAAAAATGTCTGTCTGTGTATGTGGTCAGCATAACTCCCGAACAAATTGACCTATGATGTTCAAATTTGGTGTCCAGGTTGGTGGCAGTCATGGGACCTACCATTAAGGTTTTCGTCAAAATCGCGCATGCGCCTAAGGTAGCTGCCATCAGGGTGCGTACGCGGCCTGGAAAACCTGGAAAGTCCTTGAATTTCATTATTTTTTTTCAAGGCCTTGAATAGCCTGGAAAAATAGGATTATTTCTAAAAAAGCCTGGAAAGTCCTTGAATTTCCCCTTTTCAATTCTAAAACCATAAAATTCTCGTTCCCGTATTACCATTATTCTGACGTCACACTTTCTAGTCGGTTCACTTTTGGCGGATCTGTCAATCACACTTGAATCGGTTCCTCCCGAGCGACCCTGGAACGGCACGGTCACTATGACCTTTGACCTCTCCCCGAACGGGACAAAAAGTTGCACGATGAGTACCCGGTGGAAAGAAGGTGTAATTTGATATGCAGGATATTTTCGCTTTTTTCTCTCTCTCCCTCATTAGGTGCATTCTCAAACGACCAAAATTTTCCTCCGAGAGGATTTTGTGTTTGTTCGAAATGGAATAAAAAAGAGCGCGCTTAGCATATTTGTATATAAAATATCGAAGGAAAAAGTATCGAATTAATCGCACTATGTGGATTCATCCCATTGTTTAGAGCCGATCAACATTCGGTATGTTCTTCTGTCTTTACCCGCAGTTAAGAGAAGACAAAGTAAAAATTTTAAACTTTTCCGGATGTCGATTGAGAGCTTCGACGAGTTGGTGAAGAAATTATGTTCCAGACTGCAAAAACCCGACACTAACTATCGGAGGAGTATATCGCCTATAAAGAAAATAGCAGTTACTCTTCGGTATTATATTATGATTTATATCATTCTTTCATTTATGTCGATTCCTATTTCAAGAAAGAAGAATTTCTTTTTCTGAAGAAGGGGAAGGATATGTAATTTTTTATATCAATTACTAAAATGGCCTACTTTAAAGCCGTGAAAGTTATTAACTAAGGTTGCTGGAAAAAAACCTTCCAATTTTATTAAATTTATTTTGAGCTCATTAAAAAATTTCTAATTACAGGGATGTAAG
The DNA here is from genome assembly GCA_963978545.1 of Linyphia triangularis. Lineage (NCBI taxonomy): Eukaryota > Metazoa > Arthropoda > Arachnida > Araneae > Linyphiidae > Linyphia > Linyphia triangularis. Next base: position 45,943,611 of record OZ021726.1, on the reverse strand, counting down.
AGCTGTTCCAATTGCGCCGAAGTGCGCCAAACTGACTACTCTGCTCCAAACTGCGCCAAAAACCTCTTTTCGGTTAAGATTGCGCCGAACTGCGCCAAAAAATCATTTTTTGACTTGAAAAACTACTTGGCGAGAATTTTGTCTCGAAATTTTTCAAAATTATCATGAAACATCACCAACAAAGCGATAAAGAGTATTTTGCCCTTCAAGGGCGTTTTTCGTCAGTTAACGTGCCGGAAAAGGTTCGCACTTGAAAATACATATTACAATCTCTCAGTTTTGTTGTAGGTTTTTCAAACTATAAAGAAGTAGTAAATGAATCAGTGTGCATCTGATTTAAATCTGTTTTCTTGGCTGATTTTAGGTATAGAAAATTAATACTTTTTTTTATACTTATAGAATACATGATTTTTTTTTAAATTTTTTTTACTGAGACTCCGTGCTAAAAATAGAATACAAGTATTGTATTTTTCACACAAGCAATCTTAATGCATCTGGTTTAGATTTGCACTCTTGCCTGGTTTCAATAATAAAGAAATATATAGCTTTCTTTAAGCTAAAAAAAAAGCGCGAGTATTTTTTGTAATTTCTAAACTTAATCCAATTGACAGCCCCCCTCCCCAAACATTTCCAGGCTTAATTTCTAAGTCATCGGTAAAACGGGATTTGAATTTTGAACTTGCCTTCTTGATTATCTGGAAGGATTGGTGACTATTAGTAAATGATTTTTTGGCAACCCTGGATGTTGGATCATGATTTTGACTTAGCAACGAACGGGAAAACGCATATTACGTCATTCTTTTATTGTAGCCAATTCCCAGAAAAAGCGCCAAGTCGTACCGTAGGTAGACTAGAAATTCTACGAAGAACTTGAATGGGGATGGGAGGAGGGGGGGGGATTTAAGCTATGTCTCTATTTTTAAAAAAAGTAAGGATTTCTTGTATTTACAAATTTTTGTTCCTTTAAATTAGCGATAGGAAAGATCAGGGATTCGCGGCAGTATGCCCCTTGCGCCGTTAAGCTATGTCTCTATTTTTAAAAAAAGTAAGGATTTCTTGTATTTACAAATTTTTGTTCCTTTAAATTAGCGATAGGAAAGATCAGGGATTCGCGGCAGTATGCCCCTTGCGCCGTTAAACTTCAACCAACCAACCAGGGATTCGCGCTTTAAATTCAAACTGTAGAAGGTATGAAATCAATCTTTATGCATCCAATTTGGATATTTTTTTCTTGCCTGTTTGTAAGTAAAATTAATAAATATTTTTCTTAGTACTTTAAGAGTGCATGATTATTTTTTTGGCATATATTTAAAAAAAACAACTAACCAAATAACCACAGACTTAAGATCATTTTGTTACCATTGACCTTGAGATTTCACATGGGAACCCTCTATAATCCATTTAGACAATGGAGAGTGTTAGAAAACAAACCACTACAAAACTTCTTTTTTTTTTTAACCTAGTTTTTTCCTTATCCTGGTAAGAGGTATAATTATCAATAAATATATGTGGTTGCATCTTAGTTGTTAAGTAATAAGTATTTTAATTCTTTTTGCAACTTCGTTAATTAAAAAAAATATATAAAAATTCAATTTTGGTATCGACTCTGCAACGATAAAATAGGGCCTTGATTTTTGTTGAAATATCCTTGAAAAGGGCCTTGAAAGTCCTTGAATTTCACTTCCAAAAAAGTGTATGCACCCTGTGCCATTGAAAAGACCATGTTTTTCAGTAATTGCTAAAAAGCGGCTCTCACGATTTTGTTCAAAATCGCTGTGGTAATGCCTGTTAAGGTATTCTAAACATCACCACTTCCGAAATTCCCGTAAAAATGTTTTAACGGCGTTAAAAGTTGAAAAACGAATGCCTTCAACACAGTTCTCTTTCCTTGAGCATACCTCATCAAAGATCATTTTTTCTTCTCTCAGTTTCGCTTATAATAAAAGGATTATCAAAAAGTGTATCGCTAAAATCACCATTTTGACGATTTTTTTTTATATTAGAATTATTGCAAAAAATATCGCCATACTGGTCATTTATTTTAAATGAAGGATCAAAATATACAAACGGTAAATGACACAAATCCACGTCAGTATTATAGTGTAATTGAAAGTTGTGCGATGTTCCACACCCCTAGTTTTACTTTACAAAGTCCACCGGATGGATTTTGTTTCGAATTTACTTGCCTTATTTCTACTTTGATAAAATTTAATACTACCTGCTTTATATGTGTTCCTTTTTTCAACTGTTTTACGTTTTTAATCATTTTAAACACCACTTTTTTAATATCGCCCCATAAAATGTAATTTAGTATATTGTTGCATACGATTCGATTTCTTTAGAAACCACTGAAGAATGTTCGATTGCAGTAATTGTAAAAGTACAGTTTTAAAAGAATTGATTGTGTTATTTCTCTATTGAAATTTTAAATGTTGGTAACTTCAATCTGTAATGGGAAACAAAAACCTAATCGGTCACTCACGTCTTCGATAAAAGTTTTCTTAATTATTCTTATCCCTTTTATAAACAGTTTTATCAAGAAGTCGATTCGTATTTCAAACGAAAAATATCAAGCGATTGCAATCTTAATCAAACACAAACTCAGAGGCTTATGACATGACTGTAGCATTTTATCGGACTTCTTTCATCACTTCCTCATATTTACTGTTTGATCCGAGATTACTGCTCACTTCACTTCAACTCTGATGACAAATGAGCAAACGATACTCGAATAATCAGCACAATAACAAAAAAATGTATAATAAAATTCCTTTTATTGACCTACTGATGTTTATTCTATTACTAAGTTTTCCATTACTTTGACCATTTCATTTCTCTTGGAGAAAAACAAGCAAACGTTTACTCAGAAAAAGTAAAATTGTCACTCTGTTTACGAATTCCCGCCGTATCTCGGCCAATAATGATAAAATCGAGTAGAGGCAGGGAAAACTGCTCGTCTGTTACCTCATGCCGAAATCCTGTCTGGGATATGAGTCAGAGGGGGTCCAATCAATAATGCAGAACACTCGGGTGGTTAAGCTGGCTGCCCGACCCCACGTATAATTTCTAGGGTGTGTGGCACGTATAAAATACAACAGCCCATCAGAATTATACACCTAATTTTGGGCGGAACAATTGTGTTGACTGATGAATGTTTTACCAGGCTAATGTGTTTGTTAGTAATTGCGGCTTACCAATTGGTTTTGTAGTTTGAAAAGGCTGCAGCAATTGGCATTTTCTACCTTTTCGGACTGTTCAATCCACCAATGACTCCTCAGTTGATTTTTATTTTATTGGAATAATTGATAAAATAACAATTATAATATATCTTGGATGATGAATTCATTTATTAAATGCAAAGTATTTAAGAAAATTCAGAAATCATATGGTATATCGATGCACCTTTTGCATTGTTTTATTAAGTTAAAGTTATTGGGTTAATTTAACTGGTAACCACTTTTTTTTTATTTTAAACTTCATTTTTACTTACCCTTTGTATTTTTCAATTCTTTTGAATTCTGTAATTTTTAATTCGTCCTTGTTATGTAATTATAGCTCAAAGAAAACACAATTTCAATTCCGCAAATGGGTCGACTCTATTTCATGTTGAAAATAAGAATCGATAATATATTTCCGAGCAACAATCATTTATGTTAATAAACTATGTATTAAAGTACACATCTATCTTTTGCCTAAGGAATCTTCTGAGAATAATGTCAATTATTGTCGCAGATATTGCAACAGATTCAGTTCTTTGAATAATTTATTTTCATAGTATCTGATTATTTGTTCGTGAAATGGTATTGCACAGGTAATTTTTGTAAGCAAAATATACATTTATTAAACTGTGTGTATACGGAGGATCTTGGAAACGTTTCTGAGTCATCACGATTCTGTAAAAGCTGCAACATACAACAGAGTTCGACCATCCCAAATCAAAAAGAACCTTTTTAATATAAAACCTTAACCTGTGGCTTTTAAACCTACTTCCTTCATGGATACTTTCAGAAACAAACGAACAAGCACCATCAACTGTTGAGTCAAGTTAATAAACACGCCCGTCTCCATGGCAACGCACAAAAATCCCCCACTCCTCTTCGGAAAAATCCATCTGACTCATTCCATCAGTGGGCCATTGAAAAAGCCGTGTCCTCGGCAAGATTAGTATATTGGTAGGGATATATTCTGTGAGTTCACAATGGGACTGTCAATTACACTTTTCAGTCTGCCCCTCTTCTACAGTCACGTGACACTGGGGGTGCATAGGGGAGTCCACGGTCATGTGACCGTCCTTGAGGCTGATAGTTTTCTTCATTTTTCGTCTGCCGTTTAGAAATGCAGGATAATTAGCTTGAGCAGTGGAAAAGAAGGGGTCTTTGTTGAATGCAGGTTAGTTGTTCTGCTTGGATGACCTGAATAGGAAGTTTATTTAGGAAAGGCATACTATATCACTAGTGATGAGCTGTTGAGAATGCCTTTGACTGGTTTTGGGGTGGTAGATTTGGATCCTTATAACATATTTTGGTTTGTAATCACTCAGTATAAATTGATATGGATTGACAGATATTAAATGATAATGAAGTAATCAAGAATTTTTTTTTATACATATATTTTGATCCTGTTGAAGACTTAACAGTTATGATAAAGATTCGTAACTAAACCAAGTAAATGGAAAATTTATTATTTGAGATAACTTGCAGAAAGTCAGACATGAAGCGAGTTCAACCATATTTAGTATCTTTCTAGTTTGGCGGTTATATATATATATTAGGGTGCGTCTTATTTTCGAAGGTATTATTTTTTTGCAGGACACCAGCTCATTTTCCATTTGATAAGAAAAAACATCACAATTTTTTTTTATTAAAATCAAATGATAATTAGAGGTTGCTACCAGCTCTACAAAAGAGTTGCTTATACATTGATTTTAGTCCAAGTAATTCATATCAATTTTAACTAAAGAAATAAAATTTATAAGGTACTAAAGTTGATATTTTGAAAATATTAATTGATGGGCTTTAACAATCATTACTTTAATTTTTTTCTTCTCTATATTTATAATTGCCGACCTTGTTTTTGTAACTAAAAAAACTACACCATACTCTGTAAAAGTGCATTAACGTAATCATTTAACTGTAAACGCAACCATTTCATTGTTTATGTTTACTTTCTTCTAATGCAACTGCATGTGGTTTTTATTTGCTTACTAATGATTTTAATCTGCTGCTGTCCATTGAACCTGGTGTAATACTGATGTATTTTAATCTTTCTTACTATTTGTGATATAAGTTTAAATTAACTACAAGTTTTCTAAATCATCAATTTCATCAGAGCAACACTTTAATATTCTTCAATGATAAAACCTACTACAAGGAAACAAACCATGGTATGGCTCATAAGCCAAATATCATCCTCACTGAATCATAGAAAGCTTTCATCCAAAAGAGAAGTCATGTTTATTTTTTCATTTCAAGCCAATTTTAAAACAAAACATTAAAAATTCTTGTCATTCAACCGCTATACATGTCATGAAGGTTTGGGCTAAGCCCGAATACCAAAGAAATTCAAACAAGATGTGGTTGCTAAAATAAAATAATTGTTTCGTGATTGTGCAAACTTGAAGAAGTTAAGTAGTTAGTGTGAACAAGTACATCTGGGACCGTACTCTTTGGGCGAAAAAAAAAATTCCATGATTGTTCAATGACCACAATTTCTTTTGAAACAAAAATTCACGCCCTCACAATTTTATTTCATTATTATCATTTCATAATAAAATATATATACACAGTTAACATTGTGCACACTACATATGTTTGTAATAAGTTTGTTAATGATTATATTTAATAAAAAAAGCTGATAACGGAGATTTTTCTTTTTCTCATTTTTTTTTTATTCTCTAAAGTGAAATATATATATATATATATTCAATAATAATGTATCTTGGCGGGTATTTTAATGTGTTTTTCTTTGAAAACTATAGATATGTATTAAACTATCTAATTTTATTTCAAAAATATGGAAGATTCAGATTGATTGAATTTTTACAAAAGGAAAACTTGAGGAACTTATTTAAACTTTCATGAATCACTAACGAATCTATCATTAAAAATAAGCTGTTATAATTACCAAATGTAGCGAAATAATTGTGTGACCTTAGGAAAGGGTCTATGCAGCGTCAGCCACTACGCGGCCCGCGACAGATTTTTCTGCGGCCCGCCGATACCATAGCATAAAGAAGAAAAAAAAAAGGGGGGGGGGATCAAATTTCACGGTATGGACTTTTTTTCTTGTATAATTGTAATTTATCCGAAATAATGTGTTAACTGTGTAGATCAGAGTTCTCCACTACGTATCCTAAGAAAGCAAATGAAGAAGCTTTCAGCAAGGTGGTTTTCATCAAGATTGAAACAGCTATAACTCAACTGAATCTCATTTGGAAAATTTATTAAAATTGACTGCAACAAATATTCCGAAAGACATCGACACTATCATTAAATCAAATGAACGGTTTCTACCGCCATCGTCTAACAATTGATATCAACTAAAACGGAGTAATCTGGAAGTATAGTTTAAATTATTTTTATTAATAGTTAGGTCAAGTGTCTTTGTCACGTTGAAACAAAAGATACACTTCTTTTTAAGACTTTAATTTACTAATAATGAAAACTATTATTTTTTTAATTCTTTGAAAACTAGAAACAAATATCAATTGTAATTTTACTAAGAAAAAAAAAATTAAAATTTTTTCCACATTTTTCTGAAATGATATTTATTATTAAATCGATAATAATTAAAGATACACATTTTGGTGTATGTGGCCCTCGAAAAGCTCCAGCATAAAATGGCCCGCCTCTAAAAGTTAGTGGCGAACGCTGGTCTATAGAAAACAAAAATACATTATTCCTGTCAAAAATAAGTCTAATAAATGATGAATGGACTATGGAAGCATGCCACAAGAAATCACAAGCAAGGCTTTCTTACGTAATGATGAGCCAAATACATGAAAAACTGCATAATCAATATAATTATGTTCCTTTTGCCTTAAAAAAATAACGTGAAGGACATATTTCCCAATGCACATAGTCCTTGTTTTTGCACCTAACATGAAGTATAACCCTTCTTTTATAAAAAGCTTAACAAGGTCATTTAGCAATTTGTAAATCGTTGTTTGGTTCTATTATTCGTTTTTACTTTTCACTTAAACCAGTTATCTCTCTCTAATGAAAGCGCAATCGTTTGCTGTATTTTTTGTTTTTTAGGTTTTTTTACTTGGTGGTTATTCTATTCAGTTTTTGTTCGTGTGTAAAATGTCATCTGCTTTTGAAAGGATTTGAACATCATTATTCCACAATAGGTGAACGATGTTATTCGTGGAGGATAACATGTGTTTCAAATTTGTATTCTGAATATACTTCGATTGGTGCCTAACTATTTGACGAGTTATGATTGAATAAGGGATTTTTTTTTTTTAATTTTCCTCGACTCTGTCTTGGATTTTTAGGTTCATTAAAGTCCTTGAAAACTACTTATTTTTACTTTTCAAAGCCCCCCCCCCCCTACCGCAGTGGGGTTACACTCCACTGTTAGACTTCTCTTGATTGAACCAGTGTAGTACTGAAATTAGTGGCTTCAATTAATAGTCCTAAACGTTCTCTTTATTTTATGCGTAAGTTCCAAATGATGGAAAGGAAGATTACTTTGCGTTGGTCTTTTTTTTTTCTCTCTCTCATGTTAGAATGGTAAATTCGCCTTTATTTTGGAAATCTTTATGAATTTTAACAAAGTTTATAAACATTTCGAAATTCAATCTGTTTTATATCCATACGGTGAATGTTTTGTTGATAATTATAAAATATCATAAATGTTTAGCAAATGCAATGTCTTGAACTGTACGCGAAATCAAATAAAACAATAGATTGTGTCCTTTAAATGCAAAGTCTGTTATTTCTAATTTAATAACTTTTATTATACAATACATAAATGTATGAAAAGGTTTGAGGGGAAAAATTTAAGTTGCTAAGTGCTCTTTTTGTGTTAAACATTGTAAAATCCTGCCAAAATCTTTCAATCAGCTATTGCATATGTTGTATAAACTGTCTCCGAAGTACTATTATTTCAACTCCCTCTAAAAAGTAATCTTGTAAATGTTTCCTTCTAACCTAACACAAGCCAGAATCAATTCAAAACATATGCTTTTTTTTTTCTTTTTTTTTTTTCTCTTGAGAATTGCTGATTTTTTTTTTTTTTTTTTTTCCCTCCTTTCCTTTAACTGACCAAATTAAAAGTATAAAGACCCGTTTTCCAGAAAGGGAGCAAAGAACTTGAAACTAGTTAATTTGCTTTGTTTAATTTAATATGCGTTAGTATCTATTTCAGAAATTGCGTAATTTCATTCTGAAACTCTTGTTTACATTTCTTGTTGCTTGAGGATCTAGTCTACAAAAATATTCCAAAAGCCTGAGATTTTAAAATAAAATTGCGTAAATTGAACTCTAGTTCCCGAAAATCTATTTCTAAAAAAGGTTTGATTTATTACTTTTCTAGTTGCATGGCTCAGATTTTTTTTTAATTTTATTCTATACTTGAAAGTTCCTGTACTAAAAGATTTCGAATCAACTGTTGTTGGACTGTTTTTCTCTATTGTGTGTGTTTTGTAATTATGACGATTTTCTGCACTCTAGAAGTTTTGAATAGGATTTATAAAAAATAATTACACTCCATAAATTTTAAATACTTGAGAATAATACAAATAAGTAAATAATAAATCTAGTTAATTAAAATTTGATTTTGGTTTTGCTAATAATGACGTCATCAGACGATCTTTACCACAGAGTTCAAAGAATAGAATTTCGGAGATTTATTTTGCATTATCCATAATGAGGTTTTTTAACGTCAAGTGAAACCAAACTTTGATGTCCAAAAACAAGTTAAGTAACGGCCCTTATAATATTAAATAAAAGACAAAATATTGCAATTCAAGTTACTCTTGAATCTGCTCCTTTCAAAACCTATTTTAGTGCACCAAACTACTCCGAAGTTCACGCGATTAAAGACTTAAAAAGTTGAAAAACAAATATTTTAAACGGAGTTCTCTTTTCTTAAGCATCCCCCATCAGCAACTATTTCTCCTCTGATTGACTTGCATATAATGCAAAAATGTACAATTCCCATATTTTTCATTTTTTTATTCAATTCTAAATGTTTCGAAAAGGCTATAAACACGAATTTCTGCTCAATGCGATATTTTTTTTTTTTTTAAATTTGCAGCTAAAGGTAGCATGTTAGTTTTGGCGGTTTTTACCAAAGTAAGAATTATAGTCACAGATATCGCCAAGCTGACCATTTTTTTTAAATGAATAAAAATATGAAATGTACGTATCACTTATCCACGTCAAATTGAAATTCAGTAACCAGTATTATGTAATTGAAAGCTGTACTATGTTTCCTACACCTAATTTATTAAATTTTTATGAAAAACCTATCCTATGAAAAGTTACGTTTTTTGAACAAAATAAAAATACGTTACGAGACTGGAAAAAAAAAGATGGATTCTAAACCAGTTGTCTACATGTCTGAAGAGAACAAATCGAAAAGAATAGGAGAAAATTATGGCATGGAACAAGAAAAATGGAAAGTACAAAGGGTTCTTGTGAAGAATAAATAATACGTGACCGTTATGTAAAAGGTCAATTACATATTCGCCGCCCAGTGAAAGAGTTTTTCCAACGTATCAAATGAAGCTCCTAACAGCCCAGGATGTTCTTTCATTTCGTGGCATTCATTCATAAATTGAGGAGAAATTGGGAGCCTAATTTGGCATCTCTTTTTATCGCCAATTTGCCATGAATAGGAAAGAGATTTGTTATTTGCAGCGAAGAGGGAGAGAATTGAGAGTTGAAGTTAATTTCTTTTGAGTGCTGTTCCGACCAGCGGTTTTCAACTACCTGATAAAAAATGTATTGGTTGTTTTTGCGGTAATGTAATCGATTTGTAAGTAATGTTTCAGATTATGGCTCAATGAAATTTTCTACGATTTTTTTTCTTCCTAAATTTTAGTAATAACCAAACATTCATAAAAATTCATGATTGAATTTGAAAGATGTATTGAGATTATAACTTATACTAACCACGACTATACACTTTCTATCGAGCTAAATCCTTAGGATAAGTCTGATCCAGCTGACAAGCATTTGGTAATATTTAATAAATAAAACCTCTGTTTTAAGGTTGGTTACTATACTTTGTTTTGTTCTCCGCATTTACAAAACCGTGTTTATAACATACAAGTAATTAACAGTAAAATAATTGAAGCAGTTTCATGAAATTAAAAATAAAGCTTTGTTTTGCTATTAAAATTTTCCCTTGTTTGGTGTTTAAAAATCGAAGTTAAAAGTATCAAATAATCTGAAGCTGTTTGGGAAGTTGTGATAGTATACAATAAATGGCAGTGGTTGAAAAAAGAGAATGAGGCACAGAAGAATCAGTATTCGTTGAGGAAACGTAAGGAATCGTATCTCTGAGCAATAAAATATATCCAACACTATTATACATTCCAAAAATCCTTCCCTCAATTATTCTAAGATATTTAATATGCAGAGTACTAAAGGGCCCCCTACTTTCAATGTTACGAAAAATACAAGTGGTCAGAGAATTTTGACTTCGTCAGCTGACGGCAAAGAGCGTGATCACTCTCCCCCCCCCCCCCCGTCGTCTTTGTTCCTTCTTCCAATCTGCTAAAAAAAATCGCGATCTGTTTGGATGAATCTTCTATGCCCCATGTTCCACTGACCTTTAGAGGCTTTTCTTCCACCGAACCTTACTTTCTCACCGAATAAAGACTTCATTATTATACCCCTGAAGAATTCGCTCTCTGGTAAAAGGCCTCCGTCGAGCCGTTTTTTCCCTTTTGGTTGCCAAGGCTGAATCAAAAAGAAATACTTAGATTTTGTCGAAAAAATCCTTACGACATGAGCGATCAGTTACGATCCTTGTGTTTTTCTTCGTCAAAATGTAGAGCGAGATTATAACTAAAGCGATGAACTATCAGAGTTGAACAACCGAACACAGCAATGTAATTATATTTGTATTTGTGATGATCCAGTCGCTGCTTTTGCGAACTCGCGTATTTTGAAATAGAAACGTGGTTTGGACAACAATACTTGGCAGAGTTCTATTATGTAATGCCTAGGCTGAGAACGGGTCCTATATTTCATCAATGTGGTTTGATGGTTCGAGTGGCTGATGGAACCAGATCATCAAATATCAAAAAACTAACCAGTAGGGAATTTGTTTTTGTTTAATTCATAAATTCTTTAAATGAAAAGTTCGTTTGTTTTTAAAAAACCCTTATTGGCAATTCTCCCCCCTTCCCCTCATTTTCACTCATAGTTTTGAAAATGACAACCTGTCTTCGTTTGATTCCAATATATATTTTTTCTAATGCGTTGTTGGAACACATGTCATGCTAAGTTTGTTAGTTTAAACTTTTTTTGGAAGGTTAGCATTGTAGACTGAACATTGTATTCTTTAACGACATGCCTCAAAGGAATGGCGAATCTTTTAATAAATGCCAATATCATTGAAAATCATATGTATGACCATTTGATCGCAAAGGTATACTCGTATTTCGACGCAGCATTACTGTAAAAAGCAGAGCTTTGTAACTATAGAAAAATACAATGTATGATATTATAAATTACTTCCGCGAAACAATTATTGTAAACATTGTAGCTGAATTGTTACACTGGTTGTAGTTTTAAACTTTTATTTTTAACTATAAATCATCAATGCCCTTGCCTTCTGGTGAAAAAATAAATTGGAAAGTTCCTAGTACTATAAAGATTTTCGATGAGGAAAAATAGTCCCATTGTAATAGCTTTTTCCTACTCTTAAAAATGTGAAGACAGATCCTTCAAATCTATATTATATTGCAATATTACAGTATATTCTTATTGGTTAAAAGAGGATAATTTGAACTAATACCATTTGAGCTTATACCGATTTCGAGCAACCTTCCTTAGATCCTGAAAAAAAAAATAGAAAAACAATGATCGAACTTGGCCACTTGGGCTCCCCAAGACGAGAAATATGAAATCGAACTGGTTTCGGGGGGAGATTATAGGAATTCTTGAAACTGGATTTTTTTTTTTTGCGTTCTTACCTTTGCCCTAGATAAAAGGTATTTCGGCATAGCGTGCTATTCGACATTTCCCTTGAACTCCTTGTTCACGTTATGTTTTATTGAACTGAGACAACGCATTCAGGGTGGCATTTTGGTTTCGCCCTTAATTTTACAAAGAACTGATTTTTAATCGCAGTTTTTTAATTATTTCTTCACTTACAATTTCGCATTTCACTTGTAAAGGCTAAAATAAACAGTTCAGCTTTTATACTGATGAGGTTACTGTTGAATTTTGATTTCAAGATGTCATGAAATGCTGTCAAACGTGGTTAGTACGAAGTTCAAAGCGATGCACATTCAAGCTATAAAGTGAATGACGTTGGACTGCATAGGTTTCAATGAGCTAAGTTTTCAAATATGTATGGCTGGTTTTCTTAATGTATCTTCTGGTTTAAATATATCTTCCATGAAAAAGGGTAAATCACTTAGAAATGTCATCGTCCTGAAGTACATAATTTCTTTCGAATTCTAACAATCAATTAGGTATTTCAACTCCGTTAAAAAGGAATGTGAATCATTCTTTTAGAAAATGAAAACCTTGCCTAATGTCGAATGAAAGAAACGAAATCTGATACTACTTCAGGATGTCCAACAACCAGGAGAACCTACGACTTATCAAGAAAATCGGTGATTCATCAAAAATTTTTGGAATAATTGCCCGAGAACTAGAAAATTTCTAAGTGTATTGTGTATTTCAGTCCCAGTTATTTAAATTGTTAGACAGAAGTTTCTATTCTAACTCAATTTAAAAAACCAATTCAATCTGGATGGATTCTATTTATTTTATGTTCGATATTTATAAAAAATACAATGGCATGTATTTTCAAGAAATTCAAATCAACTTCTCTCTAGACACCCTGTATTTATAGAGGTCGCTACTATCGCACTAGGGGGATAGATAGGAAACAAGCGAAACTTACTTTTCTGCTATAACAACAGGTGTCAGCAAGTACTTCCAACGTTTTTTTTTTTTTTTTTTTGTTGCTACAATATTTCCGTTCCTAACTTTTTTCAAACTTCCTGCACCAAGTACTAAAATTTGTGCTATTCCCCCCCCCCCCCCGAATTCGCTTTGAAAGGTAAGTCAGACTTTTTTTTATTTTGCCATTTGCTTATATTATACTAGCTGAATACCCGTGCTGCGCTACGAAATTTTACCATTAGCATTTTAGCGATCAAAAGACATTCATGTATTCTACACTTCAGACGTTTGCTCCCTTTTCGATCCCGACAAATTGATTTATCAAAATAGGAACTTTCCTTTGTTGACATTTTAAACGAAATTTATAATTGTGAATATTAAACTGGAATAGTTTATTGTGTTTATGTTTGCTCTTAGTTCTAAATTTCAAAGTAGTAGCAGTATTGGAATTAAGTTAATTAGACATTAAGTTAATCCTCGTATAGTTTCAATGTTGCGTCGTCTTTTCATCCCTTAAAAATTCGTTAATCGATATTGGAATGACTTATTTTTTTAACATTTGCAAAAAAATATCAGAAAAATGACTACATTGGAAGAGGAACATTCGGATATCCCTCGTTTGGAACATTTAACCCCTTTTCGACCCCTTAAAGTTGGTTAATCGAGAACAGAATAGCTTACTTTTTCTATGTTTAATCTTTTTTGGCATTTGTACCAAATTTCCGAGTTGTGACCGTATGGGAAGTGGTACATTCGAATATTCCTCGTTTGGAACGTTTAACCCCTTTTCCACCCCTTGATCCACCCGAGATCGGAATAGTTTACTTTTTCTGCGTTTGTCTTTATTGATATTCACACCAGTTTTCAAAATTGTGAAAATATGAGAAGTAGGACATTCGAATATATCGCTCGTTTGGAACGTTTAACCCCTTTTTGACCTCTTAAAGTGGGTTAATCGAGATCGGAATAGCTTACTTTTTCTATGTTTACCATTGTTGACATTTGTACCAATTTTTAGAGTTGTGACCATATGGGAAGAGGTACATTCGAATATCCTTCGTTTGGAACGTTTAACCCCTGTTCCACCCCTTAAAGTGGGTTAATCGAGATCGGAATAGCTTACTTTTTCTATGTTTACTATTGTTAATATTTGTACCAATTTTTAGAGTTGTGACCAAATTGGAAGTAGGATATTCGAATGTCCCCCGTTTGGGACGTTTAACCTCTTTTCGACCCCTTAAAGTGGGTTAATCGAGATCGGAATAGTTTACTTTTTCTATTTTTACCATTGTTGATATTTGTGCCAATTTTCAGAGTTGTGACTATGTGGGAAGTAGGATTTTCGAATGTCCCCAGTTTGGAACGTTTAACCCCTTTTCCACCCCTTAAAGTGGGTTAATCGAGATCGGAAAGTTTACTTTTTCTATTTTTACCATTGTTGATATTTGTGCCGATTTTCAGAGTTGTGACTATGTGGGAAGTGGGAGAATTAGTGATGAGTGAGTCAGTGAGTGAGTGAGGGCTTTGCCTTATATATATAGAGATGCAAAATATATGCCAGTGCAAAAGTCTTATTCTCATATTAAAAAAAAAAAAAAAAAAAAAACGTTATCTCTATGACATGCGTTAACTTTTCCGGGATTAGCATTTTCATTTGCCAGGAAGAATATTTCAGTATTTTCTATATAGCATATTTTCCAGCCTTCAGGAGTCATTGTTGACATTGAAATTTTGAGTTTGCTATATTTCAAACTTCGACTTCGAAGTTCCTGAAAATCTTAATATTATATATTTATTTCCAGTTTATTTTATCCCGTGATTTGAAATAAAACTTTTTCTAGAAGAAGCGTTTCGATACAAAATAGCACACACTTCACCATTGGCGTAGCTTCAATAGCATGGCTATAACATTCGAATAATAACACCTCAAAATCAGTTTTATCTGTTTACTTGATCGAAATTGTAAGCTGTGATAACATTCGGAGTGAAATATCTTGTGTTTAGTTCAAACCTTAGGAAGTGTACATGCTTTTAGGTTCGATGTTCGATAGAACTTTTGCCTCCGTGCTTTACAACGAAGCTACCCTGCGAGTAAGGTCATTTATGGTTGATAACTGACAGTCGATTCTCATGACCTTTTTCATGAGAACTCGCTTTTACTACCTCGCTGAGTTCTGTTTTTCTTAACATTTGCTAGCAAGTTTTATGTATTTAGCTTTTTGCCACAAAATTCTATTTCCTGATATGCTTGCAAAAATAAAAGATTTTTTTTTTAGGTCTATGTAATGATTGTTGCACACTTTTAAACTTTTTATACATCTTATTTGTTTGCTGCCTAAGCATCTCGTAACGCAAATCTCGAATTAGAATCATGTACTTATACACTTTCCTATCAGATCAAGAACTCTTGAACGGTTGGGGAGGGGGGGGGGGGGGGATAACTTTATAAAAGTTTATTATCTCATATGAAGAGGTTGGAAAAATGACACTAATTCAATGTCATTGAAAAATTAACTAAATTTCTCTATTTCTATTTTCTTGATTATATTTTCTATTCATCTACCAAGGAAATAACATAAATTCGCTTATAGATATATCTCACTACTTAAGGAATGATAGTATGCCATCCCTATGCTAATAACATCTCCAGATCTATTATAGCATGCCTAAAAGTAATATACAAGCACGAAATCCATGTAATTTACGACTTCATATGCGTTACCTAGATTTCATTTTAATATTGGAAGGTTTAATGTTCATTATATAACACTATAAAAATTCTTGCCATCAAACACAGTTAATTCTACAAATAAAATGACGTGTCTTGTTCCTAGGAGAAAGAAGGCGTAATTCGCGAATTTACTAAATATTTATCAGCTCGGCGTAGCGTAGAAAATAAGATGGGATCATGAAGCGTGACATTAGAATACCGAATTCAAGTTTGGCGTGTAATTGGTCAATAAATTCGATTTTTTTTTTTTTAATTTTTTTTTTTTATAGAAAACATCTTTTTCCGCTCAGTTTGCCTCGTGGCCCAACGAAGTCTTAGCTTTCTGTTGAGGGTGGTATAGCTTCTTGGGTGGCTGAGTCCATAAAATGAACATTAAACCACCTGTTGAATTCCATAGTATCGGAGATTTTTTTTCGGTTTATGCAAGATGAAGTTACCTTACATTTGGCTTTATCTCGTGGTGACATTTGCGGGTTTACTGGTGACCCCCACAGAAGAATTTACTGCTGACGTGGGATAAGATTAGGTTAGTGAAGGTTATCTTACAGACGTGACCTTGTCTTCCTGGATAGTAATTTGCTGTTATCAGAGTATTCCAATTGATCTAGTTCTGTGTCATCTTGGGCAAACAATCGCAAACTGATTTGACTTTTTAAATTGTGTCGACAAGGGATACTTCAATTCTTAATCAATACCACTTAAGTCATGCAAAATCATATCGACCTATTGGCAAATATTGAATTAAATCAGTTTCAGGTATAAGTTGTGTGCTTAGTCTTGAAATCTTAACTCATAATCTTCTACTTCCTTGGTTTTTCAAGGTTCTCAATGTTATTTTATTATCTTACAAAACAAAAACAACAATCATTCTGTTTACTCATCATAAATATTGATACAAAAATTGAATCAACTTAGAAATACTTATTCCAAAGGTATTAGCCGACCAAACGGTATAGTGGTTAGCTTGCTGGCTTCTAGACCGCGAGGTTGCGGGTTCGAGTCCCGTGTTAGGCATGGGTGTTTGTAAATGTATGTTGGCTTGTCTAATGACGAATGTTTCGGCGCATTATAGCCCTCGTGTTGCTGACGGCGCCAGATAATCTGAATACAACCAACCAATCCAAAGGTATTATTTCCTCACTTCTATTATAAAACGATAAATTATACAAGAAATATTTCCGATTTACCCTCAACTCAAGAATTAAAATAACTTTTCTTCAACTTCTGAAAAAGTCGCGTGTGTTTTTGTGTGAATTGATTCTTTTCACATCATTTTACTCTATAGGTGAGTTATGCTGAAATTCACTTGATGTCAATTTCCTCGTTTACCCTTAATGTAAGTTTTGCCATGGATTTGAGCCGACCAAACGGTATAGTGACCAAACGTGGTTAGCGTGCTAGCTTCTAAACCGCGAGGTTGCGGGATCGAGTCCCGTGTTAGGCATGGGTGTTTGTAAATGTATGTTGGCTTGTCTAATGACGAATGTTTCGGTGCATTATAGCGCTCGTGTTGCTGACGGCGCCAGATAATCTGAAAACAACCAACCAAGCCATGGATTTGATGCGTTTCGTTTCACTAACTTTTCCTATTGATTTGAAGAGGCAATCATTGTTTTAAGTACGTGGTTTATAAACATGTTTCTATGTTTCATCATTGAGTTGTAACAATAGGTGCTGTTGTGTCGGAAGTTCGTTATTAGAAGGGATGATGAGCCACGGGGATCCTTCTGTGTATCATTTCTTTTCGTGATTTCACTAATCTTCTATTCATCCTTCACTCACCTGCAACAGTAGTTGTAAATCAGGAAGTTTTCCGACTATTTTAACTATGCGTGTTATTGATTGTGTAAGTTTCTTTATTTACTGCATAACAATATTCCTAACGAATTCGTGTGCTGCGTGTTAGCTACCATTCCAATTTCGAATATGTTTCTCAACTTCTATTTTAACCCTTTGAGTACTGAATTATTTGAAGATTTTTTATATTCATGGGACGTATTTGGATGGACGGATGACGAGTCAGACTCGTCTTCCGTAACTTCGCCCAAGTAAGCAGATGACGAGTTTCACTCGTCAAATGTATCCAAAGGGTTAAAGGATAAATCACTGCACTATTCACTTTTACAAATTCGTATGTAATTAGGATGCGTTATTGTTTATTTGAGAATTAAAAGTAACTTTCCTTCAAAAAATACTTATAAAATTACCACTAATATGAGCGGATTTATTACTTTATTACATAAAGCGAACACAAGCCCTTGATTGATAGCAAATTTTCTTTTATCCACTCTATATATTTAGTGTAATCTTGTTTTAAAAAAATACTGGCGTAATTTAAGACTGGAGTAATTTTTATGGCTTACTGCCATTCCATATGTAAATGTGAAGCCGTTCCCTGTAATCCAAACCTACCGGAAATCATTAAGTTCATACCACTCTTGTGAATAAGACGTTTCTAAATTTCGTCACAATATAGCTCTCGTACCATGAAAAATTCCCAGTATTACCTATTCGGTGAATGTTCGTTTCATTTTACTGCTTAACTAATTAATTTTTTTCACTTCGAATTCTCGGCCGAATCTCCGGAATGGGCTCTTGTGTTGTCTTCTGGACCGACGACCTTGCATTCGGCCGGAAGCCGGCTGAAGAGACTTTCCCCTTCCAGCAGCTGTTCCAATCCCGGAAGCCCTATCTACTCCCCGCTTACTCACTCATCACGAGTATCCATCTCCCACAGTTGGACATCACTCCATTGTACTGCAACGAACGCCAACATCAGCTGCTTGACACAAGTCACAAAGGCGCATTGATTTCTTAATTTAGAAACTATTTTAACTTTTGTTTCTGAAGCCAGGTGTGATCTCTTCCCTACCAATAATCATATATGCATTGTGAATATACGTACTCAACGTGAGGGGAGTACTTGGTTTAAACTTTTTAATTCCGTAATTGTTGATTGTAGGAGGGAATTTAAATTCGATGCGAATGTGTTTCGCGTCTCCATTTGAAGCTGATTAAAAAAAATAAAACTAGACCTGATTGTTAGCATATTCCTAATTAATAAAAATAATTTTGAACTCGATTTATTTACTATGCCACAAAAGTGTATACATTGTTTCTTTACAGTCCTGCAAACATCTTATACTTGGCCAGTCTGCACCAGTATATATAGTATTTAATGAAATCTTAAGCGTCAAGTATCAGAGTTCATCCTAGAAATGAAAAAGGGCAGGGTGCTATTTTCCAAAAAAGGGCACTTCCTGTCTACGAGGGCACTTTTATGGCAAATTGCAGAAATACGCGTTTTCTGCCACAATTTCAATATTATACTTTTCTACCACGATAAATAATTTTCAATATTCTGAAGAAAAAAAAATTGTAATGCAAAAATCCGTGAATCAAAAAGTCGCTCAGAAACTTAAGATATCAAAATACTGATAAAATGCTTCAGTCCTAATTCTGCTGGAATGAGACTGAGAAAATTATTAAAATTAAAGTGCTATATACACAGTAAAATTTTCATCAAATAGTAATTTTTATAAAATTATCAATTTATAATACAGTAAAATTAAGATAAGATTGTTTTAGTATAATGAAAATGTGTTAAGATAAGAACTTTTCACTCTTTCAAAATTTTCTAAAGTTTGAATGAATCAACCTTAAACTTCATCTCTTAGGTTTGCTATTGTCAGATAGAGAATAGAGTTTCTCCAAATTTAACATTATTCATTGTGGGATATTACAAGGAGTATTCCGACTAAAGAACTTGGACTATGTCCTGAAATGTTTGCATTTTTTATTTTCAAAATCGAATCAAATTTAGCGTCAAAACGGCGATTTTTTTGCCGTGCATGCCGCTATTGTGTAAGTTATAATAGAAGTTTTATTTTTTTAAAAATCGGAAATAATCTGGGATTTTGGTTCCATTCCTGTTATGTTTAATTTTAAATATGAAACGGATGTTCAGAAATTAATTGGTAACAGTCAAATTACCAAAAACACCCCCTAAATTTATCAGGAGGACATCGCGATTACGCGTGTCCAAACGGAAATATTCTTTTTAAATTCTTAGTGTAAACATTTGAGTTATAAACCTTTAACTAAGTTATTCAAGTCTTACAAATTCCTTTCTTCACTATGGTCATGGTAAAAATCCAGCGAAATACACTTAATCAAAACACATACGGAATGGCCATCGGAGTTTACTAATGTGCACTTGGGAAATTGTAAGACAGCGCCCTACAATCCACCTACTAATGAAGCACGTTATATGGACATCTACTCAATGGTTTCAGTCCCTGATATATACGTTGCGTGTTTGAACATGAATGCGCATTCGCGACAGCCGATTATAGTAGGGGAGATTCACATATTGCGAGGAAAAAAAACGAAAGTTTTTCGAATTCTTTCAGGATTAAATTTTTATAGAAAAGGGCAGGAAGGGCGCTATTTTTATAGAAAAAGGGCAAGAAGGGCGCTATTTTTATAGAAAAAGGGCAGGCAGGGCACGCCGCCCTTCGAAAATGCCTAGGATGAACTCTGAAGTATGTTTTAGTTGAATCCTGTTTTCAATACGCCGACCAAACGGTATAGTGGTTAGCGTGCTAGCTTCTAGACCGCGAGGTTGTGGGTTCGAGTCCCGTGATAGGCATGGGTGTTTGTAAATGTATGTGGGCTTGTCTAATGACGAATGTTTCGGCGCATTATAGCCCTTGTGTTGCTGACGGCGCCATATAATCTGAAAACAACCAACTTGTTTTCAATACCCACTATTTTGGAATAATAACTTTTAAACAATGACTCAAATGAACAACTCTTTCTATTTCTCAAAGATACAGGATTTGATAATTTAAAAGAAATTTTATTTTTGAGCAACTCATGTACATTTAGTTACATTTTGAAAGTATGCTTGACGCAACTTAACCAACTCGGCTCTTGCGCACGTTATTCAGCCTACCATCATTACAGTCCACTTCGTAGTGGGATGGATGTCTGTTTATTTGCTGTTTTAAAGAAGAACAATGTAAAAACCCTGCAGTAGAACTGTGTTTGTGATGAACACTTCTTATTATAGAAAAAGCAGCATGCAACAAAAATTGTTTGGTACATGCTTACCTCTACGCTCATTAAAGTTAACATCTCTTTTGGCAACATCGTGTGAAAGAGATGAAATTGTGAATTGCCCATCTCGCATGCAAGAGCACATATCGGCCAAATAGATCTGTGTTACCCTAAGTTCTAATTTCGTTACGCGGTTTTATTTTGCGTTTCTACTCAACTTCGACAGCCTAAATTTAAAATCTATTACTTCGCCCGATAAATATTCGCAAAAGTGTAAAGTCATCCATCGTTTTCACTCAACTTGGGCACGCAATCGAATCGTTGATGCCGTTGCCAGTTCCGTCCTTAAAAGCTTAATGGATTCCTTTTGAAAAGAGCAATTTGCGTTCGAATTGGCTTTTTCTGGGCAACATTGGGAAGGTAATGATGCTGCTAATTCTTCTCGTTGAAAGCTGTTCGAAAACAAATGAGGCGGTGATATACTTATGAAATTAATATTTGGCGTGCTTGCGTTGCTATGCTCCAGGAATTAAATGAATTTTGTTGCAATGTGACGCCCGTGATTTTTAGTCTAGTTATGATTGTTAGTTTACACAAGATTCCCGCAGTCAATGTGCATCTTTGTTGTTCCTTTCATATTCAGATATATTCTAATGTTTGTTAGATATATAGTTACCATTCCACTTAACTACCGATAGCTTTAATAAATTAAAGATGCATTATTTTCTCTCACCTAAACTGGTTTTAATGTAACTCTAGCTTTAGAGATAAAATCACCTATGTGTAACTGCGAGTTCTAGTTAAGGCATGCTTATTTAATTAGCTGCACTTACTTTGCAATCACCACGGTGTTCTACTTTAGCAAATTTTTCTAAATAGTTATATTACCTTACGTTGACAATAGCTGCTATTACAGAACATTAGATTTGGTACAGTGGCGACAGTACAATGGGCTTCAACTACATGCAGAGCATAAACCGTTAATGAGCTATCTAGAAGTTACGAGTCGGTGTATGAAATGCTATTTAACTAAAATTTAAGTTTCTCGACTTCGACATAATACTTTTAGAAAATTAGTTTCGGAAATTGGTGTGGTGTGTTAGAGTTAAATATTTAAAGAATGCATTTAACTTAGTGGAAAGTAACGAAGACAAATTGATATGAATCTTTCAGGTACTCTTAAAATCGCAAGTCCTTCAAATTTTAGCCCTCGTGTTGCTGACGGCGCCAGATAATCTGAATACAACCAACCAACCTTCAAATTTTAGCTATTGCAATTTTATTTGAAAAGACTACTAGATTTTAAAATTACAACTATCTGAATTCCATATTTTATTTAGGTCTGATTCTGAATCAGTTATCTGAATTCCATATTTTATTTAAGTCTTTGTCTACTTTTGGTAAAATATAACTTGGTGCAAACTTAAATGTAAATAGGATTCAAATTCCGATGGACAAATCTGCCGTCATCAAAAGTGTTGATGACGTCGGGTTCAATTCCTTTTATGGCAATATCAATCCAGAAAAATTCCGTTTAGCTTACAAAATAAGAATTCAGTCGTCGAGTATTAGTAACTCAATTAGTCCCGAGTAACTGGAATTTTATTTCCCTTCTCCAATGAAACAAAGATTATGCGGTTATTGCAACAGAGCATGTGTAACTGCTCTTCCATAAAACGCAAGAGCAAATTCCACCGGAAATCCATAAAAATGTCAGCATAACTTACGATCTTAGACCTTTAATTGGGACATAAAGCGTCAAAACTGTCGGAAGAAATACATATTTTGTCTTTAGTAGAGAGAAAAGTGCTCTAGCACCAAGTGGTCATGAAAAGCATGCTTTTATTGGAGCATGATTGTTTTATGTTATTGTTTAGAGGAATTGTTTCAAGTTTCGTAAAATCGCATAAATATATTATTTTGTCAGGAAATGCAAAAGAGCCAAAAAGAACCCCGAAAGTTTCTAATTATCATTTAGAGTAATATGAAATTGACCAACATTTGTATATAACTTGAATAATAACTTTGCATATTAAAGACATCAAAAGGGACACATTCGCCCTAAAATTCCTTAAATTTTTTGTTTCTCTCTAAAATTGTACTTAGGTTTTTCGATATTTCCTTTAAAAAAAATTAAAAACCTTGAAAATTCCCCAATTTTCCTCCAAACCCCGCGAAAAGCCCTGATATTTCTCCTGAGGAGAAGATCTTTACTGAAATTTTAATTATTGACAAACATCTTAAATTTTAGCCAAACTCATGTTAGTTTAAGTTGAAGTTAGTTGTTCTAGTTATAATTAGTTAGTTGTTCTAGTTATAATTAGTTAGTTGTTCTAGTTATAATTAGTTAGTTGTTCTAGTTATAATTAGTTAGTTGTTCTAGTTATAATTAGTTAGTTGTTCTAGTTATAATTAGTTAGTTGTTCTAGTTATAATTAGTTAGTTATTCTTTTTGAAGTACTTTAAATGTTGCTTAAAAATCAAATATTTAGATTTAATTAAAAAATAGTATTTGATTATATAACTTTTACTAAAAAGTTGTTTAACTTTAAATTTTTTGAAAATTGGCAAGTTTTTACTATAATGAAACGCCGCTTTGAAAAGAATGTCTTTTAGGAGCCTATGTCAGCTTTAAAAGAAATTTCTCTAAATTTTTGAAACTGTCGCAAACATTTTTGGAACTATCCCTAAAATTTCTACCTAGTTTTTTTTTAGAAAATTCCCTGCACCTCTTGAGACATGCATGGTTTTGTTTGCGTAACATTTAAACTATCAAAAACTCTTATCACCTTAAAATTCCAATTTGCCATTAAAATTTTCATAATCCTTAAAACATCAAAAAAATAGGGAAACTTTTAAAGATGTGTTCTAATCACAAATTCGCAGCTGAAATGCTATTGAGAAAAAAAAAAGTTGCAAATGTCATATCTCATGAGTTTTAGCAATCTGGAAAAGCAGTTGAAAAGCAATATTTCTGCTATCAGATTAGGTACAGATCGACAGAAAAAAAGTTTTATGCTTTTCCATTGAAATTTCAATCATACCCGTACTTGATACAAATCCAATCTTCAATTTTAATGCCGCGACTGTTAATAATGGACAAATACTTTTCCTACCCTTGTTACTTTATCACAGCCCGCGTTATACTTGGAAATGGTAAAAAAGTTGTTTTCATACAAAGTCAGAGGTGAAAGAAAATTAATTGCTTTACTAACGAGCTGCTGTTCCTACCCAGGGCCCCTTTCGGACGTATAAAAAACACAACTGAGATTCTTAAATGAAATCCTTGTCTACGAAAGTTATTCATTCCGAAGTCTTCTTACTGTGAAGACTTGGTCTAGCTTACAAAAAAAATTATTGAAGAAATAGCAACTTTTATGTGACTACTATTTTACTAAAAAAAACATCCCTGCCTGATAGCTATATTATTTCAGACACAATTTTTGCTGGAGAATTATTTTGTAGCCTATGAAATTTTAAAACTGGTATAACATAAATAAGTCATTAAAAAATTTGATGGTTAAAAAAAAAACTAGTTTTTTTTGTTTTTTTTTTACTATTACTCTTAAAAAGTTTTTATAAGCTAACTAATAGTCTATTGTTAATTTTCAAGTAATTATTAGTTATTTTTTCTAAATTTTTTAATGAACTTTAGTTATGGCTGTTATGAATGATTTCATTATGCTGCAAAGCAATAAATGGGCAGAAATTATGGCTGAAAAAATATAGCATTAGGTATATGGGGAAGTGACAGACTGGTACTCTTATCATAATTATACTTTTAAATAATTTACTTTATCTGGTAAGGATATTTCTCAAACAACTTATTTCTCAGGTGGAAGAAAAATATTCCTGCTGTCATTATAATTTTTGTAGGCAACAAAAATTTTTGGTTAACACCTACAATAATGTTAGAATTAATTTACTTCGTATCTGTATGTTGTGTAATCAATTCATGTGCATTTACTATATGAATATAATTTTTCTGTCCTAAAAATACCAAATGAATTTTAACATCTTTCTATGTGATGTTGTGTTGGATGTTGTCAATTGTATTGAACCAATTACGAAATTAAAACATGTAATTATCCTCTTTCCGAAAAAAAATTCAACCAGCTGGAGGAAAACTCTTAATTTCAAGCAATGAACTTTTCAAAATGCCTTAATTAATTCTTTCAAAAATGAGCCGCTTTTGTATTACGAAAAGTTTGTTGAGCAGCGACCGTGTTTAACTTTTCTTTTTTAAAAATCCTTTTACTCCTTACCTCCTTTTACTCAATTTCAAATATTATCTTTTTTTTACTTTATTTTAAGAAGTGATGAATAAGATGGTATTGACCCCGAACTACCTTAGTCAATGACATTCTCCGAAGCGATCTTAACAATTCCTCGGTAAACCTCCTATAAAAGCAGTTTTCCCTTTCTTTCAACAAACAAAATGGCGACCAGGCGTAAAATTCAATTGTGTTTGCGGAAGAATTCCATTTTTTAACCTCTCCATTCGACAGCACCCCCCTCCAGACAGAAAAACATTTCTGTGGGTGAACCGGGCGGAAAACAAGAATTTCCATTGTGAAGTCGACTTCAAAAAGCTTGTATAAAGATTCGAAAGTTTCATTTTTTTTTTTTTCTTCTTCCAAAGTACAATTCTTTACGTTGACATTTAATAAAAGATGAAAAGGTCTTATTTTCTTCTATTGTGGTTCTTTCTGGGAACTGTGAGTTCAAGTCGGGGCAGGCGGTAAGTTGTTTACCAACATTACCGGTTGCGTCCAGTCGTTTGTCATTGATATGGTTGCAAGGAAAAGTGAATAAATTCTTTTCCTACACGTGGAATCGTCAGTATGGAACATAGAATTGTGAATGAGAAATGAAGTTTAGTAAATGTCGACTTGACGGCTAAAGTTGGTTTGAGGTGAACTTCGTTATATTTTATTCTATTCTGCATCATTGTTCGTGTAGTGCGTGTGACCTTAAGCCAATAACATTTCTAGTATCAAAAGACTGCTCACATTTTGCTTACTTGACTAAAATTAGATTTTTGAAACTGTAATCAATAAAATAGATTATTTTAAATATTAATAATGTATGAAAAATGTGTGGAAAAATTGTTTAAACAAAATTGTAGTGAACATAATCCTAACGCAGAAAGACACAAAAAAAAACCCACTAAACTTATTCGCCGATTGGACCTATCAAATAAAAATTATCCTTTGGTTTGTTAAATAAAAAAATTAATGTCAATAGAAATTTTAAAATTTCATTTATGAAATTTTAACGCAATACTTTTTATAGTGGTTGTCTAACCGCATTTGAATTTTATTATATTTGAACTCGTAGCGCTATCCAAAAGTATAACGTAATACATACTTCCAATAATAAAATGCATGTAATGTCTTCTGTTCATTGTAGACTACGTTATCTAAAAAGTGCTTTAGGAGTTGCTGGGCTTGTTTAATTTCGACATCTTCCACCATAAGTACAAGTTCTTAATTCCAATCGATTGCTTTACTTTAGGAATTATTCTTTTCATTTACATGCATACAAAATTCCTTGCTGATCATTGTCCTGTTGTTTCTTCCAGTTTCCTGAACTTCGTGATCAATGGGCATCAAGGCGAGCAAGAAGGCGAACATCACCGATCCTCCTCCCAAGGATAAGAAGCTCAAGAGGAAGAAGAGCAAGAAGGAGGTAGCGGCAAACGGAGGCATAGAGGAAGTGGCCATACAAGTAAGACTAAAGTTAATTTTTTTTTTTTTTTTTTAAATAATCGTAAGACTAGAGCGTATAATTTTACTCTTGCTCAGTGGTTCTCGAATTGTGGGCTTTAAGCTAATTTTGACTTATTAAGAATGTGTTAAACGCGTATATTTTTCTACGAAAATTATTAAAACAAAACTAATCAAAATATAATGGCATGTATAGAAATTTGATGTTTTGTTTTTTCATCGTTTTTAAAACTTAAATCTTTATTTTTCGTTAAAGAAAAGCAATTCACATATGAATACCGATACTCTTAGAAAACATTACTAGACCTATATAATAAAGTTATTCTACTTTAAAGAACTGTAAATATAGGTTTTGAAATTATAATTAGTTATATTTATGCCTAACTCTTAAAGCATCTTGAATATTTGAAGAAAAAAAATTCACTCTGATGCATTAAAAAAACCCAGGCGTCATTTATTCCATGATACTATTTAATATTTTACATTTTAGGCTAACACCCAACAATAAATTAATTTGAAGGGACTTCGTTGTTTTTCATTCTTCTCTTGAAATCTGAAAGTGATATAAAATGCTATTTAGAAACGCTAGTAGATCAGAGTAACATCCAAGGACCTTCAAATGAAAACTAATAAACCACATAATTTAATTTCGTGCTGCCATCTATTTTTAAAAAAGTAAACTTGCTACTCTTTTAGTATTATTAATTCTTTCATATTTCTTTCTAACTAAACGAGTATTTAAATTGAACTATTTTTCAATGCAATGTTTTATCCACAGCAGACTGCAAAATTTCTTCATATCATGCATAGAATGCTTTAATTTCTTTCTATGAGGAAATCATCTAATTTACTAGATACGTTCTTGCTTTCAGTAAATTTCGTTAGATGGCAGCACTATTCATTTTGAAGGTTTTCTTATCCATTATTGAGCCTTACAAGCTTTTTTTTTTCTTCAGTCGAGCTTGAAAAGTAAAATCAAGGGTATCTACAATACCGTTGTGAATGTAATGTTTTCTTAGAACCTGTTAACCGGGAAATAAACTTTTGTTTAGTTCGCTTCACAATGGGGACTTTCTTCTTCCCATTGATAAGTAATATCATCCCACCGCGAGTAATAAACGAAAATTGTTATTTACTTTTTGATTTTATTTTTTTTCCACAACATTTTCTGATATATAATACGTAAGTAAAATATTTTCACTGTGTTCAATATACAGGGATGAGTTTCTTCCGCCATGTGGCGGAATTCAGCTTTTTTAATTTTTTAGAAAAAAAAGAATTCCGCTTTTCTAATTCTTGAAAAAAATCCGTGTTTCCCGCTTTTTCTATCCCACGGAAAAATAACTTTTTTTCTAAGGCTGAACCGCGAAGCAGCTTCACTTCCGAATGATCGGGAAACCTATCGCTCAAGGGTCGAATCACATTCCTGCTTTATTCCTGCTCCAAGTACAAAAATCCACTTAAATACATTTTTTTAGTCGGATTGGCACTCAAATTTGCATTTTATACATTTCCAACTGCGCCGAAATTTGATCCTTTTGTGTCATATTCTTCTCTGCTTAAAATGTAAATTCCTTCTTACGATTTCACGCGATTAACTTATACTAATAATGCGCTTGCTTCCAAGTCTGACATCCGCGGAACTATCGTTTATTTACGTTAGTATGTGTTGCTTGTTTTTGTTAAGCGTTAAGCTGATGTGATGTCCGCTACTGCCGAGATTTGTGTGGCTAGGACGTGCGTTATCGCTGTGATTTAGGTTGCTGTGGTGACCATTTTCCCGGAGTATTATGCCGATATAACAGCGTTATTGCTGAGAATTGTTCCGGTATCTTCGGCGCTAACGCTGATAATTACGTTTATGGATGGGCATTTTCGTTGAGTGCTACCCTGTTGTAAAATCTGAGATTTGCACCGATGTTACCGAAAGAAAGTTGATATTACCGTGATGAATTGCGCTATCGCCGAGATTTTGTGATGGTAATTTTCGTCGAGTGTTACGCCCATACAATAGCGTTATTGTTGAGAGTTGCTCCGATATATTAAGTTCTAACTTTGATACTTCAAATGGCTTGAGAGTTGTTTTCGTGGAATGCCGTACTTTGATAACATCCGATATTACCGAAATTTGCACTAGTATTACCAAGAAAATGTCGATATTACCGAAATTTGCACTAGTATTACCAAGAAAATGTCGATATTACCGAAATTTGTGCAGATATCGTGGACGTGATCGTTGTTGCGATTTTCATTTCGGCTGATATTTAGACTTTCGCCGGTATTGCAAGCGCTATTGCTTTCGTTAGAGTGATAGCATTTTCGCCGAAGTTTACACTGATACAATACCGACTATTACCGAGATTTTCAACACCGTTTTGTAGCCATTCGCCTAGACTTCCGTAAATGCGTTAGCCACTATATCCGTGATTAGTGCCTGCTTAAGGATCGATTTCGCCTTTTCATGCGAATCTATACTAACATTTTTATATCATTTTGTATAAAAATTATTTCAAAATATTCTTAAAATTAGTCCCATTTAAAAAAATTCTAAAGAAGCTGTGTTTGAAGTTGTTATTTTAACTGCAATTGTATGTAAAATTGTTTGTTGCTTTTTATTTTATTGAACAAGCTGAACGGTAGGAATAAAAATTTTAATGTAAAGATTTCAGTACTTAAAATAGTAAAAGCTTAAAAATTTAGAAAACTAGTTTTAATTATATTCGGCCTGTTTGTCAACATGGTATAGTTGCTTAAAGTTGTTTGACTTGTTAAAAATGTTAAGTTTTTG
Organism: Linyphia triangularis; assembly: GCA_963978545.1. NCBI lineage: Eukaryota > Metazoa > Arthropoda > Arachnida > Araneae > Linyphiidae > Linyphia > Linyphia triangularis. The sequence goes on along the minus strand of OZ021726.1, from coordinate 45,914,202 downwards.
CCGGATTCCATCACTTTTAAAGGATTTTTTTTTTTTTTTGAAGCTATACCATGCCTGATGACAGCACAAAGTGTATCCCTACATCTAAGTGCCTCTATTTTGAACGGGCCCCATTTTTCTCACGGACAGACAGAGTAGGTTCAGTGTTATAAACGCACATGGAAAACCACAATTTTTTTTAAGTATAGCTTAAAATGTGTTTTACGCATAAAACGTTTGGAGTTTTGTTTTCAGCTTTTTGATTTTTTACCAAACTCATCCCTGAATATATTACGGTTAACATCCATGGCGAAAAATGCCTAATGAAGTAACAGATCTCCATGACGAAATATTTCGACATGCCCATTGAAGTTGTCTTCCGGGTATGACAAAACATTTTCAGGAAGTGTGGTTTTTTTTTGACGATCTCCTTTTCTCTCTTTACATAAAACCAAAAATGGTAATTGATAGACTTACTCTTCTGATGAATAATCTTGTGTTTTTGTTTGAAAAATGAAGTTGCATATTTTTTAAGAAATGAGTCTGTAGATATTTGTGACATTGAGCTGAATGTCCGCCATATTATGTTTTAATTCGCATGCTTGGTATTGCATTTACGCAGAGTGACGACTTAGAATAAAGTATTAAATTAAATGGAGGTTCATTTTTAAGCTTAATGAGTTTTGTATTTTATTATAAAAAAAGACAGCGATGGACACTCTAATTGGGTTATATTTTCATATAAAAAAATAATGTAATTATATTAGTTGACTCTTGTATCAGATGCTGCATTAGTCAATGACTTTCTTTTTCCGTAGACCTCAATCCCTTTGCAATTATAGTTTTTATACTAAATATTATGGTAATACATTTTATTGAGCTTAAAATGTGTTCCTTTTGGACATTATGGGCTCTTGAAAGCCTACGCTTAAGTGGTAGTGGTTAAAAAAAAGACAATTTTGGATAGTACGACGATTTGTCAACCCTTAACCTTTTATTTGGTGATAGTTTCTATTTCATTGAAAATGCCTTGTATTGACGAATATGCCGACTCAAAAATAATTTTTTATTAATGCTTGAAATAGTGCAATAAAATTACTATACTTACAATTAGTAGTAGAATTTAATACGAATAGTAGATGTAAATTTCATACCTTTTGACTTGAATTAACATTTTATTTTCCTTGTTACGTCATCTCGGGTATTAAATGAATGCAGACTGGGACAAAATGCAACATCGGTTATGATGAATAAGTTCTACTCTCTTACTAATAAGGTTTTTACCCCTTTTGCGACTGCTTGAATTATAAGGTTTTTTATAACTTAAGGCATCTATTTTTTTTAAATCGAAACAAACTAAAAAATTTGCCATGGGTTTACATCCCATTATAAAGTATTTGCTTTCACAAATTTGCGTACTTCCACTTCTAGACTTGTACATTAAGCCATGTATCTCAAAAGTCGCCATACGAAGATATTTAAACTGAATTTTTTTCTTTTCTTTTCCTACGAAATAAAGATAAAACTGTGTGAAATAACAGCTTGTGACATTTCCTCCTATTATTTCCTAAACCCGATTCTACAACATTATTAATCACGCTTGCTTAGATACAAGTTAATCCTTTAAGATAATAACTTTAAAAAAGCATTTTTTTTTTCTCAGGTAAGATAAGCAACCGAGTATAACGATGTACCAATCGCCCGGAGAAATATTTAGAACATAATTTCACTTATTTCAAATGAAAAAATGGGTAAAAAATTTCATAAAGGTAAAAATTTCTAGTTACAGTTTACGTTCAAGTCGAGCCTATTTTTAATGATGATTTTCTTTCAATTATCCATCGTAAGATATTTTACTCCAGGAGTCGGTTGTGATATTTAAATAGGACCCAATGCTTCATTTTTTTTTTTTTTTTTTTTTTTTAATAACATTAGTAAACAAAGTACTTGAAGGGGAAATCCACCCCCTGCAAGAGGGCCTGGTTTTTTTAGTTTGATAAAGATTTTTTTTTAAAACTAGATTATAAAAACTTTTTCAACTGTAATTTAAAAAACATTCGGTTATTTTTCGCTTCAATTTTTATAACTATTGTAGATTGTACCTGATAAAAAGAATTGTTTCTTAAACAATACTTCAGTCATTTTTTATATCTGTATCCCGGAGTTAAAGGACACCATATGGTCAAATTTTTGTGTTCAGGAGAGCCAATTTTCCAGATTTTTGAGCTATTTAAACGGGCATAATTTTATTTTTTAATGTCTTATCTTCGTTTATATATGGGGGCGACCAAACGGTATAGCGGTTAGCGGGCTAGCTTCTAGACCGCGAGGTTGCGGGTTCGAGTCCCGTGTTAGGCATGGGTGTTTGTAAATGTATGTTGGCTTGTCTAATGACGAATGTTTCGGCGCATTATAGCCCTCGTGTTGCTGACGGCGCCAGATAATCTGAATACAACCAACCAATCGTTATTAATGGGAACAGGACATGGAGCCCTATACCATTGTTGAGATCGAAAAATCCATATTACGGTCATGGTGGTAAGTCAATTCAATGATAAAATGGACATCCTTTACCTACGAGCATTATTTAAAATGAGAGTTGTATCTTTTGGCCTTCAGGAATGTTCATAGTATCTGCAAGTTTTGTCTTGAATCTTTCAATGTTCGATCTATGTTAGAAATTTCCTTTTGGTCTTATTCCAGTGCATTCTTGGTTTTATGGTTTATCGACATGTTTAAGAACTTTTTATTTCGATAAACAAAAGTTAGGAAATTATTGTGCTTAGGCAAATTCTTCATGCATAAAATATATTTTTTCAAAACGTACTTTACGATTTGTCAATGGAGAGCGAAATCTTTTTTGAAAATATTTTGGAGCATGTAAATTTCTCAAGACTATTTTAAACTCAACTGTTTCCATGACGATCAATTTACCATCTTTTTAAAAATCAATTTTTACAATGTATTTTATTAGACTTTTATCCGCCTTTCCAAATTGTCCTGTATCCTGTTTATTGAACTACAATTGATGCATGTTTTAATATTTTACTGAATCTTATTAGAAATGTAGTTTGGATTGATAAAAAAAATACTTAGCCAATCTGGCGGTAACCGGAATGGGAAATTGCAGATGGTGATGCATCGTTTCACTCACTTTTATTGGGATTTGCATTTTCGGAAGAAGTTTTTGTTTTCGAGAAACTTATTTCCCTTGTAGATTATGTAAATGTGGGATGGCATTAATAATTCGGCTATTGATTTTGAATTCTCCCACAAAAGAACAAATTCATTATAATACTCCTGTGCGATGTTTTCTTTCTGGTGGATGTAATATACATATTTTGACATTGAAGAAATGGCTTATGATATTGAATGATAATGGGGGGGGGGGGTGCACTAATGTTCATTGGAATGTTTCTAGAACAAGGTTTGCAGGAACAGTGAGAAATATTAGGGAATTGTTGTTAAAACAAATTAATTTGTTTTTATTCGAAACTTGGAAAAAGTAAAATTTCCTAAGAAAAGAAAGAAATCACATTTTCTTGACCATAATTCTTTCCTTTGTCATTCAATTCATTATACTTTTTTTAATTTTTTGTCAACATTTTATGAATCGTAAATTTTGAAAGTTTATTTCGCCTTTTTTGAATAATTTGAATGTTCATAGTAAATATTAAGACTAATTCAATTATCTTTTTACGAAAAAAATTCTTTTAAAATAGTTTTTAAATTTTTTGTATTGTAAAAAGGTTTGCTTGAAAGAAATCGCCAGGGACACTCGTATTGCTCTGATTCCGATAATTTATTTTCTAAAAAACATTGATTTAACAAAGCAAAAGCAAAGTGAAAAAGTTTATATGCATGACGACAAAAATTCTTTGTTAACGATATTTAATGATTATGATGATCATAAAATATAACAATTGTAATTCCTACCACCTCCGCCCCCCCCCCTTTTTTTTTTAATCAATCAAACATCAAACTAAAGTTTTCCACATAGTTGAAAAAAAATTAAAAAATTTGAACATCTCTCTTTAGAAGGTAGAGTTTAAATCAATTGATATTTTATTAATTTTATTTGACGTGTGAAGAATGCATAAATTACACTTTAAAGCACTAGTATGGACTATGGATTTTATGCATTGTGATTGGTTACAAGTGTTGCCATAAGATAGAACCTCACTCAAAATAACGCCCTACATAATGTCTTCTACTTTTGATAAATGAGCAAAAACCTCTCATACTATAGCAATAGAGAAGCGTTTTGCAACCATGCATCAAGTTTGTTCCATCATGTGGTGAGTTTCTTTTTCCTAAACCGACAAATTGCTAAATCAGAATTTATTCGAGAAAATTTCAAATTCGTCAAATAAGCAATTATGTAAGACGGGATACGCGTATAAAATGTAGAAACAATGATACGAAATCATAAATGTAGAAATGCTGATATCTGTCTTTCGCTCAGGTGCCAACTCGAGAGTTCCTGATTTAAATTTTAATGCCAATAATCTTGCATAACAAAAAAAAAATATTAATTGATAAGTAGACAAGATTTTACTAGTGCTTTCATTATTTCTGTTAATAGCCGACCAATGTCAAATCAAGCAAGACTAAATTCTATTTCGATAAATCTGATAGCGGAATCGCAGATGAACAGGCATTTTAATCAACTCGTTTGATACCAATAGCGTCGGTAAAAACAGCCGGTACACGTGCTCCCATTACTTTTATCTGTCAAAAACTGCCGCTAAACCAGAAGAAGAAAAACTCAATAGCCGCTGCCGGAAATCTGCGTTGGAAAAGAAAACAATCGTTCGTGTTCCTTCCTATCGCTACTTTCACCATTTTGCCTCAGTTACAAACATCACATGACGCGCAGTGTCATGTGCTACAAGGTGGACTTTTACGTAACTTGAGAATTCATAATTGTTACTCGGACTCGGTCAATTTGTCTACAGGTATGCTCAGGGTATATTGAGTTTTTTTGGCGTGAATTAGAATCTGTTGCGTTGTCGAACGATGTGTGGAAATTTCTTGTATCGTTTGCTGAGGCATAGGTTTGGATCTGGCAAGGTTAGTTTATTATTTTTTTCCTGTTCTTCCTTCGCATCCTGCTTTGCATAATTATGTATATGTGATATAGGATGTAATTCTAAGTTGTGGGCTTTTGAAAATTGTTTACATTCCTGTAAGTTTGAGTGGGTAGTTGATATTTTGTCGCTCTACTTGCACTTGCAACAAAATTTAATATTTAGGTTTTTTAAAATAGTGCGTATAAGGCAACTATGGTATGCATCTGATTTCCTTTAACTCTCATCAGACTGTAAACTGTGTCGTGTTGAGCTATGTTGAACAAAAAATTCAATTGCACCGTATTGTAGAACAATGTTATAAAACAGCCTTTTGAAGGTAATTCCACGTTATTTTAATATACGTTTTAAATCGAAATTTAAAATTTTGAATTTTCTAATTCTGTATATTGAACAGAATAGGTGTCTAACCGAACGAATTCTTAACAATTTTATGGCAATTAGTTTTCTATGTTATTAGTATTGTTGATAAATAAAGTAAAACAATTTCTGTGTCTCCACTGTTCAACCTCTGCATTGTAAGAAAACATTTAAGTTCTCTGCATTATGTTATTTTACTTTGCTATTTTTTAAAACTGCTGGAGATTTTAAATTCCAAACGCTTTATTTCTGCATAAAAGTTTATAAAATGTAATTAAAATAAGTATGAAATTTCAACTAAAAAATAAAGTGCATATAGTTTATGAATACAAATTGTAATGAGAGAGCTGATAAATTTCAATCTATGCACGTAGTGCAACATAGCTGATTTCCTAACTCTTTCTTTTTATTCACTAGTGATGAAGTAGTCTCCTACCCCTGAAACTTTTGAAAATATCTAGAATATTTGTGTGCAGCACTAGGCTGACTATTTTAATTTCCATCGAATGTGTTTTTAGACACCATACCCTGAAGTGTATATATATATATATTTGTTATAGCATTGACATCGTACACTAAAATCACTGGAAGCGTTGATAACCATGCACAATTTTTTCACACCTAGCAAGTGTTGTAAAACTAACTTATCTGCATAAAAGTCTTCGTTTATAGATATTTAATTGATTAATTAAAATTCAATTAACTAATTGGGATCTAATTACCAGTGCCAATCATAACTCAACTTTTATGCATTTAAGAATTTTGTTTCAATTGATACACAATGATTAGCTACAGGGAACCTAGTAGAATTGTAAATGTAACTTAGTAGCTTTTTTTTTATAGAGCTTTGTTTTGACAGTATTTAAAATTACCCACTTTTATTAAAAACATCCAGATTTAAACAGCGGTGAAAGTGGGGGATGTGCAAAAGTTGGTCACAAGTGCAAACCCCCTCCCCCCCCCCCCCCATCGATAAATTTTATAATTTTGTATCTCATAATAAAATATAAACTAGTAAGGGAACAATTTTTACTTTCTAAACACTAGCATTGAACAAGGGTCCAATATGTATAGTTATTTTAATGAATATTCTACGATTAAGATTTTTTACTTGGAAGTAAGAGATTAAGTAAAGTAATAATTCAACATTATATACATTGCTATTTATTTAGATTTAAATAGTGCTTTCAAATGTGCATAATTTCATGAAATTAAATTAATAAAGAACTCTAAAATGTTTTTTTTTTTTTTTTTTTTTTTTTTTTAATTTTATTATTTAAATTCCTTATCTTTTTATGAAACGGGAATAGAAATTTAACTTAAAAGGAACTTCCTCCAAAGCCAAAAGTTGACCAAGTGTAGCAGTATTTGTTAATAAAAATACTTATATCTTTATTTTACAATGTAGTAAAATGCATTTTTGATATACCATAACATTTTTAAAAAAAATGACTTTTAAAAACTTTATTACTTTTTCTCGGTGTCACTTCATTTAAAGATTAATGTTATTTTTCTTTATTAGTTTTAAGACGGGGTTTTTACTTTAGTGTTTTTAAAAGTGGGGAGATGGATTTCAGTAATTTTAGAAGTAGGGAGACGCATGGGTATTTTCTTGAAAAGTGAGGAGACGCGTCATCCCGCGTCTACCCACACTTCTAGCACTGGATTCAAAATTAAGTAAAAATTAATTATTACTTGGGAGTGTACTGTTGGGCGAGAAAAAGTCTTAGCTGGCAAAAACTAGTTCCTCGTAAATCAATACAAGGTTTGCGGTAGTGCTAAAGTTGCCTTGTACCTTCATAAAAATGAACATAATTTAAAAAGTATTTTGACTCCCATTTAAAGACATATTATTTTGAAGCAATTGAGTTCAAGGGATATTTTAAAATAAAAAAGAATGTTTATTTTCACCAAATTTCCCTATTCCCAATACACTTTTAACACACTTCTTCCCACACTTTTAAAGTACCGTATAAAATATTACGTTTAAAGTACTACTTTTTCAAAACTAGAAGTCCAATTCATTACTAGTTACCTTTTCGCAATATTCCAGACACTTAGCCATGGTATAATATGTAGTTGCACCTCGAGTTTAAGTTTTTATGTATCCCACTGAATTAAGTAGTCAAAAAGTTTCCAATTTGTAAACTTCTTTGCCACTGAAATTTGAATCTGTCCAGTGCCTTGGCTTAAAAATTAAGAGAAAGTAATATCTTGCCTCCGAGTTATTCCAGAAAGAGCTTAACTTTTATTTCCTTCATTGTATGAGTAAAAATAAAGTTTCTGAGAATTATTTCAAAAATAGATTACATGTAGAAAAATGTGGCACATTTTTGATCGGGCCTTGGCCGCCCGGGTGGTTTTACCCCTATGGTATTAACCATATAGCAGCTCCACTGCTGTATAGAATTTATAGCATTATAAACTGCAATACATTTATTAAATGTATTGCAATTTATAATTTTATATTTTTTTCGATCAGGATATCCACCAAGAAGTTACTTAAAAACATACTAATTATTTTACCAAATAAAACAGAATACTCTTGTTTTGGAATTTAAAATTTAATTTGTTTATAAAAATAGTATTAAAATTTAACGCATTTTCTTTCATCCAGTAAAAATGCCATGTTAAATATGAAATTATCAGTAAAGGGAATCTATTCAGAGCCCTAAAGATTTTACTTAAAACATGTTTCTCATCCACACATGCTAAAACAGAGTGGCCACAGAACCGGGAAAGCCTGGAAATCAGGGAAATATCAGTGAACTTTATAAAATTTCATGAAAATCAGGGAAATTTTGTATTGTTTAAAGCACGTTCATCCATATTTTGGCGCTGTTTACGTAGAGAGATTTGTAGTAGTAAGCCATTAAAAGTTTAATGTTACGGAATAATATAAACTTTTCATTACCACCCTAATAGCACACATCTTCCCTAGGAAGTCCCCAGTCATCCCCGGCACTACGAATGACTTCCCAGGGACTATTTTTTTAAAAAATTGCCTATTATCTCTTTAAAATACATGTTCTATTTGATCAGGGTGTCTAGACATCTGAAAAACATAAGAAAATTGGGGAAATTTGAAAAAAGTTTGCCTTAAAATCAGGAAATTTTTTAGAAATCTATCGGGAATTATCAGGGAACTTTTTTTCCTGAATTTTGTGGCCACCTTGTAGAACTTAGCTACAACTTGGAATATTAGCATTTAATGAACAGGTTATTACTTTCAATTACCCCATTTGTATGCATAGGTAATGAAAGTATAGTATTCGGTTTAAAAAAAAGAAAAAATCGGAAAAAATCCCCCCCCCCCCATTTCTCCACGTTTTGGAACATCCTGATTTCAGAAAAGTGATCTAGAAAAATTGTCCTGTGTCTGTGGTCAGCATAACTCCCGAACAGATTGACCTACGATGTTCAAATTTGGTGTGCGGGTTGGTGATGGCCATGAGACCTACCATTAAGGTTTTCGTCAAAATCGCGCATGCATAAGATAGCTGCCACTGAAAAAGTCATGTTTTTCAATAATAGCTAAAAAACGTCTCTAACGATTTTGATCAAAATCTCTGTGGTTAAGGTGTTATAAACATCCCTACCTCCGAAATTTCTGTAAAAATGTTTTAACAGTGTCAAAAGTTGAAAAAGGAATGCTTTCAACACAGAGTTCTCTTTGCTTGAACATACCTCATCAACGATCGTTTTTTTTTTCTCTTCCTCTTCTCAGTTTCAGACCTAGGTACCAAAAAAAATCGAATATCTTTTTTTTTTTACGGAAAAATGTCCTAAAGACCAAGCTAAACAAAGTGGAAAGCGCCCAAAGTGCTAACTCCAGTAGCAATAGTTCAAATTCAATCTGAAGTATGTACTTAATCATTGCCTTACAAGTAGCAGATGCAATCATTTTTCGGCTCTCCTGAAAAATGTTATTTTTTGAACTTGGGTCGTTTTCCATTTATTTTCAATTATCGAAAAGTTTATCACCAAAAGCACCATTTTGGCCAAGTTTTTTTTTTTCACCCTTCCCTAAGACCCATAAAAGAATTATCGCAAAAAATATCGCCCAACTGGAAACAATGGAAATATAAAACGGTAAATGACACAAATTCACATCAGTAATATAGTGTAACTGAAAGTTGTGCGATGTTCCACACTACTATTTTTTTTTTTTTTTCTAAGTGCAGAAGTCATTTTTTTCAGTTAGCCGGAAATAGCAGCTTTTTAAAGCTAAGTAATGTCAATTTGCTTCTACAGCGTGTCTATTCTATTTAGATCTCTTCGGTATAGGATATGAATAGTCTGGCGATAGCTCTTGGTATACTTTACTTCCGTTGATACTGCTGCAGAAATAGCCGCAGGCATTTTTTTTTTTTAGTCAAAAGGAAACTGTTCATGTGATAGGTGATATTTTGATTTTTTCAATGGACATTTCCCGCATTTTTTAAAAACTAGTGAAATTAATTTGGAATCAGAAAGAAATTCTTCATAAATATAAATATTCAAACTAAAGTCCTTTAAGAAAGAATATGCCCCAAAACCAGTTTAATCAAAACATTCCGCTATAGCTGTGACGTCATGGTTTCTATTGTTGAATAAAAAAATATAAAAAATGTGGGAATTGGTCTTTGTAATTTCTTAAGTGACGAATTATTTTAGAAAAAACAGGTGGAATTTACAGTAAAAATAATACATTTTTAAGTGATAAGGAAGCAAAATTAGGAAAATTGATTGTTTAAAGTTGGTTTTGAATACGAGTTTCAAAAACGGCTTAAATGAAGTCGATCTTTTCCCACAATATCTAACTATAAATAGATGATAAAATGTAGGAAAACAATTCTTGATTTCAAAAAGCCTTCCATTTTGTACCGTATTAATTTCTTTCAAACTGGAACAATTAATACTTCTATATTAAGTTCTAAATAAAATTATTTTTTGTAATTTCTAGTATATCACAAATTAGATTGTCAAAAATGCTCCCCAAGTGTAATTTTTATTAGTTGAATCGACTGAAGCAAAAGTTAATTTCCTCTTTCACGAATAGCCTTTTAGGAGGGGGAATTAAAAAGGAAAGACAATAGCAATCCACCATATCATTATAGGTGTTTAGTGAAACTAGCAACGGATCTACTTTTCCTACTGTAACTTATTTTCCTCTTGACATCTGTATCTTCGCAGTAGAAACTCATTTACGCGAGTTTTCCTCTTTTCCGTATCGCTTCATTGGTGTTGAGCATTGTAAATAATCTATTATTGCAGCCACAATCATCGAGATTCCTTTGTTTTTTTCCTTTTGGAACAGTTTAGTTTCTTAATTTTTTATTATGAAAGTGTAAAAAAAAATATATCGAAAAGTTGGCCGAGTTTCTTCTAAAAACCGTCCATATTTTGCCTAGCAGCTGTCATTTGGCTCTTAACAGTTTTTTATACAGTAAAGTTTTGTATAGTTTTCCTTTTTTTATACAGACATTCTACTAAACAACTCGCAACCTAACAATGTCAAATTCTGTTAAGTAGCTTACAAGGTAACAAAGTCATATTCTATCGAATAATTCACAATCTAACAATGTCTAACTGCTTACAATTATATCTCCCTTCTCATTAGTCTATGTATTAGTCACGCGGAAGTATGGTTTTCTCACGAATAGGCGAGAATCTAATAGTATATTTCAGAGACTCTTAACTGCATCTAAAATCCTTTCAATCAGGTGGTTGATTATATAATTAATGAAACTTTAAACTGATGTTTATCAAATTGTCATCTGGTGTTACCTTCACTAGAAAAAACGAACATCGTGATCGTTTTTCATTTGCGAATTCGATTGGTAGTAAACTATTATTTTTTTTCTGTTTCTTAAATGCCTCGTGACGTTTTAAACGCCGAATTCCTCGAATCCTCAAGGTGTGTTTACAGCGAATCTTTGCCAGGATCACGAGACTTGCGGGACCTTGACTGGTTTTCGAAACCTAAAAAAGATTGGTGTCGCCGGTTTTTGGGAGAAACGCATCTCAATTCGTCTTTTTCATCCGCGGCTTTCGGATTTATTTTTTGAAAGACTGACTGTATTTGAAAGGGTTGGCGCCGACAATTTTAAACGCCATCACACCCCCGTTGGCATAGTTGGTAATTTTTTTTTTTTAAGTATTTAAAATAAGGTTTTTGTGCGAATGTTGGAAACGAGATTGAGAAATCTTCGAGGTGAAAAAAGTGCGTCTTAAGTTGGTGTCGGCTTGTTTATGCAACACAGACAATGAATCTTCTTATGTAAAACAGAGTACTCAATAACACCTCAGTCATGTTGCATCATATCACAGTTGCGTTTGGTACTTAAGCAAAGGTATTGATAAAATATTTATTAAATTGGTGATTTTTATTTCAGCATTAAATTTTTATTAAGCAAATCAACATTTTGTTTTTGAAAGCGTATCGGCAATGAAGTCTGCTTTTGGCTTCTTTTGCTTTGATGTTTAAATTTAACAAGCATTTTCTATGCTAAACACTCTAGGTTTATTATTTATTTTTTCCAGTATTGGTCTAATTTTAACAAGCTGATTGTATTGAAATTTCTATGGCCAAATATGTATTAAAGCTACGTTGGATTAGTTTAGCCTATCCAGTGGATGTTTACCGTGCTACAATAACTTTTGCAAGAATTGAAATTGAAATGCTATTGTATTATATTGAAATTTAATGTTTAACCTAGAGTATAGGATACGTCAATGGGTAGGACGATTTGTAAATATCAACCTTCTTTGTGAAAATTTCATAAGCTTTTTTTTTTCCTGTAGTTTCTTATGATCTATGTAAATTAAATTATTTTTGTCTACAAAGGCTTCACAAGGGATTTTTATTACATATTTAAAAGAGGTCTTATTATTTATCGCTATTGATTCGTATGGATAAAAAAGGATTGTCCAACTGCACAATTTTCATAAATACTCAAATGCAGTAGTTATTTTTACTTAATTCTAGATGTATAAGTACAGTTTTAGAGTTAAGGAACAATATAAAATAAACTGAAATAAATCCAAAATTTGCAATCGCACTTTTTAATTCAGAAACTGAATCTAATTAAAACCACAAGCGAATCTCACAACCTCTCCTTCTCCTATCTATATTAATAACCGACACTAAATTTAACCCCCTGTCGACAAAAAAATAATTATCAAGATCCCAAACCGCGGCCTCTGCTATCGAATTCTAGGGACAGACGAAAATGTGCCATTTTCTTTTCAACCTTCTCTACATTTTGTCCATGGCACAAGAAGTGACTCATTGAAGTCTGAAGCCATTTCTAGAGTAGGGGAGGAGGGTAAACTAAATATGGCCCCTTGATGCCTGGGTGGGGTCTGCTTGTCACCCCCGCCGAAGGAATGTGGGGGAGGGTTTGAGGAATGGGTGGTGTTATATTTTATTTTGATGGGGGTTCCGGACGATAAATTTAGCACTACGGGGTCAACTTTTGGCGTCTGTAGAGACTTTTGTTGTTGTCGATTTCATTACATTCTGGGTTGAAACTTGCTGTGGAAGGTCTTTCAGTTTGTTGTGGTTGCTAGTGTAACTTTTTTTAAGCAATCTTTGTGGTTTTTCGGGTTGCTTTAACCGTCAAAGAATGTGCACCAATGTGAAGCATTCTTCAAATGTAAATGTTAAAGCACATTGTTATATTATTTCTGTTAAGATGGAATGTCAGTCTATCCCTGTCTCATAGACCTAATGTTATATTTTTTCAACCATATTTTCTGCCGAAATATTGTTTTGAACATTTGAAATTTTACAACAGGCCTAAGATCAGTAATAAAAGTTCATTAAAAAAAAAGGCAACACTTTTTTATTTTTTTTAGTAATTATAAGCTAGTTTATTTAAAACTTTTTAAGTGTAAAATAATTATATAAAAAAAACGCTAGTTATATTACCTTCAGTTTTTTAATGAGTTTTATTACTGATATTATGCCTGTTGTAAAACTTCATATGCTACAAAGCAATACTCCGATATAAATTGTAGTCAAAATCTAACTTTAATTTAAAAAAATTATTTTGATTTTTAAATAATCGATTTTGATTCATGTATATTATAAAATCCAACACTGCGAATAGTAGCTCAAAATTCTAGTGCTAAATCGATCAGTATTGCAGGGATGAAAATGTTACCCTTTTACGCTGTTTTTCTCTTTTTTTTTCTCTTAGAAGTTCCGCTTTTTCTACAATTGCATTATTATTTTAGTGGACTTTTGGCTTTATCTTAAGTCTATGGTTTTATCAGACTAACTCCCCCCCCCCCCCCTCAGATAAAATTTCTCCCCTGGTATTGACAACATGAGTCAATTAGGCATGCTATATCGAACCGTCTCCGCGTTGGATCATACGTTTTAATCGACAGATTGCCTACTTACTAAAAACGTTCCGCTTTTGCTTGTTATGAGGAATGTGCTTTTAACTTTGTGCGTTTCGAAAGAAAGGTATTGATCCAGACATTTTACGTGCAAAATACCAGTGATTAGGTCACCTGAGAATATTTAATGACCTGCTGGTAATTTCTCAATTTTTAGTGTCCCAAATCCGAAGGTTAAAAATGAAACACTTGTAAAATGTTATTCGATGTCTGTCTGTCCATCCGTCCGAAACAAAAGTTGAATAACTCTGGAAATAGTTGGACACTTTCAATAAGATATGGTGCACAGTGTGCTCATACTTACCCTAACAGAGCCAAATAAGAAATTTTAAAAATGTATATATTTATTTGCAATGGTTTTTATGTTGGAAAACGTTCTTAACATCCTATTTATTTGCAATGGTTTTTATGTTGGAAAACTTTCTTAACATCCTATTTATTTGCAATGGTTCTAAATGAAATATCGATGGCACGATTTCCAAATTATATAATTTGTGGCATTATAACTTTGAGAAAAGCATCCAATTGTTGGGGGGGGGAAATCAATTAAATTAGTCTAACTAGTGGTTAGCATGATATTTATTGCACGGAATGCAATTCTTTGAATTATCTCGTTGGAAACCTTATTTTGGCCCCTTCTATCACCCCCGCTTAGCACATTCCCCCGCCGGTGCATTAGTGGGTGAGTCACCCCACACGCTTGTTTTCCTTGTGTCTGGTTTCTGTCATGAAGACTGCTACTTTATAAAGAGGATATCCTGATATTGCAAATGAGCCGATTTTCCAGGGACCTGAAAAGCCGCCTTGTTTGTCTAGGAATCGATTGATGTGTGGGCTCTTTTTAGTTCTGAATTTTGTGAACTTTAAATAAATGTATATAATTTTTAATTATGGGTCCGGTAGCGATAGGGCCATATTGCTTAGAATATTCCAATATCTTACTATATAATCTTGGGGTATTAAGTATTAGAAAATGTTGCCTCTGTACTCTAGTCATCCATGTTCACTATCTAAAAATGTAACCCACTTCTTAAATTCTCTCAGCTTTTCTGAAATAAGGTTTGCATTAAAGAAAACTATCGATAACGTTGAAATTGATTAGCGTAATTTAAGACTGCAGTATGGTATTGTAATTACCTGCTAATCGTTGTGAAGCGTATTACTTTCCTGATAACAACCGTTTCTA
Source organism: Linyphia triangularis (assembly GCA_963978545.1). Classification (NCBI taxonomy): domain Eukaryota; kingdom Metazoa; phylum Arthropoda; class Arachnida; order Araneae; family Linyphiidae; genus Linyphia; species Linyphia triangularis. The sequence goes on along the minus strand of OZ021726.1, from coordinate 45,899,196 downwards.
AGCAAGTCATCCTCTTTAAATCTCACATAAAATTAAAAAAACTAAATAAAATTGCATTCATAATTTATTTCAGATAAGACGTTATACTTGGCAAATCCGTTTTGAAATTACGCTTTTGATTTACTTGTGACCTGAGAGAAAATTTATTGGAAAACTAATTTAAAACGTGATCATCTCTAACCAAACGATTCATTTCGTTTAACTCGGTATTCCCTAGATCAATTCTTCTGACTCGCCACCCTGTATGGTTACCCTTTAATAGTAATAACTACGTATAGAAAAATTCGTCCTTTCAAAATTGCATATCTACAAACTGAAATCGCCATTTCATAAGTTGAACTTTTAGTAATTACAATTTCATTTTAAAGTCACCATTAAAATCTTCCAAGTCTCGGGTAAGACTTATAATCAAAGAACACGACATCCATATATCCCTAACCTTAACTATATTCATATGAATTTCGTGGGAAAAGCACGACGTCAAAATATCTGAAGAAATACGCAAATGCAAAACAACCTTCCACATACGTATTTCTAAATGAAGAAAAAAAATTCACCAGCAATTGGAAACTTAAAAAAACACGGAGAATCACTAGTTGTGAAGGATATCGTGTTTCTGCCATCACGTTTTTTTCCTATAAACCACATCAATGTGTCAAAGGCCACCTAAAGTATTAAATTCATGCCCATTAGATAGATCGCAATCAGACTATTAATTTTGTAAACATAGAAATCCTGGCCCCTTGCCTGGTGCAATATTTAAAACTGCGTTTTCGTTTTAATTCGGTATTTTTGTGCGACGCACCCCACCCCCAGTGTTGACGATCACCCATTGGTTGGAAGTTGACTCCCCTCCACGTGACTCAACCTTTTCGTGGGATGAAGCGGTTACAGCAAAAACTGTGGAGAAGCATCATTCTTTAATAGAAGTTTATCCAGTGAGGATTGAGGAAATATTTCTCTTACGCTTCTTTTAGGTATTTTCTGACTTGCCCAAGCACCATGGTAAGTCTTCAGTTGGAAAACATTTTGTACATGGTATACGTGTCACTTGCTCTGATCTTGCAAAATAATGTGTTAGTAATAATAGTATTTTGAAACGTCGGGTAGTTTGTGACGGTTTGATTTGAAAACTAGTCGGAATTTATTTAGTGATTCTTTTTTATTTATTTTGAGTAATACGTATATTGACGGAAATATTGTCAATTAGTTGACAGCAACTTTTTATTTTCGAAAACTATTTTAAAAGAAATTTAACGAGCGTATAAATTAAAAAATTTTACTTTTTACAATATATATGTGATATTAAAAGTTGATTATATTTATAGTATTTAACAATCAAGGAAAATATCTTAATTCCTATTACTACTTTATTTGTAAGATTTACTGTTGAAATATACTCTTGTTTGTTTTAATAGAAAGCCATGCCTTTAGATTAATTTTCTAATCCGTTATTTTATTAATGAAATTTTACATTTCTGAGAAGCTATGGTTGCATTTAAATGAATATCGCATTCTAAAATCTTTATTTGAAAAATTATAAGATAGTTGGTTATCAAACTTAAAGCACAATTATTGCATAATAGAAAGCCAATTTAGGCAGAAAAGTTGATCGCTTTAGTTCATCCTATTCTTCTGTTAAAAGAAAAACGTTAAAGGGTACAAACACACTGGGGCATCAAAGGGTTGACGAACCGCAACTTGAAAAAGTAAATAACAATTTATGCGATACCGATGTAGTCTATGACAATTTCTTTGGCGCGATTTTATTTTTTCCCCAGATCAGTACGGTTTTTGACAAAAGGTTTTATTTTAAACATTTTTTTTTATTTATTACTATTTAAATTTAATTTTATTTCCATTTTAATTCAGTTTTTATTTTATTTTAGTAATCAAAATTAAACGACTCTTTCACCACTTTGACTTAAACCCTCTTAAATATTGCTTTTTTATTGCCTGTTGCAGAAATAGTACCTGTTCCAATACTTAATAAATGCACAGGTGCCAGATGTCAGGTCACAACGTCTTTATTTCATCTTATGCTAATTTTCTGACGTATTTGCCAATAGTGTGGAGGCATATAAAATTATTCGCATATGAAATGTCGATTAGCCAAGCAATTGAATTGCCTTCAGCTGTTCGCATTAGCTCTAAATGCGGTTAAAAATCTATTGGTATATGTGACGAAGATTAACTTCTGCTGAGTTAATTTCCTTTACGGAAAAGGTAGAAGAAATTGTATCGCAAAGTAAATAACTGTCGCTGAATTCGAATTGTTACATTTTAATGAACTCCTTTAACATAACCTCTAAGGAGAGGGTTGCTAAAAAAATTATCATATTATCGTTATGAGTGGTCGTATTGCAGACGCTCTTATAGAATTGAAGTGAAAATTTAAACAACGATTAGCATTCACCCGATACCATATCGAAATTATTAATAAAACGTTTTGCATTTGAATATCAATAAAGCTAAAAGTGCGGTAAGCGAAATTCCATCGAGTAAATTATTTGAATCATGTACTTAAACAGTCTAGATAGTGAATTTGGATTTAAAAAAAAAAAAAGTATGTAATGTTAATGTGATTGAGATCTTTATACAAAATTTAACTTTTACCGCACTATACTTTTAGTTTTGGTGGACTTTCCAGTACCACTGGCAGAGTGATCTTGCTTGTTGGTATATTTTCCCAACAACTTAACGCGTCATTATTCTAAAAAAAATTGGATGAATTAATTACTTAAGCTGTTAGTAATTTTTTTTCATTTACTCATAGGAAAAGAAGGAAGAGGTTCCAATTACCGAGAACGGAGGCCCAAGTACAGAAGATAATGCCGAAGTTAAAAAAGCGGAAACTGCGAGTGCAGGATCCAATGATGCCCCAACAGACATTGTTCAAGATAGTCCTGACAAAGATGCATCTGGAGTGGCGGTAATCTCTGATGTTCTCTCTCCAACAAGTCAGACCTCGCTTGTAGGTGAAGAGTTAAAAGATAAAGTTGAACAAAAGGTCGATTCTCCTCCTGCTGTTGTTGAAGCTGAAATTGCGACATCTGAAGCGCCTAAATCCCCAGTTGAAACTACTGCTGAGGTAAAATCTGATTCTTCGAATGAAACCAAGCCAGAAGTACCGAGTACTTTAGAAATAAAAGCAGAAACTGCTGTAGAAGAGACGAAATCAAAATCTTCCCCTCTAGAAGAGACCAAATCAGAAACGCCTGCCGTTGAGGTTAAACAAGAAACGCCCGTGTCGGAAACAAAGCCAGAAACCCCAGTGGAAGTCAAACCAGAAACCTCGGTAGCGGAAATCAAGCCGGAAACACCAGTCGCTGAAGTTAAACCAGAAACCCCCGTTGAAGTCAAATCGGAAACCCCTGTTGAGGAAACCAAACCTGAAACACCAGTCACTGAGGTTAAACCAGAAACCCCTGTAGAAGAAACCAAACCAGAAACTCCAGTTGCTGAAACTAAACCGGAAACCCCCGTAGAAGAAACTCCAGTTGCTGAAGTTAAATCAGAAACCCCTGTAGAAGAAACCAAGCCAGAAACTCCAGTCGCTGAAGTTAAACCAGAAACCCCTGTAGAAGGAACCAAACCAGAAACTCCAGTTGCTGAAGTTAAACCGGAAACTCCCATAGAAGAAACCAAACCAGAAAGTCCAGTTGTGGAGATTGCACCCATATCTCCTGTAGAAGAATCTAAACCGGAAACGCCAGTCGAAGAATCTAAACCGGAAACGCCAGTCGAAGAATCTAAACCGGAAACGCCAGTCGAAGAATCTAAACCGGAAACGCCAGTCGAAGAATCTAAACCGGAAAAGCCAGTCGAAGAATCCAAACCAAAAACACCAGTCGAAGAATCCAAACCAGAAACGCCAGTTGAGGAAACTAGGCTACCAACACCTGAAAATGAATCTCTAGTTTCAGAAACTAAAGCAGTCGAGGCTGAGCCAACTTCCCCAATGGCTGAAGAAACAAAGCCCGTATCGCCTGTTAGTGAAGAGGCTCCAGTTCAAAATAACATCCAAGAAACGCCGACATCAGAAGTAAATCATACGCCTGTTACCAATGGAATAAATGGCGATGTTGAACATAATGAGGTATTTACAATTTTTAATTTGCTACGTTTAGAAAACATATTTGTAATTGTTTTAGAATATGCCAAAAGGTATTGTCGGATTAATATTCTCAAATGGTATTTTTACTAAATTGTACTTGGTATACGGAAAATAAGAAAAAAGTCTAGGTATAGCAAGTAGAAACTGCGGAAACATTTAGTTTAAAAACTGTTGAAGGGGGATGGGGGTGTACATGCTAAATAAGTTCCGAATAAAAATTTAAGCAAATCAAACTATTGAGGAATTCCAAAAAAAAATCAAGATACAAGTTTCCGTCCTTGATTATGCCGACCAAACGGTGTTGTAGTGGTTAGCGTGCTGGCTTCTAGACCGCGAGGTTGCGGGTTCGAGTCCCGTGTTAGGCATGGGTGTTTGTAAATGTATGTTGGCTTGTCTAATGACGAAAGTTTCGGCGCATTATAGCCCTCGTGTTGCTGACGGCGCCAGATAATCTGAATACAACCAACCGTCCTTGATTATTACTATCAATATTTTTTTAAAGGACTTCAGAATCAATAGTATTGGTAATAACCTTAAGAAATTGAGGGTTATTCATGGAGAAAAAGAAATCATCAAAAAACTCAAACTATTAAATATTTACATTTGAAATATACAGTGACTTAAATTGCTGAAAGTAATAGTCGATCTGGAAATTATATATCAACAGCTAAGCCATCTACTATTTCCACAAGGGTTTCCAAATAATCCATCCACTCCTACGAGTGCCCTCCTTATGGCTGTGTGGTTAACGCTCTGGCCTCGCATTCTGAAACTGCTGGCTTTTGATCCCTGGTTAAGAATCCACATTAAGCTGTAGGCCCAGGCCTGATTAGCCACCATTGTACATAAAAAAAAATTGGTCGTTGAGCGTACAAACCAACCACTCCTAAGTACAACGGCACTTAAGAACTCGTTATAGAAATTGGTATCAAACTCTAAAGCTAAGGATTACTTGTCCCATTTCATTCGGATTTCAATTCATTAGTTAACTGTCATGGGCGCCACCAGGAAGGTGCTTGTTGATTGAACTTATGTATCCAGCTGATCCATTTTGCTGACCACTGCATCAAAACATTATTTTGGAAGATTTTTTCACAGAAGACGATGATCCACATCACATTGCAAGGATCTGTAAAGAATTAGTCGTTATTAAGTGTCCCAGCAACTTCATGAACCACAAACTTCTTTATTTAAACACTAAAGAGCACTTTTAATAGCAAAGTTGCCTGATTTTGTGGAAAAAATAAACTTGCAGCATAAGTTCTTTTTTAAATCCTTTACATTAACTTCGAATTTGGTTGTGTACGGAACTTAATTCAAACATGTATAATTTGGCGATATTCAATGACTGAAACCTTCCCCCTATTAAGGCTGATGGACAATCTTCGGTAAGCTAATTAACTTAGTTGTCTTCATCCAGTTGAGCTCAACCGCTGAACAGGGTTCCCACTGTCATTAAAAGTCATTAGTTTTTTTACAGGTGTTGTGTACCTAACTGTAAAATTTATAAAAATACAACTTGGATTTGCTATCCCCGTGTGACTTATCCGCACCACATCGGAATTCTCTAACATATTTTTAGTATGCATGCGCTAACTTATAACTTTTTCGGTAGAATTTTATTGGTACTTTATTAAAAATTTATATGCAGACATGATGCCTGAAAACAAGGTTATGTTTAAGGTTCGAACTGATGGGATCGTCAAAATTCTAAAACGATTATATTGATACCAGATGGTCGGAAGCGTATGATAAAATTTATCATAATTCACTAGATTTAAAAAATTTCTTCCGCTCTCGTAACAATGCAAGCCGGTCATAGCTTTCCGTAATTGAAACGAACGTCCGATTTTTTCATCGCTATTCTTTTAATTTTTAATGCTAAAAAGAAACTTGGAACTACGCAAATATTAAAAAACTTAGTCAATTTCTGAATCGCCTCCTGATTTTGATTTATTTGTTCATTTGGTCATTATTATTTTGAAGGTACGTTTCCCCTTTCATCCGTATTTGGCCGCCATTTACCCGGAGAATAGTAATCGTTAGAAGTTTCATATTATGGAATAATTTAAACTTTTCATTATCACCAAACCTATTAAAAAAATAAATGGTATCTCTTTGGAATACATGCTCTATTTGATAAAGAAAAGATGAGAATTTTTTTTAAAAAAGTTTACCGTAAAATCAGGAATGTTTTTTAATTCTATCAGGGAATTGTGAGAACTGTTTTCCTGAATTTTGTGGCCACCATTAATAATTAGGGTTTACATAACAATTAACCTCTTAGTGAGCAAAAAAGTAGTTATTAAAACGCCATTCACGAATATCAAAATTTAATTAGAAATTGATGAAACTGGACTTCTCACATCAAGATTATAGAACATCATTCTATTGAATTCAACACCTTCTAAAGTGTTAATTTATATTAAAAATCAACCTACTTAATGTTATGAAAATAAGGTTGTTACTAAAAAAAGGTTGTTACTAAAAACAAGATTTAAAATTCAAACAATAATTATTTAAATGAAGTTAATCTTGTTCTTTCTTTAAAAAGCTGACAAATGGAGTGGAAAATGGCCATCAAAATGTAGCTCTGAATGGCGAAGCTACTGAAACAGAAGTTGCTACTTTGATTTGGAAGAAAGGTGGTGCTCAAGTAGAAGTGTCCGGGGATTTTAACAAATGGGAGGATAAGTGTGTGCTTCACAAGCAGTAAGTTACATTTTGACTAACTGAAGTTGAGATATTTCTTAGTATTCCAATTCATTTTGTGTTTTCTATAAATTTTGCAAATTGTTGGAAAGAATAATTTGCAATAAAATATTTGGAATTATGAAGGGTATAATTAATATGACCAGACGTCCCGATTTTGGCGGGACAGTCTCACTTTTTAACTTGTTCAAAAAACTGGTGAAGTAGACTTATCAATATTGTAAGAAATTGTCTAGAATTGCTCAATTTAATGTTTTGGCTTTAATGCTTAGATAAGTGTACAGAAGTATTGAAAGTGAATAAAGAATAATTGGAAAGTTTTTAAAACAAACTGTCATGAATTTTTTTTAATTAGTTTAAGCTAAAGAATAGTAAACATTTTATATTTTAAGAATAAATCTAATATATGTTTGAACTTTTTAAATTTAAAATAATAAAAAAACAAATTTAAAATTCATAGTTTTATTATTATAATTATGTTACATTTATTTGGTGTCTTTTTTTAAATACTTGTTTTTGCTCTTTCAGAGATGATGTGTTCTCTACCAAAATTAAACTATCAAAAGGAACTCATCACTTAAAATATATTGTTGATGGTGTCGAGACTGTAGATGATAGTCAGGTAAGTTATAAACAAATTACTTTTGATGAATATTAGTAACTTTCTATATTATTTTTTTAAATGTTACAAGAATTTTTCTGCAGTAGATATAACACAAATGCTTAGAAAATTAAATCAAAACTTACATTATTGTATAAAAAAAATTCCTTATGGAAATAAATTTTTGATCAAGTTGGGTATGTTTTTGCAAAAGGTATTTATTGTTTAGGTACTCCCAACAAGTTCTTATTTCTATCATTATTCTACTGTTGTCCATCTGATTATTTCATAAAATTGAAAAAATTTCTATTTAATTTTAATTCAATCTTTAGAATTTTTATGTATTAAGCACAACATTGACCTTGTGTATATTTTTAAATAATATTAAGATTCTAATGTTGTTAGAAATTTACTTTGACAAAAAGCAATCAAACCCTTGTTACTCATAATTAGTGAAATGTGGACTCAAGACTTGTCTCTTTGCAGCCCATTGTGGATCTTGATGGCCATGGCCAAGTAAACGTACTGACCGTCTAAAAGAAGAAGTGATGCCATAGAATGTAAAATATTGCGTTATGTAAAATCTGCCACTTGTGGAGGACATTTATCAGAAAAAGTAGTTCTCATTTTGTACAACCTGTCTGGAAGTATTATGGAAAGAGACGAGAACAATAATCTGTTTCATTCCTATTTGAAGGAATGAAATGGTGATTTTTTTTGTGTGGTTGTTCATGCACACTTTTTTAAGGTTGTTCAATTTTAGGCAACCCTTGCAGTCTGGCACGCTCAACATCTTTGTGTGCCTCTAACTATAAGAAACTTTTCCTAAAATGTTATTGTAGTGACATGTAGTATAGAAATATGTGTATGTGCTAGTTTATATCCACTCTTCCCCCTTGGCCCCCTTACAGTGTAAGTAATTCAAATTGTAATTTTTTTTTATTGTGTTCTGTGAGCAAATGTTTTGGATTTTGCCTGGAGAAGGGGCAAAAAATGTGGATAATTATTTTATTTCTCCTGATTGATCAATCGCCTCAGTAGCAGGAATTGGTCTAGATTTTGTATCTTTTTGTTAATTCAATATTAATGCAGCAATTAAATATCAATAGTACTTTATACAATTACTATCAAACTTCTATTGTCTACAATTTTGTGTATAATGTAATGATACTACAGTACAAAGATAGAAAACTTCCAAATATCAATTTGTATGTAGCTTTGGAACTAATGCATTTATATGTATATCTGATGAATGATTTTTAAATTAGAGAATACTAGTTTACATTTTAACTGATACTTTACGTCTACATTTATAGTCAATTTTTAAACATTTTAAAGAAAACTGCCAAATCCCTTTGTACTACAAGTTTTACACTTTTAAAATAAGTTTATATGGTCAGTATTATAACTTTGACGAATTCTTCTGAGGTGTCTATTTACCATGTTCAGGCTTTTTTTCCCCTTCAACTCTGTTATTAATCGAAAACTTTTACAAGTATGTAGTGCCTTTGTATCAAAATCACTTGCTTTCCTATTTTTTATTACTAATTCTTTAGCATAGTTTTGTAAAAATGTAAGAACTTTGGTGCTGTATTTCATGTTGATATCTCATTGAGTAAAATACATGTTTTAACAAAGTAAATTTAAGATTTTAAAAGTTATTAACCCTTGAAATTTAATATGATATATCAATAGTCAACACTGGATTTTGAAATTTATATATTCTTTTTTTTTAAATGTATGCAAAATAATCTACATATTAACACTTCATGGATCTTATGAAATGTAATTTGCGTCATCTTTATTGAATTTATTTGACATGTCATTGTTAATATTTTGTACTGCAGACTGCTTTTTCAAATAAATAATTCAAAGGACCAATTAGTATTATTTACATATATATATATATATTTGTGATATTTCTAACCGAATATTTATAGTTTCAATTGAAGAATAAGTATTATTTTTAGGTGAACCGACAAATACCAACATCGTATCAGGCTGATTTTATCAGGTAATTATGGCGCTGGAAATTCTATTACAAAATTTGAAAAACAAAAACTTTTATATTTTAATATGGCAGCTTATATTAAATCCAAATTCACCAAAAATAAAACCTTAATAGCTACCTTTGTGTGATAGAATAGGCTTACTCTGTTTGAATGATGGAAAATTAAAAATGGTTTTCTTTTTTGAGTGTGAAATTATTTACTACTAGCTGAATACCCGAGCTTCGCTACGAAACTTTACCATGTGCAATATTTTAGCTAGCTGCAAGGCCTCTCATTGCGGAAATCCGTCATTGGTGTATAGGTCCCAGTTTTTGGCGCTTCAATCGCAGGAAGGTTCATCGATCTCGCTTCGCTCGCTAAAAAGTTCATGGACACATAAGCATAGGCCTACTTCACTCATTGAAAGGTTCATAGCTATGCAAGTATAGGCTTGCTTAAATGTTTATTGCTGCGTTAGCATAAGCTCGCTCCACGATCTATAATCAAATTTAATTAGATTTTAGTGAGGGAGACAAAAACTGGACTATGTAAAGCCTTATATGAAAAACCTCTCCCCTGGCAAAAAACAATTCCCCGTTAATACAATAATACAACACCCCTTTAAGATTGTTTTAACATATGTTTGTGAAAAGCAAAATTAGAAGGCCAAAACTACTTGCCTATTAGAAGTCGCTTTTTGTGAAAATAATTAAAAAAACAAATTAAAATTTTAACTTTTTTTGTGTGTCAAAAGTCCAATTAGAAGGCCAAAAAAAAAAAAAAAAACTACTTGTGTTGAAAATTTCAGAACTGTAGCCCCACTTAGAAATCGTTTTGCAAAACATTTATTAATTAAAAAAAAACTAAATAAAAACTTAAAATTTTGTTTTTCGAAAGTCCAATTAGAAGGCTAAAACTACTTGTGTTGAAAATTTCAGAGCTGTATCTCTATTTGAAATCATTTTGTAGAAAAAAAAATATTTTATTGAACAAGCTTAACGATATAAATAAATATTTAAATTTGAAGATTTAGTACTTAAAATGTAGCTTAAAAATTTGGAAAACTAAATTTAATTAAATTTGGCAAGTTTTTCAATATGTTATAATTACTTAAAATTGTTTGACTTGTTAAAATATTGAAGTTTTTGACGATTTTCATCGCTTTCTCATGAATTTCTGTGGTTTTTTTTTCTTTTTTCTTTCTCTCTTTGCTTCTGAGAAATACCATGCTCAGGGCTGCCACAAGCGACTAAAAAGGCTACTAAAGCGACTATTTTAGTGGACAGGGGACTATGGCTACTATTTTAATGAAAAAAGGGCCCCAAACGACTGTTTTAAACATAACCTTCAACTATTTTTGGCTAAGGCGACTATTTTTTAAGAAATCTCAGTCCGACAGTAGGACATAAAAAAAAATCGCCTATTGCAATACTAATGCAGTTTTGTCAAAACGGTGACATTTTTAAGGGGGTGGAAAGAGCAAACGTTGTCGAAATAGGGGTTAATTTTAATTTATATTCATTTATCGAGTGGTCACTTTTACAGTCAAATAATAGTATCTCCCTGGTAACCGTGCACGGGCAATTATTTTCGACGTCAAACGCGGTTGTTTTCGCCTACCTATTTGGTTCCTATGTTTTATCTTTCGTCATGCAAGGCTCAACAACATCACTATATATTCTCAAATATCAAATTGTTTTTAACGTTATATACTTAAGCTGACAAAAATGAATTTGTGGAATTTGCCGAAAATGCCATCAGTATAGACAGTTTTCTTAACCTGCTTTTTCAATTGAAAATTTATATTTGAGTAAAAATACCAATTATACATTTAGGGTTGCCACTTAGCCAATGGGACACTACTTTTGCGCAGTTTAAATGGCCTGATAACGTCATCATAAATCGTTTTCTTCTCTTGTTTTTTAACAGTCCTCTAACTTTTCCAAGGTATTTGTTGTAAAGTATAAGAAATCCTTGTTATTTTCCCAAGTCAATCACCAGATACTGAAAATCACGAAATAGGAGAAGCGTATTGTATGACATTCTGCATCCACACATCACTTATCACTATAATGTAAGCAAGGCACCGAAGTGGAAGTTACTTGTGTGTGAATCAAGACAGTTATGAAAAGCAAGTTTTTGTTTCTTTGACTTAACATAAAGGGAATGAAATCCACACTAACAATCACACATGATATAGTTCTGCAAATATGCCGATTTCAGCGTTTTTGCCAAAGTTTCCTGAGATCGATGCAAATCCACTTTAAAATTTCTAGGAGATGCATATGTGCCATGCGCTTGCATGGGTGTTTGCCATGCGTGTTTGGCATGGGTGTTTGTAAATGTATGTTGGCTTGTCTAATGACGAATGTTTCGGCGCATTATAGCCCTCGTGTTGCTGACGGGGCCAGATAATCTGAATACAACCAACTGATCGCCATGGATCCTCGCCTGCATTCAGAATTCCCAAAACCTCAAGTAAAATGACCACTTTTTTCGCTACTTCCTTTAATGTTTGTCTCTGTCTTCAATATTTATGTTAGTGTGTGATTTTTAATTTCATTGATTATTACGCCGAAATATGGCCGCTATTGCCGAGATTTAGGCTTATATGCCGGATGATTGCCGAGATTTACTTTGTTGTGACGGACATATTTGCCGCGTATTACGCTGATGTAATAGACCCATTGCGAGATTTGCATCGGTATGGATGGCACTTTGAATCGAAAGGCCATATACATTGTTGCGTGGATGGGTTCGAAAGATTTGAAGCCATAGCAGATCAAAACTTGCAGAAATTTATTCCGATATAACTCTTCGCAGATTCTCTTACAACTCCAGAACTTCTCGTTCTAGTAGACTCAATACAGCTCTTTTCACGACAATAGAGCACAAAACAGCAGTTAAAAACTTGACAACACAACTTCTAAAATCGCTGCAAAAGACAATGCAATACAGTTCGCTTTCGGAACTCTCTGAATGCTCGCTGACAGACAACCAAGTCAGTAACTCCACTTAGTCAGTATCTCAACTAACTCAGTAATTTCAGTCAACTAACGGACTCAACTAACTCATTCAACTCACGGCCGGCCTTATAGAGGAGTCAAACCTTCTTGAAACTTCTAGAGGTAGATATTTGGAGAATTTTCCAGATCGTAGTCGAAAAGTCTTATACATGTACATGGGGACCGAAAATGTCGCCAAGTTTGGCGATTTCTCGCCAAATTTGGTGACAAATTAGTCGCCAAAACCGTCGCCAATTTGACGAGATTGCATTACCATAATGTTAAATGCCCTGCTCCTTGTAAAACTCGCTTCCCAGCGTTATCTCTGTAAAACTCGTTATCAAGCATTAAGACACATAACGCGGGGAAGCCAAGTTAAGACGAACTATTGCACTGCCTTATGCGAAATGTACATAAATTTTCCTATTTACAAAATTAACACTACGAAATATTTACAAAAATTCGTAACATTACCCCCCTCCCAAGGACTGCACGTCCCGGGCAGTTCAGTTCCCGGAAAGGAAGGCTAACTTTCAAAGCAATAGCAAACACTCTGTGTTCATTGCTAAACTATAAAACTTACTAATTTATATACAGAAAGACAGAAACATTACTGAAAATAAACAAACAATAAACTTAAAAATTTATATACACATGTGACCATGGTCTTAATAACTATATACATTAGGGGGATTACAAATTATGGCCATAGTAGGGGGCTAACCTGTCGTAATGAACGACTCTAGGTTTAGAATTAGGTGACTTAAATATTCGGACCCATCAATATAGATAAACAACTGGATAGACTGCTCCGATGTCAATGCAAGGAGAAAAACGCGCCGGTGGTTGATGGCGCTGGTGAGATGATTAACCAATCACAGTCACTTTTATAGTTGGGTGAGAATGCAAAAAGCATTGTAAAGTGCTAGAGTAGATATTTTTTTGCACATTATTACTAATTAAGGTATACTATTGACATTTCTGCAGTGGCGAGATTCCCATTACCATAATGTTAAATGCCCTGCCCCTTGAAACTCGCTCCCCAGAGTTACCTCTGTAAAACTCGTTATCAAGCATTGAGAGATTCATTGCTGGGAAACAAACCATTGCATTGCCTTATGCGAAATGTACAGAAATTTATCTATTTACAAAATTAGCACTACGAAATATTTACAAATATACAAAAATTCGTAACATTGCCCCCCTCCCAAGGACTGCACGTCCCGGGCAGTACACAGTTCCTGGAAAGAAGGCTCAAGCTCTGCAATAGCAAACACTCTGTGTTCATAACTAAACTATAAAACTTACTAAACTTACTAATTTAAAGACAGAAACATTACTGAATAAATAATTAAATAAACAATAAACGTAAAAATTTATATACACATGTGACCATGGTCTTAATAACTACATACACTTTGTACATTAGGGGGATTACAAACTATGGCCATAGTAAGGGGCTAACCTGTCGTAATAAACGACTCTAGGTTTAGAATTTGGTGACTTACGTATTCGAACCACGACATCATTCAGCCGGTTGAGGACTGAGTAAGGACCATCCCAGTGAGACTGAAGTTTGGGAGAAAGGCCTTTTTGTCGTTTCGGGTTACAGAACCAAACCTTGTCACCTTCGTGGAATTGATGTCCTGTAGCCTTCGTGTCGTATCTGGTCTTCATCTTCTCAGTCGCCACGTGGATCCGCTCTCGGGCAAAATTGTGCACAGCTTCAAACCGTGCCTGAAGATCCTCGACGTACTCCTCTGGCGATGAAGGTGTATCCGGAGGGCGGCCAAACAACAGATCGCAAGACAGACGAAGGTTACGACCGAAGAGCATTTGGGATGGGGAATAGCCGGTAGTCTCGTGGACAGGGCTACGATAGGCCAGAAGAAACAAAGGTAACTTCTGGTCCCAGTCCTGTTGGTTTCTGGAAACCATCAGTGAGAGGTTATTGAGGATGGTTCTGTTAAACCTCTCCACCATGCCATCCGACTGTGGGTGTAAAGGCGTCGTCTGTGTTTTGTCAATGCCAAGTAGATCACAAAGTCCTTTCATTACAGCAGAGGTAAAATTTCTTCCTTGATCAGAATGTAACTGAAAAGGCACTCCAAATCTGGAAATCTAGGGCTGAACTATTACTTCTGCAACGGTGGTAGCCTTTTGATCAGGGATAGGATACGCTTCGGGCCACTTCGTAAAATAATCCATGACAACAAGGATGTATCTGTTGCCGTCAGCAGATCGTGGCAGTGGTCCCAAGATGTCAAACGCAATCCGTTCAAAAGGCGCTCCTACGTTGTAACGTTGTAGTTTTCCTCGACTGCGTTTCTTCGGGGTCCTTTCCGGGCTGCACAGGCATCGCATGATCGGCACCACTTCTCCACGTCAGCCCTTGCCTTACTCCAGTAGAACCGCTCTCGAACTCTTTGCAACGTCTTCATTACTCCGAAGTGACCTCCAGTTGGACTGCTATGTAGTTTTTTAAGAACGTCTGTGACACGGGATCTTGGAAGCAATAGCTGCCGTCGGGATGTCTTTCCATCATCAGATTCAAACTTCCGGTAAGTAGTTAGAAAATGAGCGTCCTGGGCCATAAGGTGGAGCTGTGGAGCAACCTTGATGGAATGAGATCCCAGTTGTGGCCATTTCGCGTTAAAATGCTTGCTTGCGATTGGTCGGATTTAAACACGTGACTAAATGGGCGCTTGTGATTGGCTACACAGTTTAGTAAGATAGTTTTCTACAAAATTTAAGGTAGTGGCGCCATCTAGGGGGGAATTTAAGAGTCATTTACATTAAATTTCTAAGATCAGAGATATATGCAAATAAAAAAAATCTTAACACGACTTTTAAGTTTAATAAAAGTAAAGGCCTATTGCTAAGGGTCTAAAGAACTCTAACCCCGAGCTACACGTGACATTTCAAAATTTTACCAAACAATTGTTAAAATATCGACTATCGGACGTTGCCTTCATGGGAACTCATCTACCCACCCCCCTTCCCTAACCAATTTTGAATAAGCTAATTTGAAATACTTTAGAAAATGCTAATTATTTTTAAGCTAAATTTTAAAAGTGAGGACCCACCTCCGGCCCGATACCTCTTTTAGGAAGAATTGGTACCGCCTCACTCCTCCCTATAAAAAGAAAAAAACTTATTCCAAAGAACGTATATTTCTTTGAAATATGAGGTCACTAACCAACCATCCAATACTGAATTTCATGAAAATTTTAGTCTGTCTAAACATTTTTTCATGAAAATTTTTAGAAAATTTAGTTTTTGAAACAAATTATTTAAACACTAATGTAAAAAAAAAAAAAAAAATATTTTTAATAGAAATTTTTACTAATATCTAGTTGTATGTAGCTTTTTCCGAAAAAACTTAATGAATTTCAAGAAAAATTTAACGTACCCTTAACAGTTTTCATGAAAATTGTAATTTTGATACAAACAAATTTAACTTTAGTGTTGCAGTTTACTCTTCATACAAATGTGCAGAAATATCTTAATTTTTTTAACTAGCATATCTTTCTTTATGATGTTATTACCAATGACTCCCAACAGCTCCCAATTGGCTCTCAATGGCTCCCAATACCTGTTAAATGCTCCCTAACTGCTCCCAATACCCGCTAAATGCTCCCTAACTGCTCCTAATACCTGTTAAATGCTTCCTAACTGCTCCCAATACCCGCTAAATGCTCCCTAACTGCTCCTAATACCTGTTAAATGCTTCCTAACTGCTCCCAATACATGTTAAATGCTCTCAATACCTATTAAATGCTCCCTAAATGCTCCCAATACGTGCTAAATGCTCCCTAACTACTCCCAATGGCTCTTGAGTCCCGATAGTTGAGCTTTACCCCAATAAACTTGTTAGAAATTAATCTGTCTATGTTAGTTATATTAATCAAGATAGTCTTTATTGTACAATGATACTTACTTAAGTTGATGAATAGCAACACAGAACTAGCTGCTAATGCTGGATAGAGATCCGATAACTGATTTTGGATACTCTAATGCCTAAATAAGAGAGAAAAAGTAACATACTTGAACATCTCACAACTAAGAATTCAAAAGTGAACGTGAAAATTTACTTTACGAATAAACATCATGTCTTTAAAATGTGTACGAATATCATTAAATAAGTTAAAAAAAAGTAACATACTTAAACTCTTTACGATAAAAAACTTTAACATTAATGAAAAAAGTTTACTTTACACATAAAAATCACTTTAAAATGTGTAAAAATATCGCTAAATAAGAGAAAAAAATAACTTACTTAAAATTTCTAAGATAAATATTTAACATTTACGCGAAAATTCCCTTCATATATAAAAATCACGACTTTAAAATATGACATGCAAGAGAAAAGTATAATACTTAAACTTTCTACGACTAATAACTTTAACATTTACGTAAAATTTTACTTTACACTTAAAATTCCCGACTTTAAAATATGTAGAAATATCGCTAAATAAAAGGAAAAAAAATGTACATACTTAAACTTGGTACGACAAATAACTTTGATATTAACGTAAAAATTTACTTCACATATAAAAATCCCGACTTTAAAATGTGACGTGTAAGAAAAATTAGCATACTTAAAATTTCTACGACAAATAACTTTAATCTTTAAGCGAAAATTTACTACATACATAAAAATCATGTTTTTTAAAATATGTAAAAATATTGCTGAATAAAAGAAAAAAGTAACATACTTAAACTTTGTACGACAAATAACTTTAACATTAACGTAAAAATTTACTTCACATATAAAAATCATGACATTAAAATGTGACATGTAAGAAGAATTAGCATACTTAAAGTTTCTACGATAAATAATTTTAACATTTGCGTGAAAATTTACTACATATATAGAAATCATGTCTTTAAAATATCGCTAAATAAAAGAAAAAAGTAACATATTTAAACTTTCTACGACAAATAACTTTAACATTAACGCAAAAATTTACTTTACACATAAAAATCACGACTTTAAATTTTACATGTAGGAGGAAAGTATAACATACCTATAATTTCTACGACAAAGAATTCAAACATTGCCATTCATGTCTTTAAAATATATAATGACAACTCTAACTTTTAGAAAAAAGAAACACTAAAAATTTACAAGGCAAAGAATTTAAAATTGAACGTGAAAATTAACTTTACATGTACAATCATACTCTTATATCAACAATAAATAAGATAAAAGAGAAGCTCTAAAAATTTATAAGGCAAAGAATTTAAATAATACGCGAAAATTTACCTCACATATAAAAATTATGTCTTTCAAATGTGTAAGAATAACGCTAAATTAGAGAAAAAGAAATACTATAAATTTATAATTTAAGGAATTGAAACAATACGCGAAAATTTATTTCACACATAACATTTTTATCTTTAAAATGTGTAAGAATAATGCTAAATTAGAGAAGAAAAAAAAAAAAAAAAACATACTTAAACTTTCTTCGACAAAAAATTTAAACAATACGCGAAATTTTCATACACAATTATTTTCTTAGGTTAATGTAAAATAATGGGAAATTTGACAGAATAAAAATTTCAAAGATAAAGAATTTTAACCTTTACATGAAAATTTACTTCACATATAAATATCATGTCTTTAAACTTTAACGTGACAATTTACTTCTCATATACAATTAAACTCTTAGGTTAATGTTAAATAACAGAAAAAGTAACATACTCAAAAATTTCTAAGATAAGCATAACGTAAAAATTTCGTATCATGTATTTAAATGTAACATATAAGAGAAAAAAAACTAACACACTTGAACTTTCTATAGCAAAGAACTTAAGCGTTAGCGTAAAAATTTACTTTACATATAAAATTCACGTCTTTAAACGGGATGATAAGCATGTGACGGTAATTAGCCAATCAGGTTAGCGGTAGGTGATACGCCACTCGCCGGCATTTTTAGACCGGAGGATGAGTCACGCTAAAACTTGTTCAAACAGGTCGGAGTCTTGTACAGCAAGAACAGCAGCATCGACGCGCAAGCAGCGGGTGATGCTGTGGTGTGTCAGCAGGTCTTTGAGATTATCGTTTTCCTACTTTGCCTTTTTCATAATGAAATGTTTGTGAAAACTTGGAATGAATGAAGTGGATTTCAAAGACACATTAGTAAGTGAAGGTAGAATTCGCATTGACTTTCTTCCAAAAAGTATGATTCACTTGGAGAATTTAAGATCATTTCTACTTGAAAACTTTTCTATTATCTAAAACATTGAATATTATTCAAACTCAGTGGGATTATATGCTACAATACGGGTAAAATTTAACAAAATTGTTACATAGAAGAAAAATTGTAAGAGATTTAAAATAAATACTAGTTATAGATACTCCAAAGAAAAAATTTCTCCTACTTTTCAATCGGAAAATCAATACAAGTTGTAAATTTATGTTACTTCAAGAAAGACTTAGATAATTTACTTTGTAATAATATACGTTAAGGTGTCGTATTAACTCGTGCTATACATGCTGACTAAGGTTTATTTTACTTATCAATCTAAGAAAGCTGAATTAGGGGAAAATATTAAATAAATTGTAGATATTAAATACATTGTAGATATGCATTCAAGTTTCGAAAATCGCCTGCAAGACTTTTAAAACATCTTAAGATAATTTGAAAGAAACTTGCGAATTATATGTAAACTACATAACTTTTTATACTCTGAAAGGAAATCACAAGTAATTTAGTTAACTTTTTTCATGGTAACACTCATATTCCATGACATGTTTTTAAAATTTAACCTTCTTTACCTGATAATAGTAATAAATTTTTTCAATCTCAGATGCGATATACTATTATTTCTAACATATATGTTACGAATTGTGTAAAGTTCTTAAAAGAGTATATGCAAATCACCAATCAGAAACATAAAAATCTAACATCATTCAAACAAACTAAAATAATAAGATATTTTCCTTAGCGGAAATAGTTAACTACTCATGTGATGGAATATACTTAGAAAATTTAAATACTGAAAAAAGTTTGCTAAGCAAACTTAAAGAATATTTTTTTTTTCTTGTGAGAAACTAGCATAAATTTGAAAAATGTAGAGTTTGTTACTACGTAAAATTGAACATCATCTGGACAAACTAAATTATACGTGAATTTTTTTTTATTTGAGAGGTGCTGACAATATATCATTAATACAGGGATTTTTAACTTCCACCCATAATTTCTAAATAACTTATACATAAATTTCAGAAAACTGAAACGGAATGTGTTTTACAAGACGCTTATTTTGTAAGATGAATATTCAATATTAATATAACTGGAGCAAAGTTCATTCCGGAAAAAACGTGTAAAAGATACTTATATTTTGAAAATAGTTTGAAATATCCTTTTAAATTTATGAATGCTCGCTTTCGAAAGACACAAATAAAACTGATATTTCTCATGATAATTAACACATGCATAACATTAGTCAAACAAAGTGAAATTTTTATTGCTTGTGACCGATAACTTTTCAGTGAAGCAGAACTTACATAGGAAATTTGTGCAAACTTTTTCAACTTTTAAACCAAGTATCATGTAAAATTATAAATTACAATAGGAAATAGCATACTTCAGAATCGGAACAAGTCTTGTAGTTAAGCTAAATTTATTTCTCAATGAATTGAAAGCATACCAGAGAAGTCCTTATCATTTCGCATCTTTTCTCTTGTTGCAAGAAGACATACTTTGTAAAAGATCATCGTAGCACTTAACAAAAATCAGTAAAAATAAATATATTTTCTATGGCAAAGATAAAACTTCACAACTTAATTACTGAAATTTAGCTAAGTTGCATATGGTTTATTCACATAACTCGCATATGCTTCGAATGTTGAAATATATTTGTCAGTTGAAATCAAACTCATCGAAAATAAATGCTATCTACATTTTCAAGTCGGAAATTACTATTAAATAAACTTTACATGTAAAACATTGTCATGTTAAAAAGAAAAATATACAAAAATGTAAATGATAATTTTACTGTTGGTACATAAATGATGAATAATTTATGATTTTACTCTAGGCAAACGTTTTATTGTCTAACAGAGAACTTAAACTTTAGCAGAAAAACGAAAAAAATACAATTTTTATATCCTATCATGCTTGTCGAAAATTAAATTTATTAGCTGTTGTAATAGATTTTTATTGTCCAAATTTCTATAGTTTTTCTTCCCAGTGCAATAAAATTAAGTTCATGTGTAATGAGTAGGTTTTTTTTTTTTTTTTTTTTTTTTTTTTATGAATCTTATAAATTTAATGAAATTATTATGACCTAAGAGATTGAGTGAACTGAATAAATCAATGATATAAATTTAAACAGTGACTTGAACTGATACATACTATAACTGTAAAGAAGTATGACAAAGTGATAGATGAAGTGAAAATAGAAGTTGAGTGAAATGTGTTGAAAAAAGTTGAAGACGACAAGAAATTCGTAAATGAGAATTATCATTGACTTATATTAACTTCGTTTTTCTTGCTTATCACAAGAAAATACACTCTTTCTTATTAAGAACCAACTTGATATCTTATCATAGAATGACAATGATGAAATATCTATACATTAAAAAAAAAAAAAAAAAAAAAAAAAAAAAATACCAAACTAAGACATAGCAAATTTCTTGAAATTCATGTATAATGTGAGAACTTTTACTGGAAATATAGAAGATACAACATTGAAAGATGTGAATGTTTCGAAGTACTTTATCAGAAATAAAAAAAATAAAAAAAAATGCGCTGAGGTCCGCTATAAAAAATTTTAGGAGAAAGTTTAAACAAAATTTAAAATCAAACATGCTTTTAAGGGGAAACACATATATTAAAACTATAGCACATTAAACAATTTATATTATGTCATCTCAGTTGTATCAAACTGAATAACATGAAAAAACGACCACAAACTGAATAAACATGAAAATTATCAATATATGTGGAAAAGTTTCCTTTTTTCACATATAAAAAAATAACACATTGACATACGTTAAGATCACGAAACATGCGTAATCATATACCGATAAGAGCAACCAATGTTGCCGGGATATATTCACGTGATGGTCAATATCCCATGAATAAATTGATTGATTGAATTTCTAATGCTAATTCCAATAGTATTCCATGTAACTTCAACTTTATATGTTACACTATAGCTATATTTATTTTTCAAATATATTGACTTTCGAAAAATCATCCTTCAATATAAGAATGATCATAGTAAGAATAAAAGAAAAGATACTAAGCATTGATTTAAAGTGTATTTATTTCGACTTAGCAACAAATCATATGCTTGAAACAAAAATTGCTTCGAACCAAAGTATAACTATCCAATTTCAGTGATTCCTACAAGGAAATTTTTCTCATCTAGTAATTGAATTTTTTTTCTCATACACATTATAAGTGTTGTCCAATCAGGTGTAGAATAGTTGAAGATATCCGACCTCTTTCTAAATATTAATAAGTCACTGTTGAAAAAACTTATAAAAATTTCAATTTACACTTAAAGTTTTATTTTTATATATATATATATTTCAAAGAATGTTTTCAAGTCAATATATATATTTAAATACGGAAATTTATTCACTTCAATACATGTATGTTTAAGTTATAAAACTTGTCGTTCGTATTGAAAAATTGTAACTTTTCGTCTTATTCGTATAAATCGATAACTTATACACTAGTTCTTCATCAATTAATCTACTAAGTAAATCTTTCAAAGGTAAAAACATACTTATAGCTTTGCATTTGTAATATGTTAGATTTTACATGTTTCTCGTGAAATTAAAATTGTATATGTTTTCCATGAAAATAAATGTTTAAATGTCTTGCATGGAAAACATATACAATTTTAATTTCACGAGAAACATGTAAAATCTAACATATTACAAATGCAAAGCTATAAGTATGTTTTTACCTTTGAAAGACTTACTTAGTAGATTAATTGATGAAGAACTAGTGTATAAGTTATCGATTTATACGAATAAGACGAAAAGTTAAAATTTTTCAATACGAAAGACAAGTTTTATAACTTAAACATACATGTATTGAAGTGAATAAATTTCCGTATTTAAATATATATATTGACTTGAAAACATTCTTTGAAATATATATATATATAAAAATAAAACTTTAAGTGTAAATTGAAATTTTTATAAGTTTTTTCAACAGTGACTTATTAATATTTAGAAAGAGGTCGGATATCTTTAACTATTCTACACCTGATTGGACAACACTTATAATGTGTATGAGAAAAAAAAATTCAATTACTAGATGAGAAAAATTTCCTTGTAGGAATCAATGAAATTGGATAGTTATACTTTGGTTCGAAGCAATTTTCGTTTCAAGCATATGATTTGTTGCTAAGTCGAAATAAATACACTTTAAATCAATGCTTAGTATCTTTTCTTTTATTCTTACTATGATCATTCTTATATTGAAGGATGATTTTTCGAAAGTCAATATATTTGAAAAATAAATATAGCTATAGTGTAACATATAAAGTTGAAGTTACATGGAATACTATTGGAATTAGCATTAGAAATTCAATCAATCAATTTATTCATGGGATATTGACCATCACGTGAATATATCCCGGCAACATTGGTTTCTCTTATCGGTATATGATTACGCATGTTTCGTGATCTTAACGTATGTCAATGTGTTATTTTTTTATATGTGAAAAAAGGAAACTTTTCCACATATATTGATAATTTTCATGTTTATTCAGTTTGTGGTCGTTTTTTCATGTTATTCAGTTTGATACAACTGAGATGACATAATATAAATTGTTTAATGTGCTATAGTTTTAATATATGTGTTTCCCCTTAAAAGCATGTTTGATTTTAAATTTTGTTTAAACTTTCTCCTAAAATTTTTTATAGCGGACCTCAGCGCATTTTTTTTTATTTTTTTTATTTCTGATAAAGTACTTCGAAACATTCACATCTTTCAATGTTGTATCTTCTATATTTCCAGTAAAACTTCTCACATTATACATGAATTTCAAGAAATTTGCTATGTCTTAGTTTGGTATTTTTTTTTTTTTTTTTTTTTTTTTTTAATGTATAGATATTTCATCATTGTCATTCTATGATAAGATATCAAGTTGGTTCTTAATAAGAAAGAGTGTATTTTCTTGTGATAAGCAAGAAAAACGAAGTTAATATAAGTCAATGATAATTCTCATTTACGAATTTCTTGTCGTCTTCAACTTTTTTCAACACATTTCACTCAACTTCTATTTTCACTTCATCTATCACTTTGTCATACTTCTTTACAGTTATAGTATGTATCAGTTCAAGTCACTGTTTAAATTTATATCATTGATTTATTCAGTTCACTCAATCTCTTAGGTCATAATAATTTCATTAAATTTATAAGATTCATAAAAAAAAAAAAAAAAAAAAAAAAAAAAAC
This sequence comes from Linyphia triangularis, assembly GCA_963978545.1. Lineage (NCBI taxonomy): Eukaryota > Metazoa > Arthropoda > Arachnida > Araneae > Linyphiidae > Linyphia > Linyphia triangularis. Next base: position 45,875,335 of record OZ021726.1, on the reverse strand, counting down.
CTACTCATTACACATGAACTTAATTTTATTGCACTGGGAAGAAAAACTATAGAAATTTGGACAATAAAAATCTATTACAACAGCTAATAAATTTAATTTTCGACAAGCATGATAGGATATAAAAATTGTATTTTTTTCGTTTTTCTGCTAAAGTTTAAGTTCTCTGTTAGACAATAAAACGTTTGCCTAGAGTAAAATCATAAATTATTCATCATTTATGTACCAACAGTAAAATTATCATTTACATTTTTGTATATTTTTCTTTTTAACATGACAATGTTTTACATGTAAAGTTTATTTAATAGTAATTTCCGACTTGAAAATGTAGATAGCATTTATTTTCGATGAGTTTGATTTCAACTGACAAATATATTTCAACATTCGAAGTATATGCGAGTTATGTGAATAAACCATATGCAACTTAGCTAAATTTCAGTAATTAAGTTGTGAAGTTTTATCTTTGCCATAGAAAATATATTTATTTTTACTGATTTTTGTTAAGTGCTACGATGATCTTTTACAAAGTATGTCTTCTTGCAACAAGAGAAAAGATGCGAAATGATAAGGACTTCTCTGGTATGCTTTCAATTCATTGAGAAATAAATTTAGCTTAACTACAAGACTTGTTCCGATTCTGAAGTATGCTATTTCCTATTGTAATTTATAATTTTACATGATACTTGGTTTAAAAGTTGAAAAAGTTTGCACAAATTTCCTATGTAAGTTCTGCTTCACTGAAAAGTTATCGGTCACAAGCAATAAAAATTTCACTTTGTTTGACTAATGTTATGCATGTGTTAATTATCATGAGAAATATCAGTTTTATTTGTGTCTTTCGAAAGCGAGCATTCATAAATTTAAAAGGATATTTCAAACTATTTTCAAAATATAAGTATCTTTTACACGTTTTTTCCGGAATGAACTTTGCTCCAGTTATATTAATATTGAATATTCATCTTACAAAATAAGCGTCTTGTAAAACACATTCCGTTTCAGTTTTCTGAAATTTATGTATAAGTTATTTAGAAATTATGGGTGGAAGTTAAAAATCCCTGTATTAATGATATATTGTCAGCACCTCTCAAATAAAAAAAAATTCACGTATAATTTAGTTTGTCCAGATGATGTTCAATTTTACGTAGTAACAAACTCTACATTTTTCAAATTTATGCTAGTTTCTCACAAGAAAAAAAAAATATTCTTTAAGTTTGCTTAGCAAACTTTTTTCAGTATTTAAATTTTCTAAGTATATTCCATCACATGAGTAGTTAACTATTTCCGCTAAGGAAAATATCTTATTATTTTAGTTTGTTTGAATGATGTTAGATATTTATGTTTCTGATTGGTGATTTGCATATACTCTTTTAAGAACTTTACACAATTCGTAACATATATGTTAGAAATAATAGTATATCGCATCTGAGATTGAAAAAATTTATTACTATTATCAGGTAAAGAAGGTTAAATTTTAAAAACATGTCATGGAATATGAGTGTTACCATGAAAAAAGTTAACTAAATTACTTGTGATTTCCTTTCAGAGTATAAAAAGTTATGTAGTTTACATATAATTCGCAAGTTTCTTTCAAATTATCTTAAGATGTTTTAAAAGTCTTGCAAGCGATTTTCGAAACTTGAATGCATATCTACAATGTATTTAATATCTACAATTTATTTAATATTTTCCCCTAATTCAGCTTTCTTAGATTGATAAGTAAAATAAACCTTAGTCAGCATGTATAGCACGAGTTAATACGACACCTTAACGTATATTATTACAAAGTAAATTATCTAAGTCTTTCTTGAAGTAACATAAATTTACAACTTGTATTGATTTTCCGATTGAAAAGTAGGAGAAATTTTTTCTTTGGAGTATCTATAACTAGTATTTATTTTAAATCTCTTACAATTTTTCTTCTATGTAACAATTTTGTTAAATTTTACCCGTATTGTAGCATATAATCCCACTGAGTTTGAATAATATTCAATGTTTTAGATAATAGAAAAGTTTTCAAGTAGAAATGATCTTAAATTCTCCAAGTGAATCATACTTTTTGGAAGAAAGTCAATGCGAATTCTACCTTCACTTACTAATGTGTCTTTGAAATCCACTTCATTCATTCCAAGTTTTCACAAACATTTCATTATGAAAAAGGCAAAGTAGGAAAACGATAATCTCAAAGACCTGCTGACACACCACAGCATCACCCGCTGCTTGCGCGTCGATGCTGCTGTTCTTGCTGTACAAGACTCCGACCTGTTTGAACAAGTTTTAGCGTGACTCATCCTCCGGTCTAAAAATGCCGGCGAGTGGCGTATCACCTACCGCTAACCTGATTGGCTAATTACCGTCACATGCTTATCATCCCGTTTAAAGACGTGAATTTTATATGTAAAGTAAATTTTTACGCTAACGCTTAAGTTCTTTGCTAGTAGTTAGAAAATGCCGATCCTGAGCCATGGATCGACCGAGCGACGGGATGGGACGAGGGACGATGACGTCACCGGAAGTGGGCGTGACCGGATATGACGTCACAGGAAGTGACATCACAGGATATGCCGTCACCGGAAGTCACGTGACCGGAAGTGGAGTTGAGTTGTTCCCCTCCTGCTGCTGTTTTAGTTTCGTTATAAGCTGTTTGTGTATGACGTCACAGATGACGTCATAATGTGTTTTATATCAAAGTTTTGAGTGGTGGCAACACTTTTCAGTTTCGATTTACCTTTAAGATGGAGTTGAGTTGTTCTAGGACTGCTTCTTAGCGAATAAGTTAGAATGATAGGTTTTTATTGCGTGAAGTCACAGTAAGTATGACGTCATAATGTGTTGTATATCAAAGTTTAGAGCGATGGCAACACTTTTTAGTGTCGATTTACCTTTAAGATAGAGCTGAATTGTTCTAGGGCTGCTTCTAAACGAATAAGTTAGAGTGATAGGTATTTTTACTAATGACGTCACAGTGGGTATGACGTCATTCTATGTTAAGATTTACGTTTTAAGTGGTGATAACATTGGATATATACCAAATTTAGTTTTCAGGTGTTGGCAACGAGTTCTGATCGGTCAGCTAAATGCTCGCTTGTGACTGATAAGTTTTAAACATGTGACCAAAAGTTAACTCCTGATTGACTGTTTGCTTTTCTAGCGAGTTACTTACATATCCTTTAGCCAAGTTAAAATACCTGCAACAAAGTTACACACAAAAAAAAAAAATGTTAAATTTGAAAAGTTAATAAAAGGAAGGCCATTTGCTAAGGGTCTAAAGAACCCTACCCCCGAGCTACACGTGACATTTCAATATTTTACCAAACAATTGTTAAAATATCGACTATCGGACGTTGCCTTCATGGTAACTCATCTACCCACCCCCCTTCCCTAACTAATTTTGAATAAGTTAAGACTTTAGAAATACAATTAATAAATTTTGAAAAATTATTTATTAAAGGTGAGGACCCACCTCCAGCCCGATACCTCTTTTAGGAAGAATTGGTACCGCCTCACTCCACCCTAACAAAAAAAAAAATCTTATTCCAAAGAACGTATATTTCTTTGAAACTTGAGGTCACTAATCAGCCATCTGATGATATCTTTTAAGAAGATATCTTCACCTCTTAACAATTTTAAAGTTTTAGTCTAAAAGATTAATGTTGGACATAAACTATTTCTAGAATAGAGTTACATTAAAAATTAAATTTAAGAGTGTCCAGTTTTTTTGAAGAAGACTTGGGGAAACGTATATTTCCCAAAATTAAATTTAATTATCACTAACAAAATCCTGAAAATATACTAATTTTAGTTTTTATAAAAATTAAGTTAATGTAATATTTTAGTAAAAATAATGACTATAGTTAATGAATTGCGAAAAATTAAGTTAGAAGAATTAAATTTAAGGAATTTTGTAGTGACCATACGCATAACTAGTTATACCATCCTCCAACAGGTATCGCTTGTCATCAAATGCCGAGAGCGCTCGCTTTCTTTGCTGGATGGAGAAAATGTGATGTTTTTCACTACCGATCCGATGCTGAACCACAGACGAAGGTTGTCTATTGAGAAGACAGTCTCTATAGGTCTGATGTTTTAGCTGTCTTTGAGCTGCTCTTGCGATCCCCTTGGCCGTTTGTTTCTCACCACACTCGCTTAAAATGGAATACATTTTGGAACGAAGCCCTATAAACTCCAAAGCAGATTTTCCGTTAAGTTCATCCTTAAAGTAGCCGATCTTCTTCTTGTTAGACACATCGTGTAGAGGATGATCTGATGGGTAGTCAGAAAAGTCAAAAAATCCCTTTAACTGATGTAAGTCAGCAATCAGATCTGGGGTGGTGAGTCCATAAGTGAGTGAATCAGTGTCGGTGAATAGTAGGCTGGCATTACTTCCATACTTCTTCATGATGACATTATAGTGGAAATCATACATTAAAACCTTGCTCAGTTCTAAGATGGCGAAACCAGCATAAATGGGTCTATTAAGTGTGAGAGTCTTCACTTTTCTTTGTACTGCTGCCAAGCTGTTATCAAACTCAGTGAAGGCATGGAAGGCAGGAGACGCGACCAGTTTCTTGGCTTTATGCGGGTTGTTCACCAACTGAACATCCACTCTATTCCTCAGATTTTCCATAGTTTTCCCGAACACCGCATTGTTGAGAAGTTTGAAGAAATCTTTTTCAAACGATGTTTTGGCCAGTTTTCTCTGCTCCGTATTAAATGCTATGTAGTCCTTCAGCCAAGGTTGTTGGTAGAATTTTAGAATTCTATGGACTTTAGTTAGTTTCAGTCCCAAGGAAATGTATAGCTTCAGATTACGATAGTGTATAACATAATTCTTCTTTGACTGAAGATTCGGAACGAGTTTCTCGCTGGAAGAAGCTGGCTTCATCTGCATTTCTTCCAAAATCTCGAGGGCGGTAGGAGACAGCATATTTGGCTTTATGATGAAGCGTTCGGGAGCCAGAGGATAATCATTATGGAGATCGTGGAGTTCAGCAGGATAGTCGAGATCCACTTCTAGGATGAAGCCCTCATCTACATCATCTGCTTGGTCCAAGATGGTTTTAGTAGAGATGTTTTCAGGGTCCACCCACTGAAAATCACCAACAGGTAAGTATTGAGACATGGCCCAACCTGAAAGAAAAATTCAATTAAATCATTCAATATTAACATAGAAGCTAAATAAAAAAATGACAGTTTTAAAGTAAATTCATGCTTACCATAGAGGTTATTGGCATCCAAGTACAATATATGTTTCTTCTCCTCAGCAGCATTATATTCAGGACAGCCTGGATGGTTTGCCTGGCTATGACGATGGGTGATGACGGAGACACCTCCCCGAATACCCTTCTCTATGAAGAGGTGCATGTCAATGTCGGTGAATAAATCCAAACCGACATCTGACATCTTGAGAGCGGCTTGCCACGCTAACCCCGGAGACGTCATCATGTGAGCGGCGTCTAGCTGGTAAAAGTCTAGAGTTAGGCGGCGGAAATTCTCAAAAACGTCTGCGAGGAGGAGCACATCCGTCTTCACGTACAGGTCGTGATATTCGCCAAGGTCTTTGATGCCGAAAGCTTCCCAAACAACTTGAGCGTGGTAATAATCTGCATCGGTAATGGAGGAGTTTGTAAGGGTGCTATAGAAGGCTTGCTGAGGTGGCAGAGATGTTTCTTGAAATTTAGTGAACGAGTCCATGTACTCATAAGGGTACACTCCCTTCTTCACCAAGAGATCTAAGGAATAAATAAAAATTAAATGATATTGTTAAGAGAACATTTATATAATATTAACATTGACTATATTACGTACCATGGTTAGATGCGATAGAACTCTTCAAAATGTGAAACTTGTCTCTCTCCAGATTATCGACAAGTTTCTGAAGCGATGCGTTCAGAAACTGGAGACTGTCAATAAACTGGAGAGTCACCGGGATCTTGTCAAGTTTCTTGGTGATGGAGAAGGAGATGTATTTCTCCATCGTTGTAGGGATGACTCCAATGTCATGATCAGCCACTTTCCCTAGCCCCTGCATGATCAAATGCGAATCATAATTCTTCAGGTTGTGGAAGACGCAGGGAATCATTTTCCGCAACCTGAAAGCAAGGTTGCATTCATTGTGGAGCACTTGACGGAACTGACCGGTCAAGTGATCGTGGTCGTTCACCCGATCAGTTCCTAGTCGGCCTTTGCAGAGGCCACAGTGCGTTGCACCATTAATAGCATGCTGGTCTTGGAGAGTGATCTTCATGGGGATGATGGTGGTCAGCTTCACCGCCAGCTCGTCCTTTTCGTCAATAATGCTCTTGATGAAGTGGTCCACTGCATCTTCTCCCCTGTAGACAGAGATGGGTTTGGTCGGCTTACTATCTGGACCTACTATAACGTACGCATATCCACAAGGGACGTGGGTAGCTATCTTCATAGTGCTGGAGGGGGTGGTGTCATCCAACTTCTCTACAAGGGCCTCAAAGTCCGCGTATATTATATACGGGACTTTCTGGGTGAACTTGTACTGACTAAATTTCAGTACACAGTCCTTTGGAGTCGGCATCTTGATGTGTTGGGGTGAGTGCTCGTTACAGTAAGGGATATGTGCTTTGAGAGTTTCCTCCTTGGCAAAACGATGAAGACAGCTATAACAATAGTGGGTCTTGTGTCCATGCTTAGTGAGGTTGGTGAGAAGCCTGGACATACTCTTAATTAGGCAGTAATGCTGCCTCTCTCCTTCTATGATGTAGAGGAGGCTGATAACCTCAGGATCCTCCCTCTTAGAGATGTATAGAGGTAGTATCTCATCATCTTCATAGCCGTAGATGTTTATTCTCAGATTATTCAGTGCCTCCACAAAACGAACTTTGCACGGTTGGACGGGACAGCTTACATTTCCCATTTTGAGCTCCTGCTCGAATTCCAGATAGTGAGAAACTCTGTAGGGATGATCTGTATGAGCAATGGGATGAAGAGCAGCCAGGACAGACCAGATGAAACATTTATTGTCTTCATTCTGGATGTTGAGGACGGCCTTCTTTGCTGCCAACTTGTTGGGCAACTTGAAGTGGCTGGCAGGGGCTAGAGGTTGATATGTAGCAGTCTTCACCTCCAAATGGATGATTTCATCGAGAACCCATCCGGATCCCCGCTCGATGAATTCATCGAAGGAGGACTTGAGTTTGGCGAAGGCTTGGTCGATGTGTTCAGGGAGGTCGCTGTCATCCAGCTCCATCTGCACCTTGCTCCGGAAATAGGGTGTGGCATATTCCTCGTCTCCCTCATCACTCTTGCGAACGAATTGGATTTTAGACACAGCATACCACTTAATGGCCCTCTTCTCTCCCAACTCCTCCTGCAGCACATCCTGAACTTGGGGAGTGCTTTCCCTAATGAAGAGAAGCAGGTCTCCAACTGCCTCTTCACTCGGGAATAAATGGCGAGTGGCAAAGACATCAGACGTCTTCACCTCTACTCTCCTCCTTCTGGGTGCAGGGGATGCAGGTTGAATTCCTCCTACTTGGGCAACTCGAAGGTGGGTGAGCAGATGTTGCATCATGACATCTTTACGTCCAAAACTTTTTCCACAATCAGGACAGGCATGAGGGGTGGCAGATTGATGAGTCTTCATATGTCTGATGAGGTTTGAGTTGATGGTGAAGGATTTGTTGCAAACTCTACAAGTGAAATCCTTAGCACTTGAATGTGTCTTCAGATGTACGTTGAAGTGGCCTTTGTGAATGAAGGACTTCTCACAAATAACGCAGACCTGTTGAAAAAAAAAAAAAATTAGGATGAGTTTCAAGAAATTATTCGAAGTATGCAAGATAGAAATAGTTACATGACAGTTATATCTTTATTAAGTATTAAAAAAAAAATTATTGAAGGCCACACATTTTTTCCAAAACTTTATTTAAAAATATCTTCTTCTGGAAAGCTCTCATGAAAACACATTATTTGCAGAAATATCTAAAAACTTTATTAAAAAAATGGATTATAAATCTTCAAATATATTAACCTAAAACATTTTACAAAATATGTCTTCTCTAAAAATTACTTAATTTGTAAAATATCTGAAAATATTTTTTATTAAAAATACTTTATTTCTATAAACTATCTACATCTGTGAAACATACTTTATTTTAAATCAAAGTATCTAAAAAACTCTCTCTGCAAACTATAATTTAAAAACTACTACTTACATGAGGTTCAACATTGGAATTCCCAGCATTGGAAGGTCCAGCAATTGAGGATGCAGCATGTTGTGAGGGTCCAGCAGCAAGTATCTAAGAAAATTATTTAACATTTAAATAAGCTATTTTAAACATATTCTAAACAATAGTTTATCTTTAGAATGTAATACTTACAGTTTTCTGATGGATTTTCAGATGACGATTAAGATGTCCCTTATGATTAAAACCCTTCTGACAGATGGTACAGACCTGATGAAAATAGAAATTTTGAGTAACATGTTTTAAAAGTTAATATTATTTCACCTAAATGATTGAAATAATACTTACATGTAAACCGCGTGAGGTGGATGCAGCATTAGAAGGTTCAGCAGCAGTAGATTCAACAACAACCTCCTAAAGTAAGATATTGAGAAATTATTCTAAGTTTTTTACGTCAGAGAAAAATCGGGCGTGAATTTGGGGCGACTTTGAATAGTTACAACAATGAAAATTGCTAAGTATAAAAGCAATGAAAATTTTGGCGTGAATTTGGGGCAACTTTGAATAGTTACTGCACTGACAATTACTAAGTACAAAAAGTAATGAAAATTTCAGCGTGAATTTGGGGCGACTTTGAATAGTTGCAACATTGAAAATTACTAAGCAATGAAAATTTTGGCGTGAATCTTATACTAATATTCAAGTGATTGATATTTAGAAAAAATACCAAGTACAAATTTTGGCGTGAATCTTATACTAATGAACAACATTTAGAAAAAGTTTTAAGGAATATATTATTGACATGAATTTTAAATATAATTGAGAAAGTTTTAAGTGAACAAATCAATTATGCGACGTTAAATAACACAGTTTAAAATTTATCTTAGACAGTAAACATTCATCTACTTAAAAGCAACAAGTTTAACCTTATTTAAAGAATATTCTTTTAGATACATAGTAAGTAATTTTGAAATAAATGCAATCTATAAGCATTCAAACATAATTTAAAAATATATTACTAAAAGAACACTTACTTGGTCATTAACTTCCATAACGTTCTCCTTCTCCCATGGATATCGTTATGGAAGTTAATGACCAAGTAAGTGTTCTTTTAGTAATATATTTTTAAATTATGTTTGAATGCTTATAGATTGCATTTATTTCAAAATTACTTACTATGTATCTAAAAGAATATTCTTTAAATAAGGTTAAACTTGTTGCTTTTAAGTAGATGAATGTTTACTGTCTAAGATAAATTTTAAACTGTGTTATTTAACGTCGCATAATTGATTTGTTCACTTAAAACTTTCTCAATTATATTTAAAATTCATGTCAATAATATATTCCTTAAAACTTTTTCTAAATGTTGTTCATTAGTATAAGATTCACGCCAAAATTTGTACTTGGTATTTTTTCTAAATTTCAATCACTTGAATATTAGTATAAGATTCACGCCAAAATTTTCATTGCTTAGTAATTTTCAATGTTGCAACTATTCAAAGTCGCCCCAAATTCACGCTGAAATTTTCATTACTTTTTGTACTTAGTAATTGTCAGTGCAGTAACTATTCAAAGTTGCCCCAAATTCACGCCAAAATTTTCATTGCTTTTATACTTAGCAATTTTCATTGTTGTAACTATTCAAAGTCGCCCCAAATTCACGCCCGATTTTTCTCTGACGTAAAAAACTTAGAATAATTTCTCAATATCTTACTTTAGGAGGTTGTTGTTGAATCTACTGCTGCTGAACCTTCTAATGCTGCATCCACCTCACGCGGTTTACATGTAAGTATTATTTCAATCATTTAGGTGAAATAATATTAACTTTTAAAACATGTTACTCAAAATTTCTATTTTCATCAGGTCTGTACCATCTGTCAGAAGGGTTTTAATCATAAGGGACATCTTAATCGTCATCTGAAAATCCATCAGAAAACTGTAAGTATTACATTCTAAAGATAAACTATTGTTTAGAATATGTTTAAAATAGCTTATTTAAATGTTAAATAATTTTCTTAGATACTTGCTGCTGGACCCTCACAACATGCTGCATCCTCAATTGCTGGACCTTCCAATGCTGGGAATTCCAATGTTGAACCTCATGTAAGTAGTAGTTTTTAAATTATAGTTTGCAGAGAGAGTTTTTTAGATACTTTGATTTAAAATAAAGTATGTTTCACAGATGTAGATAGTTTATAGAAATAAAGTATTTTTAATAAAAAATATTTTCAGATATTTTACAAATTAAGTAATTTTTAGAGAAGACATATTTTGTAAAATGTTTTAGGTTAATATATTTGAAGATTTATAATCCATTTTTTTAATAAAGTTTTTAGATATTTCTGCAAATAATGTGTTTTCATGAGAGCTTTCCAGAAGAAGATATTTTTAAATAAAGTTTTGGAAAAAATGTGTGGCCTTCAATAATTTTTTTTTTAATACTTAATAAAGATATAACTGTCATGTAACTATTTCTATCTTGCATACTTCGAATAATTTCTTGAAACTCATCCTAATTTTTTTTTTTTTTTCAACAGGTCTGCGTTATTTGTGAGAAGTCCTTCATTCACAAAGGCCACTTCAACGTACATCTGAAGACACATTCAAGTGCTAAGGATTTCACTTGTAGAGTTTGCAACAAATCCTTCACCATCAACTCAAACCTCATCAGACATATGAAGACTCATCAATCTGCCACCCCTCATGCCTGTCCTGATTGTGGAAAAAGTTTTGGACGTAAAGATGTCATGATGCAACATCTGCTCACCCACCTTCGAGTTGCCCAAGTAGGAGGAATTCAACCTGCATCCCCTGCACCCAGAAGGAGGAGAGTAGAGGTGAAGACGTCTGATGTCTTTGCCACTCGCCATTTATTCCCGAGTGAAGAGGCAGTTGGAGACCTGCTTCTCTTCATTAGGGAAAGCACTCCCCAAGTTCAGGATGTGCTGCAGGAGGAGTTGGGAGAGAAGAGGGCCATTAAGTGGTATGCTGTGTCTAAAATCCAATTCGTTCGCAAGAGTGATGAGGGAGACGAGGAATATGCCACACCCTATTTCCGGAGCAAGGTGCAGATGGAGCTGGATGACAGCGACCTCCCTGAACACATCGACCAAGCCTTCGCCAAACTCAAGTCCTCCTTCGATGAATTCATCGAGCGGGGATCCGGATGGGTTCTCGATGAAATCATCCATTTGGAGGTGAAGACTGCTACATATCAACCTCTAGCCCCTGCCAGCCACTTCAAGTTGCCCAACAAGTTGGCAGCAAAGAAGGCCGTCCTCAACATCCAGAATGAAGACAATAAATGTTTCATCTGGTCTGTCCTGGCTGCTCTTCATCCCATTGCTCATACAGATCATCCCTACAGAGTTTCTCACTATCTGGAATTCGAGCAGGAGCTCAAAATGGGAAATGTAAGCTGTCCCGTCCAACCGTGCAAAGTTCGTTTTGTGGAGGCACTGAATAATCTGAGAATAAACATCTACGGCTATGAAGATGATGAGATACTACCTCTATACATCTCTAAGAGGGAGGATCCTGAGGTTATCAGCCTCCTCTACATCATAGAAGGAGAGAGGCAGCATTACTGCCTAATTAAGAGTATGTCCAGGCTTCTCACCAACCTCACTAAGCATGGACACAAGACCCACTATTGTTATAGCTGTCTTCATCGTTTTGCCAAGGAGGAAACTCTCAAAGCACATATCCCTTACTGTAACGAGCACTCACCCCAACACATCAAGATGCCGACTCCAAAGGACTGTGTACTGAAATTTAGTCAGTACAAGTTCACCCAGAAAGTCCCGTATATAATATACGCGGACTTTGAGGCCCTTGTAGAGAAGTTGGATGACACCACCCCCTCCAGCACTATGAAGATAGCTACCCACGTCCCTTGTGGATATGCGTACGTTATAGTAGGTCCAGATAGTAAGCCGACCAAACCCATCTCTGTCTACAGGGGAGAAGATGCAGTGGACCACTTCATCAAGAGCATTATTGACGAAAAGGACGAGCTGGCGGTGAAGCTGACCACCATCATCCCCATGAAGATCACTCTCCAAGACCAGCATGCTATTAATGGTGCAACGCACTGTGGCCTCTGCAAAGGCCGACTAGGAACTGATCGGGTGAACGACCACGATCACTTGACCGGTCAGTTCCGTCAAGTGCTCCACAATGAATGCAACCTTGCTTTCAGGTTGCGGAAAATGATTCCCTGCGTCTTCCACAACCTGAAGAATTATGATTCGCATTTGATCATGCAGGGGCTAGGGAAAGTGGCTGATCATGACATTGGAGTCATCCCTACAACGATGGAGAAATACATCTCCTTCTCCATCACCAAGAAACTTGACAAGATCCCGGTGACTCTCCAGTTTATTGACAGTCTCCAGTTTCTGAACGCATCGCTTCAGAAACTTGTCGATAATCTGGAGAGAGACAAGTTTCACATTTTGAAGAGTTCTATCGCATCTAACCATGGTACGTAATATAGTCAATGTTAATATTATATAAATGTTCTCTTAACAATATCATTTAATTTTTATTTATTCCTTAGATCTCTTGGTGAAGAAGGGAGTGTACCCTTATGAGTACATGGACTCGTTCACTAAATTTCAAGAAACATCTCTGCCACCTCAGCAAGCCTTCTATAGCACCCTTACAAACTCCTCCATTACCGATGCAGATTATTACCACGCTCAAGTTGTTTGGGAAGCTTTCGGCATCAAAGACCTTGGCGAATATCACGACCTGTACGTGAAGACGGATGTGCTCCTCCTCGCAGACGTTTTTGAGAATTTCCGCCGCCTAACTCTAGACTTTTACCAGCTAGACGCCGCTCACATGATGACGTCTCCGGGGTTAGCGTGGCAAGCCGCTCTCAAGATGTCAGATGTCGGTTTGGATTTATTCACCGACATTGACATGCACCTCTTCATAGAGAAGGGTATTCGGGGAGGTGTCTCCGTCATCACCCATCGTCATAGCCAGGCAAACCATCCAGGCTGTCCTGAATATAATGCTGCTGAGGAGAAGAAACATATATTGTACTTGGATGCCAATAACCTCTATGGTAAGCATGAATTTACTTTAAAACTGTCATTTTTTTATTTAGCTTCTATGTTAATATTGAATGATTTAATTGAATTTTTCTTTCAGGTTGGGCCATGTCTCAATACTTACCTGTTGGTGATTTTCAGTGGGTGGACCCTGAAAACATCTCTACTAAAACCATCTTGGACCAAGCAGATGATGTAGATGAGGGCTTCATCCTAGAAGTGGATCTCGACTATCCTGATGAACTCCACGATCTCCATAATGATTATCCTCTGGCTCCCGAACGCTTCATCATAAAGCCAAATATGCTGTCTCCTACCGCCCTCGAGATTTTGGAAGAAATGCAGATGAAGCCAGCTTCTTCCAGCGAGAAACTCGTTCCGAATCTTCAGTCAAAGAAGAATTATGTTATACACTATCGTAATCTGAAGCTATACATTTCCTTGGGACTGAAACTAACTAAAGTCCATAGAATTCTAAAATTCTACCAACAACCTTGGCTGAAGGACTACATAGCATTTAATACGGAGCAGAGAAAACTGGCCAAAACATCGTTTGAAAAAGATTTCTTCAAACTTCTCAACAATGCGGTGTTCGGGAAAACTATGGAAAATCTGAGGAATAGAGTGGATGTTCAGTTGGTGAACAACCCGCATAAAGCCAAGAAACTGGTCGCGTCTCCTGCCTTCCATGCCTTCACTGAGTTTGATAACAGCTTGGCAGCAGTACAAAGAAAAGTGAAGACTCTCACACTTAATAGACCCATTTATGCTGGTTTCGCCATCTTAGAACTGAGCAAGGTTTTAATGTATGATTTCCACTATAATGTCATCATGAAGAAGTATGGAAGTAATGCCCGCCTACTATTCACCGACACTGATTCACTCACTTATGGACTCACCACCCCAGATCTGATTGCTGACTTACATCAGTTAAAGGGATTTTTTGACTTTTCTGACTACCCATCAGATCATCCTCTACACGATGTGTCTAACAAGAAGAAGATCGGCTACTTTAAGGATGAACTTAACGGAAAATCTGCTTTGGAGTTTATAGGGCTTCGTTCCAAAATGTATTCCATTTTAAGCGAGTGTGGTGAGAAACAAACGGCCAAGGGGATCGCAAGAGCAGCTCAAAGACAGCTAAAACATCAGACCTATAGAGACTGTCTTCTCAATAGACAACCTTCGTCTGTGGTTCAGCATCGGATCGGTAGTGAAAAACATCACATTTTCTCCATCCAGCAAAGAAAGCGAGCGCTCTCGGCATTTGATGACAAGCGATACCTGTTGGAGGATGGTATAACTAGTTATGCGTATGGTCACTACAAAATTCCTTAAATTTAATTCTTCTAACTTAATTTTTCGCAATTCATTAACTATAGTCATTATTTTTACTAAAATATTACATTAACTTAATTTTTATAAAAACTAAAATTAGTATATTTTCAGGATTTTGTTAGTGATAATTAAATTTAATTTTGGGAAATATACGTTTCCCCAAGTCTTCTTCAAAAAAACTGGACACTCTTAAATTTAATTTTTAATGTAACTCTATTCTAGAAATAGTTTATGTCCAACATTAATCTTTTAGACTAAAACTTTAAAATTGTTAAGAGGTGAAGATATCTTCTTAAAAGATATCATCAGATGGCTGATTAGTGACCTCAAGTTTCAAAGAAATATACGTTCTTTGGAATAAGATTTTTTTTTTTGTTAGGGTGGAGTGAGGCGGTACCAATTCTTCCTAAAAGAGGTATCGGGCTGGAGGTGGGTCCTCACCTTTAATAAATAATTTTTCAAAATTTATTAATTGTATTTCTAAAGTCTTAACTTATTCAAAATTAGTTAGGGAAGGGGGGTGGGTAGATGAGTTACCATGAAGGCAACGTCCGATAGTCGATATTTTAACAATTGTTTGGTAAAATATTGAAATGTCACGTGTAGCTCGGGGGTAGGGTTCTTTAGACCCTTAGCAAATGGCCTTCCTTTTATTAACTTTTCAAATTTAACATTTTTTTTTTTTGTGTGTAACTTTGTTGCAGGTATTTTAACTTGGCTAAAGGATATGTAAGTAACTCGCTAGAAAAGCAAACAGTCAATCAGGAGTTAACTTTTGGTCACATGTTTAAAACTTATCAGTCACAAGCGAGCATTTAGCTGACCGATCAGAACTCGTTGCCAACACCTGAAAACTAAATTTGGTATATATCCAATGTTATCACCACTTAAAACGTAAATCTTAACATAGAATGACGTCATACCCACTGTGACGTCATTAGTAAAAATACCTATCACTCTAACTTATTCGTTTAGAAGCAGCCCTAGAACAATTCAGCTCTATCTTAAAGGTAAATCGACACTAAAAAGTGTTGCCATCGCTCTAAACTTTGATATACAACACATTATGACGTCATACTTACTGTGACTTCACGCAATAAAAACCTATCATTCTAACTTATTCGCTAAGAAGCAGTCCTAGAACAACTCAACTCCATCTTAAAGGTAAATCGAAACTGAAAAGTGTTGCCACCACTCAAAACTTTGATATAAAACACATTATGACGTCATCTGTGACGTCATACACAAACAGCTTATAACGAAACTAAAACAGCAGCAGGAGGGGAACAACTCAACTCCACTTCCGGTCACGTGACTTCCGGTGACGGCATATCCTGTGATGTCACTTCCTGTGACGTCATATCCGGTCACGCCCACTTCCGGTGACGTCATCGTCCCTCGTCCCATCCCGTCGCTCGGTCGATCCATGGCTCAGGATCGGCATTTTCTAACTACTTTTGCTATAGAAAGTTCAAGTGTGTTAGTTTTTTTTCTCTTATATGTTACATTTAAATACATGATACGAAATTTTTACGTTATGCTTATCTTAGAAATTTTTGAGTATGTTACTTTTTCTGTTATTTAACATTAACCTAAGAGTTTAATTGTATATGAGAAGTAAATTGTCACGTTAAAGTTTAAAGACATGATATTTATATGTGAAGTAAATTTTCATGTAAAGGTTAAAATTCTTTATCTTTGAAATTTTTATTCTGTCAAATTTCCCATTATTTTACATTAACCTAAGAAAATAATTGTGTATGAAAATTTCGCGTATTGTTTAAATTTTTTGTCGAAGAAAGTTTAAGTATGTTTTTTTTTTTTTTTTTCTTCTCTAATTTAGCATTATTCTTACACATTTTAAAGATAAAAATGTTATGTGTGAAATAAATTTTCGCGTATTGTTTCAATTCCTTAAATTATAAATTTATAGTATTTCTTTTTCTCTAATTTAGCGTTATTCTTACACATTTGAAAGACATAATTTTTATATGTGAGGTAAATTTTCGCGTATTATTTAAATTCTTTGCCTTATAAATTTTTAGAGCTTCTCTTTTATCTTATTTATTGTTGATATAAGAGTATGATTGTACATGTAAAGTTAATTTTCACGTTCAATTTTAAATTCTTTGCCTTGTAAATTTTTAGTGTTTCTTTTTTCTAAAAGTTAGAGTTGTCATTATATATTTTAAAGACATGAATGGCAATGTTTGAATTCTTTGTCGTAGAAATTATAGGTATGTTATACTTTCCTCCTACATGTAAAATTTAAAGTCGTGATTTTTATGTGTAAAGTAAATTTTTGCGTTAATGTTAAAGTTATTTGTCGTAGAAAGTTTAAATATGTTACTTTTTTCTTTTATTTAGCGATATTTTAAAGACATGATTTCTATATATGTAGTAAATTTTCACGCAAATGTTAAAATTATTTATCGTAGAAACTTTAAGTATGCTAATTCTTCTTACATGTCACATTTTAATGTCATGATTTTTATATGTGAAGTAAATTTTTACGTTAATGTTAAAGTTATTTGTCGTACAAAGTTTAAGTATGTTACTTTTTTCTTTTATTCAGCAATATTTTTACATATTTTAAAAAACATGATTTTTATGTATGTAGTAAATTTTCGCTTAAAGATTAAAGTTATTTGTCGTAGAAATTTTAGGTATGCTAATTTTTCTTACACGTCACATTTTAAAGTCGGGATTTTTATATGTGAAGTAAATTTTTACGTTAATATCAAAGTTATTTGTCGTACCAAGTTTAAGTATGTACATTTTTTTTCCTTTTATTTAGCGATATTTCTACATATTTTAAAGTCGGGAATTTTAAGTGTAAAGTAAAATTTTACGTAAATGTTAAAGTTATTAGTCGTAGAAAGTTTAAGTATTATACTTTTCTCTTGCATGTCATATTTTAAAGTCGTGATTTTTATATATGAAGGGAATTTTCGCGTAAATGTTAAATATTTATCTTAGAAATTTTAAGTAAGTTATTTTTTTCTCTTATTTAGCGATATTTTTACACATTTTAAAGTGATTTTTATGTGTAAAGTAAACTTTTTTCATTAATGTTAAAGTTTTTTATCGTAAAGAGTTTAAGTATGTTACTTTTTTTTAACTTATTTAATGATATTCGTACACATTTTAAAGACATGATGTTTATTCGTAAAGTAAATTTTCACGTTCACTTTTGAATTCTTAGTTGTGAGATGTTCAAGTATGTTACTTTTTCTCTCTTATTTAGGCATTAGAGTATCCAAAATCAGTTATCAGATCTCTATCCAGCATTAGCAGCTAGTTCTGTGTTGCTATTCATCAACTTAAGTAAGTATCATTGTACAATAAAGACTATCTTGATTAATATAACTAACATAGACAGATTAATTTCTAACAAGTTTATTGGGGTAAAGCTCAACTATCGGGACTCAAGAGCCATTGGGAGTAGTTAGGGAGCATTTAGCACGTATTGGGAGCATTTAGGGAGCATTTAATAGGTATTGAGAGCATTTAACATGTATTGGGAGCAGTTAGGAAGCATTTAACAGGTATTAGGAGCAGTTAGGGAGCATTTAGCGGGTATTGGGAGCAGTTAGGAAGCATTTAACAGGTATTAGGAGCAGTTAGGGAGCATTTAGCGGGTATTGGGAGCAGTTAGGGAGCATTTAACAGGTATTGGGAGCCATTGAGAGCCAATTGGGAGCCGTTGGGAGTCATTGGTAATAACATCATAAAGAAAGATATGCTAGTTAAAAAAATTAAGATATTTCTGCACATTTGTATGAAGAGTAAACTGCAACACTAAAGTTAAATTTGTTTGTATCAAAATTACAATTTTCATGAAAACTGTTAAGGGTACGTTAAATTTTTCTTGAAATTCATTAAGTTTTTTCGGAAAAAGCTACATACAACTAGATATTAGTAAAAATTTCTATTAAAAATATTTTTTTTTTTTTTTTTACATTAGTGTTTAAATAATTTGTTTCAAAAACTAAATTTTCTAAAAATTTTCATGAAAAAATGTTTAGACAGACTAAAATTTTCATGAAATTCAGTATTGGATGGTTGGTTAGTGACCTCATATTTCAAAGAAATATACGTTCTTTGGAATAAGTTTTTTTCTTTTTATAGGGAGGAGTGAGGCGGTACCAATTCTTCCTAAAAGAGGTATCGGGCCGGAGGTGGGTCCTCACTTTTAAAATTTAGCTTAAAAATAATTAGCATTTTCTAAAGTATTTCAAATTAGCTTATTCAAAATTGGTTAGGGAAGGGGGGTGGGTAGATGAGTTCCCATGAAGGCAACGTCCGATAGTCGATATTTTAACAATTGTTTGGTAAAATTTTGAAATGTCACGTGTAGCTCGGGGTTAGAGTTCTTTAGACCCTTAGCAATAGGCCTTTACTTTTATTAAACTTAAAAGTCGTGTTAAGATTTTTTTTATTTACATATATCTCTGATCTTAGAAATTTAATGTAAATGACTCTTAAATTCCCCCCTAGATGGCGCCACTACCTTAAATTTTATAGAAAACTATCTTACTAAACTGTGTAGCCAATCACAAGCGCCCATTTAGTCACGTGTTTAAATCCGACCAATCGCAAGCAAGCATTTTAACGCGAAATGGCCACAACTGGGATCTCATTCCATCAAGGTTGCTCCACAGCTCCACCTTATGGCCCAGGACGCTCATTTTCTAACTACTCTGGTACAACATGCCCTTTCGGATATGGAGAGAGTCCCAGGGGGCATAATATTGCTTTGTCGTAGGACTATAGATGGAAATGTCCTGCCAAGTTGGTGTCGTATTCGAAGACTCCTTTAAATCCTCCTGTCCGGCAGAGATCGCAGGAATATTCTTCTGCATTTCCTCTTGGCCAGAGAAAATCTCTTTCTTCATCTCTTCTTGACCAGAGAAAATCTCTTTCTTCATCTTTTCTAGGCCAGACAAAATCTCTTTCTTCATCTTATCTTGGCCACAAAAAAATCTCTTTCTGCATCTCGTCTTGGTCTTTCTTCATTTCTTGCATGAAAGCAAAAAGCTGTTGAAATTTTTCATCTTGTTCCGCCATTGCTCTGGTAATCGGCATTCAAACCCCACTTCTGACACCAGTTGTTGCGTGGATGGGTTCGAAAGATT
Organism: Linyphia triangularis; assembly: GCA_963978545.1. NCBI lineage: Eukaryota > Metazoa > Arthropoda > Arachnida > Araneae > Linyphiidae > Linyphia > Linyphia triangularis. Next base: position 45,855,643 of record OZ021726.1, on the reverse strand, counting down.
TGAAGCCAAAGCAGATCAAAACTTGCCGAAATTTATTCCGATATAACTCATTGCAGATTCTCTTACAACTCCAGAACTTCTCGTTCTAGTAGACTCAATACAGCTCTTTTCACGACAATAGAGCACAAAACAGCAGTTAAAAACTTGACAACGCTACTTCTAAAATCGCTGCAAAAGACAATGCAATACAGTTCGCTTTCGGAACTCTCTGAATGCTCGCTGACAGACAACCAAGTCAGTAACTCCACTCAGTCAGTATCTCAACTAACTCAGTAATTTCAGTCAACTAACGGACTCAACTAACTCATTCAACTCACGGCCGGCCTTATAGAGGAGTCAAACCTTCTTGAAACTTCTAGAGGTAGATATTTGGAGAACTTTCCAGATTGTTGTCGAAAAGTCCTATACATGTACATGGGGACCGAAAATGTCGCCAAGTTCGGCGACATTTGGCGACAAAAATTAGTCGCAAAACCGTCGCCAACTTGGCTCTATCTCGCTAATTTGGCGAGATTGCCATCACCATAATGTTAAATGCACTGCTCCATGTAAAATTCGCCTCCCAGCGTTATCTCTGTAAAACTCGTTATCAAGCATTAAGACACATAATGCGGGGAAGCCAAGTTAAGACAAACTATTGCACTGCCTTATGCGAAATGTACATAAATTTTCCTATTTACAAAATAACACTACGAAATATTTACAAATATACAAAAATTCGTAACAATATAAAGGGGATTGTGTCTGGGTTTTCGTGTTTTATGTTAATTAATATTTTATTCCAATCTTGTTGAACACTTAAACCTTCAAAGCAAGACAATTGTCGACTTGAAAAAAAGGGACTACCATTTTCAACTTCTGATACTACTATTTTCAATGTCTGGGATTACTGTTTTGGCTACTATTTTTAACATCAGGGGCTACTAAAACAACTATTTTTAACATCTGGGGCTACTAAAGCAACTATTTTTAAATCTTCTAGTCAGTGGCAGCCCTGCATGCTTGATGACAGCACAAAGTCCCTACGTCTAGGTGCCGCTATTTTGAACCATTCTTGCAGACAGAGACTGTGCAGTGGTATAAAGGCACATGGAAAACCATTTTTTTTTTTTTTTTTTTTTTAAGTTTAGCTTAAAAAGTGTTTTACTTAAAATTTTTAGATTTTTGTTTTCAGCTTTTTGATTTTTTACCAAACTCATCCCTGAAACGAACTTATTCATTCATAAAAAGAAAGAAAAACATCGACATGTTATGGTCTTAGGGTTGAGTTCTAATAGTAAAAACCCTCTCCCTGTTGTTTCACATAATCAAACCTAAAGTTATAGCCGCGATGGGGATAAGCAACGGCGCCAATAGTCTAAATTCACACAAAAATAGCACATATAGCGCTAGAAACTATTTGAGTTTTATAATGTGCACTTTTATTGTATTTCCATTTAAGTCTTGTGTATTTTTAACCTTTAACTGCTGTATACTTTATGATTGACCGCGAATCATATTTAGTAGAACACTTCGACCCCTTAAAATATTTCACTTTCAACTTTTGTATTAATTTTTCTGTTACTATGTATCTTAAATTTAAAAATGCTGTTCACAAATTTGTTTAGCGCACTATGGACTACGTGTTCAGGGTTCGTACTCCTGAAATTCCTGAAAAACTCCTGAAATTTGCTTTTTCTTAATAAGGGCCCTTATAACTCCTGAAAATTGTGTTTCTACTCCTGAAATTTATTTTTATCTCCTTAAAATTTATCATCGAAGGATAAAAAGATTAATAAAACCTTAAAACGTAGCGTTTTTTTTTTTTTTTTTTTTTTTTTTTTTTTACTGGGTTAAACGTCTCTGAAATTCGATATCCTTACCGTACTTCATAATCTACTGCGCATGCGCTTCGTCACTACAGAGGCAAAGAAAAACCTTCGGACAGTCCCAAAATGCGCCACAATTCTAGGTGACCAGTCGCGTAGAGAGAAAATATATATTATTAAACATGTAATTTTTTTCCCGTTAACTCCTGAATTTACTGTACTTAACTCCTGAAAAACTCCTTAGTAACTCTTGAATTTTACTATCATAGATTGAGTATGAACCCTGCTTGTTGCCCTTGCGTCAAAAAGATCAAATCACCCAACCACAGCAGTTAAAGCTGATTTTTCATCCTGATGTTTCACCCTCCTGTTGTCTAAAGCTATGGAAGACTGGATAGTAAAACATGCATTTGTTTTGTAAGGTAATAATTTCCCATGTTTTCGGAATTATTGCTATGTGCTTTGCTTTTTAATAAAGCTTTGTATAGGGAATTGAAAGTAAAAATGCAGATCATACAATTTTGAAAAGCGTAAACAACACATATCATGTTAGATGTTACCATTCAGATTAACAAAACACTGCTGTAGTAAAGACATTACCAATAACTAGGGGGCTCCGCCCTCTGCTCGCTAACGTTCGCTAACCCCTGGGATTGCTACCAATTCCCTTTGGTTCGCGAAGCGAACCTGGCACGCTTCTAAGTGAGGCATTTAAAATATGCCCTAGCAAAAAGTTATTTCAGTTGCATAATCAAGAAAAATCTTGAAGAGTGATATAGTGCCATGAAACTGAAAAAATTGGATTATTTATGAGGAGCTACAATACTTGCGATATCATTATCCATCTGCTTATGTGAGACGCTTTAAGAAAGAACAGTGTGGTAACGTTGTAAAACGTTTTTGGAAAGCGATAAAAACGGAAACAGTTTAATGCACGTATCTAAAAAATATCAGGTATTTCAATGAACAATTCAAATATACGGATTGGTTTCGCATGAAGTGTTAATCGAAATTTCTTAACGCAGCAATTTAAGTAAATATATATTTGCATACTCTCTTTTGGGAACAGAAGCAGTATAGGACCCCATTGGCGAGTTTTCTCTGTTTGATCTGATCGGATTGGTGCTTTTTTACACTTTTGGCTACCCCTCCTTCCCATATGATGTCCCGTGGGTTTCAGTCTGGCAACTCTTGCAGTTTTGGCGGTTATAATTTGTTTTAGCCCAATAATTGAGTGTTTGAACAGGTACGGTAAACAACCAAAACACCATTGGAGACTTTTGCTTGGCGCTTTCTTGTAGTCACTAAGCAAAAAGTCGCCAATGGGGTCCTATACTGCATCTACATCCCTTTTTGCGATACTTAAAAAATAATACTGTAAAAGGCCAATTACCCGGCATTCAATCAAGTGGAAAGCTCAATCGACAGTAATTTTTTGAAAATCAAGCTTGGCGAGAATAATTTTAATTTCATTTGAAATTTCGAAGTTGGGGGTGGGGGGTATTCTTTATTTTGATAATTTTGTGTAATGTAATAGCTGAATTTGCACTGATTAGAAATAAATATAGGCTCAAATTTATTATTCGGTGCCTCTTGGACCCCTCGCCTTGGTTTTACGGGAACCCTAGTGACCGTTTGGATTTGACAACACACTGTTTATGCCTTTTTGGATTTAGCAACACAGCCTTTCAACTTTATTTTCATTTTGGCGATTTTTTTAAAAGTCGACAAAAGGCAAAGTACGGTAAATGATAACCTGAATGAATACATTATTATAAAAAATTATTTTTTAAAAAATTACGGTTTATCCGGAATGCTGAAATTCTTATTCAATCTACTGTGAATTTTCAGCAGACAAACCTTAATATTCTTAATGGAAATTTCGTGCTCAGTTTTTATTTTCAGTTTTTTCGGAAAACGTTCACATATAAATATGAATAAAACTTTAAAGTACGGTACTGATTCTGCACCAAGTATTGTTTACATAAAACTGCTCCAAATTATGGCAACCATAGGCAATTCACTTGTTATTTAAAAAAGGGCGTCGGCTGACATTTGTTGGCATAGTTTTTGGCGTAGAATTCATACCCGACTTGGAATTTTAACCGACAATTTTTCGGAAAACCTGGTTTATATAGAATTTTAATCCAAAACAAATGTACACATCTTGATCAATTTATTCCTGCATCAACGTAAATATTAAATCAATAAGGTTTAAATAGGCAAAAATTTGTATCAATAATAAGAAAACAAAATATAGCGAATTCAAGTTGTTTGCTAATGCCAGAAGTCAAATTTAAAAAGATATATTGTAATTGGCTGGATTGCTGAATTTAGAAACTCGTCCACAAAGCACATTTAGAAGATTTGTGATTGGTTGTTTGAATTCGTTGCCATTCTTCTCACAGAAATACAGCCGAATTTGGGTGGCACGCAAGAGAATTATATATATAGATTTGTAATTTTTTATTTTTATAATATCTAGTTCAAGTCCTTTTAAATTACATCATAATCATGAAAACCGGTTGTATAGTTTTGGGCAGTGGCTCTCAAACTTTTCAGGTCACGGAGCCCTTTTTGAAGCAAAAATTTCTCGTGGAGCCTCAACAAATGCTTTCGGTGTAATTTGTTATTGAAATCTACAAGTTAAGATATTTGAAAAATGTTGTTGCTATATACTCGAAGTTTAAAGTCAATGCGAACTATGTGCATGCTTCTTCCAGCAGAGTTTGTCCATGTTCGGTGTCACAGAAGTCAACTGAAAACGCATATACAGGTGGTTATCAAAATAATGGAAACACCTGTGAATAAAAGTGACATTTAAGAATGCTCTTCATAAACATTAAAATATAATTCTAGCTAACAGTTTTATTTTTTAATATAAAAAGTATGAACATGCTACGTATGAGGTAGCTTTTGTGAAGTTGTATATGTCTTGGAATTTATTCAAAAGCGTAAAATGCCAGACCTCACAGACTTTCAAAGAGGCTAAATTGTAAGAGCCCGACTAGTTGGTGCAACTGTGACCGAAACATCCCAGCTTTTAGGTGGTTCTAGAGGTACGATGTCTAAATTCATAATAGCTTACACACGGCGCTGTAAGACAAGTTCCTCAAAGCATAATAGTGGACGGAAGGAGGAGCTGAGTAAAAGAGACTGATTGGTTTTGAAGTGGATTTGTCTTTGTCTCCCCCTTTTGTCTAAAAAGAAAACAACTGCAGCCAAAGTGATTGTAGACCTCAATTAGTATCTGGATTCTCCAGTGGAAATAATTAGTTAGGAGGCACCTTCATAAACAAAACATTTACTGCAGAGCAACAATTACCAAGCCACTTGTCGTAGACGTTAATGTCAAACGTCGTCTACAGTGATGCCACAACCACAAAATCTGGTCTACTGAAAAGTAGAAAACATTATATGATCAAACGAATCACTTTTCTTCACGACAGGACGAGTGTGCGTTTGGAGAATAGTTGTACAAGCGTATGATCATGATTGTCGTCTTCCAACAGTCAGCCATGTCGTGGTTTTCTGCTAGCACGATCGTAACCCTGAAAGGAAGGATCCCTGGGGAGAAGTACACTGTTAAAAATTTGGTTCCACCCTGCACCAAAATTTGGTGCCCATTTAGCTGCCACCAACATTTGGTGCTTAGTTTCACGAAATAATGGTGCTACCTCGGACACCATATTATGGTGATAGGTTGCACCAAAATTCGCGTTTTCGTTGCACCACTTTATGGTGCATGGTTGCACCAAGATTCCCGTTTTCGCTACCCCATTTTATGGTGCATGGTTGCACCAAAATTAGTGTTTTCGCTACTCCATTTTATGGTGCATGGTTGCACCAAGATTCCCGTTTTCGCTACCCCATTTTATGGTGCATGGTTGCACCAAAATTAGTGTTTTCGCTACTCCATTTTATGGTGAAACGTTGAACCAATATTTGCGTTTTTGTTATACCATTTTATGGTGATAGTTTAAACCCCCTTTTATATTTTTTGTACCGTATTTTGAAGTTAAGGATGAATCAATATTTATGATTTCTGTCCTCAACTTAAAGGTGCATTAAATGTTGAATAATGCGTTCCCCCCCCCCTCCTCCTGCTTGTTATAGCTGTGGATAGAATATATATTTTTAAATTAAATATTGTTTGTATTAAATAATTTTTTTTGTTTTAAATTATTACTTTTTCATATATTATATAGTTTTATAAATAATATTTTGTATATAAATTATTTTAATGTATTATAAATAAAAAATAGTTATCATTTCAACATTCAATGAGGATATAACTGCATGGGTTCTTCAGCTAGGGCAATGAAGTAGTATAATCATGCATTAATTAAAAATATATCCATTTGGAAACAACCAATATTAAAGTAATTTTTTTTTTCAACAAATAAAATATCCACATATTAAGTAGAAAATATAATTAAAAAAATTTCTATTTCTAATAAGCATTACTATTTATTTAAAAACTGAATACCTTTATTTATTGTTACCAACAATAACCCTTTTAAATAATTAAAATTATGATCAGATCAACAATTCTCATATTTTAGCAAACTATTTTTATAGCCCTGTATATTTCACACAGAATACTTGAACAGGTAAACATTGTTTACTTATTTAATCAGATCTCAAATGCAATAAAAATGAGTCACATGACACCCTCAATTTCATATATATATATTCAAATTTAAATAGCAGCTTCACATTATAAATGAAAATACAAAATCAAAATATTTTATTAATTGCTCATTACAAAAAAGCAAACTGAACAGATGTAATTACAAAACATTTTATGAATAACAATACGGTTGGTAAAATTAGCATCCCACTTTCTACACCGCAACTTGTGTTAAGGAAACCACAGCTTCAGAATACCATTATATTTTGCCCTGTTGGACATGCGTATCTAAATTATACTATCAAACAAATTCTGTTTAAATATATTTGTAAAAAAGTAATATATTATAAACATACATTTTTAATACAGAAGAGACAGTACTTTTCCCTTAAAGGGTGCTGTTGGCAAAAAATATCCAAGTACAGTACGGATTCTGCGTTAAGAACTGTTTACGTAAAACCAAGCCAAATCATGGCAACCATAGGCAGTTAACTTATTAAAAAATGGCAGCTGCTGCCATTTATTGGCAAAAATTAGCTTGGCGCAGAATCCGTACCACACTTGGATTTTGCCAATGGCCTCCTTTAACGGAAAAGTACTGAAGAGGCTTTTTAAAACATTTAGTTGATTAAAAGTCTGTAACTGAGCACTAAATCAACTTATTACTTTGCAGATTATATTTTTTATCATATTACAGCAACCTTTCATTATGCAATGGTATCATGTAGCTTAAAATAGAATATATTTTTAAAAAAATTATTTAAAGTCACCTTCAGAGGAAGTCATTTTACTGTTATTTGTACTAAATGCAAGTTTTTCATGTTGAAATAGGGGAATTCTTAATAAAGAATAATTAAAAAAAGCTGAGGGACAACCAATAATACCACAAACATACCGAAAAAGATAGCTCATGTTTATGTTTATTACGAGCAGGGTAGAAATGAAACTTTTGAAAGTCTACTTTATTTAGCACACAAAAACATTGTTTTTAATCCGGGTTCCCACACTTTTCATACAATAAGAAGCTATTAAACACCTTTAATATTTTTCATAAGAACTAACCTTAACTTGCATACATGAATTAAAAATCAAACCTGAACAAGATTTTGTATGATAATTAGCATAAACTATCTTATTTAAAAATAAACAACACATTTGAAACCATTAATACCACAAACATATCGAAAATTAGTCAAATCTAGTTAGCTGTAATAAATAAGCTGGAATTTTAAATTACTATTAGAGAAAAATAAGAATTATTAAAGGTTTTTATAAATGAAAACTAAAAGTAAGGATTTCTTAAAGAGCAAGACCTAGTAGAAACATTGTTTATACATAAATTAAATATAAAACATGTACTAGATTATTTAAGGTTTTTTTAGAATAAAACTTGTAATAAGTTCTAGTCTTCTTGAAAGGAGCATCAGGTTACTTATCCAGATCATATACGAACCACGTTCTGGTGCAGCATAGTCTTCAATTGTGTACTCATTTGACTTAGATCCATTCCTGCTGCTACAATGATAGGTTATCAAAATTTAATGGACTTTGAACGTGGCATTATAGTCAGCGCTTGAAAGATGGACATAGTATCTCCGAGGTGGTAAATAAACCGTGTATCTATTACCCGGTAAAACATCAAATCTCAGAGAAATCGATGCGGTTAGGAAAATACCTTGAAAGACAGGGACCATCAACAACCAAGGAGAATCCTTAAACAAGATGGAAGTGCACCACTTCTACAAATTGCCACAAATTTCAATGCTGGGGCATCAACAAGTGTCAATGTGCAAACAGTTCAAAGAACCATCAATGATGTGAGGCGGAATCAGGGGCTGATTTAGAGGTCAATCAAGGGGGGTGCGATTATGACCGTGAGTGGTTACAGTCGCGATAATAATTTTTCAACTTGGAAGAGAGGGGGGGAGGAGGGGTATCATCAATTAGTATGATACTACCAGGGTTCAATGATAAATAAAAATTAGAGCGTTTGACCATCCTCTTTTGCGTCCCATATAACAAATTACCCCGAAAATGTAATAAAAAATTACATTATAAATATTTAGTATTTTTTATTAGATAAAGAATATTTAAGAGCTCAAAAAAATATCTCATGCAGATCAGGTGAAGTGTAAAAAGTTCAACAACCCTGAAAATTCAACTTTTTTTAGGCAAGTTAATTAACCAATATATTCAACATCATAAATCATTTAATGCAGAAAAAAGGCGGCAGATGTTTTAACAACTTTAGACAATACTGCAGGTACGTTAAACTCTATTTTCATAAAGTTTTAATAATTTCCAAAGTTAAACAATGCTTTTCAACTCTGTTTGACATCACATTAGTAAATTAAATTATAAGTTACATAAACTTGAGACTATACACTATAATATTGATCCTTGCATTCAAATTTGATACGGCATTATTTACTGTTTCCATATTTTCCTTCATTTAAATGAAAATCGAGGGTTTGGCGATATTTTTACGTGGGAAGAGAGGAAAAAAAAAAAAAAAAAACTGGGAAAAAACGTCGAAACTCGGAAATTGGTGATGATATTCAATAGACATTACATTGTCCTTCCTGGTGCGAAAAACAGAAAAATATCAATAGTTGATGGGCGATGCTCAAGATTGAAAAGCGAGTGTTAAAGACACTCGTTTTTCAGCTTTTTCCGCTTTTATCAGATTTCTATGGGAATTTCGGTGGGGACGATTGCGTAACCTTAATCGTAGGTCCCATGGCTACCACTAACCCGCACACCAAATTTGACTATCGTACGTCAATTCGTTTATTACGTCAGTTCGTCTAAATGCTATACACTTGCTATACCCTATGTAAACATATGGGTAATTGAAAGTAAAAACGTGTTTGGCTATGATTCTCAATATTTTGAAAAGAAGTACAAAACAACATGGAACTCACTTTAAACTGTTAAGGATAAATGACATTTTTATAATTTAAGAAAATAATTTCGTTTGACATTGTCAAAGGGTTTTAAGGATTTTGCATATGCAAGGGTGCAGATACAATGCTTATTTCAGTAAAATCAGTTTATTTTTATAAGAATGAAATATTTTATAATAATCTATTCAAATATTACTTTGATAATTGCACACAATATCGAATACCAGTGTGCACGATAAGTCCCTTCTTCGGATCATTCGGACAAAAATGAAATATTTGAACATTTTTCGGAAAAAACAAAGATCTAAACAAATATTGTTAATGAAATATTACATTTTGTGAAATAAGTAAAATTAAAAAAAAAAAAAAATCTTACCAATGTTTAGTCACCTTAACCTTAACTCTACATATTGATGCACTACTAAGACTTATCTAACTAAATTAACATATATTCGAACTTTATAGTAAAAAAAGAGTGAGTGCGTTGACCTCAATGTGCGTGTGTGTACAGTTTTTTAATAAAAAAAATTATCTTTGAATAAGATAGTTTTTACTTTGGCTCTCTCAAATTTTATTTTTTATTTTTTATTTATTTTGTAAATTTTCTTTTCTTTTTATTGGTTGAATACGCATCAACAATATTAGTATCAAATTCTATAAAGATTTTCTGTATCAATCCAGTATAAATTTCTTTTAAAACTTTAATGTAATTCTGATTTGGTTAGGGGTTACTACTACCAAACGGTACTTATGCTTTCTGACATCCTCGAGAAAGTTTTTAAGGTGCAGGCGGGTCATAATTAAACTGGTGTTGTTTAGATCAGTCCGGAGTCTGTAGAAATTAATAAATCTTTTTGAAATTTTGTATTAGTGCTGCTGGGAAAATCTGGTAATGCTGTTTAAACATTATCATAAAATTTTTGAAATGAAAACTTTAAGAAATAACTGTTTGGATTTTTGCTAATTGCGCTTCAAGAACAACAATATATTTAAAACTTCATTGTATTGATTTCATTTTGATTTATTATTTCATTTATAAGGAATAACATGTAAAAGTAACAGCCATATAAGCCCTTTTCATCTTAAAGTTTTATATTTTCCTTTAGTTGCAAAAATTTTCTAAATAGATAGATTTTAATTATATCCAACCTGTACTTTAATATAAATTTTGAGATTGTTTTAACATAACTTTATATTTTCTTTTATAAATATAATTCAAAGAGAGCTTAAATTAGGAAAATGTACTCAAAGACCATCTTAAACCGTCAAAATACAAATCCTCATATTTAAAAAAAAAAAAAAAAAAAAAAAAAAAAAAACACGTTAGATTCTGATTAGTTTATTTATCAAGCAGGGAACATCTACCAGATGGTTTTTCAAGGAAAAAATGGACTTCATATACATCTTAAATAAGAGAAACCTCGGAAAACTATCAGGAAGTAGCTCAACAATCGATGCAAGATTACTAGTCAAAATTTTTAAAGTCTTTACTCAATTTGAAAACAGACTACAGACATATTGCTCGACCCGGTGACTTTTTGTATGGTAGGCGAGTATACCTCTTGTGAGTGAGATTGGAGCATAGCAATATTTAAAAACGTGCTAGGCTATGATCCTCAATATTTTGAAAAGAAGTTAAAAACTATATGGAACTCACTTTAAACTGTCAATGATAAATTACATTTTTATAATTTAAAAAAGTAATTTTGTTTGACTTTATCAAAGGGCTTTATTGATTTTGCATATGAAAGGGTGCAGATACAATGGGTTAATCCAGTAAAATCAGTTAATTTTTGTAAGAATTAAATATTTTATTACAATCTATACATATACTGATGGTATTGAATTGAGAGTTAAGTTGATAATTACTTAAAATATCAAATATGAGTGTGTAGGATAAATCGCTACTTCTGATCATTCGGTCAAAAATTAAATATTCAAAAATATTTAGAAAAAAAAAAGCAAATGTCTAAACTAAAACAAATTGTTAATGTTATATTACACTTTATAAAATAAATATTAACATTAAAAAAATCTTATCATGGTTATATATTACTGTTAATTATCTTGCACTGCCATACCAATTGAAGAAACAAACAATCTAGACATCGCATGCATCATCCAACTCAAGCAAGAATGACCATTCCATTCACTTCCACCTCCGAGTAGAGGCATGTTAGTAATTTTGCAACTCACATGTGACATGGGATATGGGGCAATGTCGCGTGCAAGGGAGGGTATTGTATGTTGTATGACCCCTCAAATTTTATTACTTTGTTTGTGTCCTTCAAATTTAAGGTCACACAAAGAATGGGTCATTTTGTTCCCTTCCCTTGGCTGTTTTAAGATCTTTAGGAAAGAATGAAGAGAAACTTCTTGGTCCTAATTTATCGATAGCGTCTTGATCGGAACTGTAAGTTCTTGCAATATTCTATAGAATTGCAATAATGCTATAGTGCCGATTTGATCAAAGCTTTTTCTTAATTATGAATTAGGCATTTTATTTTCCAATTACAATTTAAGGATTTTTTTTCAAAGCTATTTTAGTGCATGATTTTTTGTACATCGAATGAAGTTTAGGGGGTGCGATGGCACTCCGATATTACACCTTTATAATTAATTGGCCTCTGATCAAGGAGAAAATCGTGCGGAAATTGAGAAATTTTTCAATGGTCATTCAAAATTCATTTTTTAATTTGAGAATCACACAAAGGGTGAAGATTCGTTGAGCTGTACATTGCAGGTCAACACAATCCCGATCTACTCGTCCCTTCCCAATCCCATTTCTTCTACGGGTAACGAAATAAGGCGTTCGGTTAAGTGGCTTAAAAATCTGTATTAATGAGGCATGAAGAATGTCATAAAAAGCTTAATTTTGTTTGCTGATTTCCATCGATATTGATATTAAGTAAAAAAATAGATCTTACAAATATATGAAATTTCAATTTTTTTTTTAACTATTTTTAAATTTTTTTTTTTTTTACTTTGAACTCTGTGAAACTGCCATTTAAAAAATTTAGACGAGATACTTCATGGGGGGTGCGGTCGCACCCCCCGCACCTCCTTCAAATCCGCGCCTGGGCGGAATCCCACACATGACGTTGTTGACTACATGACACAAGGATTTACGATTCGCCTGGGCCCACCAATATCGCTATTGAACTGTTGATGACAAGAAACTGTTGCCTGGTCTGATGAGTCTCCTTTACAATTGTATTGGGCAGATGGACAAGCAGGGTTTGGAGACAACCTTATGAATCTAAGGATCCTACATGTCTACAGGGAACTGTTTAACTTAGTGGAGCCTCTGCGATGATATGTGGCATATGCTGTTGGAGCGATATGTGACACCTGATTAGTCTAGAGACGACTCTGACAGGTATGTAAGCATCTTCTCCCATCACCTGCACTTATTCATGTCCATGGCGCATTCGGCTGGACTTGGGCAATTCTAGCAGGACAATGGGACACTCCACATGCCACGAGTTGCTACAAACTGGCTCCAGGGACACTCTTTTGACTTTGGACATCTTCGTTGACCACCTTAACCCCCAGACAGGAATATTAGTATATCTGGGATGCCTTGCAATATGATCAGAAGAGATCTCCACCACCTCGCACTCCTATGGATTTGTGAGCCGAGCTGAGCATCATCATCGGGAAACTGAAATATACAAAAGAGCATAATTAAGTCGCGAGTTTATTATTATTTTTATTATGTATAAAATTGTGTTTACTTTACTGCAATTTCATTGAAATATCACTGGTCGCTCTACACAGAATAATTTTTTTTGTTATTTAATCGATAACTATCCGAGACGATTTATTATTTATGCAATTTATTTCTCAATTAAACTCTTATAGTCCGAAGGAGGGCTGCATGTTAAGGTACTCCATCGGACATCATTATAAATTTTTTTACAGAATGTGGAGAAAAGTTAGATTACGAGTCCACTGGTCTGCCGTGGCAAAAATGGCCGAAACTGGTCAAAAATCGATGTGGAATGAGTTGAACTAAATCCGATTGCCAAATAATGAGCATTCTTTTTTTATTTTATAACCCTTAGTTCTTTAATTTTCAATTAAAGGCTACAGACGGTTCAGATATCAGGCGACGGCTTACTTGTATCTTTTAAAAATGAATCAAGTACACAATATATATTATGTCCCTAATGACGTAACTGATGTTGCCAATTAAGCTCACTTTTGAAATATGCTAGTTTTCTGACCCAGAAATCAGAAATCATTTGCCTCCTTCTTCATTGAAAATCAAAGTGCGTTGGCTGACCAGAAGAAAAAGTGAGTTAATATACTAGCAAGTTACGACATATTTGGCAGTCGGATTTAGTTCAAGTCATTAAATGTAAATTTTCGACCAGTTTTGGCCATTTTTGCCACAGCAGACGAGGGGATTTACATTCTTCGCATTCTATAAAAAATACAGAATGATGTTCGATGATGTACCTCAACATGCAGTCGTCTCTTAGTCTATTAGTGATACAGGTAGAATTGAAATAAAGGATATATAAAAAGACAATAAACTACGCGTGAAAAAAATACATTTAAAATAGCATTAATTGAAAACGTATAATTTGAACGAAAGGGGCCTTAAACATTCTTTTTCAGAAAACATGTTTAGATGAAAATGCATTGAATTGTTCGAGAAATTGATTAAATTGAACTTTTGAATATTTTGTATGATTAAACTTTCAACTGCAGTGGCATAAACTGTTACATAATTCATATGAGCGGCCTCTCAAACCATTCTTCCATAAGCGTGATTAAAAGTTGACGGAAAATTAATAAAATATTATTTAAGTACTATTATTTATTTGAAAAGAGGAGGGACCATTGTTCACTTTCAAGGGTGGAAACATTTCATGAAAAATGACTCGGGTCTGAAACTGCATACAACAGTTAAAGCTTATAAACTTTAGGATAATGCTAATAATTATTGAATAAAATAATTTTTTATTCATACATATGTCATTTTTGTAGAAAGGGTGCAATATAAGTCAAAATTTATCATTTTGAGTAAAAAATCCGAGACTGCATGTACTTGAAGCTAGTTGAATGGCACAAGATTGTTTTCATATTAAATTCAAGCTGAAACAGACTTAAGCGTCCTTCCAGCCCATATAATCTATGATTATGTATACACTTTAACTTAAAAAAAAAAGAATTTTGGGTTGTGTCACTTTTGTAGCAAGAGTGCGATAAAACATCGCGAAATCAGAAATTTTAAGGTAATTTCACTGGTAATGCATTGCTGCGAATTTGTCAACATCACTTAAGCCTAACTGAACACAGGGCAAATCAGTTTCTGCATCGATAAATAATTTACAGTAAGCAAAAAACATTTACCATATATGTAAAATAAAGCATTTTACTTACCTTGATATTCGATTAATGATTTAAATACTCTGTGCTAGACATTGGCTTTCGGTCTTGATGCGGTTGTTGTCGATTTCAATCGAAGTTACGGTTGCGGTGATCCGAGGTTGCACCATATTTTCGTGCAACCTCCTCATCAGTATTTTTCGTTGATGGAAGTTACACCAAAAAGTGGTGCAACTGCCTGCCAGCCATGAAATTGCACCAAAATTTGGTTCAACGTTGAACTGAATTTTTTAACAGTGTAAAGAGAAATTTTAGCTGATCAGGTCCATCCTATGATGCAAATTTTGTTCTCTGCAAGAGATGGAATTTTCCAGAATGATAATGCTCCTATTCATACGGCGAGACTTGTTCAATCATGGTCCACGAACACGAGGATGAAGTGAAACAACTACCTTGACCTGCACAGTCCCCTGACCTCACATTACAATCGAACCATCATGGTCTATTTTGGAACGTTCAATCCGGAATTGATATCTTCCACCGGCATCTCTCCCACAACTTTTACTTCACATCAATATCTCCATGAAGAATGGTACAATATTTCTCTAAACACTATTCAGTACTTGAATTATTCGATTCCCAGGCGAATCCAAACTGTATCACATGGCAAAGGCTGTCTTACGCCATATTAGTAAAAGATTCCTTCTAGGTCCATTATTTTGATAGCCACCTGTAGTCGAGCTGGATGTTTCTTATTTTTCTCAACTGTGTACCTCAAAAAGACCGTGTCAAAGAAGTACACTTAGTGCCAAAAGATGGTTATAGCTAATTAAGTTTTGGAATTTAATACCAAAAGATCCAACCCTAAATGAGCCGAAAATTCAGGAATTGGTTATGCACGCCTGATGGTTGTGGGGTTAGCGCTCTGGTCTTGCATGGCAAAGATGCTAGATTCAAATCCAGGGTTAGGAATGTATGTTCGTTGTGGTTCGGAATCCACGTTAAGCTGTAGGTCCTGGCCTGATTAGCCGGCATTGTGCAAAAAAAAAATAGGTCATTGCGCGTATCAGCAAACCAGGAAGTGGTTATGCCGGATAGTGATTGTTCCAAACAATGTCAGTATAAAGACCTCATACTCTGCCGCAGTGAGGGCTGCTACTTTTGACGTCATTGAAAAGAGGTCTACAATCCACGAAATTTTTTATTGAATTGGACCTTGAAAAATACAAATTCAAATTTTGAAACAAAAATTAATAAAGCGTTCTAATAATTTACTCAATTATTCCTGAAAAATGCAATCAGCTAGAAATTCAAGTAAACGGGACGACGCTTTACATCAAGATAATCACTATATACATCTGGGGGGGGGGGGGGGTGTATTATTAATGAATTGTATATTTTTCATAAATCACTCAGTATTTTGAGTAGCCTACACTGAAAATTGCTTTAAACGTTACCTACATAATGTCTTTATAATTTTTGAAATTATAGTGATAATTAAAATGATTTGTTTGAGTAACAAGTATTGCGGCAGTCATTTTGAGCTCAAATCATTATTTTTACGTCGGACTACAATCCTTAATGTCACTTTATACACATATCAATAGGTTGTTTTTTCTTTGCAGTTGGACAAGTTTTTGACATGGGAGGGGGAGGGGGGGGGTGAAGAATTTTACAACATTATCCAAGATAAGATACCAATGTTCTGGATATCTATTATGAACCAATTGCTAAGCAATTGATTTTATTTTTAACTTTCAAAAATCTTAAAAGCAAAATTAAATACATTTTCTATTCATCATAAAAAAAAATCTAATATTTCCACAGTAGCTAAGAAAATCCAAACTTAAAAAGTTCGCCCTGAAGAATTCAGATAAGAAAAATGCGAAATGAATTCGAATTTTGAACAAAAGCAGATGTTTTTCATTGTACCCTTTATTCTTTACTGATCAAAATTCGCATCTATTCACTGATCTAAATAAAAGTATTTTTCGATTTATTATAAAGTATTTTCGAGCTATTAAACCTTAACAGCTTCTTTAACTTTCTTTATTATTGTTAACTAACTGGTGGCAAATTAGTGGTGCATGGCTAAACACCGTGATTTTGCAGTTGAAAAAATAACGATTGGAATTTCTTAATTTTCAATTAAGGTAAGTCGAGTTTTGTTTTAAACTAGCCTTTGCTTAAATAATCATAACTCTGTAAGTAGCCAATATGAAAAGAAAAATTTGCGTTACAAAATTTCATACTAATCCAATGAAAAGATATGCATTTACAATATTGCCCTTAACTGTGATGTGGATGATGATTTAACAACTTTAAAATAATTTAATTCGAATCACTTTATGGGATAATGTAGAAATTATTTTTGTATTCTTAAGTATAGTGCGAAGTTCTAAAAATAAAAAATCATGTAGTTTTCTTTCAATTTAAGGTCAAATACAGAATTAATTACGGCACAAACCTATAATTTTAAGTAATTCGACAGAATAACTACAACTAGAAGGAAAGAAAAATTAGCTAAATCAACTTCGTCTTCGGAATGGTTATTAGCACTGAAATATCGAAGGTTCCCTCGTAAGTGTGAGGTATGGAGATACAGGATGATGAGATATGGAGACACAGAGTGATAATTATCATTAAGATCAATTTCTTAGTGCATTCGAGTATATTCTGGTCAAATTTCCAGTCATTCTGACAAGTGGTTCTTTTTTTTTTTTACAGCTGTTCTAAATTTGAACTATAATTATAATCACCCAGTATCACAAATACTCAAAACATAATATTTAAAACATTAAACTGACGATGCAACATTTACTTTTTGAAAATTAGCAATAGACTAACAACCAGCCCTAGAAGAAGCTATGCGCCTAAAAGATCTGACACTATCATTGGAATGTTAATTTTGATAATGTAAAACGTTCGAAAATGCTATTTGTTTAGGCAATCTCCCTCGCGCTTTAAACGGGGATAAGTTATAGACTAGTACTACTTCGAAACTAACATTTGTTAACTATAAGCACGTGATTCTTTCATTGTTATCAAAATGATAACAACCACCACAAGAAAGTAACAACGTCTGTCCACAGTCCTCTTCTGGTATTGAACTGGCTTGTAACGAATTGAGACTTGTTCAAATGAGGAGTTTTAAAATAATGAGCAGAAATGCAGTGTTTAATTCCCGCCTGGAATTTTTATGCGATTGCCACGTTCACAGCCAGGGTGTTGTTTTAGGAGATGCAGATAATGATCATGTGAGTTAATTTTTGAGACTTAGTTTTGTATAT
Source organism: Linyphia triangularis (assembly GCA_963978545.1). Classification (NCBI taxonomy): domain Eukaryota; kingdom Metazoa; phylum Arthropoda; class Arachnida; order Araneae; family Linyphiidae; genus Linyphia; species Linyphia triangularis. The sequence goes on along the minus strand of OZ021726.1, from coordinate 45,837,666 downwards.
ATACAGTGTTTTCCAAAAGTCTTCGTACAGTTTAAAAATTTGCAGAAAAAGTACTGTAGTTTGGAATTTGAATATTGAGTTGTTTTTTTTTGTAGAATCTCTATTTAATTCTGAATGAAATCTAATAATTTTATAAGAAGAATTAAATCGTTTTATTTTTTTTTTACAAAAATATAAATTCATAGAACCAGAGAAAAAATACCACAAAAGAGTTTGTACACCATAACATTTTCTAATAAACTCATTATAAAATTATTTTCTGATACTTTTTTTTTCTTCAGTTTTTGCATTCTAGTGATATTTAAAAGCTTGATTACCTGCAATATTTGCTTTCTCTATTATAATCTATTTATTCTTCAAAATAGTTCGTAGTCGTAAAGTATCAACAAACAGCAGTCTAAAACTAATCATATTTCATCGCAATAGTAGTAAATCCATTTGGTGTATTGCTAATATATTAAACTTATTCCATTCAACTGCTTAGTATGTAAAAAAACCGTTTTATACAAGAAAATACAATCCAAAATCAGCCAAGAAAAAGATTGCCCAACATTGGTATCTGGAACGTGAAAAAAGATTTATTATAAAAAAAAATCGAGAAAAATCTACTTTAAGGTTCTATAAAATATTCTTCTGAATGTAGGGGTAGGGGAAAGTTTTTACTTCAATTTTACCTGAAACTGTTGAAAAATAGTGAGATCAGCCGGACAACCTGGGTGTTCTACCTTTCCTTTGCGAAGTTAAGAGATATATTAACCAAATACGTATTGGAATCGCGTCTTATTCAAAGCCAGCATGAGGACTTGGTAATTTGATATTTAATGAAGTGTAAAAAGGTTTTTGGGAGATATTTTATATGTTACTTTTAGGTAAATGATTTAATGATTTTTTTAATAAAATGTTTATTGTGCATGAAAAAAAAAATGAAAAAAAAAAAAAAAAAAAAAAAATATATATATATATATATATATATATATATATATATATATATATATATATATATATATATATATATATATATATATATATATATATATATATATATATATATATATATATATATATATATATATAACCCATATAGCACACATCCTCCTAGGGAGGGGTATATATATATATATATATATATATATATATGCCGTAACCGAATTTTGCAGTGAGTGGTTCAATTTCTCTGAATACTTTAATTCTGATCGTGCACGCCGTAACCGAATTTTGCAGTGAGTGGTCCAATTTTTCTGAATACTTTAATTCTGATCGCGCACATATAGATATATGCCGTAACCGAATTTTGCAGTGAGTGGTCCAATTTTACTGAATACTTTAATTCTAATCATGCACTTTTATTCGATTTTTTTATTGATTCGATGTAATACATGATTATTCAAAATGAAAAAACATATTTTAAATAATTTTTCCACTGAATGACAGTAAATTGCACCACATATTACACATAAATGGAAGTTCTACATAACTAAGTTCAAAGTTTCGTACGTTCTAAAGTTTTAAAATTCAAAGTTCCTCACGTTTCAATGTTTAAAATTATTTCTTGCCTTCAACATGAACACGATTTGTTATGCAACAAATATCGAATCGGTACTCCATTTCTTGCTGCATATACATAGGGCCTTATTTCCCATTAGGTCTCTGCATTTTGGGGGCCCCCAAATGACGGAAAAAATCTGAATTATTATGTAATTATCAATGTTCAATGTACACTTGATCAATGCAATAAATTGTGATAATATATTTTAATAACTCATTAATTATTAAAAATGTTAATATCTTGATAATAATTTAATAAATTCGATTCTCAAACTTGATATTAATAATTAAAAAAACATCAATAATCGTTAATAGGGAACATATCTTCTCTGTTGTGCCTATAGTAATAAGTTATCTAAATCGGGCCCTGTACACACACATCTGCTCCTTTATTTTGAAGAACCTAAAATGAAATGAAATTCCAACACAAATGTTTTTTTTTAATTTTTTTTTTTTTTATTTTTTTTTTAGAACCGACGTTCACAAATCAGTTTGTCTTGTTTATGTTAAACAATAGTGTGTTTGGTAAGCCTGCAGGAGACGTGATCTTAGTTTGAAGGCAAAGAATACATTGGGCCTGCTCCTAATAGACCCGATACGTCCAAAACAGGGTTAAAACCAAATAAACTGCTTCGAAGTTTTTGTTTGATAGTTAAATGTCTTTTAGATGATTTTTCAAGTGTGCCCTTATGTATTCCATCGTCCCTTTTAGCACTGCGAGACCTGCGAGTCTTTTAATGAGTCTTCTGGAACTTTTTTAATTAGCCTTACAGTGGACGTTTGGAGGAGTCACTCATGATGGTTCCTGTCTCATAAAAATCCAGTTAACTAACTTAACTTTCTGTTGACGCATCGGGTCTATTAGACCAAGCCTCAACTTGTTCTTTATTATCAAATTAAGAACACGTTTATTAAAATATATTCTATTGTCTATGGTCTATTGGAGGGTTAACAAAGGAAAGAACATTAGAAGAAAGAAGACAACATTAAAACAATTTAATTAATGCGCAGCATTTTGTCAAAACTGTTTATGAATCAAAATATGAATAACATTAAAAAATGATGATTCATATAATGTATAAGCAATGTATAGCTGATTTCTTAACCAAAATGTTATAGTATAGAATGATATTTTTTATGCCACACTCATAACGCAGAGATGAAACTAAAAGTATTTTGTGGGGACTCTGGTTTTATTCTCAGCATCAACAGTGGTAGAAGTGGGGGACGGCCAAAAGTTGGTGACAAATGCACCCCCTCAACGATAAATTTTATAATTTCGTTTCTAATAACAATAAATTTATAACAATTACATAAATAACAATTAACTAGTAGAAAGGAAACAATTTTCAACTCGAACAAGGGTCCAAAATGTATTGTTATTTTAACGAATATTCTGCGACTTAGTTTTTTTACTCGGAAGTAAGAGATGAAGTAATAATTCCACATTATACACATAACTGTTTATTTAGACTTAAATATTGCCTCTCAAGCATACTTTCATAAAATTAAATTAATAAGGAATTCTAATTTTTTTTTTTTTTTTAATACTTTGTCTTTATATTTTTTCTAGTTCCTCCAAAGTTAAAATTTGACCAAGTGAAAATACCTATATCTTTATACAAAGTAGTATAATACATTTTGATAACACTATGACATAAACAGTTTTTTTTTTCAGTGACTTTAAAGTTTTTCTCAGTGTCATTACATTTCGCATTTCCCTACGTGCTTGGTATATTTTTTAAGAAGAAAATCTATGCTTAATTAATTTTAGTACTATCTAATATCCCATGCCCAGTATTGCTTAATGTTCAAAGAAATTTATAAACAAAATTAGTGATAAAAACTGAAAAATATAGTCTGGAATAAAAAAAAATATATATATACAATTTTAAATTACATGACTCGGAAGACAGTGATAAGATGAATTTCTTTCAACAATTTCGGCATTGATAGTATATACAAGTATTGTATCATGCATTCAAAAATTGAAAGTAAAAAAATTGCAAAATGATATTTTACCTTCTTAAAGGAAATGTTTGCATTTTTCAGCTTTCTCGTTTGGCTTCATGGATAATTTGTCCTGCACATTTATGAGTTTTACTGGTTTTGTGTTTAAAAATCTGCTTTCTTAAGGAGTCAAAATTCGCTAGTCAAATTCCTTGTCTCCATGTGGTAAAATGTTACACCCTACCCATTCGTTAGAAAGTTTCAAACCTTGTTTTTTTCTGGTTCCAAGCTTTTTAGCAGCCTTTTGTATGAGTTGCATCCAAGTTTTTGTTTTTCACAAGTAAGCCATGGATACTCGTTGTATTTCTGGAGGTGCGTATCATTTTGTGTCCAATACTTTGGATAATCATTACTGCAGTGCGTTTTTGCTTACTGTTGCTACCATGTGCTAGATTCTCTCTCCACGTGGTCTCTTCAACTTGATGCACTTGAACATTTTCCACTGCTCCTTCCTCAATGTTCTGTAGTGTATCGGAGTCATTTTTCTTACAGTTTTGAAGCCAAATATATCAATCTCATCTTGTTTTGTACTAGATGGATTACAATTACAAATGCCGTTTAGAATCAGAAGTGAGAGTTAATGGTTAAGTTGGAGGAATACACGGTTTTTTATTAATAAACAACAAAACGCAAAACATTTTAAAGTAAATGGTCGAGGACAAATCAGGAAATGATAGTGCAATAAATATGTCTTTTTCTATCTACTCCTGAATAATCCCATACAACGAGCACCGAAACTTGCCACGCATTTCCAAGAAAAATTGACTGAATCTGCTTTAAACAAAACAAAAATGAAAGTATAAAAAATAACAAACAGCCAGAAAAAGCAGAAGTAATGAAAATGGTTAATTCTATTTCCCCCCCCCCCCTCTTTTAGTTTTTAGACGGATTGAATGTTTTTTAAAATTGGGGGAATAGGTTTCGGTAGTTTTAAAAGTGAGGGGATGGATTTCAGTTTTTTTAGAAGTGGGGGGAAAGATTTCAGTGTTTTTAAAATTGGGGAGACGCATGGGTATTTTCTGGACAAGTGGGGGGACGCGTCACCCCGCGTCTACCCACACTTCTAGCACTGCATCTAGGACCAACGGTGTCGAAGATAAAGGTTGGCCAGGTTATACGGGGAGGGACACGCTGTAGATACACGTTAATTTTTATGATAAAAGAAATGCATTTTGCAACCACTTGACGTATCTGCCTATAATGATATAACATCACTTGTTTAATCTTATATCCAATGCATGCTTTAACTGTAGCTTCAACTGTTTTAGTTGTGAAATGCAAATGAAAACAAAACAAAAGTTCCCGCAGAAATGAAAACATAGATTGTTGTAGATATACCTCTAATCCACTTTAGTACTCATTATCAGACCTATTTAAGTTATGTTTTAAAATCTAGAATTAAAATGAGAGCTGTATCGTTTGTATCTAGGTTGGAGTTCGAATTTAAAGGCAATGTCTCTAAAAACGCTATCTTTTTAGGTGACGCTGATAATGATATCGTAAGTCCTTTCGTCATTTTTAAATTGAGGGAGCAAAAAACTTTTGGGTAAATTCCTACTTCACGTTTATGGGTTGGCGCGCTTTTAAAAAGTTGGCGACAAGGCCAAAATGTCGCCAAATCGGAAAGTGAAAAATTGATAATCGAACCTGCAGGGGTGTTGCCAAATTTAGAACTGTATCGCCTACTAAATAGCGCCAAATCGGCTTGGCGATATTTTAACATCAACTAGGAATAGACCATAATATGGACAAGGATGTGCTTGCTTCAGTCCCTAATTTCTTCTGATCATACTCGTTATACCCATGTGCACCTTTTGCTGGCAGCCTCCGCATGTACCACATGCAACGTTATTTTTTTTTGTTAAGCACATTTAACTGATTGTCTTGTTTTTAACCCTATCAGGTTGTGCTTGTTTTGCACCAACCATTCAACCATCGTCATTACTTTTAAGTCCATCCCCCAATACATTTTTTACATTTTTATACTCAAATGAATTTTATCACTTGATTTAAAGTTTTTTTTATCACTGTCTGGTAATTTTTAATTGCTCTTTCTTTCATGTTTTAATTAGAGTTTTCTGTAGAATGGCTTTAGTGTTGCTTTGCACTGTGAAACTTAAACAACCAACCTACCTAATTTCTTCTTTAAGTTGCTTTTCTGCCTCTAAAATACTAATTTTTTGACAAGTTGCTTTTCTGCCTCTAAAATACTAATTTTTTGACAAGTTGCTTTGAAGATGCCTCATTAAAAAACTGATTTACATGTATGAATAGTGATGAGAAACTGAAATTAAACATAAAATATACGTGTATTTATTTTGATATGTGTTGTTTTAATTGTCTAATTAACCCAAAAGAATGCATAGTTAAAAATTACTTAAGGAGGGTGGAAAAGGACCTTCTGTTATTTCTACAAAATTTTATCCATTTTTTTAAAGAACATTTACTCAAGCCGACTAAACAGTATAGTGGTTAGCGTGTTAGTTTCTAGACCGCGAGGTTGCGGGTTCGAGTCCCGTGTTAGGCATGGGTGTTTGTAAACGTATGTTGGCTTGTCTAATGACGAATGTTTCGGCGCATTATAGCCCTCGTGTTGCTGACGGAAACCAGATAATCTGAATACAACCAACATTTACTCAAGAAAAGAATGCTAACTTTTTTGTAACAACAAATTTGTAAAAAAAAAAACCTAACCACTTTCAACTTATGTGTATATATTCCATGTTATAAAAGGATGTTAGTGGTGCTTATGTTTCTTCTGCCATTGTACAATTTTTTTTTATTTGCTATTCGTTATCTTTTCTATTGGGGCCTGTGGCCATCTTTTTCTGTTTTCAATTTTTTTTTTTTTTTTTTATGGTTCTTTGAAGAAATGGTTGCTAGTGGCTATATAACCTGGAAATTGGGACATGTCAGAGAGCTTTCCGATTCTGGAAAAAATCGGGGAAATATCAGCAGGGTTCATACGCCTCAGGGAGAACAGGGAAACTCAGGGAAATTAAATAAGCCTTAAAATTTCAGGGAAAAAAGAAAAATCTCCACTGAAACCTGGAAAAAGTCATTGTTAATCTGGAAAAAAAATCTTCTCTTCGATGCTCTTTGTTTAACCTTAACTTGAGGAATTGAAGTTACAGAATTATTTGATAACAGACTTACAGAAAGTTATTCTTAACTTGAAAAAAGTCTTTTTTTCTTTATCTGAAGAATTTGTGTGATCAAGGTTAGACTATATTTATGTGGCTAAAAATAATTTACTCTGTGATGGAGAACACGACTCTTGAAAACTCAGGGAAATCTCAGGGAATTTTTTTTCTTAAATTGAGTATGAACCCTGATCAGGGAATTTTTCTATTGTTTTGAAGGTACTTTTCCTTTTCATCTGTCTTTTGGCACCATTTTCCCTAAAAATTGTGGTAGTCGTTGGAAGTTTCATGTTACTGTATAATTTAAACTTTTTAATATTGGCAAAATTATTTAAAAAAAATTGGCTTGTTATGCTTAACTTAAATGTTCTATTTGATTTACACGTCTGGAAAAAGTTTAAAAAAAAGTTTGCCATAAAATCGGGGAATATTTTAGAAATCTATTAGGTTTCTGAATTTGTGGCCACCCATAGTTGTGAGCTTTTTGTATGAATGTGATCTTGTAGAAGTATCAGAGCCAGATATTTAAAAAAATATTTGTCTTGTTAATAGACATTCGGTGATTTTGTTAATGATGATAGCACTATATTGCATTTATGTCTGCTGAATTCAGAACTGAAATGAACACTTATGCAGGTCATTTCTTGTTATATTTTGCCTCTGAATAAGAAGCATCCACTGTTACTTTTTTCTACTAGGTCATAAAATAAGAGGATTTCTTGGTGAGCTCCTACATAAATGTTTAGATTTTATGCATGTTTAAAAAGTTTTGGTATAAAAAACAGCAAAAATGTTGGTTCCATATTTTGCCTGCTTGTTTGGTGTTTTGATAAAAAAAGCTTCTGCCACTTTTTGGTTCAAACTTTTTATCAATTTTTATGTAATAGAAATAGTGTAAGTGTTGCGATTTAATGTTAAGGTAATATAATCTGACTCCATAACTTTTATAGCATGTTTAATGATAAAATGAACACCCTACAATTTCAATCTATTGAAGAATGAATTTTCAATGTTTTTTCTTGAAAAGTAGTATTTTATGGTCTCTTTGCTAATGATCTTAGTACTAACACTTTGACAATATTTTTACAGATTTGAACATGTGATCGTCTATAGTTTTAATCCTGTATGATACAAAATTATCGCTTTAAATAATATTTAAAAATTTCAAAAAATAAGCAATTTTCATCACCTTCAGCGAATTTCAACTGAGATACACAAACGGAAGACGTGATCGAAATTTTATTCCCCCCCCCTTCATTTGGAGTCAAATTGCAACTTATCAGCGCTATCAGAATTTCAAACGAGATAATTTCTCCCCCCCCCCCCATTATATTGCTAGAAGTTGTTGTTTTTGCATTTTTGCAAATTTAACTTAATATTTGATTATTATAATTTGTTTTATATTCATTTCACTTCAGAGAAATAATTTTTATTTTAAATATTCTGAATTATGTGAATTGAATCTCACCTAAAATTGTTTTATTAAAATATTTCTTGCACTCTAATGAATGTATTCTATGCATTTGATTTCATTACTTCTAAAGAAATTAAATTTTTTTTTAAAGCTACAATTGAAATATTTTGGCCCTGAATGCTGACTCTGTGCCAAAATTTAATATTAGTTTCTAGGTCTTTTTTAATTTAAATATTATAATTTACTATGCTCAGTATTAGGTTGAAGGTTATGTAATGTTAATCATTTTTTCCCCTTTAGGATAATGAATTGGTTATTGGTAATCTTAAGGGTGATTTAGTAATTTTCAAAGGAGATCTCGGTCATCCATTTGCTGAAGCCCATGAATTAGGAATGGTAATATAATGGATTTTCAAAAATAACACAATTGCATTAAGATCATAATGTAGTAATAGTATTAACTACCATTAAGATCAATGAAGTACTAAATGTATGTAATGTGTTTTTACGTATAGTTGTACAAAGCAACATCTCATAATAAGTACAACATAAATTTTAAATTTGATAAATGTTAAAATTTGATTTATGAATAACAAATGTCTAACTGTTGTTTTGAAGCAGGGATTTCAATTTCTTTGTAATTAGGGCTATGAATTATTCTCGTATTTATGTTGCTTATGTGCAAGTTTTTTTTTATCTCTAGTATCATATGTATATGGCAGTTTGTTTATTCTTATGCTACTTTTAAATTGTCCACATGTGACCAAACTTGCCAGCTGCTGTGCTTCAATTATGGCTGCATTAAAATTGTTATACCCTCACAATTGTTCTGTTTCTGAAGGCTGATAAATCAGCAACTTTTTTCCCATTCTGTTATAGCGTCAACTGAAATATGAGTTTGACAACATTCTCGTTTGCAGGCAGGGCCATAGCTTGATGCAAATATTATACAGTGGCTGGCAGGAATAATTTTTTTTTACTATAAAGTTTGTATTGAGGTTGCTAAACTGAGACATGCATGGTGTTTCTGTCACTGTTTGCTGAAGTCCTATTAAATTTTGTAAACTATACAGATTTTTCTTTTAATAAAAAGTTAGTTTAGATTATATATCCTTTTAAAAATATATATTAATTTGACCTATTGTAAAACCAATAAAATTATAAGACCAATAAAACAATTTAATAAATTTGTAAGGAAATCTTGATCTGGGTATTTGGTTAGATTTAAGCATTGTTGAGTGTTTTGCTATTCAGGGTCATTTTTTCAGTCAGTGATATTTTTAAGGATCTTTTTTCTCTTTTTTTATAATTTTGCTTACTGCTCCCATGCATGCTACATGATAATGATTTTATTTAAAAAGAAATTAAATTCAAATTATTTTTGTGAAAATTTAAATTTACGTAGGAAACATATCGAGTGTGTTAAAGATGGGAACACACAATTGAACATGCATATAAAATATGCTATGATAGAGGTGCAAAATATTGTAAAATTCTTATTATAACCCCCCCCCCCCTTCCTCTTTTAAAGATATTTTGAAAGTAAAAGATGCACAGTATCAAATTTGTACAATTATTTTTAAAATCCTCGATATTTTAATGGGCTACCATAAATGTAGCATTTATTTAATGAAATCCATTCTAAAACGTAATTAGATTTCTAAAATAATATATTTTATTCTGTTCAAAATCGTTTTAAAGATATAAAAATAATTTATACATTCCATTTGCACTATATACATATAATCTGAAAGTGTATCCATATTTCAAGATGTTCTTTTCATTTCATAATACCTTCAAAATGATTTCAAGATATTTTAATTTAATGCGGCTCCACCTACTGCTCAATAATGCACCGTAAACTCCCCAACTACTTAAAATACATACTACCTGAAAACCGTCCGTCAGTGAAAGCTTTGTGAAGTGATTCTGAAAATTAATTATGAATCAACAGCAAGCACATGTTCTTAGCAAACAATAACATTCAAATCAACTTCGAATCTAATTCTCAAAACCAAATTGGCATATTTTCAGCCAAAGTAATTTCTGAAATATTTAAATAATAAGAAATACAAATAATATATGAAATTTTTTATAACTTTTGCTTAAAATACTATGTCCAAAAATTAATGTGAAAATAGTAAAAATACATAGTAAGTCACTGGTACTCAACTTAAAGCACACCTTTAAAATATCTTGGCACTTAATGACTCGTCACAAATCCTTATGAGTTGCCGGAAACAAATTCATGCACATACCTCATACTATTGTATTATTCTAAATACTAAATCCATGGCAACACTTTTGAACTTGAGAAGAGAAAAAGACAAAATAAAAATAAGTAAATAAAATAATGTTTTAACTAACTTAAATTACTTACATCCTCATTGTTATTTTAATAATTTAAGTTCTGATTTTTGTAATCAAATCCTGAAATCTTGTCTATGTCATGATATGATTTATTAAAAGAAATCAATCCTTTTTAATACTTTTCCACTGTGTATGAAAAAATCCATCAATCATGCAAAGCTTAAAATTGAATATTTTGAAAATTAGATATTTATAACTCCATAACTACATCAAAATAAAAAAAATGGTATTTTTAGTGTGTTTTGTAAGGTATATATACCCTGTGCATGCAAAATATTAGATTTCTTTTATTAGCAAAAAAAACATGCTTTGCATGCAAAAAAATAATTCTTTCAAGTTGATATATAATAAACTCTAAATCTAAAGATAGCATTTCCAAATTTTTTGTATTAGCAGATCAAAAATCATTCTACAAATGTGAAAAATATCACACTTTTAAATCTAATATTTTCTACATTGTGAGATAAAGAAATGTATGTGGCAGGAAAAAATCTGGAACAACAATAACTTTTTTAATCCTTATTTTTTTTTTTTAATATAGAGCGATATTCTGATTTATAATAGGGAATTACGTTTATGATTTAAAACGCTACAGAAGGGCCTTATTGTCCCAAAGCACACAGCATTTAGATTGATGTGGGAATTACAAAATTCAATGAAAAAACTTCTTCCAGGTAGATTGTCTCATCTTGAATCCTGGACATTTCAAATAGTCATGTAAATAATGGCAGCACTAAGTTTTGGGGAAATTTCTGGTAAGGAAATTGTGTGATGAGAAAATTTTGTAGCCTGCAATGGTGTGCGAGCTTGGCCCAGAAGTACAAACGGCTGCATATTTATTTTTTGAGAAAAATATTTTTGTTTTATTTTGTTTCACGAAGTATATCCTAAATTATTTTTGGTAAATTTGTCTTATCAGGAAATCTGGATTTTTTTAATGTATGCAGTGAAAGGGTTTTAAAATAGTGTGTACAATGTGATGGCTTGTTCACAATCTAATGGATTTGTAGTGTGTGTTTATTAACTTTCATAGCAAAGTTTAAGTGACTAATGTTTTTGCATATTATTTACAATATTTTAATTAATGCATGGTTTCTTTATTTTTGCAGATAATGGTAGTTGTTATAGGAGACATCATAAATGATGGCCAGGTATCTCATCTGTTGCTTTCAATTATTTCACTTATTTTTGATTTGCATGTACTTTTTATTAATATTTTAATTTGTAAATTGTTTCGTGTTTAAAGTTTGTTGTATTTTACTCATACTAGCTAGCAAGTCAACAAAGAGTACTCCCCTCCCCCTTTTTGTTTTTATTTTAAAATGCACATTAAATAATTTGTCTTTCTGTTTAAAGTCACTAACTTTTATTTCATATTGCAGAATAGCATCTTATGTGTAAATGCTGAAGGCATGTGTTGCATTTTTCAACTAAATAAGATGAATATGAAGGTATATTCTCAAAGCTTTACTTCTTGCCTTATATTTCTTAAAATGTATAACAAGAATCATTCAGTCTAGTTATTCAAAATGTATATTTTTTGGTGATTTTATTTTGGATTATTTAGCTTATTAAAAATTTAATGAGATTGTTACAAAAGAATTTGTATTTTTTCTAAATTCAGATGAAGTCTTAGTATTTCTTGCATACCATTTCAATATTGTAACATCATTCAAATAATTAGTTTGTCCAATTATAAAGGTAAATTCACTAAAGTTTGGAGAGTAATGGAAACATTGGATGTAACAATACACACACCCAATTGATCTCCAATAGAAATTGTTAATTATCGGGGCAATTCAATCACAGTTATTAGAACACAAAATGATTTTCTTCATCTAGGAAACCAGCATCTGTCATCAATCACTCCCCTTTCTTATCTTCAGCTTAAAAACATTGAATTTTTTTAGAAATTTTCATCATTCATTGCAAAAATCACGAATTCATGATTCTATAAGAAAAGAGTCATTTAAATATATCTTCTTCTGAAAAATAATCGTGGACCTTGATTTGTAAAGGTTATATTTCAATCCGCAATTAGAGAGTTTTGCGAATATTTGGTAAAAATGAGCTAATAAGCAAAAGACATTACATTTAGGCTGTAAATGTTAGGAATTTAAAAAATTTGAGAATAGTGATTTTAAAGATAAATAGATTCAATTTAGACAGGTTCTTCTATTTAGAACTTTGAGCTTGGCACATATGTAGAACTTTAATTTTATATGTGATATAACCCAGTTTAAATCTATAATTTATTTGTCATCATATTTTCTTTGCTTTAAGTTATTCACTTTTTTTGGATTGCTATATGGATGACATTTTATCCTTAATTTCATACAAGTTATTTGTCCGCGAATTAGCGGAAATCCACGAATTTCATCAAAATTATTCATCATCCTGTGAAAAATCTCTCATCCACAAACATTTTGAAAATAGATAAGTTTTAAAAATTTTGTTGGAAATCATATTGAAAAGTCTGCTTCCATCCTTCATTCCCCAAAATGTTTCTTTTTCATCTGACTTACGTGTCAAAGCCATTCAATCCGCGTTCTTTTTTCATGCAGAGCTTGCCTAGTGCACTGCCCTAACTTTTTCCACTATAGTTCAGGACTGGCTGCAGTCTGAACTAACATGGTTAAAGAATAATGAAACAGATTTTCGCTGGTGTTGCTTTTGTCACATGGTCTTGCGGTAGTGAACATTTTGAAGCCACACTGCATCTCTTTAAATAAATAAAATGTTTAGTTGAATTCGGCAAAATTGCATTTTCCGGATGCAGTTGAAAGTTTACAAATTATATCATAAGTATAAGTAAATTACGGACCTTATAGAATCGAACGTATCCGTTATACATAAATTTATATTTCGTGAAATACATGCTCCATTTGTAGATCTAGCATACAAATCCAATGATTAATTTTATCTGGATTCTAGTTAAAGAAAGCATTAAAAAAGGGGAATTGCCTAATTACTCATTGACGGATGCGACCGAGAAAGTAATTTTAAGTGGAAAATCATCTTTCTTTACTATAATTACGATTAAAGTAGTCCTTAGAATTCATATGGGTTCCTAATTTACAAATTACATTTATTCCGAAATGGATATATTATTTTTTTGTGTAATAACTGATGTAAGAATAAATAGAATTGAATTGAATTCTGGACAAACCAGAACCACAAGATATTTATATTTGAACGTTTTCTGGATAATTGCCGATAAAAACTGAGCACGGAATTTCCTTAAAGAATATTAAGGTTTCTTTAAATTCACAGTAGATTCACATTAGTCTGAAAATTCACAATAGATTGAATAAGAACTTCTGCATTCCGGAATAACTGGAATTTAAAAAAAATCACTTTTTGTAATAATATATTCATTTCTAATCAGTGCAGATTTAGCTATTTTGTCATCACGAATTAAAAACCATCAAAATAAATAATATAAAAAAAACTTGACTTTGAAATCTCAAATTTAAATAAATAAAAAAAAAAAAAAAAAAAAAAACATTTGTTGACTTATCACTATTTTTGAGTGAATTAGCATAAATTTTTTCACTAAACTTGATTTAAAAAGAACTCTGGTTGATTGAATGTGCAGATAATCAAGTTTTACAGTAATACTGTATTTAACTATTAATTATTATAATTTCTAAATGTGCTCAAAACATTTAAATCAAGCTAAATTTTTCAGTTATGATAAATACCTGAACACAGTTGTCTTTATATAGATATTGTTGTTAATCACAACAAGACACAAGTGTTGTAGAATTAATAATTGAAAGCAATCTTATACAAAATTTAACTAATGTTTGTATTGAACTTAGTGCGCTATATGTTTTTGCGTATTATGCTGTAAAATGGCGAAACAAATTTCAACTAATTTTTTGCTTGACCAATCATATGTATGTAATATTTCAAAACTGTGAAACTGTCTGTTTTACTCTTTTCACAATTTTTCTATTTAAACTAAATTTTTTTAACACTATTAAATTTAGTAAAAGTTTTAAGTGTGGTGGCTACAATTAACTTTTTGATTTTGGTTGTTTCTAAATATTTATAATTATAACAAGGGAAGTACCTCAAAGGCCGGATGATGCAACATTCACTTTATGTTCCATTCATTTTAAACTCTCTCCACCACCACAATCTAAGATGGAATCATTCTAACTTTTTCAGGACCTTAGTCTGACCCCAACTGCCAGAACTTTTCACTGTGTATGTTTGTTGACATAACATTTGCATCATTAAATTTTTGAAAAATTTATAGCCCAGGCTGTTAGATCAGATCATAGAGTTCTAAGCAGTTTGAAATGGATTAATTTAAAGCATATTGGTTCTATGAGTATTCATATATGTATAAATAGTATACATGTTTACAAATGTTACAGGATGCAGGGCTCGCAGACGTCCTATATGTCCTATAAATCCTATATTTTTTTTAAAATCGGTAAAAACGTCCTATATTGTCCTATATTTTACAATTGTCCTATATATCCTATATTTCTACATTGATTCGATCTATATTTTCTTCGAATTCGTAATAACGGCGCCGTTTGTTGCCATTTTTTAATATTTCGGATTCTTTGGCGCGATAGTAGGTGAAAAAGACCTGACAAAAACGATGTTTGTAACGGCGGCGCGGCGTTTTATCTCTTGTGACGTCACGTGCTGCATAACCTACAACTCAACTCTACTGGACCGGCTGGAGTTGTAAACATGTGAACATTTCCATAACAATCAGTCTTGAATTTCTGATCTGATTTCTCCTCCAAAGTAATAAATTAATTTTCCATAATGCAGAGATGCAACAACAAAACTCTGTCTCGGGAAAAACGGATAAAAACAACTTGGGATTAACTTGCAGGACTACTAAAGAACATTTTGAGTGCTCAGTCAATAATTAATGAAGGAAACAAACGGGTTAAGATTTACTGTATGATGTCGGATGGCGATTTTTTTATTCCGAATCCTGTACAGATTCTGCGCCACGAATTGTTTACATCAAACCACTCCAAATTATGGCAACCATAGGCAGTTAGTTATCTTGCTCTTAAAAAATGGCAGGGCTGGCATTTTTTGGCGAAAATCGCCTTTGCGCAGAATTCGTACCGGATTCGGAATATTAGCCACGATATTTTCATAAAAGTCGCCAAAATTTAAAATTACGTCAATACGTTGTGTTGTCAAATCCAAACGATCACTAGGGTTGCTTTAAAATCAAGTGCCAGGTTCGCCACATTCGCCGATAAATCTCCCACTTTTCGCCGCCAATCCAGCCGACACTGAACAGTAAATCTGAATCAACAAAAGACTGCAAACAGGGATAAAAAGAAAATACTTAAAGAAATCGGAACAGTTAAAAATGCTGGAAGCAAAAGACTCATGATTGCAAATAATGTAATTAATAAAACTTGATTTAGGGATGGAATATTGAGGCAATAACGGATCACGTATTCAGGATCAGGCGATTTCTTTTTTTTAAAGGTGTGTTTTCTATTCTCTTAAATTCAATATAACGAGTATATAAATGTATAACGAGTTAATTTTGAAGTTCAGTAGCAACTGTGTGCAGTTATTTGATGTTTTATATTGTCCTATATTTTTTTTGAAAATATCATATATTCTTATTTTGTCACTTTGACCCCTGAGGATGTGAATAAAAAAGATTTGCAGCCATTCCATATGCAGAGGTTACCAGCCAATACTAAAGTAGCACTTCTTTATGATATTGGTAAGTCTTTTTATTATCCTGCCTTTTAAAAAAGTAAAACCAAAGAGAAGCTGCAATTTAACCGCATTTACATGTTTACATGGTGTAATTTTTACTTTTCATGATGCATTAATATTTTGAGTGAAGAAATAATCATTTGATCAAATTTGCTCCAAAGTTACCATCAGCTGCTTTTACTGCATCTCAATGTTTTTATTTTTTTTAATTCCCCCTCCAATTATTGTGATCTTATACACTCTTTAAGTATTGAAACTCAACAGCTGAAGAATTTAATATATTTCAATTAAATATTTATTTCACCATTATATTTTATTTTAAGTCATGTATGTTTGCCATTTTGGTGAATCTCCACAACCAAGTTTTGCCAAGATAACTTTCTATAGTGATTTATGATAACTTTTGTGTATCTTTGTTAGTAGTTCAAGGACGAATGAAGTATGTTGTGGAAGCATTTTGAACTAACAATCTCCCTAGTCAATAAATATATGTATTGCAATATGAACAACACAATTTTTTGAATTTAAACCCCTGTTTTGAGTTCACTAATAAATTAACATGTTGTCAATATTTGCATAAAAATATTGTTTTGTGTAATAGATAATGATGGGGAAATGGAACTAATCCTTGGCCTCACTGATCAAGTTATAAGAACTTACAGATGGGTTCGACTTAATCCGGTGAGTTTTAAATGCCTAATTTAGTTTTGAATTTAGTGTTTTTATAGCAACATCTAATTAAAATTCTTTAATTGTTATGTGATATGAAAAGTACTGCAAATTACAGCACCAACTATCTGGATTCTACAATTTGATCCCTTTCACTAAACAAATTTTGTGAATACTAGGTAACAGATTATTTTTGACAAGCGATTTCGCTCATTTTATTTCTATTTTATCTTTAGGGTGATTTTAATTAAAATACTTTCCCTTTATATCATTCACAAAGCCATGTTTATACATCTCGTAGTATAGGAGGGAAAGAAAACAAAACCTTTCATAAACAGAGGTTGTTGCATTTTCTTTTTAGCGAATGAAAATGCCAAGATGAAAAATACCAATTGTTTTGAAACAGAAAATTTATTATTTGAGGATTGTTGCTTCCTATTCTTATTTTCAAAACTAATGGAAAATGAAGTGCAGAATTCTTGTACTGATAAGTTAAACTGTTAAGCTTTTCATCAATGAATATGTGATGAATGAATATTTGCTTATATATATCTTTTATGACTGAATTTGTCTTTTAACTATCTGATTGTTATAAATTTATTATGGTTCTGAAACATTTATTTCATTTCTCTAGGATTTAAATGATTATAAAGGCAAGTTAGTTGGATTGCATAAATTGGAACTTGCAGATCAGGTATATTGGTTAAAATATGTCGGCTTAAAGTGCCTTTGAGTATAATCTTAATTTTTTGTTTGTTTTTTAAATTGTTTATATATATGTATATATATATATATATATATATATATATATATATATATATATATATATATATATATATATATATATATATATATATATATATATATATATATATATATATATATATATATATATATATATATATACGTATGTATACTGACAAACATAGGCATAAAGTACGGGGGGGCAGGGGGGGCTGGCCTCCCCACTTTTAAATTCTAGGGGGCTGCCTACCCTGATTTTTGTAGCACTATCTCCTTTTTTCCCCTCCATTCTCAGGGGTCTCAGACCTGCTCCAATTGCGCCCAACTGCGCCAAATACAAAAACTGCTCCAAATGCTTTATTTTAGCCATATTTGCGCTAGAAGGCGATTTTTTTTTTTTGCAGGCCGAAATTAGATATTGTTCGCCGCTGTAAAATCGCTATTGTTGAGAAATATTCCTGTATATTCGGCGCTAACACTGATATTTACGATGGTGCGGTGTTCATTTTCTCCGAGTGCTATGATTTGCGACGCTAATGCTGACTTTATTGTCAAGTTTTACGCTATTATGACTGTCATTTTCATCGATTCTTTCATCGATATAATAGCTCTGTAGTACTGAGGATTGCTCCAGTTATTTCGACTCTATTACTGATATTTTCGTTGGTATGATGGTAATTATTGCCGAGTGCTGGGATATTGCAATATCCGAAATTTGCCCCGATATTACTGCGAAAATGTCGATGATTTGCGACGCTAATGCAGATGTTATTGCAAATTATTGTGATGGTCATTTTTGTCAGTCTTTCACCAATATATTAGCGCTGTTATTGACAATTGCTTCGGTTTATTCGGCGTTATTGTTGATATATTCGTTGGTGTGACGGTCATTTTCCAAAAGTGAGGCTGCGATTTTGTTAACATCCGGTATTTCCGAATCTTGCACAAACATTACCTAGAAAATGTCAATATTACCGACATTTGTGCCGATATGTACGTTTTAGCGATGGTCATTTCTGCTGAGTCTTCAACTTACGTAATATCCTTTGTCTAGATTTTCGACGGTATTGTAAAGGCTTTCGCTAATATTTACGCAAGTGTGGTAAACATTTTCACTGAAGTTTACACTGTTGTAATAGCAGCTATTGCCAAGAATTGTGACGCTATTTGGTGACTTAAAAAAATACGATATTACTGGGATTTTGCGCCGATATTACCGAGATTGCAATGGTATGGTGGGTGCTATCCACAATATTTACGTTGGTGTTATATTCATTTTCGCCGAGTTCTCTGGTAATGTAATAGCAGGTATTGCCAAGATTTGCGACGCTGTTTGGTAACTTAAAAAAAATATGATATTACTCGGATTTTGCGCCCATTGTAGGATCTCACTTGGATCCTTTTTCAGGTTCAAATTATGGAAGGTAACAAACGCCAGCACACTTAAGAAACGAGAACAAGATCCTTCACCGTCTTTCTTTAATTACAAAAAGTTTAGAACTCGAACAAGAACATATATAAAATAACCGTTTTTACATTCTAAAAAAAAGATTATCGTCTGCACTTTTTCAGTTCGTAACAGAATTCAGAACAAGCCGAATAGTACAAAAGTCAATTCTTATAAGCAACTCCATGATGACGTAACATACTCCCACCTTTTTTGAGTATTTATTTACTCAAAAAGCAAAGTCACATTGAGCAAGTCCAGTCTCTTCGGTGGTTTCACCTTTCTCCCATATCTTGAAATCCCGTGGATATCGTCAGCCGAAGCATCAGGAATTGACTCGGCATTCACAGGACCTTGAACTGGATCATCAGTAACGTCTGGTACATCAGAAGGGGTAGTGACCGCCACAGGAATATCTTCAGACTGTACCTCTAAGGGAAATACTCGTTGGATAGGACGAATTATTATTGAGTTACCACATTTGAGTCGTAAAGAACGAATTTTCCCATCTCTACCTGGGATCAATTCCAATACCTTGGCTAGAGGCCAATATAAACGCTTCTTGTTAGGATTCTCAATGAGCACAACTTCTCCAACAGTAAAGAAACGAGATGATGGTTTTTGACTTTTTTCTACTAACAAACCTAAATACTCTTTTCGGAACCTGCTCCTTAAATCCTTAAGAAGTTTAGACCGAAACTTCACTCGTTTTTGAAACTTGGCAAAATCACTTAAATCTAAGTCAGTGACATCAAGAGAAGAATTACTCATCAAAAACATTGCTGGCGTAATTGCCACAAGATCCTCGGAATCCTCTGAAATGTAAGTTAATGGGCGAGAGTTTATGATAGACTCACAGTCACATAAAACAGTTAGAAGCTCTTCATACGACAAAATCGCGTTTCCTAAAGTACGCTTTAAGAGATCTTTAACCACTCTTATAAGTCTCTCCCACCATCCCCCCCACCATGCAGCGGTAGGTGGGATGAACTTCCACTTTATTTGTTGAATTTCTGTCTCCCGCTCTATACTCTCCCAATCAAGATTTTTGAATTCAGCTACAGCACCCCTAAAGTTAGTACCATTGTCTGAATACACTATCTTAGGTCTTCCTCTGCGTGCGATAAAGCGTCGAAATGAAAGCAGAAAGTTCTCTGTTGACAACGAAGTTATGAGCTCCAAGTGCACTGCTCTGAAGACTGCACAGGTATAGAGAACAATCCAGACTTTTTCACCATTCTGGAGGAAGAGAGGGCCGGCCAGATCAACACCTAACACCTCAAAAACATTAGTATCCCTAACTCGGTCAGGAGGCAGAGCTACTGGTTCAGTAACAGCTGGTTTTGCACTGTACCTTCGACACCTCACACACTTCCTAAGGATATTTCGGACAGTTTTTCTAGCTTTTAGAATCCAATATTTCTCTCTGATAATTGAGAGAAGTATTTGAGTACCAGCATGACAATTTGTATGGTGTAAGTATTGGATCAACCTCACAGTCAAGGTACAGTTTTCTGGAAGGAGGATAGGTGACAAAAAACAATGGTCATCTTTACGCTCAGTTATTCTGGTCTTAACACGCAGCAATCCCTCATCATCCTTAAATACGTTAATTATTGGTACACAATTTGGATCAGGGAAGAATTTTGATTGTTCCGAGCGAATAAGAACCTTTTCGGCTCTTTCAATTTCAGTACACGAGAGTTTTCCCGTCGCTCTATTTTCAGGAGTTTTACGACAGTTATCAAGAAATCTCTTGATCCATGCAGTCTACCTGATAATAGAGTGGTAATTCGATAACTTATTTGAATACCATTCCTCATTGTTTACATTAATGTGACACAATTTAACTTTCCTCCTTTCAGAATCGACCTCTTTCACTGCACAATTGATCTCAGTTGTAGGCCAATTTTTAGAATCCTCAATTAGCCATGCTGGGCCTTCACACCATTTTGAATCCAACAGATATCTGGGTGAACAGCCACGAGAAAGAACATCTGCTGGATTCAAGTGACCTGGAACGTGTCTCCAGTTTTCAGAAGGAGTAATTTCTCCTATTTCTCTTACTCTATTTGCCACAAAAATTGACCATTCCCCATAATGTTTTATCCAGTATAAAGCTACCATAGAATCCGTCCAAAAGGTAGTGGTCAAATCAGGCAGGTCCAATGCCTTCTGAATGGATTTGGCCAATCTGGCACCCACGCAACAAGCCAAGAGTTCTAACCTAGGTATTGATACAGTTTTGGATGGAGCAACCCTAGCCTTTGCTCTAATTAGATGTAATTTAATTCCGAAAGGTGTTTTTGATCTTAAGAAAACGCAAGCCGCGAAAGCAGTTTTGGAAGCATCTACGAAAACGTGCATGTCTGATGAGGAATTAGCCTCACAATATCTGGGGATTTCTAAGCCCTCTAACAAGGAAATATCAGTGAACCATTTATTAAATTTGTTATATAAATCTGGAGGTAAGGGATCATCCCATGATAATTTTAGTTTCCATGTTTCTTGCAACCAAACTTTAGGCTGCAATGTAGCTGCTGTTAATATGCCAATAGGATCAAAGATTCTCTGAATGGCAGATAACATCGACCGTTTAGTCAATTGTTCAGTTTTTCCTAACTGTTCCTTATCGATGAAACACCTAAGAGTATCCCTGTCTAAATTCCATACAACTCCTAATACATTTGTATCACCTTCAGATTTAGTTACGCCCTGCCCTTTAACATTGCTTTCCCATGCTCTGAGGTTAAAACACCCCATTTTCATAATTTCCTCAGACTTGGAAATAAATGGATGTATTTCCTGGGCGTGGAATACACCGGTAACACAATTGTCTACGTAGAAGGAATGACGCAGTTTATTAACCAAATCCCGATATTGTGGGAGACTATGCTCTAACAAATGCTTTATTGAGGCTGCTAATAGAAATGGGCTTGAGCAGACACCGAACACCACGCGACAATGACGATAAATTATTTCTTCACTTTCATGGGGATAGAAAAACCTTAAAAAGTCCTTATGTTTGGGGGTTATACTTAATTGCAGAAAAGCTTTCTCAATATCTCCTGATATGCCAATAGGGTACACACGAAATCTATCTAAGATATCCGGTATCAGTTCAATTAAATTTGGACCTCTATGAAGGCAATCATTAAGAGAAGGTTTACTTCCTTCCCTGGCAGATGCATCAAATACGGGGCGGATCTTAGTAGTTTTAGAAGGTGTATACACTGGTCTATGGGGCATATAATAACCATCATTTTTAATTTCATTATCTGGGACCTTTTCAATGATTTTTAACCTCTCCCATTCTTTAAATACAGCAACATAGGATTCAAGACAGTCCTTATCAATTATACCTTGACACATTCGTTTGTGTCTTTTCAATGTTAAACTTTTATTACTTGGTAATTTGCTTTCAGTTTTAAATGGCAAGGACAATTCATATCTACCATCTGGAAGCACATTTAAATTATTCTCAAATTGCTCAATCGCTTTTGCATAACGCATGTTTCCTTTTAAATTCTCCACTGGATCTCGAATACCTATTGTTTCCAGATCCCACAATTCTTTGATATTAAAAGTGGACAATTGTGTGGATAACATACTCACCACTGGTTTTGACAATTGTCTTTCACTTATAGCAGGCACTGACATTACAACATGTTCCCTAAAATTTTCTTTAATTTTACCCATTAAAGTATATCCTAACTTGGTTTCAACAGCCGTTAAACCACATTCGAGTGTAATGCTCATACCCGTTAAGATTAACCCAATAGAATCGGCTCCCATTAGTAAATCGATTTCATAATGTGACGAATAAATATCGGGTACATCAATATATTTTTCTTTTAGTTCTGATAGTACCAATATATTCCTAACCTTAGGTAGACACCCACAAATTTTATTCTCTGAAAGAACTGGAATTTTACAAGAAAAGTCACCCTTTAAACTACTTATTTCAACATTATAGAGGGAATGTTGCTTGGGACCCGTCTGCTTCCCCCCAAACAAACCGTGTAACATGATTTGTTTTGCTACAGGTGTCAAGTTCAATTTTTCGATTGCCCGTTGAGTAATGTAGGAATTTTCACTACCGCTGTCCAGAAGGCAGCGCAAAACCAGCTCTTTATTTTTATGACTAATTTTAATCATAATTGTTTGTAAATATATATTGGATACTTCTGACTGATTAGAAAGCGTATTGCCTATAACTGTGATACTAGGATCATATTCTACTTTAATGTCCTCTTTTTTGGGACACATTAAACTTTGATGGGATTTGTCATCGCAAAAACCGCATTTAATGAATTTATTTCGACAAAATCGTGCCGAATGGTTTAATTTAAAACATTTAAAACAAGCTTTATTTTTTATAAGAATACTCTTCTTATCCTTTAAAGACATTTTCTGCGCCAAAAAACAGTCAGAACTAAAGTGATTTTGTTTTGAACAAAATATATATTTAAATTTGGCTGGCCCCTCTTCCTTACCTGCATTAATCAAGACTGCATTTGTGGGCAAAGATGGCTCCTCATCCCTGCGGTTTGGTAAATTCTTCTGTGGCACTCCAAGTCCCGAGCGAGCAAGTATGATCATCTCCTCACTTTGCACCTCCGAGCGAAGGAAGGACATTAATCTTTCCAAAGAACGCACGCTTGCATCAGCTGTTCCACTGGATGCCTCATCAATGGATCGACTCCTTTCCCAGGCACGCAGCACCTGTTCCGGAAGGCAGGACTCCACCAGGGGTTCCAGAAAATCGGCAAACTTTTCTTTCGTGTGCCCCAAACTTTCCAAAGCAAGTAGCTTACTCTCAAGTAAGTCATACAGTTCAGATAGGTCGACTTTTCCTTTGCCGGATGCGTTTTTCATAACCAGGCTTAGAAGGTCCCGTACATAAATTTGAACGAGTAATTCATCACGACCGAATCTATCCTTCAGTTGAACGATAACTTTCGAATAGTTTTCTCTCGTGGGCGGGTAGCTTTCTACCAGCCTCGCCGCTTTAGATTTTGGCACTACACTTTGTAACAAATACTGGAATTTATCTTCATCCGGAATATTGTCATCGCTATGAATTTTGCTAAATTGCGACCAAAAGGCTAGAAAATCCTTCGGCTCACCTGTAAATCTTTTCAACTCCAAACGGGGTAACTTAAATTTACGTTTTTCTTCCATCGCGTTAGCACTTTTCGATGCTTCAATATTCATGTTAATTTTTAATTCCAGCTGTGTCGAGACCGCACAAAATCTGTCCCTGTAGGTTTCCGCTTTTGCAAAATCTTCATCGTAATTCGTCGTCAAATCTTCATCATCCAAGAGAGCTTGTGCAATGTTCTCCTGTACGGCTTCCAGGCGAGAAAATTTATCCAATAATTGTTTTTGCAAAAGACATAGTTGGTTTACCGTAGTTTCATCATTTCGTAAAACCTCTTCAACATTATTGGCACACACCGTGAATGATTGTCTCAACGCTTTGCGTTTCGTGTTTTCTCCTTCCATAGTCAATCTTTAAATCGTTTTAAAGTCAAAAGTCGCGGACGCCACAAAAAATATATGTAGGATCTCACTTGGATCCTTTTTCAGGTTCAAATTATGGAAGGTAACAAACGCCAGCACACTTAAGAAACGAGAACAAGATCCTTCACCGTCTTTCTTTAATTACAAAAAGTTTAGAACTCGAACAAGAACATATATAAAATAACCGTTTTTACATTCTAAAAAAAAAGATTATCGTCTGCACTTTTTCAGTTTGTAACAGAATTCAGAACAAGCCGAATAGTACAAAAGTCAATTCTTATAAGCAACTCCATGATGACGTAACACCCATATTACCGAGATCACGATGGTATGGTGCGTGCTATCCCGATATTTACGTTGGTGTTATATTTGTTTTTGCCAAGGCCATGTAATAGCAGCTATTGCCGAGATTTGCGACGCCGATTTAGTGACATTCTTCTCGGGTAATTCTGCTTACATTTTTTTTTCTTCCTTTCTTTTCTACTGCAAAATTAATTTTTCTGCTACAATTCCCCCCCCCCACCTAGTTTTTTTTTTCCTGTAAAAGTTTCTTTTACATGCTACAAAGGGCATTTTTCCTGCTACTAAACTTATTTTTACCTGCTCTGAAAGTCATTTTTCCTGCTCCTAACTTAATTTTACCTGCTCCAAAAGATATTTTTCCTGCTCCAAAACTTGATTTTTCCTGCTCCAAATCTTTCTGAGTGAGTGGGAGACCTGCATTCTCCAAATAAATTATGATAACTGTTTATTGTTGGTATTATATGAGAAGTTGTGTCATACCTAGATTTTCGAAAAATTAATAGATTTCGATAATTTTTCGAAAAATTTCATCTTTTGTCAAAACTTGCCCCCCCCCCCATGTTTTTTGAAAAGTTGACACCTATGCTGACAAACCTTGTTATCACGATACCTTTGAAGACAACAGAAAAGTGACGTTTGTAATCAGAGTGACATGATAAACGGAGTAGCTCTAAAACTAAAATTGCGGTTTAGTGGGTATAGGTTTAAATTTTTATAAAAATTCATATTTTTATAAATTTCCTTATAATTATTGAAAATAAATTGAATTAAAGTTTTTTTTTACATTAAAAATTTATAAATAACTAGAAGTGCATAGCCTTTTACTTAATTATAAACATACCATTTTATTTAGAGGTAAAAAATTGTTCGACCTGTGTTGATCATCCCTTAATTTACATCTTGGAATTGTTCTCATTCTATAAAAATAAAAGTGTCTGCGGACCTATCAAAAGTTACTTAAAATAGGCACAGAGCTCTGAAGTGTTCAAAATAAGTAGTTTTGGCTATATAATTGTACTTTTGACAAACACGTTTTACAAAACGACTTTTAATAGATCTACAATTCTGAAATTTGAACATAAGTAGTTTTGGCCTTCAAATTAAACTTTTGACTAACAGAAAGCTCAAATTTTAATTTTTTAAAATTAATTTGTTTAAATAATTTTTTTACAAAGCAACTTCTAATTGGGATAGAGCTCTGAAATTTTCAACATAAGTTGTGTTGAACTTCCAAGTGGATTTTTGACAAACATAATATTAAAATTTTAATTTGTTTTTAATACTTAATTACAAAGCGACTTCTAACAGGTCTAGAGCTTTGAAATTTTCAATGTAAGTAGTTTTGGCTTTCTAATTTTGCTTTTCATTAACACATGTTAAAATACAGTAGTAATACTAAGGGTTTACGTAGCAACCAATTTTTAATGAGTGGAATGAGCTTATGCTTGCTCAGCAATGAACCTTTCAGCTATCCAAGCAAGCCTGTACTTGCGTAGAAATGAATTCTTCAGCGAGCGAATCAAGCTTGTGCTTGCATTGCAATGAACCTTTCAACAAGTGAAGCGAGCCTGTGCTTATGTGTCAGTGAACTTTTCAGCCAGCGAAACAAGCTGTGTATGTGTAACAATGAAACTTTGTAGTTAACAAAGTGAGCTGTGTTTCTGTGACATTGAAACTTTTAGCTAGCTTGGTTTTGCATAGCAATGAACCTTTCTGTGAGCGAAGTGCCAAAAGCTGGAACCTACACACCAATAACGGGTCTCTGCAATACAGGGCCATGCAGCTAGTCTTATATAAATAATCATGCTCTACCTCTGTTGATTCCTCAATCGCAATCTATGTTGATTCTTCAATGTACCTACGAATAATGCCTATGGCATGTAACGCATCTTATTTAGTCAGTGGCTTCTTACTTTCTACAATTTTATTATCACTTTCGCCACTGACTTTTGCAAGAATTTTCATCTCCTGCTAATTTTTTGCTTCACAAACTTTTTCCACTATTTTGGGTACAGTTGCTTTGATAGAAGTAGAAACGTCTTTATCAATGTTTATGTAAGCAATTCAATCTTTTTCTGTAAATTTTTTGGGACTGAGTAGTTCTTGGCAAAGGACCATCAAACAAAATTTTCTACTTGACTCAAGCTTCTGAAACTGTCATAATAAGCAGTGTTAAATTTCATTGCACGACGGTTCATCTAGAACAAGTTTTATAATGCAAGTCAATGGAATGCGGTTGGGACTTCCAAAAAGCGTTTTGAAAACCGGAGTGTGACGTCTTCTCCAGGTGTCAGGATAACTAGGTTCAACTGTGTGTGCATATATATATTCAAATGGATTGACTTATTAAAAACATGAACAATGATCTCAAAATTGTTGCAAAATATAAATTTTGAAAATATACGTAAAAAAAATAAATAAATTGAGTAATGATAATTTGATAACAGTCTAAAAACTTCAGTATATTATAATTTATTCAGTATATTATATTTTATTCAGTATATTATAGTGTTAGAAATAGACAATTTACATTAAATGGAAAAGATCTTTAACTGTAAGCACACAAAACTTTTACAATACTGTTAAAATATAAATACATACACTTCGTTTCATGAATCTGTTGCAAAGTTTATTTTTTTCTAGAATTTATCAACTACAGATAATCTAACATTCAATTCTCTCCCATTAATTGTTTCAGATCGGCTCTCTATCAATAAATCCGGCTCCTACTGGCGAGTTGCCACTCATATTGGCGTCGCAATCTGGTGGTACATACATTGATTTTAAATGCTGTAAGGAAGAATCTAAAAATGCGGCTGGAGTGTATTTATATATTTTTTACTTCTTTTTACTTTCATCCTGAAATGCTTAGCATTACCATGCATAATTTTATCCTTTTTTTTTAATTAAATTTATTTAATGTTACACATGAGCATTGTAACATTGCATGTACAACACTGAAATTAGATATTTAAACTTTTTTTGTTAGGGATATTCTACAGAACATAGCATCAGCAACTGGCTTGTATTGTGTAGTTACTTTATATTGGACACATTTAATTTTTAAGGGGCTTTTGATTTCATTTTTAAACATTAAATACTGTAAATATCTAACAAGATTCTTAAAAATTCTGCATCGGTACTGATAAAGCATTCAAATCTCTAGGAGATAGACACGGGCTCACTGAAATTTGTTCCTCTACTAATAATAACCATTAGGCCAGTGATTCTCAACCTTTTTTTGTCGCAGCACACTTTTAATGATTTCAAAATTTGGTGACACACAAAGTAAAAAATAAGTTTAAAAGTTGTTTACTTACCTATAATACACTGTGTAAAATAGTTTATGATATTGTTTTATTTTACATTCCAAATTATTATGTACTACAAAAACAACAGTACGTTTATTAAGAGATTAATTACAAATGAATAATAAGAATATTTTTAATGAGAAATTTGAGCTTGATGTTTTTTGATAATTTCATTTATATTTGGTCGTAAAAATGACAATGCTACTCTCATATCGTCTTTTACATTTAAGAGTCTTGATCTTTTTTACGTTTTTATGTTGGTTAATACTGAAAATCCGAATTCACACAAATAAGATGTAAAAAATTGTAATAATATTTTTAAAGCATTTTTGGCTATCATGGGATAATCGCATCTAATGTTAATCCAAAATGAATTAATTGATTCTTCTGAATATTTTAAAATTAAATCTCGATTATTAGAAAGCAAAATTAGTTCTTCCTCTTCATTCAAAGCTAATTCAAATACAGAAGTATGCATTATCACAAATGGATTACGAATGCAATAAAAAATTTTTATATCTAAATTTGGGAAATAATGAATAATTCTCTCTTCTAATAATTGTCAAATGGTCAATAACAATTTTGCGTAGAAATCTAAACCAAAAGTGGCGAAGTGATCTATGAATCGCCTGCGGAATTCGCGGGAAACAAAGTCTCAACGGATGTGCTTTCCAAACATCAGACAACAAGACGCACACTCACACACCTGTATGTAAAAAACTAGAGTAAAAAATAGGTCAAAAACGAGACACAGAGAAATATGTAACAAAGCGGTGAAAGTGAAAAATCTTCGCTACAATATTCATATATATATAAGTACTTTTCTTTAATTTAAACTTTACTCGTAATAAAAAAAAGCATTATAATTTTTACTATATACATTTCTAAAATTTGGCAGCACACTTTAAGAATTTTGTGGCACACAAAAGTGCCGTGGCAAAGTGGTTGAGAATCACTGCATTAGGCGGTAGAAAAACGATCTTTAAGGTTCTATCATTGTTAGTTTTGTTACTAGAGTTGTCATAGGAATTTTTTTTTTTTTTTTTAAATTTGCGATTAAATCACTATTTGTTCTTTTGCAAGTTAAAAACAAAATGTAATTAAATAATTACTAGATCACATATCCATCAACAACTTTAACATTTTCAAAAATCTTAGAAACAAATTCACTATTTGTGCTTTAAATTTCCTTAAACTTACTTTTTATTTGTTTAAATTTGCATTACTGTTAATGCAGCTGGCTAAAGGATGATGGACTTGAAATTGTGAGGAATGCTATAATTGGTTTTGTTATGGATGTCCCACACCTAGGTTCTTTTAGACCTTTGATAATGTGATTGTTCATCTCTCTCTTACTTTAACGTATGGGCTTTGATTATGTGTGCTTTTTGAAATCAAGGCCCAACTCATTATTAGATCGATAGTATCACTAATTCAATGTTTAAAAATTCAAAGTATCTGTTGCCACCTTTTTGTGTGTTGTGTTCAATATTTGCTTAATCTTATTTTTGACCTTTTCATTCAATTTCGCAATTTGCTTTCAGTATTGAACACAAGCTAACTACACCAAGATTCCACCCTCTTGCATCAAGTCGAATGAGAAATCCCAATATTTCATCTGAGATATTAGGAGGTATAACAGGGACTCGTAATGGAGTAAAGAGCAATAATTTGATTGCTGTTGCCACCTTGGATGGTAATGTATTTAAAGCAAAAAGTGGCTTTTTAATATCTAGCAAAAATTCTTGAGCAATTAAATACAAATATTGATTTCTATGTGCACTGTCATTATCTTACATTATAGCAAAGCTTAGTGTAGATTTTACTTCTTAAGATTACAAATAAGCTTCTCTTTTAGATTGAAGATATTTAAAAATTTGTATGACTATCTTTTCTTGATAAGGTTTTGGAAACAGATTTTAGTGTAATGCTTAAATAAGATGATCTTTGAGGTACCCATTACCTAATTTTAAGAGTATCAATGAGTATATGATAATAGTTTGGTTGCTATAAGGTATTTTGTACTCTGAAAACCAATGCAATGCTTCAAAAAGTGTCATAAACTTTAGAGAAAAGCCTGTAAAAAGTAGTTGATGTTGAATAAAGTGGACTAATCTGTACTTAATTCTGGACATGACAAGAATTGAACATTTTTAATAATGACTTGTTGCATAACTGCATTCTAGAGAACCTGCACCTGCTTAAAACTGGCCTATTTCCTAATTTCTGCTCTAAGCTTTTTCAAAACACTAATTTTCTACTAATTGTATCTTGTTTTAAGTTAAACTATGCAGATAGGAAAGTCGGAGTCTTATGGGAGCATGAAAGCATAAACTCTATGTCTTTGTTACAACCTTTCAAGCTGGTGAAAGCAATGTGATGGGTAGGGAATGTTTTCTTGGCATATTGAACCTTTATTTCATGTGCTGGAATCATATTTAATATTGTTGCTGATCAATTAGTTCATTTAATGCTGATAGTTTATCCAAAGTTAGTGGATACTTTCAACTGGGTAATGCATTTTGTCCTAATGCTGGTATTGTACTTGATTGGTTTGAGGAACTTAATGTAGAGTGAGTGCACTTTTTTGAGGTAGCCCCCATATTTTAATCCCATTGTGCATCTGTGGAATGTAGTTGAAAGAAATATCAGACATCTAGATCCTCAACTATATGATCTCACACTATCAAAAAGTGCTAATGCACAGTCTCAGATTCCACAAACAACCTATTCATGCTAATTATAATTAGTGTTCTATTAAAGACAAAAGGTTGTAGAATGACTTATTAAAAGGTGCCATCACAATAAAGAGGGAGCTCAATGTATAGCTAACTTGCTTTTGGCATGAAGTCCTTCAATTATCATACATTTATTGTACAATAAACACTTAATATAACATAATGTGCTATTATATTTTTATTTTTGATGATTAAAAGATTTAAAGCAAATAATTTTTTAGGTACGTTAATGTTGGTGGATGAAGATGAAACGTTATGGTCACTTCAAGTTGATCACCAGTTATTTTCACTCAATAAGTTAGACCTGCTTGTAAGCAATTTAAATGTTATCTTTTCTTCTTTCAACTTGCTATTGTATTTTGTTATCTTAATGTCTTTTAGTACTGTGTTTATCTATAAAAACTATAGTTTTTTTTAACTGTGCACATTAGTATTTATCGAGTTCGAGCAATTACAAAAGTAAATAGAATAGAGGACAGTGTTTGAAATGTTTTTCTTGAAAATAAGCTGATTATATTTATGAGCCCATTTTCAAATAGGAATTCATTTTCAAAATGTAAAATACAACTTTAATCAAACTGAAGTTAACTTATAACAGTTTAATTGAAAAATAATGGTTCAAGTATAATTTTTTTAATATTCAGGAATTTTTACTTTAACTATCAGTGTAAACAAAGAATCCCAAACTCAAAATTTAAATTTATTCTGTTTAATGCTGTATTACACACTGAATATTACACTGAATGATATTCTATCATATACAGTTGGAGGAAGCATTTAATTTATATTTTAAGATATCTAACCATAAAGGGCATTTTGATGTATTTCAGGGTTTGATAGCATAGGATGATCATGTTGTTTTGTTTAGCTTATCTTAATGATATCCTTTGATGTTGTAACACATAACAATATTTGTGTTCACGTTCTCTATCGGAATCTTTTATAAATACTAGTTGTGATTATGGTCAATGGTTGTAGCACAACTTAACAGACTGGATATAATTATCATTCTGCTGGATTTAAGTACTTTTAGCTTGTTTTTGGATTCATGATATTCTTAAGTTTTATTTAAGAAAAAAATTATGTCTGGAAAACTGAAGTTTCCCATTGAAAGAAATGAATATTAGAAGAAAATCATTATAGATAGTACATTTAAGGGAAGAAGCTAAAAAGTTATAATTTATCCAATTTAGTGATATTTTGGCTATAATGAACTAATTGTAAAATTATTGTCAAATTGGCAAGCTTTGGTACAATAATAGTCATATTCTAGTTTTGGCATAGCAAAATATGTATTTTAATAGTTATCATCAATTACCAAGTCTAGGTTTTTGGCCAATGTACTAATTATCACCACACTGGCCATTGTTAAAACAAAAATGGCAAATTATACCAATTCATTTCTAATTTAAATGCAGTGACCAGTAGGTTGGATCGAAAAAAAAAAAAAGAAAGAAAAAAAAATTCAGAATTTTAAATATTTTCTATGGGGAAAAGATGTTCTATGATATATTGATACATAGAAAAGTATTAAAAAAATTAAATTTTAAGTTCAATACCGCCACAAGGAGGATGAAGTTTAGGTATTTGAGCCTTTTTATAGTAAAAAGTCAATCAGTTGAATTTTTTTTCTGCTGAATTTCAAAACCTACTTATACGGAAAAGGTGTTCCAAGGTACATTGATTAAGGGAAAAATAAAATAAAAATAATAAATTTTATGTTAAGCTCTGTGCAAGGAGGATGAAGTTTTGATATTTAAGCTTTTTTATGGTAAAAAGTCAGTGATTTTTGTTTGAGTGAAACAGGCCTTTAGTACTTTTAAATGTTTATTGGAATGAGAGGACATATGCTAAATGGTTACAGGAAAAAATGCTGTAGGTACATATAACAGCTTCTTAAGTATTAAATCAAGACAAATCTAAAAAATCTTTGAAATTACAGTAAACGGTAATCACGTTTGGTGTTGAAAACTGGCTTGAGGTTTCGTGATTCCAGGCTATTTCTTATTAACCCGTCTCTTCTGTATAATCCTCGTACAGCAGAAAATGCTTCATTGACTATTCGTTCTGTAGCTTGAGTATGACAGGGAAACCCCTTGATAGTAGGTAGTATTTCCGTAGAAATGATTGCTGGGTTTATTATTGCTTCTGAAATCATGTCATCACTAAATCATTCTGTCACATTCTCCCACTTAATCGAGTCCACATAATCTGTGGCACAAGTGTCAAAAGTTGGTATCTTTAAGATACAGATATTATTCGCTAAACTGGTTTGGGTTGCAGCTGATCATTTGACTTTGTGCAAAGTCAAAATTCTTTGGAGGACTGATTCTCTTATGTTATTTCTGTCGTCAGCTAGCATTGATATCAGGATATTTTCAGGAAAGCCAAACCCCTCCTTTAAAAAATTACTGGATCATTGACTTTCTTCAAATCCGTTGACAAATAACTCGATTGAAAGATAGATTGATGCAAATGCTGTACCATAGATTATCGATTGTTTGGTTTTGATCTTGAACCACATAGGTGCCTAGACTTTTACGATGAACGTAATTAATGTCACTAAAGCTTTGGATGGACTTCTTCTAAACTAAATAAAACATGAGAATTCTGTTGGAGTTTGTAAACCACCTTGAGTGGCAAATCTTTCCAGAGTTTCTCTTCAACAGCCCTACACTGCATTGTCTGCAGTGATGGCTTCACAAATTTCCATTCAGAACAGTTGGTCAGTACTTAAGTGTTCCTTGTCAGTCAGTTCGCATAGGTTGGGTTTACGTGGATGAAACTACAGGTAGTATCTTGCATATGGTCACTCATTGGCGTGTAACTGGCACACAAACCATTGTAGTGGATTCTTCTGAATCAGTTCCACATTTCATATATCACCTTCTTTGATACATGTGTTGACAAACTATTTATTATCGCAACCATTTTTGTTACATCTTTGTCATTGTCGACACATGACCTAAACTTACGATGTGCTTTCCAATGATTTGTGCTCTCCCGGCATTTACAGACACATAACCGATGTATTTGGGGAATGGTTATTTTATTAATTATTTTAAGCTTACGTCTTGCTTGTTCTTATATTATGACTTTTTTCTGTTGTCTTCCAGTGATTTGCGTCCATCGAAGTTTAAACCAAACTGGTCATTGTTATAATCTTCTACAACTGATTGAGATGATATATTGGTTCTTGCCTTTGTTCTCTCACGCTGAATTTTATTTCTGTTAACAACGTTCGATACATTGCTTTGTGAGATAAAGCCTGCATCTTTAAGCGCAGCTGACACGATGGCAGCACCTGCTCGGTCGGAAATGCCAAAGCAGTCCAATGTTATAACAACGGTTGGGAATTTTGTCACAACAGGTATGACGTCACCAACATTTTGGGCTCCGTTTTCAATGATAGGTAATGGTGCAGAAAAGTCAGTATGCTCGTACATCCTCCAATTCTGTTCACATCCATTATTTAAATCCACTGAACTGAAAGAATCAGTCAGTGTTTTGTTTCTCTTCTCATATCGCTTTAGCTTCAATTTTCATTTTGCAGTATTAGTATAATGGATAGTGACTTACCGATTCAGTGACCGGATTACCATTTTTTTTCAGTTCTTTGATTCAGTAGAAATTCTCGCTCGTTCATTGGTACACTCCATTCTTGCAGTAGCAACTTTCAAAGTATTTATAAGTACATGTAGATTTATCAAACACTTGCCTTTTTTCGGAAAGTATCAATTAGCTTGCAATAGCTTTCAGTTTATTTTCTATCTTTGAAAGCTCGATATTTGTCGTGGTATGAACTTATTTTTCTCAAAATGTTGTGGTCATTTATTGGTATTATAGGTCATTTCCAGGTCTCTTCTAACTTACTTGCAATTTATTTACAAGCAGAGAAAAGTGTAATTAAATGCACTGTTCTTTTCTTCTCTTTTTGAATGCCAATATACGCACCTTATTACGTTTTCGTACGTAGGAAGCATAATCGTTGACATATCACAGCCTGACCCAAATATAGGACAAATCATGACTTTTCTTAACAATGTCACAGTACAGTATTAGTCCAAGTACACAAACAAATAAATGTCACACAATAATATTGTAATTTTATTTACTTTACAAAAACAGCACCCAAAAACAGTCCAATTCCGTAAGCTGCTGAAACTGCACTACAAGGTTGTAGTGCTGATTCAATGGTGATGTGGGGGGAGGGAGTTGGGTCTCAAAAGGTTGCAACATTGTACTACTAATTATTCAGTAATCATTACATTTTTAGTATTTATATTATAAAAAACAATTATTTTTAGTGTAAAATCATTGATCCAAAATTAAGACTTTTGCATTTTTTTTCAAAAATTCAACCCTTTTGTTGCAGTGTTAAGTTTTGAAATTAATTTTTTAAATTATTTTTCCCCTAATCTCTTTATTATAGAACATCTTTTCTCCATAGGTAGGTTCTGATTAATAATAATTTTTTTTTACTCCATAGAAGAACGATCCACCCTAGTGACCAGTTTTATTGTGTAATTGAATGTTGTATGATGTTCTACATCTCTAGTAGGAATCAGTGCTTGATATTTTGTAGGGATATGTTGAAAAATCTAGGTTGTCATTTTTGTACAAATGCCATACTTTCATTTGATGGATGAAAAAGTAAAAATTCAATATAGTTTTTAATTAAAAAAAACCACAAAGAATGTTTTAGGAGAGAAAGATAGAATTTGAATATTTGTGGAAGCAGTTGATCCAAAAAGTATTTTTAACAGTTTAATAAAATGGACTAGAATGGTATGAGCTAAAGTTTTGCACATCGATTATTATTTAATATTATAATTAGAATTCATCTTTTAAGGGTGATGGAGATGAAGAGGTGGTTGCTTGTGCCTGGGATGGATTGACCTACATGGTAAATCAACAGAAACAATCTGTCCGTTTCCAATTTGAAGGACCTGTTACTACTTTTACTTCTGGTGTGTACACTCTATATTGACCTATTCAAAAAATAGTCCTATGCTTCAATCACATAAGCTTTAAAATTCTTCTGCGCTAGAAATATCTGTACCCAAATGCTTTAAATTTATCCGATTGTTAATCTAAACTATGTGCTTATTTGACTACTATGTGATATTCTAGTTTTGGCTTAGCGAAAGATGTATTTTAATAGTTATCATCAATTACTAAGTCTAGATTTTTGGTCAATGTACTAATTATCACCACACTGGCCATTGTTAAAAAAAATTGGCAAATTATACCAATTCATTTCTAATTTAAATGCAGTGAGTGACCAGTATGTTGGATTGAAAAAATAAAAATAAAATCATAATTTCAAATCCTTTCTATGGGGAAAAGATGTTCTATGGTATATTGATACATGGAAAAGTAATAAAAAAAAAATTCAGTTCAATACCCCACAAGGAGGATAAAGTTTAAGTATTTGAGCCTTTTTATAGTAAAAAGTCAAAGTCAATTGAATTTTTTTTCTGCTGAATTTCAAAACCTACTTATACGGAAAAGGTGTTCCAAGGTACATTGATTAAGGGAAAAATAAAATAAAAATAATACATTTTATGTTAAGCTCTGTGCAAGGGGAATGAAGTTTTGATATTTAAGCTTTTTTATGGTAAAAAGTCAGTGATTTTTGTTTGAGTGAAACAGGCCTTTAGTACTTTTAAATGTTTATTGGAATGAGAGGACATATACTAAATGGCTACAGGAAGAAAAAAAAATATCTTTAGGTACATATAACAGCTTCTTAAGAATTAAATCAAGAAAAATCTAAAAAATCTTCAGAATTACAGTGAATGGTAATCACGTTGGTGTTGAAAACTGGCTTGAGGTTTCGTGATTCCAGGCTATTTCTAATTAACCCGTCTCTTCTGTATGATCCGTGTACATCAAAAAATGCTTCTGTGACTATTCGTTCTGTAGCTTGAGTATGACAGGGATGACCCCTTGATAGTAGGTAGTATTGCCGTAGAAATGATTGCTGGGTTTACAATTGCTCCTGAAATCATGTCATCAAATCGTTCTGTCACATTCTCTCACATAATCAAGTCCACATAATCTGTCACACAAGGGTCAAAAGTTGGTATGTTTAAGATACGGATATTATTCGCTGAAAGGGTTTGAGTTGCAACAGACCGTTTGACTTTGTGCAAATTCAAAGTTCTTTGGAAGACTGATTTCCTTATGTTAATTCTGTCGTCAGATAGCATTGATATCTGGATTTTATCAGGAAATCCCAAACCCCCTTTTCAAAAATTACTGGATCAATGACTTTCTTCAAATCAATTGAGAAATAACGCGATAGAAAGATTGATTGATGCAAATGCTGTGGACCATAGATAGGTGGTTTTGATCTTGAATCACATAGTTGCGTAGACTTTTACGATGAACGTCATTAATGTCACTAATGCTTTGGTTGGATTTCTTCTAAGCCAAATAGATCATAAGAATTCTGTTGGAAGTTGTATACCACGTTGAGTGGCAAATCTTTCCAGGGTTTCTTCAACAGCCCTTCGCTGCATTGTCCGCAGTGGATGGCTTCACAAATTTTCATTAAGCACAGTTGACCAGTACTTAAGTCTTTCTTGTTAGTCAGTTCGCATATGTTGTGTTTACGTGAATGAAACTACAGGTAGTATCTCGCATACGGTCACTCGTTGGCTTGTAACTGGCACACAAACCATTGTAGTGGACACTTCAGAATCAGTTCCATATTTCATATACCTTCTCTGATACCTGTGTTGACAGACTACCTATTATCGCAACCAACTTTGTTACATCTATGTCATTGTCGACGCATGACAAAAATTACGATGTTCTTCCCTTGTTATAGCTTTCAGTTTATTTTCTAGCTTTGATAGCGCGATATTTGTCTTGGTATGAACTTATTTTTCTCAAAATGTTGTAGTGGTCATTTATTGGTATTAAAGCTCGTTTCCAGGTCTCTTCTAACTTATTTGCAACTTATTGACTTGCGGTGAAAAGTGTATTTAATTTTATTATCTTTGCTTCTCTTTTTGAATGCCAATATACGCACCTTATTACGTTTTTCTTATGTAGGAAGCATAATCGTGGGCATATTACAGCCTGACCCAAATATAGGACAAATCATGTCTTTTCTTAACAATGCCCCAGTACAATATTAGTCCAAGTACACAAGCAAACATCACACAATAAAATTGTAATTTAATATACTTTACAAGAACAGCGCTCAACGATTAGGCGTCCAATTCCGTAAGCCGCTGACAACTGCACTACAGGGTTGTAGGGCTGATTCAACAGTGATGTGGGGGGAGGGAATCAGGTCGAAATGTACATAGTAGTACTAATTATTCAGTAATCATCACTTTTTTGGGATTTATATTGTAAAAAATAATTATTTTTAGTGTAAAATCACCTAACCAAAATTTGGACTTTTTGCATTTTTTTCGAAAATTCAACCCCTTTGTGGCAATGTAAAATTTAAAAATTATTTTTTTTTATTATTTTTTTCCCAATCTCTATATCATAGAACATCTTTTCCCCATAGGTAGGTTCTGATTAATAATATTTTTTTTCTTCATATAAGAACGATCCACTCTATTGTGTAAGACTAATGGAAATAACGTATTACATGTGCAGGAGTTTTGTATGCAGAACTATCTAGTTATCAAATTGTCTTGA
This sequence comes from Linyphia triangularis, assembly GCA_963978545.1. Taxonomy (NCBI): domain Eukaryota; kingdom Metazoa; phylum Arthropoda; class Arachnida; order Araneae; family Linyphiidae; genus Linyphia; species Linyphia triangularis. The sequence goes on along the minus strand of OZ021726.1, from coordinate 45,799,051 downwards.
CTTGTAGTTATCCCAAGGAGAAAATACATTATTTCATTTGTCAACTACAAGTATACTCGTGTGTATTTGTTTTTTAAAGTAACCTATTATATCTATATTAAAAAAAAAATTAAAAGCAGATAGTATTGTTAAGTGTTTCGATGGATGTCACCGTATAAACTTAGGTAGCTGATATGTTAAATATGCATTTTTTTTTTTCAATCTTTCCATAGTATTAATTTGCATAGGTCATTTTATATTTTCTTTTATTGAATGTTGGATTTTTTCTGTTAAGTTTCTATTTTATTTCTTATTTCAATAGTTTAATTTTAATATTTACAATTCTTTTGCCAAATGGATATAAATTTAATAGATTATTGCTCAAATTCAAGACTGGGTTCTCATCTAGCCTGATCTAATTGTTATTTACCTTTTATGCATTGCTAGTAATACTTTCCCTTTCGTATGCATGTAAATGGACATAATTGAAAAATTAATAGTGATTGATCATGAAAGGTTGTTACCATACTGTTATGGTCTTAATAATTTAACTATTGTACCCATAAGAAATGTAATATACATTTCAATATATTTTGAATTATGTTTAATTAATTTTTATATAATATCTTCTGATGCATGTGAAAAAACAGCAATTTTAAATTTAAACACATTGGAGAAATATTTTAGTATTGCATTGTCTTTCTTTAAAAGTATGGTTTAGTTTAGAAACATACAGCTTTAAATGCTTACTAAGGACAATATTAAGTATTAAAGTTTGAACTGCTATTAGAGTTACATTCCTATGAAAATTTTGTATCAACTGAAATTTTTTCAAAGGTGAGGTTTTTTTTAACCTAACAAGTTGCTCTTTAGTGACATATTCTTAAAATATTTTGGGTATAAAAGTGCCTATCTAAGAAAGAACTGATTCTGTAAAGCAACACTCTTAAATGTTTAATATGTGGTAAAATAATGTAATATAACTAATTAGCTTTGAATAAAATTTCAACTCATAAATCTTTGTATTGGTTTATTGTAGTGCGTTTAAGCACTAAATAAATGAATGGAAATTATACATTCCTCAGAAACATTGCTTTTTGTTGGAAGCTTTTATTAAGTTTTCAAGGCGCATTATAGCCCTCGTGTTGCTGACGGCGCCAGATAATCTGAAACAACCAATTAAGTTTTCAAGTGTTTTCTAATATATTTTTTAATTTGTAGGAAAGTATTCAGTGACACCAGGGTCCTCAGTTAATGTGTTTGTTTATGCAACTTTTATGAACAGAGTTTACATCTATTATGATACCCATCTACCATGCTTTCAAATCCACAACTTCCTAGAAGTAACAGAACAACGTCCAGATATTACTTCATTATTGCCAGAGTTTCCCATCGACAGTATGTATGGGTCATATTTCACAAAATATATTGAAAACTTTTTTCTCTTCTAAACTTAGTTATTGTAATTTTTATTAATCATTCACTTATTAACATTGTTATCAGTTATATGTAAATTTTGTTTATGTTTCTCTAAGGAACAGTACGAATGTTTTTTCATTGTCTTATGTAAAGCGTTACTATTTATTCAGTCAGTTTTGTTACACCATACATCCTAATAAAATCTTTTCAAATTTTGTTGTTACCACATGTAGACTTTGTAACATATACTCTGTTAAAAATACCAGATTCCCCTGCTCAAAGTATAGAATAAGTGCTAACTTTGAAATATATTAGGGTAAAAATAGTAACTGATGGGTATTTATTTTTATGTTTTTAAGTTATGAATTATGACACTTGAGAATCAACTAATTTATAAATGTGGCTTGATTTACTAGAATTAACAATATTCTTTCATAATAATTGCCATTTATATACATTTATTTTAGAATGAATATGTAATTCCTATAACGTTTACATAAAATTGACTTATCAAATGTTTTAGGTAGTAACAGTCAACAACTTAGGAATTTGCTTCAATTTTGTGCTTATGGTTTTCCTTTGCATGCAATGAAAGAAATAGAAGATATTGAAGATCTGTGAAATTTGTAATTTTGTTTATAAATTTTTTTTGTATATAAATAAAGCTATTTTATTGTTAATTGACCCAATCAACTAAATCTTGTTTACCAATTTAATTTTATAGATTATACTGTATATCTAATAAGTGTTTAAAAGAGTTATGTTTTAATTTGAAAGAAAAAGGGTTTGTGTGTTAATAAGAGCTTGAGAAACTTTTCTAATTAGAATTTTAGTTTTGAAGTCTTCCCTTTCTCTATTTGATCTTTCTAGTTTTTTATTATTATTCACACCCTGCTCTTTCACAGAAAAATAACCTTATATTTTTTATTATTAGTGAAGTGTTTCAAAATCAATGTATAGGATTCAAAAGCTTATTAGTATTAATGTAAACTAGGGGTGTTGAACATTGCACAACTTTCAATTGCACTATAATATCGGTCATTGCAATAAAATTTATGGTGTTATTTACTGTTTTCATATTTTTACTTATTTAAATAAAAATGGCCAGTTTGGCGATATTTTTGGCAATAATTTTTTGGGGGCAAAAAGAAAAACTCAACAAGATGGAAAAATTGGCGGTGATATTCGATAGACATTACAATTTCCTTTCTTGCGCTTGAAACAGAAAAAAAAAATCGTTGATGGGTGATGCTCGATGGAAATAGAAGTCTGTGTTAATGACAACTGATTTTCTACTTTTGCCACATTTCTTCTGGAATTTTGAAGGTGGGGACGATTAGAACTCATTGAGAGCATTAGCGCACACATTTTAATCAAAATCGTTTCAGCCGTTTTTTAGCAATTGCTGAAAAACATGATTTTTCACGATTTCAACCTTATGCATATGCACAATTTTTGACAAAAACCTTAATGGTGGGTCGCATGGTCACCACCAACCAGCCCACCTAATTTGAACATCATAGGTCAGTTTGCTCGGGAGTTATGCTGACCACGTACACACATACATTTTTCTAGACCACTTGTTTGAAATCAGGATGTTCCAAAATGTAAAAAAAAATGCACAATAAAATAAATAAAATATATTGATTTTTTTTTTACCTATTGCTATACTTTCATTACCCTTTGTAAACATATGGATAATTGAAAGTAAAAAAGTGTATATACATAAACTATATAAAGGTAAATAATTTCAATGCTTCAATTTATTTTAAATTATCTGGGTGACAAATGTTTAGCTTTTAAAGAATTTGCCAGGTGTTTTCAGCAAAATATATTTGGAACACTAAATGTAAAAAGGGGTCATGTCTCATTGAAATCCTATAGATGTTGACTTCTTTAGAGTTAGCGCTTAATTTGTATAATGAATTAAACTTGTATTAGTTATTACAAATGCATCATCTTATTTAAAACAAGTTATAATTTGTAAGTTACAAAATACAAACCAAGTAATTGATGGGATAAGTAAATAAAGACGTATGCATCAAAAATTAAATTTTAGATATTAGCTCCTATAGTAACATACACCCATCATCCGTCATTAACTATTTTAAGACCGTCAAGGTAGGTGTCAGAAGTTATCCTAATGCCTGGCACTTTTATCAATTATGAAAACTCAGGTTTTAACATTCTAATTGTTCTTAACAGATTTTTAAAGTGCAAGGCCTCACGAGTGGTAATCGACTGGTGGCAGAACGTCTGCGCTGCTTATGTTTACGTTAAGTACGATGGAAGTAGGGGATATCCATCTATGACAAGCACAAATGTCTAGAAGAAATAATAATCAGAAAAATTGATCTTCCTGCTCCCCCTAGATATTAATTTTTGCTTACCATCTAGAATCTTCTCAGTTGTTTAAAAGCTCCTGTGCAGTAAAAATGGCTGAAAAGAGAAAATTGACAGATTCCGAGTGCGAGGCTTTGATCTCGGAAGTTCAATCCAGGTCATATTTGTCGAATGACAAACATAATGACTTTAAAAATAGTTTTTTGGTTTTACATTAATTAAAAAAAGTTTTATTTTGAATTATAATTTGTGATATTTTATTATTTTTAAAAAAATTTATTTTTATGTGAATGTTTTGTGATTCTCTTGCCGTGATTCTCTCTGGTTTGAGAGATACTTCATCTTGTAGGTGATAATCACTCCAAATGAGGAGCTTAGCTAGTTCACTGGATGATGAAGTATTAAGAGCTGATGAAAACTCAGTCAGTTTATTTCTGCTCTTATTGTTGCCAGCATCACTCACCGCGTACTGAACTTTTCTTTCTCTGACATGTTCAACTATTAAAAAGATAGTAGCATTTAGAACTTTATCAAATCAAAATTATTTATTTTAAATACAAACACAATAAATATTTACATCTATAAAAAGATACATTTTTCAACAGATACATTTTTAAGCTTATATTATAAAGCCTTGTTAAGGTTAGATACTCATTAATATCTGTCAATATAAATTCTCTAAACTTGTCTCTATAACTATTTGTCTTCTCTAATAACATCAGATACATATTTACTTGCAATTGTCAAGTAGCAAACTACATTTGGACTTCTGTTCTCTGCCCAAATTAACTCCTTCCAATTTATTCTCCATTTCATCTGTCTCTTAAAATAACTGAAACTGGATTAGATGGAACTAGTATGAATGCTGATTTGGTTTTCACTTCTCGGCCAGCTGGTTCGATTTTGAAATTATATACCAACTGAAAAAATGAAAATATTCTAGAAAAACTTAAATTATATTTTAGTGCATTAATTGTAAGTTAAATTTTGAATTATGTGAGCCATGCAGAGTTCGTCAAAATTTAGAAATATTTGACTGGCGAACACTGGAGCCATGTATTGCATCAATGAATGCACTGTATCGACACAATCTGAAAAATGTAAATACATTACCAAAGGTTAAGCACTGAGAGGAAAATGTTAATTTCAGTAAGCCAATCTGAATTAAAGAAGCTGAAAATTGCTGCAAAGGTATAATTAAGTATGCAAATATGTTAGGTAACAGCCAATCATGGTTTCGCGTTGAGAAATATGCAAAAGAGGCAGTCGCATAAGAAGCCGGCATTGCCGGCGGGTTACAGAAGTTGCATGTAGGTGCTGATGAAAGGTGTGTAGAACATTTGTACGATTTGTTTTCAGGCTCGAAGTGTTTCTATGACTTCGAGAAGACGAATGGAAGATACTTCTTTCAAAAAGAAACTTCCATCCCAAAGCCATTTCAAATGTAAGAAAATGTGGAAAACTCCAATCATACAGCCTGGCAATTGACAAAGACTACACTTCACAATAAGGGCTCTTTCACGCGGTGCGGATGCGAGTATGGACGCGGGCCCTCAAACGCATGCCTTTTCACACGAGCCCATATCTGCGGACGTTTCGCCCGCATCTTTGAAGAGTGATTATTTTTTTCACCCAGTGAATAATGCAGTATGTAGATAAGCGTTGATTAAAAGTATTTAGTTATTTTTTAAGTTTTACGTTATAATATAAGTGTAAAATTGAAGTTTGGATACATAAAGGTTACGGTTATTATATCTCCTTTATTTTCGAAGGAAACGGAGAGATAGGCGTTTGTTGGATCATCCTATTAAAGAGGACCGGCCTTAGGCTTGAGCGATCGCGCACATGTCATTTTGAAAGAGGCGTCGAAATGAGGAAAATATTAAAAAAAATAATATGGTAAAAATCAAAAAATAATAAGGTAAAAATGTAAACTAATAAAAATATATTCCGCTACTAATGCTAGGATGGTCCATTGCTAAGTGTGGAATACAGGTTATTTTAATCAATTTTATGTAATATTTTTAATATCTTTTTTTATATTATTAAAACAAAACTTTTGTTGTAGTTTAAAAAATGTGTCTTGTTATTTTCTGACAAAACTATAAACTGAGTAAAAGAATTTAGTAGCTTGCTCTTTACACAAGTACAGTACACCACGCCTATTGAAGTTTGAAAAAGCCCGTTAAAAGAATTAGTAATAGAAGAAGTCATATTAAAAAATAAAAACAATGAAAAGGTACTAAATACTTTACTATTTATTACTAGTTATTAGTTTTGGTTTTTAATCCATTTAAAATGCAAACTTCAGGTATTAAGTTCCAACAAATTTTAGTTATAGAGCACCCATACCATTTTCGGAGGGTTTTCTATACCCATTTTCATTGTAAGGGGCGCAAAAACTCATTCTTGCACACACATTTTGCTCTTAGACCTGCATTGTAGTTGAACAAACAGCTAAGATAATCCAGTATTGATTAGCAATATTAATATATAGTCGGCAGCTTTTTCTTACCGATGTGGGATTCTCTTCCTGTTTCCAAAATACCAAAAAGTGGTTTGAGACTTAAAGTTGAATTTGGACCTTTTCACTTAAATCGAAGTTATATTTTAGAAAAAAGTTTCAAACACATACATTGAAATTTTTTTCCTTAACTTTTGAATTAGATTCACATTTTTTCGCACTTAAAAAGTGTTAGAAAACTAACATATCTGCATAGAAATTATTCATTTGAGGATTGATTAATTAAAAATTAACTAAAGGGTATCATCCTGCACCAATCATAGTTTAATTTGTAATTTATTTAAAATTTTAAATTTAACGACAAACGATATACAATGATTTGATACAAGGAACCGCCTAGAATTGGAAATTTAACTGATTTTTTTTTTTATATATATATAATTTTGTTTTAAAAGTACTTAAAATTACCAACTTTTTATAAAAACGTCAAGATTCAAAATTAAGTTAAAATTCAATTATTCTGTAGATGAGTTAATTAGATCCCAGTAGGTTTTGATCCCCCATTATACACTTTAAATTACAAAAAGAACTCTAACTCTTGTCTACTAACTTTTCGAAGCAGAAGTTTTAGGGCCCAAACTCAGAAAATCTATTTTAATACCTGCCCTGTGATAGATGTTTATTACAAGTGTTAACACGATCAGAAAATAAGATTTTATTTTTTTGATATCTGGAAAAAAAAATTCTAAAATATTTCTGAAAATTTTGATTTTTTTTATCACTAATACTGTAATCAGCATAGTCCTAAACTCTCTCCACACGAATATATTAAATTTTGAATAACTAAACCCATTAAATCAATGAAATTTATCTTAAAAATCGTGAATTTTTTTGCTAGACTTTTTTTTTATGCAGTTTTGGCATTCAGTCTCTGAGCCATGAGTTCAGTATTGGACTCTAATATATATATAAAAAAATTCCTTTACTTTTGCGAGCGTCGCATTCATCTCCATGTCGGCAAATTTTCGCCCTACACACATCCGCTGTCCGAAGCCAAATGGCACCAGAGTGAAAGGGTTGTGTGTTAGCGTAGTTCTGTCCAGCCACCTGTCCGGGAGAAACTTCTCAGGATCCGGGAACTTGTCGGCTTGCTTGCAAGGGATCGGGAAGTTGCAGAATATGGAAGTCTGTAGAAAAAAATGTTTAGAAACGAGTCGATATTGGAACTTTCTATGAAGCAACTGATATTAAGAATGTCTTTTCTTAATACTACCTCACGTTCTTGCATTGAAATTCCGTTTCTACTGTGACTCGTTTCTACAGTGCTCGTTTCTACTGTGACTAAAATTCGATGTCAGGCATAGTGAATTTTGTTTATTGCTATATTCTTTACGAAATCCTTATACAGATAACAAACAAGTCAGTTGAATAAATGTTCTATTGAAAGGGTCCATGTCTATATTTGTATGAGAAATCGCTGAGAGTTTTTATCACTTAATACTTATTTGGATGTTTGTACTTTACTATTTGCCTAGTTATTTACATTAAGATCACTGTTATATATGGCCACAAGATCCTATTTATATTTAAAAATGTTTTTGAGCGTTCTTAATGTAAAATATATCAAGATACTTTTGGCACATGCTATATGAATCTAATGACCCTATTTTAAAATTAACCAGGAAAACAATTAATATTAATTGCTGTTGAAACTACCATTATGTTATTTTTATTGGATAGTCAATGAAATTATGATAGGTTTGATAAATTTTATTAATTATCTAATAAATCTTGCTAGTAGTTTCGATTCTTTTTGAACAGTTCTACTTAGAGGGTTATTTCTAAAGATCGGGACTCATTTTTATCTCTGTAAGTTATTCCTCACCCTGTAAAATACATTTAAACTTGCATAAGATAATTCTCAAGTAGCCAAAGGTACCAACTATCGTTACTGAACTTTCAAATACTTACTTCTCAAAATGATCATAGAATATAATTAAATGTTATGTGATAATTATGCCCATTCTTCCCTTTGTTGTTGGAAAGGGTCTATGCTGTAACAAACACAAATGCAGGGTCAGATTTTTTAAAAATCCTAATTTTTTTAACAATATTTTTTTGTCTCGCGATGAATTGCACAGATTTACATGAGCACTTTCAATTATATAGATATAAAAAAATCACAATCAAGCATGGTGAAGTTCCTTACTCTTAATTTTTTTACAATCGTTATTTGTCTCGAGATATATGGGGATGCCTGAAATGTATTTTAAGAACAATTTGCTTCACTGTACTTTTATTAATTATCAAACATACCCCTGCAGGAATGTGATAACCTGACAATACAACATCATCTGGGAGTATTCTGTTGATGCAGGGGATAGTGGGTGTCAATCTGCAAATTAAAAATATCAGTCATTACATTATGTTTCTGAAATTGTGATAAAAGCCTACGAGCAATTGAAATTTCCAACACTGAGTTCACGCAAGAGAGTTAGTATTTCCTTGATATAACTGTAAAAGCGATTAATTAATATTACTTTTCTTGTTTAATTTCATACAAATAAAATTGGTAAAACAATACCTGAATGATTCTTTTACGCAAGCCGACAAATACTTCATGCTAGAAAGTCCTGAAGTGGTAATTGTTCCAGAAGGCATATGCTGTTTTAATTCCTTGTAAAGTTTTTCTTGTACATCTGGATTTCTTGAAATATGGTATATTAAAAAGCTTAGGGAATTCGCTACCTGAAAATAATATAATTGTTACTTTTCATAAAGAATTTGTCATTTAAATATGCACTAAGAATAATTTTTACTTTCAGCTGTTAGATCTAGAAATACCTTGATCGTCTAAAATATTGAACACAAATTATGGTACCCTTCCGTAAAAGGAGGCCGTTGGCAATATATAAATTTTAGGTAAAACTTTCATGTACGGTACGGATTCTGCGCCAAGGTGATTTTCGTCAATAAATGGCAGCAGCCGCCATTTTTTAACCCTTGATAAGTCGCGCGATGTTTTGCCTCGCGGTTGGGGAGATATGTCCCCCAAATTCAAATTTTCGTGCTTACCATTAAATTTTTAACCATATATGAAATTAAGTGGGTATTTTAATTAACACAGCATTATTTGAACAGAATGAAATGAAAATTAAAAAATATTTTTAAAATAACTTGGAAAAAACCGGAATAATAATAATAATAAAAAAATATTATTATTGAAATGAACTTTGTGAAGATTCAAATTTATTTTTAAAATAGTTTTAAAACACATTAGGCATAATCACATTATACATTGTTGATAAAACTGTTGAGAAAATATAAATTTACATCTAAAATAGCATAAAAACAATTATATACGGCAGAGAAATAGATTTTGTACACGCATGAAACTTAATGCATTCACGTTGGCAAACGTCAAGGTTAGATAGAAAGGTAATAGGATGGGCTTTGATCATGAGTTGCTATCTTTTAAGAAATTGACAAAACAATTTTTGAGGGGGACATTTGTCAAAAGCGTGACTAACCAAGGGTTAATAATTGGTGAAATGTCCTATGGTTGTAATAATTTGGCGCTGTTTTATAAGTAAGCAATTCCTTTGCGCAGAATCCGTACCTTACTTGAAAGTACCAACGGCACCTTTTAACATAAAAGTACCTACATTATTATGCATTTAATTCAAATGATATTTTTAATCTGAATTTCGAAAATTTAAAAGCTTCGATGGTGTTTTTCCGTTTGTTCTAGATTAAAATCTCCCCAAGACCCACTTTTTACTTTCAACTACCCTATATTTAATACAGACAAATAAAAGTATTGCATTAGATTTTTTTTTGAAATTTCTACACGTTCTGGAACATCCAGAGTCCACAAAAGTTATAGAAAAATCTGTATGTGGTCAGTGTAACTCCCAAACAGATTGGCTTACGATGTTCAACTTTTGTACGCGGGTTAGTTGTGGCTATGGTACCGGTTATTAAGGCTTTCGTTAAAATAGCTATTGTAGTAGCAACCATTGCAAAGTTTGTTTTTCAGCAATTGTCAAAAAAGATTGTAATGATTTTAATAAAAATCACTGAGGATATACTTTTCAAATATTCTAAACATCCCCTCTCCCGAAATTCCCGTAAAAAATTCAATAAAGGCGTAAAAAGAAAAACAAACATCTTTGACAAAGAGTTCTTTCCTTTAAGTATTGGCCATTAACAACTGTTCCTCCTCCTTTTCACTTAGCCGAAAGGAATAATGTAATAATTATCGTCAAATACATATCCTTTTTCATTAATTTGGTTGGTTGGTTGGTTGGTTGTATTCAGATTATCTGGCGCCGTCAGCAACACGAGGGCTATAATGTGCCGAAACATTCGTCATTAGATAAGCCAACATACATTTACAAACACCTATGCCTAACACGGGACTCGAACCCGCAACCTCGCGGATTAGAAGCTAGCACGCTAACCACTATACCGTCTGGTCGGCTTATTAATTTGAAATTTTTTTTTTGCCAATGTCAAAATTATCGTCAAAAATATCTCCAAACTTGCCAATATTTTAAAATTAATCTTGTAAGTTGCATGAAAATGGAAACTGTAAATTGCATCTATCCATGTCAAATTTAAAAGCAGTGGCCAGTGTTACAGCATAATGGAAAATTGTACGATGGTCCACACCCCTAATCTCTAGTGTAATGTGTTCTCGAATAGGATGAAATACACGAAACTTTCACTTGGTAGCCCACTTAAAAGAAATCCGAAATATTCTGCAGAATGTGTCAGGTGGTTGATGCTAAAAGTCCGAAAAGCTTAGCAAAAGTCCAAATTGCTTATTAGAAATTGAACTGAACCACTCTATCTGACTGACTAATACAATTGGCGTCTGTGTTATTATGAAACTACTGCAGAAGTGTATGAAGAGATGGATGATGACTTCTGATTGGTCTTTCAAGCGGAAGCTATCATGCATTTGCTTCTCAAATTTGAAAAGAACTGGAAAACTCTTGCAGGCAGCTAGAAAAACTGCCCTGACATTCACCACCATGTCGCACACTTGTTTTAGAATATTGATACTTTACCGTGAATATTCCTCCAGAAATTAGGTCCATCACTGTAACGATCAATTCTTTATCATTTAGTTCCTTTTTTTGTATGAGGGTATGCAAAACTCCTTTCTGATTTGGATCTGTGGCTGAGTTCCTGAGTGTTTCTACTGCTTGTTGAATTCTTTTACTAGTTGCACTGAAAAACAAGAAACAAATGTTTATACTCCCACTTTTAATTTCATATCCATTAAAAGATATCCATATTAAAAATTTTGACTAATGCTTGATCCCATGCATTCAAGAAAGTGACATCTAGTGGAAATTTTACAAACTTTCAATTGCGTTAAGTATGGAAATGTTGGGGAGGAAGTGAAAGAAATGGATTTAAAAAGATGGGGAAGGCAGTTATACAAATTTGCACATTAAGTCAGATTTTTTTGTGGTTGGTTATGATGGATTTATAATCAATGCAAGAAATATGAGGGAATTAAGACGAAACATCTCCAACAATCCAGATTCCTGTCAATATATTCCGTGGTGAGTTTTATAAGAGATCTGATACACATTTGCACCTCGAATGAGAGCCGAGTGTCACCAGGCAGCCATGAGCACACAATAACGTTCTTTTAGAAGACTGTCATAAAACAAACATTCCATAAATGCCATAAAATAATAATTGTTTTATCATCCATATGTAGCTTTTGTGCCATTAAGCCCAACCAAAACGAACATCCTAATTTTATAGCAAAAACTACCCAAGATGGCACTTTTGAATCTGTTAAGATTTACTAGACGGATTGACAGCACTTTTTAAGAAATCAAAAGTCCTGCCCAATGTTAAGGGGTTTTATCTTTCATTCTGCTGGCTTTTATATGTAAGGCAAGAGTAAGACACCTGTACATAAGACTCTCTGCTTTGTCAAGTTTCTTGTAAGAGTCTGTTTCGAAGATTTTCCACAGAGGAGGGGCGAAGAATAACTCTTGGAAAGATTCGAATAGTAGCTTGACAGATAAAATCATGTCGGTGGCTGGTGTATCTTTCTGAAGCTCTGTGTCCAGACATCCTAGACGATCATCTAAGCTCATCATGTAGACACCTATAAAAAACTACAATGTTTTCATTTGGAGAAAATGTCTCAAATTTAATTAATTAAATTTAATATTGAACATATATTCAAGCTCCATTTATAACGGCAGCTCAAATTTCTTAATATTTTTCCCTTTTCGCCAATCAATATCTACTTTACAAAGTTGTGCCAACAATTGGCAGGCTTGGAATTAATGCATTCATTTTAAATATCGAAAATATATATACATTTCTCGGAATTTGTTGACTGTGTAAGAAATCTACAGCAGAAAAGATTGAAAAATTCTAATTTTCTGACAGTATAAAATAAAGACCTACAACAATATCAATTTATGAATGCAGAATTTAATTGTACACAATGGCTTCATGGCGCATACAAAGCATTGTTTTAATTACCTGTCGGCCCCTACTAGTTACCCAACTGTCTTCTACAAATGCATATTCTCCTACCTTCTAAGGCCATTCTGTAGGCTAAGTCCTGTGTGTTATCTATCTGGAATGAAGTTGGATTTCGTGAGAATCGTAGGAGATTTACGAAGTCGTCTGCCACTTCGTTCATGCTCCCCATCAGGAAATCCAGAGCTTTGGGCTTAAGCAGGATGGGTCCGATCACCTTTCTTAATCTCTCCCACTGTTTTCCGAGCCTGAAATAAGAAATGTAAAGTAGTTGTGAATGCTATCCCATAATGTTAACTTGTTTCTGAGATCCCTTATGTAACTGCCCCCCCCCCCCCAAAAAAAAATAAAAAAAAAAAAATCTGGCCTTATATTGATATGCTCTAAAAGAATCTTTTTACCCTAGTCACCTTGCATGAATTTTAGAAAGAGCTTTTTAAATCCTTTATATCAACTTTTTGATTTTGATTATTCGTGGCGGGCAAATCTCCCGAGAACTAATTAACGAACTTGACTCGATCCAACCAGTTTGAAACTTGGAAGATAGACTCGTTGTTGGATTCAATCTGTTTCCCGGGGACTGGAATTTAAAACTGTTAACCTTTCAAGGCCAGTTCTGAATCTCGACAGTTCAATTTATTACATTCGTGGGCTGTCGCTAACAGTCTGCTTTTACACACTTCTATTGGCGTTTCGCAGAACTAATTCACTTGCCGTCTTCCAATCGAGAGAGAGAGATAATTCTCTGGTCTAATAAAAGTATCATCCATAAAACACAGTTAAAGGTTAAAATATTGTTATTTTAAAAACACTTACGCAGTTAACTATCAACAAACTTCACCAGGTTTGAAGTTGAAAAATACAGTTTAAGTATTAAACTTGGGGTCTGGAGCATCGCACAACTTTCATTTACACTTAATACTGGTCACTGCATTTAAATCTGTCATGGATTGTTGTAATTTCCCTTTTTTGTATTCATATTTTCATTATTTAAAAAAAAAAAAATTATGATATTTTTGGCGTTAATTATTACATTGCCCCCCATTATCAGTCAATCAGCTTGAAAACCTATTTGCTCTTTTTCAATTTTTCGTTTTACAAGAATCAAATTCAGACAGAAACTTTCCAAAATGAATTCAATAACAATTTCCTAAAACATTATCAGACAATCACAAAAAAAAAAAAGTTCCATTCGCTGATTGGATGCGATGTCACAGAAGTTCACTGGTTATAATGGAGTGGGTGGTAGATCTCTTGGTTGAATTTTTAGAATATTACAGAGAAAAAAAGTATTTTTTATCAGTATATAATGTTTTTATTATTCGTTAATGTTTTTTTATTCATTAATGTTTGTTTTATTAACTATGGACAGTATCGTCCTGAAAAGTTGAAGGAAACGATTACATTTCTTCCTTGATAGCGTTTCCATCTTTTTAGAGTGTTACAAAACCACGAACGATCATTTTAGAGCTTTTGCTTTGCGCGCTTCAAATCATTAAAACGAACTCGTTCTTTGATTCGCAAACTGAATAAGACGGAAAAGTACACTCACGTATTACCCAATCCGGCACTGTCGTACTTTTCAGGATGTTTTTTCCGATAATGTGCGAGGAATTCGCTGATGGGTCTCAATGGATACTGGCCCTGGTATCTGAATACCGTCTCAAAGTCCTCCGGGTTGTAGATCTGTACAGAGGGTCGGCCCCACTGAAACTCTTCCTTCACGATAGGGCCGTAGCGATGATATTTGTCCTCGGCTGCTTCGTGCATCTTCAGCAGGGAGTAACGACCTTGTGGGGAAAAAAAATATACTACACTATTTGGTTATCTATACAACAGACCCATGAGCAACAACTCCTATATAAGGAAGCCTACGCACTACGGAGTGACGTCACTAGAGTAGTCCGTCATACTGGTAGCATAGAAGTCGTATGTTCAACTATTTTTAAAAAAATTTATTCCGAAATAAAACAGCAATATAAATAAACAATTTTTTATATTATTCACAAATCAAGTTATTATTATTCAATAAAATATTTTAATGCAAAATAGTTTACTATGCTAAACTCCAACTTAACTTGACATCACTAAACGATAGATCTTCCCCTTGCTCATAGGCATTTAATCCATTTTAGCGGAGTGAAGACATAATTCTCACCAAACCTTACAGCCTTTTGTTCTGTTGTGGTTTGACGAACATTATGCTTTCACGCAGCCAAAATGGATTAAATACCTATGAGCACTGTGACGATCTACCGTCTAGTGATGTCTAGTTAAGTTGAAGTTTAGTATAGAAGTAACTACGAAAACTTTTCTCGAGACAGCAGTCAGTACAACATCTTTGGGAAATTTAAAAACCGAAACTCTTAGCCCATTTTTATAATTTCCTTTGCAGTTCATTACAAAGTATCGAAATGACATTTTAATATAATTTTTAGCATTTCTAATGCAGCAGTCTTTACGTGTTTGGAACAGAAAATGCAGCAAACTTAACGTGTTTGAAACAGAAAATGCAGCAGACTTGACGTGTTTGGTACGGAAAATGCTGATGTTGTTAGTTGTTATCGTGCGTTGGGCGCCAGATTTCTGAGCCAAAATCGATCTTGACGAATCACAAGCCCGAAAAACGTCACCAAACCATATATTGCCAACTTTTAAAAATATCTTATTCTAAATGGCACTCAGTATGGAAGTTCGCAGTCGAAGTTGGACTACTTTAACGACGTCATATTTTAAAGTGATAACCCGTGCTTAGGCTTTCTATATAGGATGTGTTGCCCATGACCCATATTTAACCATTTTGAGATCTGACCAGCCACTTTATGAGTTAACCGACTCAAGGCTAAAAATGCTTTGTTTCTTCATTACCGGATATTTCTTAACAGAGTGAATGAAGATTTTAATGAAAATACGTCGACGACCAACACTGGAGTATTTACCTCTAAAAGCTGGCCAAAATTTGATTTTTAAAAAATCTTGGATTAGACACTTGGATTTTTGTAGAAACATACTGTTACGAATTTTTGTAAATATTTCGTAGTGTTAATTTTGTAAATAGGAAAATTTATGTACATTTTGCATAAGGCAGTGCAATAGTTCGTCTTAAGTTGGCTTCCCTGCAATATGGGTCTTAATGCTTGATAACGAGTTTTAGAGATAACGCTGGGAAGCGAGTTTTACAAGGAGCAGGGCATTTAACATAATGGCAATCTCGCTAAATTGGCGAGATAGAGCCAAGTTGGCTACGGTTTTGGCGACTAATATTTATCGCCAAATTTAGCGAGAAATTGCCAAATGTCGCCAAACTTGGAGACCATTTGGTGACATTTTCGGTCCCCATGTACATGAATAGGACTTTTTGACTACGATCTGGAAAATTCTCCAAATGTCAATCTCTGGAAGATTCACGAAAGTTCGCCGCCTCCCCTATATAAGCCCGAGTTAGTTAGTTAGTCAGTTGTTGACGGAGTGAGTGGAGTCCGTGAGTTGACTGGAATTTCTGAGTTGAGATACTGAGCTAGCTGTCTCTCAGTGAGCATTCAGAGTAGTTCTAAAGCGAACTGTATTGCATTGTCTTTTGCGGTGATTTGTAGTAGTTGTGAAGTTTTTTTTTAACTGCTGTTTGAGATCTATTGTTTTGTAAAGAGCTAAATTGAGTCTTCTAGAACTAGAAGTTCTGGAGTTGTAAGAGAATCTGCGAAGAGTTATATCGGAATAAATTTCTGCAAGTTTTGATCTGCTTTGGCTTCAAATCTTTCGAACCCATCCACGCAACAATACTTTATAAAGTATGGAATCTTGTTCCGTACCAGTTTTTTTTTAATCTGAGATCTCAATTGTCATAGCGATTGATCAAAAGTTGAAATTTTATCGAACTGTGCATTTCCCTTTTCTGTTACCAATGCATACATGATATTTTAACAAGCAAAATTAATAACTTTTTGTTTTAATTTTAACATGATGTATGTGTATTCTTAAGGTCAATATTTAACGATTTTCTCAATTAAAATTTTAAATTATCTAAATTCAATGAGTAATTTAAATTTTGGTCAAACATAAAACTCGTCAAATTTTTTTTGCTATATTTTATTTTCACGAGTGTTTTTGTTATACTATTGAGTCTTATTGAGTAGTGGTTTTTAAACCATTTTAAAGACCGCATATTTTAGTTTTTTATACCGGTCATTCTATGGAAAATCAGGAATTTGTGTAACTGGTGTTTATTACAAAAATATATTAATAAAAATACATTTTTAGGTATAAACAATCTTAGTATAATGTATATAATTATTTGAAATTTCAAATTGCAATAAAATATTTTAATTATTACTCAAATTTTACTTCTAAACAATGAATGCTGAGGAATCAGACCAATTATTATTTCGACTTTTCCCAGAGTAATATTTTATAAATTAAACACACAATTTTGTAGACTACATTTTTATTTTAAGAAAATGTTTTAACACACTTCTAGCAATTAGAAGCAAGGTCTAAGTATGATGTTAATTTTATTCCAAGTTTTATGCCTATAACCAGGGCAATTGGTCACATCCGTGGAAACCAAAAAAAAAATGTCATTAGATTCTTGCAGTTAGTACTAATTTACTGTTGTGAAAAAGAAATAAGATGTTTAGCGGATGTTTTGTTCAGTTGCTAAGAACAAGATACAAACTAAGTTATTTATGAATAATTTTATCAAGTAATTGGACTTAAGGTTGAGATGAGATGTCACATCCGTGGAACTCAATAGATTTTAAATTATCAATTAAATTTATAAAATAATTGTTGGAATCTGTTATATATGATAAAATAACTTTGTTTTGCAAGTATCATGAAATAAAATATAAAAGAGAATTTTTCACTTGTAAAAAACTCTCGTTTTGTCACATCCATGGAACTATTTGTCCACAAACGTGGAACACGGATGAAAGAGAATGACACATTACTTTTGTTGATATGTATATTTTTGAACATATAAACAGCATAATATATTACAAAAACATCTTAAAAGAATAAACAACATAAAATATAGGCACCATTCTTTTATTTTTGCTTTGAATATTTTATTTCAAATGCTATGAAGTTGGAATCCAGAAAAATTGAAATTTTAAATAAATATGATTCTATACAAATGTTTCTAAACTGCATCCTCCTGATTTTTTTTTTTTTTTTTTTTTTTTTCAATTTCATTTTAAAAGTGACTGTGTGATAATGTTTCAACTATCTTGGTTATAACTAATTTTTATTGAAGTCAGCCAAAATGTAAAATAAGTCAACTTTCTAACTCAAAAAATCTTTTTACATCTATCTTTTGAAGATTCGAGACTTAAAATTAATTCTTTGAAATTTTCAACACCCCCCCCCCCCCACCAAAAAAAAAAAGACATTTTGTTCTGCATCACACACAGGCGACACCTCCCACCCTTCTGTGTTTCCTTCTTTTTTGGATATTTTTCAGAAATAAACATATAAAATATTGTTCTCGAAAATCTTACGAAAATCTAAGACATGCACACATATAATTATATTTTGTTACTTTTTAAGCTGTAAATTTTTAACTAGTGGTAAAAGGAATAATGATACTTATATTTTAGAATTTTTATTAAATTTAACTTCATTAAATAATTCTCTATATTAAATAATTCAATATTGCATATCAGATCCGTGGACTCTACTTTTTATAATATTTATAAAAAATTAAAAATTCATATAATTTTTTTTACTTTTACCACTATAATAATATTGTTATTCTTGATTATATCTCCCTTTATAGTAAGTATCAAGATTTTTGAAGAAGTTTTTAATTTTTTTTTTATATTAAATTCCTAAAATTCCGTAGAATTAATTAGAAACATTTTGCGGATTTTTGCAAATGCGGATATTACAAGAGTTGACGTAGATGATGTCACTTTAAAAATATCTTCAGCAACTTCTTTTTTTCCTGTTTATCTTTATGTGTGATAATATGGAATGAAAATTCGTATTCATGTCATTTGATTAACACCACATAAAATCATAAAGCAACTCATTTGAAGAAAAAGTTTAAATATAGTGAAATTTTATACTTTTTAGTTTACCAGTGAAAAGTATTTCAGGAAAGTTAAGATGGTGAATTTAAGTTTATGATGCGAATCAAAGGATAAAATGATTTTTTTTTAAAGTTCCATTATAAAGAGTATAAATTCTTAAAAAAAAAAAAAAAAAATTGTTAGTCAAAAATGATTTTTACCTTTCTCGTGAGTACATTGTCACAAATGTTTGGCTGAAGTAAATCTGCAGGATTTATTAGATCAAGCGGCTTAACTTCTAGTTATCCATTTGCAAAAGGTTATAGAAACACTAAGAATTAATGAAAGAAGGTCATTAGAATTAATATCAAAATGCGGTTGTGATGGATCCCAACAATTGAAATACATACAAACATTTCAAAATTCTAACGAGTCAAAAGCAAATAATTTTCACAACTCTCAGGTGACTTTATAATATTTACGGAGTACATTTGAGACAAAAGCAGTTTGGAATCAGATTGAACTTCTCTAAAGAGACCATAGATATAATAAAACGCGAGATGGATTACATCCACTCACACAAAAACAAATAAAGGTGATGAAGGTGTAGAAGTTAAACGAACATTATCATTTACCATCATGGCTGATGCCCAAGTATACAATGCTGTTACTGACACAAAATAAACCATAAAGTGTTACATATGCGGCATAACATCTAAAAATTTTAACGATTTGACAGAGACACAGGAAATTGATGAAAGTGCCCTTCAATTCGCATCATCTATTTGCCATGCGCGTGTTCGTTTGTTTGAGAACATATTCCATTTAACAATAAAAATTACCTGTTAAAAAGTGGCAACTTCGATTACTAGAAGATAAAAATGCAGTTAAGAAGAGAAATCTGACATCCAAGAAGAAAGAAAGCCTGGTCCCATTGTTGAAATATCAAAACCTGGATTTGGAAACAGTAATAAAGGCAATACTAATTAGAAGGTCTTTCAATTATCTGGACTGGCTGCCGAAAGCACGAGAATTAATGTTCATTTCATTCGCCGATTGAAGATAATTTCAGAAATATTATCTAGTTGTTAAATAATTGATACAAAGAGATTTTCTAACGTTTTGAATGGAAATGAAGCTCTTGTGCATATCAAAAGACCATAGCAATCGCTAAAGTTACTTAAATACTTAGACAACAAATATTTATCCATGCTTATTATTCTGAGTAAAAGCTTTTTAACACTGGTCATTACTTCAAGCATGTATTTATTTCAAGCTTGAAGACTGCTGTTTTATATCACATGATACGATTAAAGATCACTGCTGCAACAGCTTGGCAATGTGGTACCTCGAATTAAGTGTTAGACTCATAATTTTGCATGTCATAGACTGCATTTCTTTTTGTAGTTTCATCAAGGTTTCTGTGAAAACCGTATCATCATACTTCATTGACGGTATATTTCACTTTAATCTGATACTATGCAAAATGTCTTCAGGCATTCTTTCTTTTCGATGCAAATACCTTAGTCTGCGACTGTTTGTTCTCAATGCACTAACCAATGCATTTAGGTTAAGTCATCAATTATGGTGAAGTGACGTCCGTTGGGAAGGAATTATGGCACTGCAATGTTTGAGAAGCCCAATGGAATAACAACATAGAAAAAATATGTGGTTTTTATAATGATATTTCACTAAATCGGTCTCTTTTAGAGTAAAAGATGATTGGAATTGGTTGTAGCAATTTTTGCTTTTTGATTTTTCGAGTGACATGATTTATAGGGGTTTGCAGGGTTATACCCTTTTATCACCACCATATTCTTTAGTGGTATATCCATAGTTCTATTCTCCTGCAGCTTTTGAGACCACATCGATAAAGGACTTTTTGTCTGTGTAATTTTTTGTGACAACCAGCCTGGCCTCGGGTTGATTGGTACAGACTTCGATGGTGAAAAATAACAATATTTAGAACATATCAAAGCCAAAACTTTATGTTAATAAAAGAAAGCATTATAAGTAGGCTATTAGTTAAAACTGTAAAAAGCAGACTATTAGTTTAAATCGTCAAAAGTAAGCTATTTGTTTAAATTGTCTAAAAGTGGGCTAGTAGTAAATTCTCGGTTATTAGTTTAAATCGTTTAAAAGTAGGCTAATAGTCTAAATCGCCAATCTATGAGGAATGAGGTTATTATTTGATTCAAAACACAGCTAGTATCAATGTTAAAAATAAACATTGCAATTTTAAAGATGTTTATTCAATCATTCAGAGCAAAGACAAGAGCGGATTTACACAAATTGTAAAAAAGATGACCTGCATAATTAAAGTTTCTGGCTGTTCCCCCTCGCTCC
Organism: Linyphia triangularis; assembly: GCA_963978545.1. Classification (NCBI taxonomy): domain Eukaryota; kingdom Metazoa; phylum Arthropoda; class Arachnida; order Araneae; family Linyphiidae; genus Linyphia; species Linyphia triangularis. The sequence goes on along the minus strand of OZ021726.1, from coordinate 45,777,967 downwards.
CAAATTTGTCTGCATTTGTGCCATATCATTTAATAGAATATCTTCGAACTTAATACATGTGTTTCACACGACTGATACTTGACAAGTGATTTCCGTCAGATTAGAGCCGACCAAACGGTATAGTGGTTAGCGTGCTGGCTTCTAGACCGCGAGGTTGCGGGTTCGAGTCCCGTGTTAGGCATGGGTGTTTGTGAATGTATGTTGGCTTGTCTAATGACGAAAGTTTCGGCGCATTATAGCCCTCGTGTTGCTGACGGCGCCAGATAATCTGAATACAACCAACCAATCCGTCAGATTAGAAATCACATCAAAATCAGCATTGCCTATTAATGGTTTCTTTTCCCCTTTCTTCATTGCTGTAAGCATAATGTCCGAGAGCAATTTATCCTAGATCTGAATTAACGATTTGTAACCATTGTAACGAATCTTTTTCCAAAAAAAAAAAAGTTTTGTGGTTGGTTTTAGAATGTATAAATAATTTCCGGTTTTTCTGGGACAACCAGCCCTAAAAAATCCCGATTTGGGAGAAGGGGGGGAGGGGGGGGGGGATTATACCATTTAACTTAATATCAATGTTTGCACCGAGTAACATGCAAGTTCATGTACAAGGTGAGACCAAAAAGTAAGGTGACTGATGTCATAATAATTACTGTATTATATATATGTACTGTATTATATATGCAAATAAATACATCACTGTCCTTTAAAGTAGTTCCTGCCATCTACAAAACACTTCTGACAACGTTCATACAAGTTCTTGAAACTTCTGAAAAAGTCCTCCTTTGAGACTGTCTTAAGTTCCTTGGTAACATCAGCCTAAATGTCTGAGATGCTTGAAAATCGGTTTCCTTTCAGTGCCAATTTCAGTCGTGAAAAGAGAAAAAAATCTGTTGGCGCTAGATCAGGTGAATAAGGAGGGTGTAACTAGTATTTCTAGTGCCAGCAGATTTTGTCCTCTTTCCAAGACTGAAATTGGCACTGAAGGGAAACCGATTTTCAAGCATCTCAGACATTCAAGCTGCTGTTACCAAAGAACTTAAGACAGTCTCAAAGGAGGACTTTTTCAGAAGTTTCAAGAACTTGTATGAACGTTGTCAGAAGTGTTTTGTAGACGGCGGGAACTACTTTGAAGGACAATGATGTATTTATCTGCAAATATATAATACAGTAATTATTATGATATCAGTCACCTTACTTTTCGGTCTCACCTTGTATATCGAATAACATAACATATAACTTTATTTATACTGAGTAACATGCAAAAGCATTTGAGACTCGGAGTAAATAATAACGTTCAGCTTACAGAAACAAACGTGCCTCGCACAGTCCAGTGACTGACTGAAGTCATTGGCAGGCTGCTGATACCACCATCGCATTAGTTGGTGGATTGTAAGGGGGTGTCCCACAATTTCCAAATGCAATTTCGTTCGTTCCTTAAGTAAGTGTATTTCACCGGCTTTTTACCATGCCCTCTTGCACAAAATAGAAAAAAAAAGTAACCTCATGCATGAATTCATGAAAAACGTAGATTAATACTATGTCGTCCGCAAGTTTAATCGTGATTCTTTTTTCTTTCTTTGACATCGGTAGGACTGGTTCAGAAGTTCAGATCATTTCGCCTATGTGTATCGCCGACGTTTTTTCGAGATTTTTGGGATATCGTAAATTGTCAAGTTTTACTTCTCCGTCATTTGCTCGATCATTGTCGAGGTGTCGCCGGCGTTTGTTCGATAGTTTCACGAGACACCAACGTGGTGTCACTGAACAGCATAGTGTTAAGAGTTAGTTTAAGGTTTATAACCATCAAGTGTTTTTAGTAAGCATTTAGAAAGCATATTTCCGCTCCGTTACGCGAAATCGCGACCGTGAATCATTGTTATTGTTGTAGTTATTATTTTTGACAAAAATCTTAATTTGCTTTATTTTAAAAAAAATTTAATTTAAAAAAAAATACCCTTTAAAATTTAGAGAGGGTGTGGAAATACCATTTGGAAATATTTAACTGGCGAACACTGTTAGTATAGTTTGATTTTCCGTTTAAAGTGTAAAATGTAAGTGGATACAGTAAATATAAAGCAAATTTTTAATTACCTTTTAAGTAAAAAATTTGACAATGCCGCAGTATTTTATTTTTTTAAAAAGATGCTTCGCGTTTGGGTTCAAAATTTAGATTATAAAAGTTATTGGCAGGGATCGTACTGGGACATAAAGTAGGCCCGATGATTTTAGATTGTTATCGTCTCAAATTTTCAATATAATCATTTGTCAAACTTTTGTTTGAACAATTAGTTATATGAAATCAAGTTTGGTTTGTTTCTACTATGCATACCTCTTTGGAATAAACTTGGTTTCCTTAAAACCATTGATAGTTTGTTGCAAAAACTTAGCAAAGGAATTAATAAGGGATTACGTAACAATTAACTTTTTAGTGTGCGCAGCGAGCTTATGCTTGCGCAGCAATGGACCTTTCAGCTAGCGAAACGACCCAGTGTTTGCTTTTCAATGAATTTTTCGAAGCTAGTCTGGTTCGCAAAGTGTCAAAAGCTGGCATCTAAACTCCTTGACTGGTCTCCGCAAAGCGGGGCTACGCAGATAGGTAATGTATAAATCTTAGTGCTTCTATTATCTAAGTAATACAATTTAATCTATGAAATTAAAGCTATGTGAAATTGTAATCAATTTTTTAATTTACAAACTATATCTCTCAAACTAAAGTAATAATTTAATAGTAGTTAATGCCTCTGGTGGGAGAGATTGGTATTTGAATGCACTCGAATTTTTAAAGAATGCAACTACTTATTTTGGAAAAAAATTGAAAAACTATTTTTTTTTTTTTTTTTTTTTTTTTTTTTGTAACAGACCGGCCCATTTTTTAAAGACACTGGTTCGCCTGACAGACCAGACAACACTATGGCTAGTGCGCCTCTAATTATTGAAAGTTTATTATTTTAAGAATTTTTCAATGCCTCTCTATAAAAGTGAAAAGATTCCTTTAACTTGCTGATGGAACTAGCATATTTTGAAAAGCATCTCCATGATACGTCCGTTTAACCCAACTACGTATAAATTCGGGTCTGTTCTTCCCTAACCCAGTCCATTTTTATCTCAAGTAGGCCAGAGTTCAATTGCACACATTTTTTATGGCTCTGTCCGGCCATTTCATGAAGTGGCTGAGTCTAGTTGCATAACGCCATATAACACATTTGAGAATTATTAATCTGGTAACAAGTCTATTGTTAATTTTAATGACCTTAACCTATTTAAAATTTTGCTAATGAAGCAAGCTTGAACTTCCAATAAATGATCAGCCTGGTAATAGACATTTCTTAGGTCCTCGAGCTCGAAAAAAAGGCTTTTCACATTACATTGAGGACCAAGTGCCTGAAAAGTATATAAAAGACAGATTCTGACACATTGGAACACCTTTAAAAACACCAATTTTCTGAATTTTTTTAAGTAACAAAGAGTAAAGTAGCACTATACATGTAACATAATCAATTTTAATTGTTGAGTAATTTTGAGTTTGTGGTAGTTCAATCGCAGTACCATGCGCATACTTACTTCCCGGAAAATACTGCCATCCAGTGCCGATGAAGGGCAGAGACGGCCACGGTCCGGGGACGTCCTTGAGCTCCTTACAGCTTTGTGTGGTGTCCGAACTTAGAAGAGTTGCAGAACCGTCCTTCTTACTCGTATTCAGCTGGTTTCTGGGGGGTACAGATGATCGCGAGTTGGCACCGCCTCCAAGAAGTCTGGACACTGTGCCGTACAGCGTTCTCTTGGAGGACATGGTGTCAAAAAGACCTCAGGCGCCTCCTGAAATAAAATATTCACACGTTTCTATAATTAATTCCAATCCTTACAGAAAAGAAATTCTTACAGAAGGAAGAGATAAATATTTGTTGATAAGGTCATTAGCTCTCAAGAATGCTCTGGTATCGTTGATACGCAGTTCCCGATCAACGATAGTTATTGTCAAATCGATTTCTAAACTTTAAACTTTTTGGATGTTGAAGAAGAGTTATATATTTAAAGGGGGGTGAACATTGATGGAAATCTAAAAGACACGTCCAGACATTAATTTGAATTTGATTTCGATGCTTTCTGAATTTCTTTTTGTGGTGATACCAAAATAAAGGCAGGTAAGTTAAATGATATTACTTGATTCGCGAAGCATAGAGGCGGAGAGTGATGTGCTACCATGTTTCGTTTCTGTCTCGTAATCTGATAGAAACATACATTTTGAAGCTTTTATATTTGAACTTATAATCATGAGCCTAAACTAACGGTTGCTTGAGGGAAAAGAGCAAAAAGTTGAGCAAAATTTGGACAGTGCTGGTCTTCGAAATAAGTAATTCCAATGCTATTCGTCTCTGATGTCTTGATTTTAGTTGTTTTTCCGCTCTTTCATTAGGGGTTTAAAAATCTTCCGAGAGAGACCCTTTAATGGAGAAATTAATCCACAACAGGTTAAGGAAAAGGAGTTACTCATCATCTTTTTAAGTCAAGAAACTCTGACAGTGCATCGAACTTTCTCCAAGTTCATGCCCAAGGGTAGTTCAACGAAAGTTGATTTGAAGAACAAACCGTCTTGAGAATAAAGTACATAGTATCTTTCCCAAACGGGCCTAATTTTTATTAAGGTTTCCGTTTCATCATCTTTAGTGAAGACTAATTATTATTCACAGCATGCCGAGACGATTAATCTCTTCCTAAACACGTTTCGTTTGTTTCGGTATTGTCGACAATCTGCTTTCACTGATTTCGAGGGAGTGATTTTTGAAAGGAAAATATAATTTCGTTTGTTGTCTTGTATATAACATTCCCATGTTTTGTGTTTCAATTTATTTTAGTTCCAAATATCAGTTTTAAATTTATTAAAATGAATGGCAAAGGGGAAAAGCACAAGGTTGCAAATATCAAGAGTTTAGGATACCATTGCAATGCTAATTATGAGTATTTCATCTTGGCCATCATAAAGAGGAATTCATGAGCGACTTTAAGAGAAACTAAATGTTAAAGAAACGTACGGATGTATTTGAATTTGGTTTCCTTTTATAAAATATCAACTTTTGGAGTTTTCTTTCTTTGATTCGTGAAACTTCAATTAAAAGTCTATAAGGAGTGTAATGACAAGATGTCTTATCGGCTCAAATTATTGGATTATTATTTGATTTCGCGCAAGGTTATGATGCTAGCAATGAAGCAATAATTGAAATAGACTGACAGAGTATTTCTTCTATTTGAGTAGCGCTATGTTTGCAGTACAAATTCCAAATGCCAAGACACATTTTACAGTTTAAATTGAATGCTCGGCCAGGATTAATTAATCCTAATTTAGATTTCGAAGTTAGTGCAAAAACTTTTTTAAGATTATGGCGGTGATTAGTTATGAGGAAAGATAGCGATATCTACAACTTTTCTTTTCAGATTTACAACTTGACCCTTCCATTAAACGAAGTGACATTATTCTGAAAGTAACATAGAAATCAGAATTTTTCATGTTTGTCATCAATATGCAAAGAATAATTTTCTCTCAGTACTTTATGTATTAAGTCCATTAGTAAACAATTAAAGGCTTAAAAAGTTTTTGATAAATTTCCTTTTGGCTTTTTGCGAAAGGTGCCTGGTCGAAAAAGACTTTCAGACCCAAAGTTTGAAACTTTGGCATGTTCTCATAACCAACATTCTGGTCAGTTTTTTCTTCTAGTATTTCCGCCAAATCGTGATTCTACAAACACAAAAAAAGGTTTGATATTCACATGCGAAAAGCAATTATGACAGCTATCCGCGAAGTTTTTTTTTCTTTCTTTTTTTCTGCTTGTTTCAGGTAATGATGGTTAGGAAATCATTAAAAAAAAAATAGAAATATGGATCATCGCACAACTTTCAATTAAACTTAATACTGATCATTGCATTTAAATTTGAAAAGCATTGGTGTAATTTAGCGTTTTCGTTTTAAAATTTTCATCATTTAAAAAATTGTCAGTTTGACGATTATTCTTACATAGGTGGAAGAAAAAAAAATGCCGCATAGTGGCGAAATTGTCGAAATGTTTCTCTATAAACATTACATTATCCTTTTTTGTAAGTTCAACAGAGAAGAAACAGTTGTTGATGGGTGATGCCCATAGACTTATAATAAACACTATAGACTGCGCTTTCCCACTTCAATTATATAACGAGGTTGAAACCAAAATAAAACATATGACTAGGGAGTTTTTGAGAGCAGGGTTGCAGAGTTGGCCGTTTCACCTCCTTTTGGCGTTATCCTAGTTACATACAGGAATAATTTTATGACGTAGTTAACTTGTGAGTTAAATTGTTGGTTGATTGTATTCTTCTGGAATAATATGTATGACTTTTCCGATCACGTGTGTTTTAAAAAAGCTTGTGCAGTTTTACTTGGTTTCTTTGATAAAATTTCACAACTTCAAACTAATTGTAAATAAACTACGCTTTTCAGTTTTAATTATTAATAATTATAAAAACCTTTCGAAGATTTAGAATTTAGTAAGGTTTACTTATTGTAATATTTTTTGGCACTTGTACACTTTGATCGTGGTATTCACAAATAGAGAATGCAAATGTTGTAAATTTACCAAGCATAATATTACATATGTAAAAAAAAATTCTTTCATCATTGTATTAAACAAATACTTCAATTAATAGTAAATATACAGAAAAGAAAATATTGCAGAATTACGAAGAATAATATTGTATAAGTAAGTAATACATATCCTTCCATCTTTTTATTAAAAAAAAATTAATGGCATCTTCATAATAGTACAAGAAATAGCTCAGCAAAGTACAAGAAATGAATTCCAGGCACGGTATGTGCTTTAAGGGGACTTGGTACCTTTCAAACATTTTTTTTTTTTACTTAAGCCATTAAAATTATAATTTTTACATATTCGAAAGTATAACTAATTAAAAACTAAATTTTATTTAAAAAAAAGTTCATGTAGTGGTCTAAGTTTTCAAAATTAAAATTTTTTTAAAGAAATTCCTCAAATTTCAAATTCTATTTTCTTTTTCGATTTTCAATATTTTTTCCTGTTTTTAATTTTTTTTTCCTGGTAATATACGCTAACTTTTCCGGCATCAAATTTAGAATAAGTAAAATAGTTTCCGAAAAAAAAAGATAATTACTGCACATATAGGTAAAAAAAGTGTAAAAAACTGGTATTTTTCAACACTTAAATTTGTAAAAAAAGAAGATTTTATTTTATTAAAAAATCCTTTCCTCTTTTTATCAAATAGATATTAAGAAGGACACAAAAAAATTTCAAGTCATTTCATCCATATTTGCAGAAGTTTTAGCATTTTGCGAAAGGTGGGAATTTCAAAAATCACGAACTGAAAAAAATGCGTTCGAAACACCAAAGGAGCTACTGCAACAATGCTAAATTCTCCATAAGAATATAGTTTTACTGCAATTGCAGTTATCGAATCAGGTAAAAAACTTGCCAGAATAAGGAGAAGGTTTCAAAGATTATAAACACTCAAAAAATAGAAAATTTATATTTTTATTAACTTTTGTGAAAAGAAGGAGTACCAAGTCCCCTTAAAAAAAATACTCTTTGGCTATAGTCTCGAAACTGTAGGAAAATAGTGCTAAAGGTACATATTAAAAGACGGACTAATAATAAACTAGTGGTGTGGAACATCGCACAATTTTGGTCACTGAGCTTAAATTTAACAAGGATTGGTGTAATTTACAATGATTTTTGCTTTCTTTTTTCAAATTTTCATTAATATAATAAAATTGGCCTGTTTGGAGATATTTTGAAGATAATTATTACATTGGCCAAAAATTTTGCCAAAATGGTGAAATTGACGATATCTTTTTCGATAATTATTACATTACCTTTTCGAGTAATTGAAACAGAGGAGAAAGAATGATTGATGGAAATGTTGAAGGGAAGAGAACTCAGTATTAAAGACATTCGTTTTTAAACTTTTTACGCATTTACCGAAATTTCTTTAAATATTCGATGGTGACATCTAAGACATCTTAAAAAGTATTAACACAGCGATCTTAATCGTTACAACCGTCTTTTTACAGTTGCAAAGGAACAATTTTTTAACGACAGTTATCTCATGCGCCATTTTGACTAAAGTCTAAATGACATAGGTGTCATGGCTGCACTAACCTGTATACAATAATTGAAAATTGTAGATTAATCCGTTTAATAGTTATGTTGACCATAGACATACACATAAAATTATTTTCCATATCACTTTTAAAAATCGAAAAACTCTTTTTGATCGAATGAAATACTTTCATTACCTTATATTATACCCAAGGTAAATGTAAGTAAAATGCTTTAATCGCACATGACGCTGGGTTCAATATGCTTTTCTGGCAACAGGTCACGGTACGAAGGGACCATCACACTTACACATATATCTTACCGGTATTTGTCAAACAAAATGAACATGTATTGTTTGCTAAATTCTAATGTTCATTTGATCCATTTCAAATATTTGCAATGTCTTAGGGTGAAATAGAAGACAAAGTAGTAGTTGAAACATAATTAGTGTAATTTTGGTAAACTAATACACATAGAAAATTAAGATGAGATAATTTAACATTACATACATTTCAAAAAAAGTTACGAGTATTTACTACTTAATTTCTTAAGGAAAGTAACAAAAACAAATATGTTCACAAATGTAATGTTCTTTGATTGAATTTACAAAGTAAATCTGAAGAACTCTTCTTAATTCGGAGCTGGATCTATGGAGTTTAAAATAACAGCTTCTGACAGTAAAGATTCTAAATTTTCGTTTGTCAAAGACGATCTCAATCTGGTTTCAATAAGTTTCAATTTAGAAAATGCTCGTTCGCAAGAAACTTGAGTCAATGGAATGGTTAGAAGAAATGTATATACTTTTAGTGCGTCTGTGGGCGAGGTCAACAAAACGGAAGTGATTTGTGAATAATTATTACAAAAAGGTCAATTATGGCCAAAATATTGACGCAGTAATTCTGGCAGTTGGGGATTCTGAAAGCACTCATTGAGCACTAAAATTTGGCACCGGTCATACAATTCGTGCGTGATAATTTACATCGGTTTAAGGCTCGCGTAAATTCGGCAATAAGCAAAAATTGGCGATTTTGGCCAAAATATTGACGCACTAATTTGGCAGTTGGGTATTCTGAAAGCACTAATTATACCCAACATATTAACATATAATGAATGATGATTCCTTTTGTGGGCGAGGCCAGCAGTTTGCCTACCTACCCTCAATTAACCTTGAATTTTATGAAAATTAAGGACGCACTAAATTTTTTAGATGATGGATTCTGTAAGCACTAATTGAGCGCTAAAATTTGGTACATATTAAAAAATTAGTGCGTTTGTGTGAGTGTGTGGGTGGGGGGGGGGGGGCTAGCGTTTCGTTGGCCCCGTCCAAACATTTCTTTATATTTCTCGGTAAATATTGATGCACAATTTTTTTTAATGCTGGATTCTGAAAGCACTAATTGAGCACTAAATTTGATATATATTAAAAAATTAGTGCGTTTGTGGACGGGGCCAACGAAACGCACCTGTCCATTCAGTAGTAGCCTACAGTCCCTACACTCAACCAGACCGCTCGGCAATATCGACGATAAGCCTCGTCGTAAAACTTGTCAGTTTCGGAACAGGAGGGCGCCAACATTTCCAGGCTGGAGGGCGCACCGGGATACGTCCCGGTATCCCGGCGGCCCAGCACGGGCCTGATCATAGTGAAGGCCCAACAAATCTCAAGGATATCTTTTCAAAATGACCCATGTTATGAAGTGACACATAACAGTCAACTTGCAACCTTTTACACAATATTATGACTTTGCAAACGAAGAAAATATTGGAATTCGTACCATTCACTTTCGGAATTTCAATTTTAGCTTGTGGTATTTTAAGGAGACCGTAAGCAGTAGTATGACTTAAAAAGGGAATGTTGCTTCTGGAAAGGATATCAGTAATTGAATTTATACCACAAAAGTGCATTTGTTCCTCCCATGACTCCCAAAGAAAAATATAAATCTCTCAATTGAGACGGCTACAAGTTTTAGTATGCCATTGAACTTGTTTTAATTTATTAAAGAAAGTTAAAAAAAAAAAGAAAGAAATACTAGTAGGTAATAATTAAAATTGTGCAAAAGAAGCCCGGTCTGTTGGAAAAATTAAGCCGACAGAGAACACAACCGTGTTCGTATGAATTATACTACAAGTAGATACAAATTATATTAAATTTATGTCAATTTGGCGAGATTTTTGTAATTTTTTTTTTTTTTTATTGATGACAACAAACTGATGAATAATAACTTTTGAGAGTTTTACCTTACTAGAATTTCTTTATGGTAAGTTTAAGTGTCATTTTACATGAAATAAAGAACCGAAATTCAAACCAAATTTCAGAACTTCGTGGGTGTAAGCTACAAACTCTGATTATTTACAAGGTGTGGGTATTAATTTTCAGTACTGATCTAATAATTCCCCAAAATATGCGAATTATATTTAACATGTCCGAGGTAACTCCATCTGCCTTAATACAGTTTTATATTTAACATGTCCGAGGTAACTCCATCTGCCTTAATACAGTTATGTTCTCAGCTATAGAAGTTTCGGAAACAACTTTTAAAGTCCTCTTTCAGAATGCTCTTCAATTTGGAAATACGGTTTTATGACTATTTTTGGCATCCTCAACCCTCAATCATTTATCATGAATATGTTCCATTCGGTAAGACTGTCACACGACACTTTTACGTAGAAGTTCTTGCCTGCCTTCGACATACTTGTATAATTCTAAGAGTAAGACCTCGTTTTGAGCAGAAAGGGAGCTTCCTCCGAAACTGACAAATTTGCTGAAGGGAATAAGGTTTGAGGATGTCGAAGACAACAAGAAAACCATGATGTCAAAATTGAAGAGCATTAAAAAAAAATGACTTAAAAAATCGTTTGCGAAGCTTTATAGACGAGCACAGAAGTGCATTACAGCAGATGAAAGTTAGTTTGAAACGTTTTAAATGACCATGGAGTTCACATAATAATAATAATAATAATAATGATGATAAGGATAATAATAAAAAGGATAATAACAATAACAATGATAATAATAATAATAATAAAAATAATAATAAAAACAATAACAATAATAACAACAACAATGATAATGATAATATAGATAATACTAATGATGATAATAACAAATTATGAACAGTTTTGGTTGTGTCCCTTCGCAATTTCTCAAATATTACGTAGCAAATATTACACTGTAATTATGTAAACATGTTAAGTTTTAAATTTATTTAACATTCGAAAGTTGGTTGAAGTTGAGTTTCAACATTAAGGTAAGCAGAGTCAGTGCTAAAACTTGTGCAATTTGAAGTGAACAAAATTCATGAATTCAAAATTTCTGTTTTCATGAAAAACTCTAGTAAGTTACGAAACAATATTACTGAAAAAAAAATTGACCTTTTAAATGTAGTTCAAGGTGAAATAAAGGAAACGAGAGGGATTTTTTTTACACAAAATGTCGGGGCCTCCTTCAAGGTTGAAGGTGAGTGAAAGTTTTAACGTGGGAATTTATTTCATTGAGTTCATACCATAACAGGAGATGAAAAATTATACGATGGAGCTTTGTAGGTCAAAACGGAAGACTTCGGAATCCGAGTTATTCCAAATTTTTGCAATGCGTACCAATTCGTTTTCTTTCAGTTTCGTAACAGCGCCCATTGAATAGAATTATTTCCGTGGTTTATTTCTTTTTAAGAGGTAGAGTAGAATTTTATTATTTTAACAACTTTGGGAAAAGCTGCATTCAAGTTCTTTATAGGTATGTGTCTCAGCGTTGTCTAATTTTACCCTACATGAAATACCATAGGTAAAAAATACCATCCCTAGATTCTCCTGGTGGAAACGTCTTATAAATATAAAATCAATTCGATTCTGTGTAAAAATATGAAGCCTAACATGAGGTTCAAAGCCATAGACGATTTATAAATTGTATTTAATTCAATGCTCTGCTGATCTGAATCAAAAGTCTTAAAAACCTCAAGTTAAAAGACGTTAGCCCATTTTAGAAAGGTCCACAATCCACATTCCTCCTATGTATTTTTTGAAATACCAGGTTCTTCGCCGACTTTGTTCTCAAAATCACTTAGGGGTAACAGTCCTCTCATAAGGAAACACGGCTGGTAACCTTTGATTTTGGATTTATAGATTGTCCTCTGCATACTCGTACTTTTTCATACATGGTTCGGACATTATTGCATCGCTACCAATCAATGTTCATTCATTCTTGCTGCAATAAACTCAAAAGACGTTAAGCTGAAGTACTGTGATAACGAAGTAACGCTGTGATTCTCAATTTTAAGGTGACTGCAGAGACCACTAACTTACAATGTATGAATGTCGCAAATAGCCACTGTTTGCGTCTCCACCCACTCATGAATTTTGAAACTATATTCAATCCTATGTGTTAGCTAAAATGATTTTTATAATAAATTAAATACAAATAAACATAAAAATTTATATTTTTCATTCTTAGAATTAACCAGTGAGATTTATCGGTACATTCAGAAAGTACAATTTATTTTTTCAGTGTACATTGTCGCAAAAGGAAATCGTTCATGATAAATTATGCATACCAGCTTATCTATCATCGACACAGAGTAAAGTGAATGAAATATTATTTTCCTCAACCAGATGTGAACATTTTAAAATTATTTTTATAGTCAGACAACTAAGAACAATGCAAGTTCAGCTCATTTTGCAAGAAATAGGAGAGGTCGTTTAAATAATGAGTTGTAAAAATGCAAAGTGAGGAAAAAAGAAAGAAGTGAAGTGTTTCGAAGATGCTTTTGTCCCGTTATCTTAGAACTCCGGCAAAAGTTAATATGAGTCGCCCAATTCTTAAATCGTTATATCCAAAAATTGAAACATTTCAGAAAACGAAAAAAACTTTTTACAACTCATCAAATATAGGTATCGTTTTCTAATGATTTTTAATTTTTTTTTTACTTTTTTTTTTTTTTTTTTTTAATTTTAAACGACTGCAGCCAAAAATATTTGTCTATTTATTTAAAAACAATAAAATTTGTTGGACAAAACGAGTTTCAGAACTGAAGACTGAACATAATAAGTTTTGATTCCTACACTCACATTCAGTGGAAAACAAAATCAAGTTGCAAAGGTAAAAGTAGTTTTACAAAACTAAATTACTATCTGAAAAAACAAATAAGGGTTATGCCGAAATAATTGTTAAAATAAAATTATGCTTTTTTTATTTAGAAGTTCCTACATCAAATTAAAAAAAAAAAACACAGTAGGAATTTTAAAAAACTGTTTAACTCCCAAAATCTTTTCCTCTTCTAAAAGTATTCACCAGCACCTTCCAATGATATGTATTCCTGGTACCTGTCTTCTCTACGTGAAATAACTTTTTGATCATTAAAACGTTTTTTGGGGAACAAGCTGGAGGTTTGACTGCATATCTTAGTCAGACCCATAGCCTTTTGGAAGAGAATGCGGGATCATTTCATACTCTCAGAGACCCTTTATCAGCCTTTACTATAACACCTTTATCAATGAGGGGTTACGATGCATTTTCTTTCCAAGATTTGTCTTTTTTGAAGATAATCTTTGGAGACCAATATTCAATGGTTATTAAATTTCACCTTGCACCTTAATAGTTGTTGTATTGTTCTTTGGTTTGATAATTATCTTGCTGGGCATAATCTGAAAGTGTCATTTGGCTAGAGTTTTGGCAGTACCTGGTACAGCAGGAGTTCCTCCATGCTTTGAAATGTCCAAATTCGGTTGTTTTCCAGTCAAACGCTTCCAGTTATGTACCTAATTTAAAAACAGTTTCAACATTGTTAAAAATTTCCTCAAACTGTACGGATTTACAATGGATGATATGCGCCCAACTTATCTTACAATAAACCTTTGCCAATTCTATATTCCAAGTTCTATATTCTAAAATACATTTTAAAGGATTATTTTTATGAAAATATATTTAGCCGTTCAAGAGTTAAAAGTAGTCATATAAATGCTCCAGCAAAAAAATGCTTAACATATATTTTTATGTGATACGTTAACAATGAACAATAAAATTTTATAATGTTTTTTCAAATTGTTTTGTTTTGAAACCACCGACTGTCTATTTCTGCCACTTATAAAGTGCTTAACACAGCCAAATACGTCTCGTAATTTTGAGCATCTAGAAGAATACGAGATCGAAATCCTCTAGTGTAAACCCCTCTCACCAATCCCACCACACCAACGAGAGGACATTGAGGCCACGACAGATTTAATGTGCATCAGCCCCCATTAGATACACACAGATATTTGGCGAAAGGAGGCCCGAACCCACAACCCTGCGGTTGCGAGCTCGATACTCTACCGCAAGGCTATCGGTGCCCTTTTTCAAATTCTTTTAAATAACTATCTTTTGTCAATTTTGGATGAAAAGTTATTACTTCCAATATTTTTTCTCTAAACTTGGTTGATTAATTTTATTTTCTCGGTGTAATGCCAACACGTGAGCTATGCTGCGACAAAACTTATGTACAACATTTTTCACTTAACTTGTATTCATACGACATCGTCATTATACAGTCAAACCCCGTTAAAGCGAAATCGCTTATCACGAAATCCTGTTTAAAGCGAAGTAAAAGCAGTTCTCCGTACGATGAAGCTTAAACTTAATGCTGTTTTATTCTCTTAACGCAAAACTTATTCTCTTTACACCACTTTGTTTAGATGAAAGCTTGCAACGTTTCCTAATGCAGCAGGACGGTGCCTCGTATGCTTTAAATAATTTAAAAGAGGTAGAAACATTTAAAAAAAAAGTGTTTTTATAAAAATTTAAAGCAAAAATCAATAATAGACTTTTTAAATAATATGTTACTGGTAAATACATTTGCATTTTGTTTCCTAATGTATAGGGGGAACAAGGGATACTTGACCCAATTTTTAGTTTTGGGTGTTTAGTTTTCATTTTACAATACTTATGGATGTGTAAATGCTGTCTATTTTTACTTCATTAAGTGTTACACAATATTTATGAATATTTTTCTGAAGAATTTTTCTGATTAATTGTAAAGATGATAAAATATGAAATATAAAAAACCTTCAACTTATGTCAAGTATCCCAATGTATAAGGATACTTGACCCACTCTATATTGATACTTGACAAAAGACATATATTTCGGAGTATACAATTTAAAATTATAAATGCGACACTTTTAAATAATAACAACATAATTCAAATTAATAAGTCCAAGGTTATACTTTTCTATTCTTGTTCAACAAGTACAATACTTTAAATTTTTGTTAGCTACATAATGTTAATATGGTGTCCACTTTTAATTTTTAGAGCAGTCAGAAAAATATTAGCTGTTTGAAAGCTATTTCTGTTCTTATACAAGTTCAAGAATAAGATAATAACTATACTTATTTAACTGCAAATGAAAATTGGCATTAAAACCCATATTTTTTCATTGAATTTCATAATATCTTTTGAAAGGAGAGTAAACTATTTCACCTAATGATTGTAGTCTCTGAAAACAATGTGAAGGCAATTTTAATATAATTATAATGCCATTAGCTCATGGAACATCGGTGGCAGGCAACAACATACACATTTCAAGAATATATATCAATAATAATACCTTTTTATCAAATGAACATCTTGCATACTTAACAAAATGGTCTGAGAAGAATAAAAAAAATCAATGAAACCTGCCAAATGCATTCGAATAGTATCCTTATCTTGGGTCAAGTATACCTAATTTTACATTTACTACATAACCCTTAAATGCAACCATTTGAAAGTAAGTGGATAAACACTATTATATATGTAATTGTAGCTAAAAGTATGCACAAAAAACAAACAATTAAAAAAAAAAATTCTTACTTTTAAACAAAAACCCTTTTAATGTCAGCGTTTACAGCACAAAGAAGAGCGTAAGCTTTTGGAGCAGGAACATTTAATTTGTCTTATAGATTAAAAATGTATGCAAAGATTCAGTTGTCATTTTCACCATGTAGTTAGCTAACTGAAGGGTAAGAAGTGACACCACTAAATTATAAAACCTTCCCAATTCTGTGAAAAAGGCATTGGGTCAAGTATCCCTGTGGGTCAAGTATCCCTACTTCCCCCATCTTGTAAAATTATTGTATAAAATATAAGCTTTGCAATGTAAATGTTCTAAAACCAGCAGTATTAGATAAACATATAGCTAGTAGATTAAATATGCATTAATTATTTGAAAAAGTTTTTAGACGGTTAACAGGAATTTCGGTTAACGCGAAAACTTTCGGCAGCCCCATTGATTTTACTTTAACGGGCTTAACCACACGCTATTCCATTTTCCTAGAACTTATAACCTAAGAGATTCAATATTCTGAAGTGTACAATGTACCACACTTTATCTGTTGACGTTCAAACCAAAAAAACTGTGGGACAACGGGAAATGAAGTTAAGGTAAGATTTTCAAGCAAGGCTCGTAGTCATTAAAACGGAATAATCAATGCCAGTAGTATTGTGAAAGGTAATTGAAATCTATTGAGCTATTTTTGCTCTTTATAATTGTACATTTTATTTTTAGCCTGTAACGAAATACTTATCTTTGCCAGGCGAGTTGGAAAGTAAGTATCTTACAATTGAATAGCTAGTTTGAAGAGAAGAATAATTCCAATATTAACTCAATAGAACTTATTCCTTTCTTTATACTGGCGTTTGAATTGCAATTATTAAAACAAATTTCATTAAATAAGATTACACGCATTTCAACTGAAATTAGTTTTCTTTACTTTGGGATTTATAAATTGGTATTGTAACTGCAGATGCCACATAATTTTATGACGTTTTCAAGTTGTTGAGTTAAAAGGTATGGAAACAATAGCCTTTTTACACGACTTAAATCAAGGTTTAGAATATTTAAAGCTCCTTATTTCAATCGAGAATAAGCCTATTCTATTTTTTGTAAAATTTTCGAAATTTTTAGTTTTAATAAGTAATAAGTTTAACGGTATCTAAAAATATAAATAACAGCGCTTAGTAGAAAAGTGTGTACGTAAACAAAAATATCCTAACTCAATCTATATCGCGTAATCTTATTGGTGGAATAAAAAATATCATTTGAATTCATGAAAGGTTCTTAATGCGAAAATGTTTATAGTTTTCTTCTATTTTGAGATTTAATAAAAACAAGACTTACTAAAGAAAACTGAATAAAACCTTTTAAATTTTATGTAGAAACCCAGAATATTCATATTTGATTTCAGGAAAATATAGAAATAGCAATTTTCATTAATTTCCGATATGAGTACTTAAAAAACTATAAATTATTGAAAAGTGACCTATGTCACAGAAGAACGTTTATATTTATTTTAGTGTATTTTGGCCATTCAGTATACTTTATTACATTTTGAATCAAATGATAATTTTTAGGGCTACATAAAGGTCATGCATATTTTGTTTTTAACTGATTTTGAAATATTAAATTCTGATGGGCCCGTGCTTAGTCTATGTATTTAAATTGGTCTTAGAGGAATTACTTTCTCAGAAGTTTGTCAGAGTTATACAAGTCTAAATTTTTGGACAATTTTTTATTTTTTTCAACTTCGATTTTTAAACAAATCGACACACTAAGCAATGGACAGCTCCCTTATTTTAATTTTTTTTTTATTTAATTCTTAATGTTTCGGAAAGGCCATACACACAAATTGTACTGCTCACTGCGCTTTTTTTTTTTTTTTTTTTTTTTTTAAAAATTTGCAACCAAAGTTCGCTTGTTAGTTTTGGCGAGAAAAACGACACATTTGGCTTGAAGTGAATGTGACGTCACTACATCTGAAACAACTTGACTTGAAACACAACAGCGGAAACCAATTTTGCAAGTTTCTCGCAAATCGCGCAAACCGGTACTGGATATAGCAATTGTTTACCAAACCAACGCCAACTATTTGGTAGAAACCTCACGATAACCATTAGCCTTGGGCTATGTTAACATTTCTGCATCGCGATATATCCGGAAGCAAACATCGCGATGTCACGATACATCACGATGTGAACTATATTTTTTTAACAAAATACCATAAAGCGCTATATAACCGAAAGTTATGCTTACTTAGCTAATTTGTTATCATCCATGAAAGGAGAAGTGGGGAGGGGGGGGGGAGAAGTGCACTTCATGGCAGTGCACATGTTACTTTGGTTATTGGATATTCTCAATTATTAAATCAAAAACATACTTTATAATGAATATTGTATTACTTACTAGTACAATATAACTATAAAACAATAAAAATAAAATTAATGCATAACATTTAAAATTCTAATAATCTTTGTTTTGAGCCAAAAAAATCTGCACTTCCGCATTTTTAAGAAGCAAGTAGGATTGAGTAATTAATCTTATGGAAATGAACTTTATTCAAATTGTACAAACTGAAAAAAAGATATAAAACATTTATTTACTTACGAGTCAGAGTTTAACGTAAACGGTGAAAAAAATCGTTCATAAGTATTTAAGCAATCAAAAAGAAACAACTGTTATCAGTCCATGCGCTAGTTCATATTGACTTTGGCAGATATAACAAACCATCATAGTAATAAATAACCTGATTATCTTAACTAGATAAGAACTAGACAGAAATTACCCTGCTGGAATACCGCAATCCTCTTGAGTTAATAAATAAAACAAAGCTCTCAAAGAGTAAAACTGTTGGATAAAAAAATCCTGAAGTAATAAAAGATTTAAAAATACAAAAATGTTATATTTTATTTCTTCCAAGTTAGAGAAGAAAAAGAAAGAAAAAAAAAAAAAAAAAAAAAAAAAAAAAAAAGAAAGAAAGAAAAAAAAAGTTTAGGAAACTCTCAATTGAATTCCAAAAATAGAATATCAAGGTCTTATATCTGATGACAAATTACATAAAAATCAAAACGAGTTGAGGGAACAACAACAACAAAATTTTCAAACAATAAAAGGAATACTTCTTTCATCGAATCTCCAATATTAATAGACTACTGGCGCCTGAAAACCACCATTACTCAGCTGTAAAAACGAAATAGGAAATAAACGCGAGACCTAAAATGGAAACATCGCACATACCGAAGGTGGATATGATTATCACGATGCGGATGAAGTATCACCCCAGCAAAAACAAATGACACTAGGACGATACTGCGCCGGAATATCATTAGCGAAGAATCAGTGAAAAGGGATAAAAATCTTGCAAGTGGTATTTCAACGGAAAACTGCCCTAAATTTGCATCTCGAATGGGAGAAAACCCAAACAACTTTGAAACAGCTTCGACAATCGACTATCTGTCGCAATTGCCGTTGTGTCTAGTTACTTTGAAAACAAAAACCTAGATATCTTGCATGCTAGATGAGTATTTTGTCTCTAAGATGCGAGTTTGGCACGAACTTTCTGAGATACAAGCAATAGTAAAAAGTATAATTTATAAAGCCCATGTTTGCTTTTGTTTGAGAAAGATTGAATGTGTAAGTGTACTGTTTAAGAAAGCAGGATCATATCGGGAAATTTTTGGTCACTTTTATTTTGGGGTAATTAATGGTCGCATAGTTTTCAGTATTAAAATATACTATTTAAAAATAACTAAAATATGATAAAAACTCCTTATATATATTCTGTTTTCTTATACAGAACTTTTTTTTAAATATATAAATTTGTAACAAGTGAGGGGAAAAAATATTTTATTTACTACTATGAAAACAACTTGTTCTCGAGATTGTCTAAAAAAATGCTACTTTTTTCAAGATCCATATCAGTACCATATTTTTGCAAATTTTTTCTTATTGATGCCGTTTTTCGACTACGGATAGGTTACACTTTTTAATCTCATGTATAATTTTTTTAATTTTTTTGTAATTTGTTTACAAAAGTATGCCAATTTATACTCCAGTTTGATGGGTAATACTTGGTCAACAATATTCTTTACAATTTCAGTAATTTTTTATATTTATTTCTATTTCCAAACATTACTAGATATTAAATATTACTTTATCTACCCATTAAACAAAAATTAAATCTGGTTTATAAGTTCCTGCTTAAGTTTGGGATTAGCATCACCATCCTCTATTGCAGACGCTGTATCTGGATCAAACGTTTCCAGTTCAAAAATAGTAACAATCTGTTTCGAAGACATCTTAAGTAAGCATTTAAGGTATAGTAGTCTAAGAGTATCAAACTCAACAATTAGAAGACACATAAACACAAACTCATCTTTTATTGCAAATCAAAATTTCCTGGATCTGGTGACAGAACGAGACAAGAAAATCAAAGATAAGGCTGATGCAAAACAAAAGCGGGAAGTTGCAGCAAAAGAGAAAAGAATGCACACCAAGAAAAACCGTATTGGCAAAGTAACAAAATCTTTAATGGATAATACAATGTAGATTCCTCGCCAGCAGCATGTTTTGAAACATCTGATGAGGAGATTGATAATAATAATACAGAGGCAGTTGAAATTGAGAGGTTAAAAGAGAATTCCATCTTAGAAAATGCTAGTGCTCCCTATCAGATATATTTCTCATTAACTCAAGCAACAGTTGAAAAAATGATTCGATAGAAAAATATATCTGACAGTTTTATCGATAGCTTAGCCTGGGAAAACTAATCCTTAATAGAAGATAACTCTTTATTGCCAAATAGAAAGATCATCTTCTATCGCATCATTTTTAGAACTTTCCAAAGTGCAGGTGATGGAAAATGAGTTTGACAGTTTTGTTTTCGTAAAGTATGGCGAGATATGCTTCTAATAATCTCATTGCTTATAATACATCTTGCTAAAGTACGAGTAACATCAAATAAATTTCTCTGCAACGCACGTTTGAAAGCAAGGTTAATCAAATATCGTGTTTCCTTCCTTTTTCATTCCTGAACTAGAATCTACGAGTTTTTTCTAGAGTGAAGTTTCATTTTCAAGTTGATTTTGTTTATATCTCCAAACTCACTTTTCTTTTTTAATCGTGAACATTTTCACATGCGACGTCATCTTCGTTTTCAATCGCGAACTTTCCCTCATGTTCGATCCGCTTGTTTCAGAATCCTACGCTATCATACTCCTGGCATCGCTTTATAATATTTATGGAGCAATTTCAGGAACTCTGCATCATTTCGTATAATACGATAGCAACCCATTTTACAATGGGAAAATTACAAACATACTAGTTGAGAAGAGAGTTTTCTTGGAACAAGGTGCTGGTAACAGTTTTTGCTGGTCATGATAGAAATTATGAAAATGATATACGTATTCCGTGGGCCGAAGTAATCCGTTTGTGGTAGATACTGATGCAAATAATGCTTACAAATGTTATAAAAATTCTGTCAAGAATTGTGGATTTAAATTATGCTTGTTTGTAATATCAATATCTAAATAAATATCTAAATTAATAGCTTTTTTCCCTCGACTTACCTATTTTACATATGTATAGAAACTTCGCGAGGATTAAATATTAATAATTTATCATACAAATTTACTTTTGACATTCAAAAATATGAAAACAAGTTGTGACCGATCAATAATTACCCCAAACCCGGAATAAATCTTTGTCGCTTGTTAAATGAAATTAATCGAAATTTAAATTGATATCTGGTAAAATGATTATTTGTATAAATTACATATTATTTAAGCTTGCTCCATGCCCAATTTAGTTATTTTGTTTAGCATACTTTTGGTGATATTCAGATTTTATTGTTTTTTGACCACGAATTCCCCCGTATGACCCAACATTTTTAAACTTAATTTTCTCAATCTTTACTAAGAAGATAGTAAAACTTCTTTTGCGTAGCTGTTCTTCACAATGAGTAGAGTGTAATTTTCTCCATTTTATTAAAGTGGAAAGAATTTTATTTCTGGGTTGATTTAGATTGCACAACAAAGGTTGCTAAATAAAGATAACCTTCCATTCAGAGGAAAAGTTAAAAACTTATCAAAGAGAAATTGTTTTTCCCGAGTTCTTTGACTGTTGCTATCTCTTCTTCTAAGTGACTAACCTTTGCAGAAAATGGGCTCTTAAAACAAGTTCACTGATAAAAAAATCAGATAAATACGAAAATCTTTAAAAATTACAACCAGCTATCTCTTAAAGAACTTAGAATTAAGTTTGTGGTGGCGATTGTAAAAATGAACGCAACATAATTGGATTTAAAATATTTTGGTTAACTTTTGAGGTCATAAAATGAGCTTGATGCACTTAAAATAGGTTATAAAATTTTGTTTATGACTACCTATTAAAAAAAAACAGTTTATAAAGACCACCAAAGTTGTGTAAGTGTACGTTTATGCAATGTATTACAAAATTTAAACAAATTATTTTTAAACTAGTTTTAACCAAATAAGTAGGAAAAATACGAAGGACGTGAAAAAAAGAGTAAAGTAGTTTAAAAACTAATTAAGTATTTGATAGTTTTAAAAATTAATAGTAAATTTCATTATAGTAAATAATTTGTAATGGAAAAGTCTTTCAGGTTAAATTAAAAACATAAAACATTAATGGCAATATAAATAATAATTCGGGGTAAATAAATAATAAATGGAACACTATTAGGTGTTTACCGAAAGATATTAAAGTTTTTCGGTTGTGCTACTAAGTAAGAAGAAATATTTAGGATTCATCATAAAAATTAAATGCTTTTTATGAAGTTTTCTTATCTGTGCTCTACAATGATTTTTACTTTCAATTATCCATATTTCATCATAGGGTTTAAAATAAGTATTGGATTCGGTGGAAAAAAAAGAAGAAATTTCGATTTTTTAAAAAAATTTCTCCACATTTTGGAACATCCCGAGTCCAAAAGTAATCTAGAAAAAATGTCTCTCTTTGTATGTGTGACTGTGGTCAGAATAACTCGCGAATGGATTGACCTACAATTTTCAAATTTGCATACAGGTTAGGTGTGGCAATTGTCATTAAGGTTTTCGTAAAAATTGTGCATGTGCATAAGGTAGCTGATATGGACATTTTTTTATTTTCCAGCAATTGCCGGAAAAAAAAAAGGGGGGAAAAAAGACTAACGATTTTGATTAAAATTGCTGCGGTAATACCTTTTAAACATCCTCACCTCCGAATTTCCGTAAATATGCGATAAAGGCGTAACAATTGATAAAAACGAATGTGTTTAACATATTGTTCCTCTTTCCTTGAGCATTTTCATAGAACCTCCTTCCCTCTTCCCTTGAGCATCGCCTATCAATGACTTCGTCTAGCCTGTTTCTTTTACAAGAAAGGAGAGTGTATCTTTTAAATGGATTGAATTATCTTAAAATTTGTATTCGTAGAAAAAGTTCAAACTCCTTAAACAAGGCTTTTATGTGTACTAATTAAATTATTATTCTTTTAATAAAATATTATTGTGTATGTATTTTCCATATAATTTTGAATTTTTTTTTTAATATTTTTGAACATTTCACAGATTATGGATGTAAAATAAATATTTGTACTCGGAAGATACAATTATTAAAATAAGCTAACGGGGACATTTGCTAAAAATTCTTCTTAAGAGATTTCTATTGTAAAAACCTTGCAAATTAAATTGTTTTTTGTAATTGGTTAAAAAGATAAACACTCACTGAAAATCGTAGATTGAAACGGATTTTTTATTGCTGACAAAATTAGGCTTTTGAGATACCTAAATGTTTTATTTTGCACATATATTGAATAGTACCAGTCACTATTACTAAAATGCTGCTTCTACATATGTTTTTATTTTAGTATATCAGATCTAGGTACTAAACATGTACAATTTGGTGATATTTAATGTCTCAAATATTCCCTTGTTAAGAGGAAGTCCTTGTAAGGATAATTCCGTATACTCGCAACGTTATAATCTTCTAGCCCAGTGCATTTAGAAACTATAGATATAAAACCATGACGTTTGGTGAGTAGGTGCGAAAAAGATCACTTAATGAAATGACATAAATTGTTTTCATTTAGTGTCCATATATTATAAATAAAAATTAAAGTAACAAAAGACAAAACCAGGTGGATCAACTTCATATGCATTGTCGTAAGGTTTTAAATATAAATTAAAATATATTAGACGCTATTTTCGAATTTTTAATTTATGTCATTTCATTAAGTGATCATTTTCGCACTTACTCACCAAATTTGGAGGTTTTTATACTAAGTAGTTTCTAATTGCACTGTGCTAGGAGATTGTAACATAAAGAGTATAGGGAATGATCCTTACTAGGACTCGACAGCAGAGCACCATGAATTTTTTTTTTTTAATAAAAGTTACGCAAGCTAGTAAATTTGGTTGGTTTGTACGTTCAACAACCTATTTTTATGAACAATGACAGCTAATAAGACCATGACTTAAAGCTTAATGTGAAATCCTAACTATAACAAACATACACGTCTAACCCTGGCAAGCCGGTAGCCAGGATTTTTTTTTCGGGGGAGGGGGGGGGGGGTATTGTTGAAAATTTGTTTATATGCATATAACAAGTTACACAAAAAAAGAAGGTGAAGTGGTAAAACAAGATTACACGCAATTTCGGGGGGGGGGGGGGGGTCCCATCCCCTGTCTACGACCCTGAACCCGGGATTCAAACCAGGTGCACCTTTGGTATGCGAGGCCAGACCACTTACCTCACAAACAACAGGTGAGCCTAGTGAATTAGGAACCAAACTATGTGTGAAAATTTACTAGCGTTTATCCATGAACCCTAGAGCTAACATGATATTTCTTTTTGGAGCCATGAAGTGAACTTCTTATAGACTTACTATGGAAGTTCTTTTTCGGATGAACTTTAGGTAACGCTAACAACAATATCTCAATTGAGAAGATATATTTTTCTGTAATAGTTAATGAAAAGTAAATTATCTTCCGGTCGCCAATAACGCTACTTCCGGTAGAATTTTGGTACAGAAACTCGTCTAAATTAAAATATCATACGCGTTTGTAACATTTGTAGTTTTGTCTGGGAATGCTGACCTACTCAAAAAGGCGGACAAGGCTTTTGTGTAAGTTTTTGAAAGCATTAATACACTGTAAAAACTAAATACTTGATTGGCAACTATTTCAGAATATATTTTGTTTGAAATATATTTTATTTAATAAGTAGATATTGAATATTACTGTGTATTTCGAAATTAACAGGGAAAAATAGTGAAAGAAAATTTTGAGCCGTGAAGTCGTGAGTTTATTTCGTGCTTTTGTATACTTATCTATGAAAATAATTCACTATTTTAAGAGGGACTATAATTTTACTCCATTTTATCTACTGTATCTATCAGGATATTTACATTAATGTAAGTATTACTCCATCATCAAGCGAGTATAAGTGTTAATATTTATTCGCTATATTAGCTACCACTTGCACTATTGAGGTGGAAAGTTTATACAAAATTTCTACTTGTTCACCTGACCGAAGACAATATCATCAGACAAAAGCTACAATTGTCACAAACTCGTGCGATATGTCAAATAAAAGGTCTGGTTTAGACGTGTTCTAATATTCAAATTAAATCTGAAGTTACGACTGCAAATAATAACAGTCAGAAAAAAAAAATTGAATGATGTATTTCAAAAAAGAAAACAATATATTTCAGGAAAAACAAAGAAGTTCCATTTTAAAATCTGCCGATTCATATACCAAACCCTTATAATGTTGTAGACCTTTTATTAAGATTTTTCCAAGAGATGAGTGAGGTTAAAGTTAGCCATAAAACTTTGAACCGAACATCCAAGTTGTATAGCGATGCCTCAATTCGTGGCCAAGTTGTGAACTTTGTAAATACTTACTATACATTGTACTTACTGTATGTACTGTACATACTTCCTGTCAAATTTTGAAGCTGTTATGGTTGAAATTTCAAATTGAATTTAATGTAATTCTACCAATCTTATCAAGGCCTTCAAACTGTTATACGACGAATGTCTCGCCTTTATAGTTTAGGTTTAACAGATTACAAAACAGACTTTTGATCTTCATTACCGGTACTATTCGTACCGACAATGGAAACCGACTGTCGAAATAAAATCTCGCATTTGACATATAGTATGTGACTGCAGCATTTACAGTTTTGTTTGTGAATATTAACCTCAGACGGATGGTTAGAGCCTAACATTAACGGAGCACATTAGGGTGGGAAGAGTTTACAAGATAATCAAGTGCAATAAAACAATTCGAAGATCATTAGGCTGAGTTTTGAACAGTGAATGTCAATGCGGAACAGTAGATCCGAACTCAAAGGAACACGGAAAGGAATCTCAAACTAATATCGTTTGGTAATTACTATAATAATCTAAAATGGTTGACGTTGGATTTTTCTAAAACTGTCTCTTTATTCAACTGATTTACAGCCCATTTTATTTCATTTAGAATGAATGAATGAAATGAAAAGTTTGAATGAAAAGTTAATGAAATGAAATGAAAAGTTAAACAATAGCAAGCACCTCCATTCATAGAAATCTTAAAATTTATTTCAACGTTTCCCTTCACACCCCATCTTTATTTCAAATTGAAACCGATATATTTTTAAATTAAAATCCGAATAATTAAGTTTCTATTAGTAAACTGTGCGGTAAAGAATAAAAATATCTATTATTTATTTCGATGCGGATTAGCTTTGCATGCAAAAGGTACCTTGATCAGTTCAATTTTGGGGTCGTCGTTCTGCAAGTGAGTCGACACTACTGTGTTTGTTACAGAAACGATCTGGCCTCGGTTTCGGAGTGGTTATCCGCATTTTCTTTTATTCGAGACAGCAAGTGTGGGGGAGTTGATCTTACAAATCATCTCACAAGGCGGTTCTCTCCTTATTTTATGGTTTCAATGATTTCCGGCACAGCATAGTCTTGCTCAAGATAATGTTTAAATCAACCTATTTCGATGCCAATTAATAATGTAATTAGGGAAGCCATGGGCCTGCCGTAGTAAGGAGAATGCGGTACATTCATTAAGAAAAAGAAAGAACGGTGAATTATGAGTAGCTAATGTTACATTGACAATTCAGAACTCAGTTTATTTTCTCCATAAATAGTTAAAATAGGTTTATATTACTAGGAGACCCGTGCGCAGCTTGTTCCGTTGAAATGGTTTAGAGGAATCCCTTTTTTGAAAGTTAATCATTCCCTATATATATTCCCTATTGCTTAGAGATAAGATCCCTTAGGTTTCCTCAACATATTTAAATTGCGATTTTCTCTTTTCTATAGTGTTGCCATCTACTGTATCACTATCCAAATATTTCATAATAAGCCATATCTAGTTAATACGGTAAACTATTGCGTTGAGTTTTAATGATAGAACATCAAACACCATTTAATCTTTTACTAAGGCGCCAATTTGGAAATACATCAATGACGTAGTTGTGTATTTATTTAATATATTTAATTTTTTTCTTCTTTCAAATATCATTTCCGTCAAGTCTCATTAGCAGATAAACCAAATTTTGTGTAGATCATTGATGACGTATAATGAATGCTCCAAACTGTTTTTATTTAGGCTTGGTTAAAACGTAATAAACCATTGACTATAATAGGGTTAACGACCACAGGTAGGTTATTTGATTCAAACTAACTTTAACTTTTGCTTCTTCCCTTTCTCTGTGGTGATGGCACAGTACCCTACTCACAGGGCCCCTCTTAGAAAAGGGCAAGATCAAGGGTAAACGCACTTTCTCACGATAAGAACCGGTCCTGACAGCGAATTATGTATTTACGATATTGGGAGAGAGAAAACACTTTTCCGTTGGGATGCTTTTTTCTTATTGACTTTCGTAGAGTTAATTAGTTTTTGTTTGTCGGAGTTTTAGAAGTGTTTGTAAACAATTACTTTTTAAATCATTCGTTCAGAGTATTAGTAACTGAATGAGTTTCTTTGTAAATCCACAGTTGAATAATAGTTGTATAACTATACAATTGGATACCTATATTGCTGTTTTGATAAGTTTATAATATTATTATAAAAAATGGTGGACATGAGAATTTGGTACGTTTTCCGGGTGTTTATTTCATGCAAGGAAACTCAGGTTCAATTCCCAACGCCGTTGCTTTATAAAGTCATTTTATGAAAATGAGTAGACGTGACCGTAATTGTGCTAGATGGTCTTGTGTTAATTGTCTGGCTTCCTGATGCGAGTTTTCCGGGTTATATTCCATTCGTGACGAAACAGAGGTGTCTTTCTTATGAATTTCTTATCATATCTAATTATGTCTTATTTTGGAAGTGAATCTTGTTTTAAAATTTTGATTACTATTAGAAGTTACATTTTTCGACGCCCTCGCGTTGTAGTATCAAAAAATCAAATCATCCGCTAGGATTAGTTGTAACTTCCTTAAAACACTTCTAAAACAAAATCTATAAAAGTTTGCATTATATCATTTATAAATGAATCCCAATAACTCTAAGGTAAACTAAAAATAAGAATTTTCAGTTTAACTTGGTTTTTTGCTCTTTTTAAGAACCGTGTTACTTTGAATCAAACTGTGCCCAAATATTTGTTGGTTTTTAATTAAAAACGAAAAATGCCGGCACAATGATCGCGGGACAGAAGCGTGGAAGCCCTATAGCCCTATATTGCTTTAGTTTATTTGAAGTTAAAAATAGGTCTACGTTTTGATAAGTAATCAGTTTGAAAACTGAAATGACGCACTTCTGTAGATAACTTTAAACTCATGAGCTAAAGCAGCATTGTTATTGTACAAAATAGAGATGTTCAAAGGTGAGAATTTGGAATGGAAAATAAACTAATATTCGATTTCAATGAATTTGTAAAATCAATTATAACATGCTTAGATTACTTATTAGATTTGGTTACAGAATTAATTAGCATATTCTACAGTACACCAAGTCAAGTTCCTATCTTTAGACTCTGAACTTTGTCTTGAAAGTGTGTTTAAACGTCATATACAATTCTGCATTTTAATAGAATCAAATTTAAAACTAAACGCATAAAACTATAAATGTTTTTTTTTAAATATTACAAATCCAAAATCTATTGATTGGAATTGGGGGGAGGGGGGGGGGGGGGACCAAAACATCTGATTCTTTGACGTAGTCGGAAGAAAGGAGGTAGAAAGTATTTTTTTTTATGGTTTGCTTCAGCAATTTTGTCTTGATTTTAGAATTTGCCTGATTTGAGTGGCCTTTGTCAAAATTTATTTCTCTAGATGAAGAAAATACAAGAGAGTAGTGTAACTAATCCAAAGCAAACCGATCAAATGAAAAAAAAAAAAAATTAATTACAAAATATTATTTTAGAATAAATTATAAATTTACTCATTTCCGTACATAACAACAGGAGGACAGTGTTACTGCCAGTGGACCTCACCTTAAAAGTGGCCTAAAATTTCGATAGTCAAAAAAATATTTTCTTTAGATTGTGATTTAAACCATACATATTTTACAATTTTATTATTTTATGAGGTTTCTTCACTTCATGAAAACGTATGTGTCAAAATGAAATCTTTTAGAAGAAAAGATTATTTACGAGCAGACAATTTTTATTCCCCAGATTAAAGACGTCATGACTATTCTAAAGCATCAGAAGATAAAATGTTTTTTTTTAAATATTTTGTATTAACTTCGATTTTGTGTATGGCTGGGTAAGTCGATGGCTGGAAAATCTTGCTATCATCCAATCGGAATGAAACTTCGCAGATAGATTCGATGATGATGACAAAGCATTGTATCAAATTTCGTCGGCTGTCACTGTCACTAAAAGGTCGCTTTTACGGAATACTAATAAATCAATTTGCCATCATCCAATTGCACTGAAATAGCATTTAATCGATCATTGAAGAAACTCTTTTTTTTCCTGCCACCAAAATTGTTTTAATACATAAATAATTAAATTATTTTAATCAGAATTAATAAAATATATTTGGATGTGAGTGCATAAATTCATATTCAATTTATATGAATAAATTTTGAAAAATTGTTTATCATATCGTTTGCTGATTGAGATGTTTTTAATTTTTAAAATTAGAGGCCAACACTAAGCACACGGTGGCAATAGAGACGGTGCTTTGTTAATGAATATAAAAATTGGCAATGCATATAGAGGATTTATATTAAAAACTTTATTATGGGTTATATATTATTATTCTGGTTTGTTTTATTATCAACTCTTTTTTTTTCCACACTTTAGTCCGTGAGTTAGTATTCAAAAACGAATTTTAAATACAGAGCAAAAAATTAATTCTTGTTTAAATAATGAAAACATATTGTGGAGAGGAGATAGGAGCTGGGGAGGGGGGGGGGGGGGAGAATTATTGAAAAGCCAAATTTTAAAATTGTACAAAGGGATTAGTCGCGTGCCCTTGTGTTATAAATATGTCCCTCTATTTACAATGAACGTCCCTCTATTTACAATGAAGTTTTTATTGTATGCATCTGTCATAAATACGGCATAGGACATACAATACAGTTTTTATCAGAACACATAAATATTTATCGTTTTACAAATCATATTCTTTTATATATATATATATCATTATTTTGAATAAATACAATAAAAGTCAAAATAATAAATATTTCAAACTTCATATTCGAGATTAAAATAACAAAACAGATGAAAACTAACAAAAAGAAAGCACTTACTTTAAGTGCTCGCTCTGACTGAAATACTTTAAATGTGCTCCACAATTTCAATGGGATTCCACGGCATCTGAGAAAAATAACACAAATCTCCACCAGGCAATGAGCTAGTGGATAATTATTACACTTTTCTTCAATTCCCACTTCCAGTTCCGGAAAAAGCATGAACCGTCAGCTGACGAAACATCAGGCGATGAACTCCAAGATTCATCTTTTGCGCGATTGGCAACCGGGACGCCACCTGACGACAAGTATTTTGAAGGGTTTCGCTATCAGATCGGCCGATACGTGAAGTGGATACTGATGACGGATTGGTATTGCAGAGAAATTAAGTCATGATATTTATATCATGATGAACTTTGATACGATTTTTTTTTCATATTAGATATCACACACACACACACACACACACACACACACACACACACACACACACACACACACACACACACACACACACACACACACACACACACACACACACACACACACACACACACACACACACACACACACACACACACACACACACACACACACACACACACACACACACACCACACACACGCACGCACACACACACACACACACTCACACACACACACACACACACACACACACACACACACACACACACATATATATATATATATAGATAGATAGATATAGACATATATATAAAATAATAATTATATAAAAATACATAATATATAAATTATATATTTTTATATTATATTATAAATTATATATAAATATGTAATATATAAATTATATAAAAATATATAATATATAAATTATATATTTTTATATTATATTATAAATTATATATAAATATGTAATATATAAATTATATAAAAATATATAATATATAAATTATATATTTTTATATTATATTATAAATTATTATATAATATTATATAAATTATATATATATAATAAATAAAAAAAAAATTGAAAAAACTAAATACTTTTTTCGAAAATTTTAAAGAATATTTGTGACCGGCTTACTTTTAATGTATAAAAATAATCTAAAGTACCCTAAATTTAACTAATGCCCAGCTATTCAATATTTTTACTTGCATATTAGAATCTCCGTTTCTGAAAATAATTCTTCGTTTTACTCCTACTTTACGTATTTCGGCCCTGAAGGAATTTCTAAACTTTCAACTAATTAAAATAGAGAAAACAATTACGTTCTCAAACTCTTTGTACAAATGATTCATTCGAAACAGTAGGTTTTAAAACAGTATAATCAAGCACCAAAGTGTCAGGTGTTTTAAAAGTTCAACGACCGATTCTAAGGACCTGTATTATAGCAAAGGCCGAAGATGAAAATTTTCGTCCTTTTAAGAGTTCTTATCTTCGTTCATTGACAGGCACAGGCATTACTAGTTTAGTAATAAATAATATATTGTGCTTCAAATTATTATTAATTCATTGGCGTCTAGCTAATTATATTATTTTCTTTCATTTTTGTAAATTAAAACAAATGTCAAATAGAAAAATCATTTTTATTTTCAATCGCCCATATGTTAACAAAAGGGAATAAAAGTATTGCATTCGATTAAAAAAAATCGATGTTTTTTTCATTTCTTATACGTTTTGGAACGCGCTGAGTTAAAAAAAAAGTGGTATAGAAATTTTTTATGCGTGTGCGTCTGTGGTCAGAGTAATCCCCGAACAGATTGACTTACGATGTTCAACTTTTGCATAAGGTTAGAGGGAGCCATGGGACTTGTCCATAAGGTTTTGGTCAAAATTGCGCATGCGCTTAAGGTAGCTGCCATTGAAAAAATATGTTTTTCAGTAATTCCCAAAAAATGGTTCAACGATTTTAATTAAAATTGCTGTGGTAATGCCTTTTAAGGTACTCTATACATACCCTTCGCCAAAATTTCCGTAAAAATGCGATAAAGGCATAAAAAGTGGAAAAACGGATGTCTTTAACCCTGAATTCTCTTCTCTTGAGCCACGCCTTTCAATGACTGTGTCTCCTCTGTTTCAATAACAAGAAAAAATAATGTAATATTTATTGAAACAAATCGCCAATATTTAAATTTTTGTGGGTTTTTTTTGGTAAATGTAATAATTATTGCCAATTATTGGTAGCAAGAAATCAATGTCCTAATTTTTTTGACGGAAACCCCTAAAAAGTTGGCAATTAGTGTAAAAATGTCAAAATTTAAACATAATCGGATAATGTTAAGACCTGCCTCATCATCTATTTTTCTAAAAAAATCAGTGTTTTTCCACCATAAAATTAAAGCTGATCAGTATAGAGATATGCGTTTTATATAGTTTTGGAGAATGTTTCTAGCTTAAATTTTTAGTCCCACAACTTATTTAAAAAACTGATACGTCGTAAGACTATTGGCTTTCTCAAGGACCGAAACCAAAAAGTCGACTTTAAAAAAAAAGTGATAAAATTCCCTAAATTGACATTTTTTAATGCTTTTTCAAATAATTTTGAGTAATTTAACATCAAGTAAGATATTTTCTAAAAATGGGGAGATGGGAGAGGGGGGGGGGGTATGAAAGGTGAGTGGAGAGAGATGAAGAAACGAAATATTGATATACGAATCAATTGTTTATTATCAAACCATTATGAATTTTTAAGTATTGTTTTATGATACTTTAATTTAATCTTCATAAATAACAAGTAGTAATATCAGAACATGTTTTTTGTCTTTTACTGACAGTGCAATAGATAGGTACGGAGATTTGTCAAATTGAGTCATCAGAGTTAAGTATAGGTTGTAGAGGTTTTGAGAGGAAAGATTTCACTGTGTCTGGGAATAATTTTCCACATTCAAAAACTACTTCCAAAACATCTTCATATTTTGTTAAGCTTGCCTTGCAGCTTTGAAACATATTTGCACCCCTTTCAGCTGTGTCGTTTACAACCCTAAAGCGTTTAACAATTCCCTGTCTCTTCAAAATATCTAGGTCTTCATTCCAAACATACAGAACGGAATGTAAAAAAATGAGTTGAAATGTCGAACCTTTTGAAGAAAGTTCATGTTTGTGGAGTAATCAAGTAATCGACTATTTTTCTTCTTTTATCCAGAATGAAGGAATGATTGAAAGAGGAATGATCTTTAACTGTCCTATCGTCTAATATGTTTCCTTCCTCGAGCACAAATAGCTTGATTAACTCATCATACCTGCTTTACTCGAAAGCCATTAGTTTTGAAACCGTGTTTATTTTTTTTATGTATATTTGTATATATAAAGCAAACGCAATTATCTTTAGGTTCCAAAATCATGAATATTTTATATGTTTCACAATGTCATTTTTAAAATGTCTCCATCAATATTTTTCATCATTAATTAAGGTTTTGGAAAATTGCAAATCTTGATTTAGGAACAATGTAGCTTCAAGATGGTTAAACCAAATTCTGACATAAACATTAATATGGTTAAACAAATAGTTCTAATTGTAAATATCTTGGAATTACTTAGAAAATTTTTTTCACTGAAAGAAAAATTTTTAGACAGTAAATATCTTTTGCCATTTATCTACGAGATGTACAATGCCTGGCTCTCTGAACAAATTTTTTCATGGAGCAACTCAATCTAAAATTTTATGTAACTGTAGTTACTGTGTACATAAGTGTAATTTATAATCGTCTTTGATGCCGTGGCTTTTGTGTTTACTTGGAAAACAAATTTCTAGTTTACAAACTTCTTTTTTAGTCTTGAAGAAATTTTTAGTTTACACAGAATACTAGAAATTTGTTCACGATTACTTACATTGATTTTTAATTTGACCTGTTAATCATCAATACCAATGTCATAACATTATTTGTAAATTTTAGACTGTCTTGTCTGAAATCTTTTTAAAATGAAGATTCAGGGCCAGTAGAGAATCAAAAACTGCCTTCAATATTACTTCTAAAATGTGATTGTGACATGCCAAGTGTAAATGATCTGTTTCAAATAGGATGATCTCAAACGGCAATTATTTGCACAAGGTAAGATTCGACGTATCGATTCAAATGATTTTAAAATAAAAGCCTTTCCTTCAGTTTGGAGTAGCTTCAAAAATATGTATTGTTGTAAATGAAGTTTACTTTGAATGCCAATTTTGTATTTGGTTTGTATCTTTTATTTCTTTATTCAGATGACATTAATTTTTCGAATGCACGATATATATGAATACTTAAAGGTTCTGGAAAACAAGAAATGGACAAATCGATGGGATTGACGCAAGTGTTCGTAAAATTATGATGACTTTCCTGATCGACTTACTGCGAGCTAAGTTCTGTGGTGGTCACTTCAAAACCTCCCTTCGACACTGGCAATCGCTTTTGTTTAACGGTTACAGTTTCAGTCTTGCATGCTGGATACTATATAAACTACAACACTTATGCTACAACACATAACTACTTTTTTACCCTATAATAAAGAAAACGGATTAAATACAATCATGTAGGTAGGTTCAGAATAATAAGAGAATCATGGGGTAAGACTCTTTGCCAAGTAAAAACGTAAAAAAAATAATAAAATCGTCTTACTTGTATGCTTACGATTCTTTTTCGCGAAACGAGGAACATCAATGGAAATAAATGACTTCATCGCATTTCTTTCAAAACAAAATAGACAATGAAGTATATCGAAAGTTATTTTTAAACTATCCTTCGTATGCAACATGCCGAGTAAAAATAAAACGTGTTTGGCAAGTTAAAAAATAATTTACGTTTAACTATTCGACTGTCCTCTTCCGCATTCCTGTTTGTTTCAGACTATGGCTATACTTTTGACGTACTACGTTTTTGCATACGAGAAAAAAATCGATTGTTTGTGTTTTCTGTCTATCTTTTTCAAAGACTTTATATTAACTTCGATTTTGTGCGTGTATGGCGGGCAAATATTACGAAGGCTAATCAACCCACTTTACGCCTTCCAATTGAGCTGAAACTTGACAAATAAGCATGTTGTCAATGACAGTGCATTCTATTGAGTTTTTTGGGGAAAAGATTATTCCCATGGCAAGTAAACAATGTTTTTTCTTTGTAAAGGTAAAAAAAGTCCTTAAAACGTTCAAGCTTTCTTAAAAATGGCAGCTACTTCTACAAGTTGACATCGCACATAAAAGATTTATATTAAAATCTTAGTTTTTTTATGAGTTAATTTTTTTCTGATCGATGTTAGATTCAATAAATGATTTTTCTTTTTTTTTTAACGCTTCTTCATTCTATAAATTGAGATATTCAAAAAATTTAATTGAGAATTATTATTTTTAATTCAATATAATAATCAACAATTTTTTCAGTATGATGGTGAAGTTGGAATTAGAAAATATTAGTTAATATATGCGATCGAGTGATCTACTTATGAATAATCAATATTTTAATTAATTATACGTGACAGAGTATTAAATAATTAAATAATTACATTTGATTAGAAAAAAAAGAAGAAATTTGCATGATAAACAAAGAAAATGTTAATATCTCGATAGTTAGTTGGGTAAAATATCAGAATTTAAACTATTTTATTTAAGGAAATCAGCAATTAAAAAAAAAAAATTTTTTTTTGACAAAATTTTTCTAGTTTGAGTTAACATTATTTGCATTGTATTTGGAAGAAAATGTTTGCTTCCATTTCTATTTATAAGATGCTTTCAAACACGTATCGCTTTAGGTGTGGCTTATAATTTTAATCAATAAAAATTCTAATTGTCGTGAAATACGCCCTCTCTTTCCTACCCTTTATATTTAGTAGAATTTTCTTTGTAAATTAGAAGACTATAAAAAGTTCATTTAAAAAAAAATTTAAAAAATTGGTTTATCCAATAATTTAAGTAAATTAGTAAATGCAGAGTTTTATATTTTATCTGATATATATTTAACCTACTTGTTGCAATGTAATGATGAATTGCCATTGAAACGGGCTGGTTTTCAATCCGGTCTCAGTCGTAAAACTAACTCTAAATAAGCTCTGACGAATTTGAAGGTTACCATTAAAAAAAAATAATGGATGCCAGGTGCAAGTATTCAAATGCCGCCCAGTGTGCGTACTCGTTCGCGGTTGCAGTGGCGTAAATGACGCGCATGCGGGGTAGGGGTAGGGGGGGGGGGCTTGGATACAAGGAGCCTGGCGATGCGAGAAATAAAATGAAAAAATGCAAAAAATGACAATAACTCCAAATAAAAACAATCAAGTTATATTTCAAAATTTGTGATTCCAATGAAAATAGTAATAATATAACCCCAAAGAACCAAGTTTTTAATATAAATCCCATCATATATGTATTGTCAATTTTTATATTCATTAACATAGCACCGATTCTGCTGTCAGCGTGTGCTTGGTCTTTGCATCTAATTTTAAATATTAATACCTCAATCAGCAAAATGTGCGGCAAGCTACGTTTCAAAATTTATTTATTTGACTGGACAATGATCGTTTTAATGCAATTTATTAGTATTTGAAAACGATTATAGAAACGTGAGTAAAAGT
The DNA here is from genome assembly GCA_963978545.1 of Linyphia triangularis. Lineage (NCBI taxonomy): Eukaryota > Metazoa > Arthropoda > Arachnida > Araneae > Linyphiidae > Linyphia > Linyphia triangularis. The sequence continues at coordinate 45,740,925 of OZ021726.1, read as the reverse complement.
GACCTTTTAGTGACAGTGGCGGCACCCAAAACTTGATAGAATGCATCGTCATTGAAATTGAATCTATCTACTAAGTTTCAAGCGCCTCAGATGACGGTAAGTGGATTAATTAGCCTTTGACAGTCCGGCCCATTATAGGATAATATCTTGAACCCATTTTTGTGGTAATATTTTTTTTTATTGTTGGTATTTCATCTTTAGGGTATACGGATACATAAAATGGCGGGTACCCATGAAATACCTCTGGGCAACTCTCATAATTAAAGATGGCAGCCATCCCTGTATTAAATATATATATATTCCGATAAAATTTTTACTTTTATGTCAAAAACATGTTTTTTTGTATATTTATAGATAATTTTTCTTGAAACTACAAGACTAGATCTGGAAGTAGTTGTTTTTATATATTAAACATTTCAGGTAGTGAAGGCAGCCATCTTGAATCTATAATTTTATTAAATTTAACTATTAAATTAACTATTAAAACAACGCTATTCCACATCAAATTTAAATGTAGTGACCAGCATTATATTGTAATTGAAAGTTGTGCGATGTTCCACGCCCCTACTTAATTATGTGTCCCAAATGCACGGCCGCATAAAATGAAATTTTAGACCGCATGCATCCCTTGGGCTAGCATGGACAGTGCCACTGTTTATATCTGTCTATTTTAAGGCTTTAGTTAAGTGCATTTGGGACTTTTTCTTACACATGTTAATTTTTATCGACGAATTTCTATTATCAATTTATCTTGAATAGTTGATAGTGGCATGTTCATTGATATCCAACCATAACTTCATTACAGTGAAGCTTGGTTATTGGATGGAAGCTGAAGAACGCATACCAATCATCATGTTATTATTAATCCACTATATTAAGGACTCTTTCTCCAGAGTAGTTTAGCGTCTGTTAGTAACCAAAGGCAAGCTATTCCAAAGCATTAGATGTGAAACAATATGGCGGCAATTCAATTGACTTCCTTTGGATGCAGAGAAGAAACTACTTATGAGGTACCCAGAAATTACAGTAAGAAAACAGTAAATATGTTATACAATTCCTTGCGAAGAAACTCTTTCATTTCTATGAGAAGGGTTATGAAAGATACTGTATATTTGGGGTGTTTTATAACCTTCTGAAATTGGTTCTTCGTATGTATATAATCAGTGGTATAAGTGGGGGGATGCCCAAAAGTTGGTGACGAGTGCAAACCCGTCTCTCCCAACTATTAATTTTAAATTTTCCTATCTTTTAATAAAAATATTAACTAGTCAGGAAATAATTTATACTTCCTAACTAACATTGAACAAGGGTCCAAAATTTACTGTAATTTTAATGAATATTTTGCGACTTAGTTTTTTTTACTAGGAAGTAAGAGATAAAATGAAGTAATAATTCAGCAATATATACTTAACTGGTTATTAGATTTAAACAGTGCTTCCAAATGTGCAAACTTTAATGAAAATAAATTGAGAACTCTATGTTTTTTTAAATAGCTTGTCTTTATATGAAACAGGAACAGAAATTTAACTTAAGAGAAAGTTCCTCCAAAGTTAAAAGTTGACCAAGAGTAACAGTATTTGTTGATAAAAATACTTATATCTTTATACAAAGTAGTATGATACATTTTTATAATAGTCTGATACACATATCCAATATAAATATTTTTATTTTTTTTTACATTGGAAAACGTTAAATAACTTTTTCTCAGTGTCACTACATTTAAAGATTGATGTTATTTTTCTTAAGTAGTTTTTAGACGGATTGAGTGTTTTTTTAAAAGTGGGGGAATGGATTTCATTGGTTTTAGAAGTTAAGGGACGTATGGATATTTTCTTGAAAAGTGAGAAAACGTGTCTTCCCGCGTCTACCCACACTTCTAGCACTGTATATATCTATTCTCAGATGGGAAACAGCGGGATTATCTTACTAGAACCAAGGTATCCTAAGTTTTAAATTCTATTGTTTCGAAAGGGATATTGGAATATTATCTCTTTTAAAAATATTTGTTTATGCAGACTTCTTTAACACGTATGAGTTAAGGCTTATAAGTCACATTTTTCTGCACTATTTTCCAGTTTTAAGTAAAAATCATTTTTAATTTCCTTCTGACGCTTTCAGAATCAATTTCACAATTTTGTTTAGCAGATGAACTTTTTTGTTGTTGTTGTAAGTAGTTAAGAGGAAGTCTTAGACAGGATCATTTCCCTTATACTCGTTTTGTTACAATCATTTAGAATCTACTATCTACGAATTCTTGAAATTTGGAGAGCAAGCCCAAAAATGACCACTTAATGAAATGACATAAATTAAAATCTAGAAAATAGCGTCCAATATATTTTATTTTATATTTGAAATCCTTACTTCAGTATATATGAAGAGGCTCCACCTGGTTTTGTCTGTTGCTCATTTATTTATTTATTATTATAAAGCATACTACAGAAAAAAATTAAATTTAAAGTGTACAAGGAATAGTACATTACAAACAAGCAAACAATAGTAACAAAACAAGATTACACATTTAAAACCAGAGAACATTTAGCCTTGAACATAGAAAAAGATACATTAAAAATATCCAAATCATCAGAAATCAAATGAAAAATTCTATAAAATTTATACAAACAAAAGTTGTTAATGTAGTTATATTTGGTAAAAACAGTAATAAATAAATTTTGGGTACGAGTATTGGTCGGTACAGCAAATTTAATGGAATTATGGATCTCAATGACATCAATAAAATTATTAAGGACTTTGTAAAAGAAAGAAACACAAGAAAGCTCACGTCTAGATTTTAAACTGGGGATGCTGAAGAAATTGCTTAGGAAAGAAGAGGAGAGATCATGAGAATTATAATGGTTATCCTTATAATAAAGATAACGCATAAATTTAGTCTGAACCCTTTCAAGAATTATAATTTTATTGTTATAGTAAGGGTCCCAAATAAGTGAGCAGTATTCAAGATTTGAACGAACCAAACTAAAATAAAGAGTTTTAAGAGCCTGAGGATTAGAAAAATCTTTTGTATTACGTTTAAGAAAACCAAGCATCTTATGAGCCTTTAAGATAATATCATCAATACGAAGAGAAAAATCAAGTTTAGAATAAAAAATGACGCCAAGATCTCTGATATGGTCAGAACGAGTTAAAGTAAATTTAATTTTCATTTATGATATATAGACATTAAATGAAAACAATTTATGTCATTTCATTAAGTGATCTTTTTCGCATCGTGCCTTCTTACCAAATGTCAAGGTGGTTATACAAAGTAGTGACTAAATGCACTGGGCTAGAAGATTGAAACATAGCGGGTATAGAGAATCTTTCTTATTAGAGCTTCCTTTTAAAGTAACTGCATTCTCTTATTCCAAAAAACTTTGCAACTGCGGTTACTGATGCACTCACAAGACGAGTATACACTACTTCCTATTTTTGAATCTAGCTCTTGTCACTCATTTTCACATCGTATCAAATGGGTATTTACTAATCACTACATGAAATACTTTCGAACGCAATTTTGAGTATGCAAGAAAGAAATAATAAAAAAGTAGTAGAAACCAGTGCTAGATGTGCGGGTAGACGTGGGGGTGACGCGTCCCCCCCCCTCCACTTTTCTAGAAAATGCATGTGCGTCCCCCATTTCTAAAACCTTTGAAATCGATTCTTCCACTCTTAAAAACTTTGAATCCGTCTGAAAACTACTAAAGGAAAATAACATTAGCTTTTAAATGTAGTGAAACTGAGAAAAAGTTATTTAAAGTTTTCAAATATAAAAAAAGAAAAAAAAAAAAAAAACCTTTATGGTGTAAATATATACATATTCTATTTTAAAAATGTACTATACTATTTTGCCTAACGATAAAAGTATTTTTACTAACGAATACTGTTACACTTGGCCAACTTTTGACTTTGGAGTACCTTTCTTTTAAGTTAAAATTTATTCTTGTTTCATAAAAAAAACCCCATAAATTTTGGACCCTTTTTCAATATTAGTGTCAGGAAGTATAAATTATCTCCTTAGAAATTAATATTTTTATTACAAGAAATGAAACTATACAATTAATCGAATGGGGGAGGGGGACTTGTCACCAACTTTTGGGCATCCCCCCAACAGTTAACAAAATTATCATCCCCTTTTTTTATTCACTTCTACCACTGGTAGAAACTATTGTTTCGTCATGTAAGAAACACAAACAAATTAATATTCTTTAAGCGCAGGTATTTCCTTATTTTTACCCATCCCCTGTAAATTACCGTTAATCTTTATAGAGAGAGCTTCCTGACATTAAATGCCGAAAAATTGTACATGCTATTATCTGGACTTGATATGCCCTATAGAAACATATGTAGAAGTAGCTTTTTTATAATAGTGAATATTACAATCCAATTTTTTCTATGAATAGATAATATTATGTACTTGTTGATGCGTTTCGATTTAAACTCCGTACTAGCATCTAATAAGCAGGTGGGGTAAGAGAATAAGGTACTTACGGTATTATCCTGTCAACATTTTGCCAATTATTAAATATAATTTCTGTTGCCAAACTGATAAAACAAATTTTGTCTTTTGTTGATTGCTTTGCCATGATGTCTTTCAACTTGAAAGGGTTGAACGGTCACGTGGATAAATTTTGTTAACTGTCAACTTTGTGAACCAGTGAATTGGTTGACTACGTCTAGTGAATCTTTTGACACGACCAATGGTCGACGGGATAGTACGTAAGTACCGAATCTATGTATATAATTCTCTTGGGTAACGTCCAAATTCGGCTGTATTTCTGTGAGCAGAATGGCAACGACTTCAAACATTCAATCACAAATCTTTTAAATGTTCTTTATGCACGAATGTCCAAATTCAGCAATCCAGCCTATCACAATATATCTTTTGAAATTTGACTAATACATCTGGCAACAGTCAACAATATGGATTCGTTATATTTTGTTTTTCTTATTAAAAAATACGAATTATTGCCTATTTAAAACGTAATCTATAATAACAAAACAAGTTGTGTGTCTGTCTGTGGCTCCGTAGATCTATAGAAACCTACTTAAAATTGGAGTAGAGCTCTGAAATTTTTAGAATAAGTAGTTTTGGCCTTCTAACTGTATACATCACAAACAGAATGTAAAAATTTTAATTAGTTCTTTTTTAATTAATTTTTTTTACAAAGCGACTTTAAACAGAGATACAGCTCCGAAATTTTCCACTTAAGTAGTTTTAGCCTTTTAATTGTAGTTTCGGAAAACAGAATTTTAAAATTTTGATTAGCTTTTTTTTAATTAATTTTCTTAATTAATTACCAATTTTTTTTACAAAACGACTTCTAATAGGGTTACAGCTCTGAAATATTCAACACAAGTAGTTTCGCCTTCTTATTCGACTTTTGAAAAACAGAATTTTAAATTTTTAGTTTGCTTTTAATTATTTTTTTGTAATTAATTAATATGTTAAAAAACGATTTCTAATAGGGCCACAGCTCTGAAATTTTCAACATAAGTACTGTTATGAATTTTTCCACAGATGCAATGATGGCGCAGTTTTTACTAGATAAAAATGTTTATTCTCTTTTCAAGATATTATAAAAGTTATTTAAAGACAACAGTGTAATCACTCTCAAGCTTCAACGCTTCAACACAAGCTTTAGTAAGAACAAATTCGAATACAGCGATTATACAAATTCACTCTAGTAGGTAAACAAAGCGATCAGCTTTCATCGAAATCCGAAGTAAAACTGAAAACTTTCCCGTTCTCCAGTCTTATTTATACAGGCGCGAGAGAATATTCTCGAAATATCCAGCCAATTCATCGAAAAAGAAACATCTCGAAATTTCTGGATTGCTTTAGGTATTGCCACCTTTTTCTAACCTGTATTATCGCTGTTAATAAATAAAATAAGATAAAATAAATTACAATAGAATTTTAAAATAATACGTCACTATTTACAACTTTATACAGACAATTTGTGCACAGTACTTTTGGCTTTCTAATTGGACTTTTGAAAAACAGAATTTTAAATTTTTATTTACTTCTTTTTTAATTAATTAACAAATATTTTACAAAACGATTTCTACTTGGGCTGCAGTTTTGATTTTAAATTTTTAAATTTTCAATATAAGTACTTTTGGCATTCTAATTGGACTGTTGAAAAAAGAATGTTAAAATGTTAATTTGTTTTTTAATTAATTTTTTCTCAAAAAGCGACTTCTAATAGGCCTAGAGCTCTGAAAGTTTCAACATAAGTAATTTTGGCCATCTAATTTTGCTTTCCACAAACACGTGTTAAAATAATCTTAAACAGGGTTCTCACGGTCATTGAAAGTCATTAAAAGTGCCTAATATTTCTGAACTTGTTTTCACGGCCTTGAAAGTCCTTGAAAATGCTTAGAGGTCATTAAAAGTCCTTAATTTTTGCGGCTGTTGTGCCAACCGCAAATTTTATAAAAATGCTACTCAGACTTGCTATCCCTGCGTGACCACCACCTATCCGCACTGTATCAGAATTCTGTGACGTTTTTTATTACGCATTCGCCAACTTGTACATTTTCTGGTAGAATATATTTTATTTCAAATTTATTTACAGACATGATGCCTAAAAATAAATTTTCAAAGGTCCTTAAAAACATTATTTAGGTCCTTGAAAGTCATTGAAAAGTCAGTGATTTTCATTCTGTGATTTGAGTGGGAACCCTGTTAAAGGGGTGTTGTATTATTGTAATAACTGGGATTTCTTTTTTCTCGACAAGGGAGAGGCTTCCAATATTAAGGCTTTATGTAGCAATTAGATTTTAGTGAGTGAAGACGCACGTAGCAATGAACCTTTCAGCCAGTGAAGTGAGCCTATCATTGCATACCAATGAACCTTTCAATGAGTGAAGTAAGTCTGTGTTTATGTGTTAATGAACTTTTCAGAGAGCGAAACGAGCTCGATTTTGTTTAGTGATGAACCTTCCTGCGAGCGAAGCGCCAAAAACTGGGACCTATACACGAATGACAGATTTCCGCAAGGCGAGGCCTCACAGCTAGCTAAAATATTGCTCATGTTAAAATTGAAGCAAGGGCATTCCGCTAGTGATTTAATATTTACGATGATGCTACAATAAATAGATGTAAGATGTGTACATTTCTTTTGGATTAGAATTCCGGAAAAAATAGACTTTTCGGAAAAATTATCTGTAGTAGCATGCTCCGGTTGGTTGGTTGATTTGAGCTTTACTGGCGCTAAAGTAACTTGAAGGCTATCGCGCCGTGAGCATGTTCCGAATGCTGTGGAGTGTGGATAATAGAATTTCCACTGGAAAACTTTCTTTCTTATATAATTAAAACAAGCTATATCTGTTTAGATTCTGCAAATAACCACAACATATGTATGCGAACGTTTTCCGGATAAATGCTGATATAAACTAAGCACGGAATTTGCATTAAGAATATTAAGAATTATATGCTGAAAATTCACAGAACAATGAATAACTGGAGGATTCCGGATAAACCGGAAAAAAAAAACTTTTTATAGAAACATATTTATTCAGTTTATGATTTACTGTACAGTGCCTCTTGGCGACTTTTAAAAAAAGTTGCCAAATTGAAAATGTCAAAAGTCCCCCCACAGTGTCAAAATGTCAAAAGTGTCACAGTGTCCCCAAATCCAATTCGGCTTCAAAACGCCGTGTTGCCAAATCCAAACGGTCACTCGGGTTGCCATAAAACGAAGTCAGCGAGTCGTCACATTTGCTTCCAAATCGTCAATTTTGAAAAAAGTCAACAAGAGGCACCGTTTCAATTTCATGGTAAAATATCATTTTCAAGGATTTTCTTGATTATGTAGCTAAAATAGCATTTTGCTAGGGCATATTTTAAATGCCTCACTTTAAAGCGAGCGAAGCGAGCATGGTTCGCTTCGCGAACCAAAGGGGATTACTTAGCAATCCAGCGGGTTGGCGAGCGTTAGCGAGCAGAGGGCGGAGCCCGCTAGTATAATTTAAAAAGGGAAGAAAAAGTGCAAAAAATCTTTCAACGTTTTTTTTTTTATCAAAATGTATCCTACTTGCAAATCAATTAATTTACTGATTTTTAACAGTAATTTTTTTTTTTTTTTTTTTTTTTTTTTTGTATATTAGCTTATCAGCCTGTAACTTACGACGATAAAAGAATAAAATTGTGTAATGGCGAGAAGGCAACACATCACAAATTTACAACCATATAATAACAAATTCCAGTAATTTTTTATTTATTGAAATAATATTTATTCAAAAATATTTTATACTAAACCATTGTCGTTAAAAGGCGAGCTCCCTACAGCTTATACCCGAATACCTGGTTTTATGCTGCCAAGATGAAAGTATGTTCGAGTGTCTCGTTGCTACTTTGAAAGTAGTCTGTTGAACTCTCCTGATAGGGGCTACAAATGGGTAAAACTACCTAACCTTGAACCTTATAAAAGGATTTCGAGTATACATTCATTCATCGGGTCGTTGGATGAGAGGGAAGGGGTAGGAAAGAATAGCACATGATTACGCCTTGCTATCTTTTCGAAAATTTTACCTTTTCATTCTACATTTATTTAAGGGCTCTGTCTGCTTTGGATGCATGAAAAAAATGCTATTTTTATTAATTTTTTTTAAGAATACTGTTATGTTTATTAATATAAAACTTGTTAGGCTTAACAAAAACAATCGTAAATTACAAAAAAAAAAAAAAAAAAAAAAAAAAAAAAAAATGATTTTAACCACTTTTTTATTGTGAAAAGGCCAGTAAACAGGAGTCCTCAAAAAGTAGGTGGGTGTGCGCTGTTGAAAAAATCTCAGTAACTACCGAACTGATAATGGAACCATCGGAAGTCTGTTAAGAGGAATTAGGAAAACAAACGCCGGTTGATTGTATTCAGATTATCTGGCGCCGTGAGCAACACGAGGGCTATAATACGCCGAAACATTCGTCATTAGACAAGCCAACATACATTTACAAACACCCATGCCTAACACGGGACTCGAACCCGCAACCTCGCAAAACAAACGCCGGATAGTGAGAGTATCAAGTGGCACTGTGTTACTTTAGATAGAGTTTTTAATAAAATGAAAGGATGTGACGAATTGATTTTGAACCGCATAAAAACAGATTCTGAATTCAAAGCCGAATACAATAAAATTGAGGAATATGATCAAAAAATGGATTTGGCGAGAGCGAAAAGTGAAACCTATCTTAGTAATCAAATTGTGCCGATTAGAGCGGCGGTTTCGGTCACTTCATCGCCAAGCACAAAGCTTAGAATGAGACTTCCAAAGATTGAATTATTACATTTTGGAGGAGACCTGAAAGATTATCTTGGATTTTGAAGTCAGTTCCAAAGACTACATAATGGTAGTGAGTTGGCCACTAAAGACATATTCCAATAATTCCTGCAGTGCTTGGTACATAGTAGCCGTGCTTGTGAAGTCATAGAAAGTCTTCCACCAACAGCGGAAAGCTATTAAAAGGCAATCAACGAGCTGAAAGCAGGGGTGTAGTGGAGCGGGAACGCGTGGGAACGACGATCCTTTACCTTTTTAGAAGGAGGAACGGCGTTCCCTCACCTACATTTTTTTTTAAATTTGTATTTTTTTTTCTTTCTTTATGTGACACTCAACGTAAAGTTCATTAAGAAAACGAAAAGTTCTTTCGTGTAAACTATACTTTCGTTCTCAATCCGCAACTTCATAGTTGAGCAGGCAAATTCATGTATTTGCAAAACCCTTTCAAGAGGCGCGGCAACTTGCACATGGCCATTTCATCAACAATCCGACACATCTATTAAATTGCCCTCTCCCCCCCCCCCCCACCTCTCCTACATGGTGTTGAAATTTAGAAGGTAGTATCTTCTTCAACGAATGATCTGTATTTGTGGATCCCTAGTAGCAATCACTGCATGGCGTTTCGTCGGCCAATGATCGGAATTCATCAAAGTCATCGGCGATTCCCCAGACTGATATATAAACACACCCTTATTTCCTCGTCTGCCGATGACCCTAAACTCATCGGGAAAAGATATCTTCCCAACATCGGGGGCCGATTAGAATTTCTGATCATCGTTTTTTTGATCGGCAAGATATCGGAACCACATCGACAGGCGATAAAAAACTTATGTTTCTTTTTCTTGCAATTCCACTGAATTAGAGGCGATCCTTGAATGTATTTCAAATTTAAATCAAGTATACAATTTGCTAAACATTTAGCTTTGGCAATAAGTGAAAAATATTTTAAAACTAAGTGTACGAAAATTTTTAAATGTAAATATATATTTTGAAAAAATACAAACCACATAATTATATATTGCTTACCTAATACGTCAATAAAATCCATAAATAAAAGTTTTTATATAGTAAAACAATATAAGAACAATTTTCTAAAATTAAATATAAATTCTCATTTCAATTTAATATAAAATAAAAATATAGTCCTTGTTTTTAAATAGTTTTCATTATAATTTGCTGAACATATTTTGGTCCGTTTTTTAAACATCTTTTAAGTAAAATAAAAATATGTTTATATGTTTCAAAAAGTTAATCAAATTGGATATAGTTTTTTTAAAAATTTAAAAATTAAATATATTTTTTTAAATGTCAAAATTATTAAATAAACTCTTAAATTGCAATTCAAAAAATATCATAAAATCAGTTAGTTAAAATTTTACAAAATAGATGGCGACACTATTTATTTGACACTATTATTTTTTTGCTATAATAAATAAATTAATATCATTTTCCCAAATTTATGGAAGATTTGCTATTTTCCGAAAATACCCCATATATAAAAAAAAAATGTCGGTCAATTTCCTTGCAAAGTCTGTATGATAGTAGAGTTTTGTACTACAATACAATTGTTATACTAAGAATCACAAGTAACTACAGTCCAGTGTCCATGTCAACGCACTCCGGAGATAACCTTCCTCGGTTCGATCCCAAGGTAAGTAATTTAGACAATTCTGAAATTGGTAGTGTTATAACTTCGATTATGTCATTGAGAATACTACCATGTAAGAATTACGCGCTCCGGCTTTTAGTTTTGCATTATTTTAACTTGTCGTTTTTAATATTCAATACTTACATCTTTATAATTATTTAATGTTTATTAATTGATATTTTCGACAAAATAACGACCATTGTTTCGATATTTCTTGAGAGCAAAATTTTCCTTGGCCTTCGAACTAATTCTTGTCGGCTTCTGCTTGAATTCGATCAGTTTCCGGACATCGGCCAATGGCCGGCCACGGGGACAAAATGGATTAGTTGCCAAGGGAAAGATAAGTTTAGGGTGAGTTTCCGGTGAATCGCCAATCATCGGCGATTCACCTGGGGATGGAATTCCGATCACCGGCCGAGGTAAAATTGCTACTAGGGATGAATTCCAGTGGTCAAATGTATATGGCTTGTTATGAATACGGATTAAAACTTCCATACACAAGTTCACGCCAACTATTTCCATTTTTAAAGAACAAAACTGTGGTCTGACACATACAATTCCTTGTGCCCTTTCCTTGAAGAATGTTTATTCTCCTCCTCAAATTTTAACGGGAACGCTCACCGATTTATCAACAAAAGTGATATAATGTGTTTTAGATTTTTTTTTTTTTTTTTAATTTTTTTCTTCTAATTTTTATATCACCCACTTAATAATATATTGGTAAACCTTGCGCCGTAGCTAAAAAATGAACTCTTTCAAGAGGAAAAAACAAATGACTATAAAAGATGCATTTTTTTGGACAATCCAAAAAAGTGAAAAAACCTGGGGTTCTGATGGAATAAACTGGTTGGTGCTAAGAATCTAGATGAAAGGTTGATATTTCGTATTAGCTTTTAGGGTGTTTCGAGATCACGGAATTATACATTTATATTGGCCTGTCTGATGAAAGGAGAATCAAACTGATACGTTATTTGAACAAGACAAAATATATTCAAAACTGTATTGATTTTTTACTCTTACTTAATTCAACTCCAATATGTAAAAATAATGGAAATGGGTGGCGCCAATACGTTGCATGGGAGGACTCTCCTTGTTGCTTAAATTTTTATAAAATTGGAGAAAAGTCCAAAATTCACTGGAAAAAATAAATTGTGTGCCATTTAATAACAGATTTTATATTTATCATTGTGAGAAGGAAAATAGTTTTGAAAATCAAAGTTTGAGCAAGCAAAGAATTTTTTTCCCTTGCAACTTTCTACAAATAATGCTGCCAGCACCCATGCTAATGAATCAGTCCTTTTTCAAAAAGTGAAGGTATTCACATTTGTTGATGTTATATATTTAATTTTGCTTAATATAAAACTTCTAATGGTTTTGTAAATGGGTATAATACATCGAAATTGGGCTGTGAAATAGTAGGAAAGCAATTCAAATATATTTTAAAATGCAAAAGTAAATTGCTTCTCGGTTTGAGAATGAAAACGCTTACATTTACAGTTATTTCTGAGTTTATTCCAAAAATGTAGCATCAGTATGCAAAAAGAAGGGGAAAAAAAAAATCTTTATCCCCAAGTTTAAAAAACAAACAAACATCTACACTAAATACAGTGTCGGCGATAAGGGAAAGAAATTACCTCGATCTTTCTTAAAATCTAGTGATTTTGATGGCAATATCATGTAAATTTTGCAGTTTGCTTTCTCTCCCGATTCATACCCACTTTTGACGATTGTCAACACTGACGAAATGACAAACTTAACTGGATAAAATTAAAAAAAAAACAGGAATGTCCTAAGCAAATCTATACGTTTGGCAAGTGAGTCTACTGGTGGATATCCCTCTTAAAATAAGAGATAGTTACACAAATTAATATTTTATCAAGAAATTTAAACTTTTCAATTGATATTCTTGTAGTTTTTAATTTCATTTTATTAATGAAAGAAATTTTGAAAAGAAAAGGAAGGGTCTATCAAGACCAGGAACTTCTCTATATTTTCACCTAGAGATGGAGAAAAACCATAAAACTCTCAATTGACATCTTCAACAATTTATTTCGAAAACTTATTTCGAGGCTCTACAGAATCTGGAAATTTATCCGAACCCATTGCTTGTAAGGCATCTCTGAAATTCTGGACGTCAGATGATTATATTATATTTAGGCTTCGAAAACCCAGACCAGCTGATGACACTATTAGGGTGCGTTCTAAGTCAAACATGTCTGTCTTAATGGAAACTCGATCTCTCATTGAAATTTGTCTGAATGAAAATTGTTGAAAAAATCTTGTAAAAAATCTGTTTAAAATTGTTGTAAAAAATCTGTTTAAAAATTGTTGTAAAAAATGTTTAAAAATTTAAGTCAATATATGTTTGAAAATGTCTTATAATATATTTATAAAGTGTCAAACAATCTTTTAAAATGGGTTGTGCAAAGCAAATTTCGTTTAAAATTCCATGTAACTTAATAGTTTAAAAAAAGTGATTTAAATAAAAAAACTGTTTGAACACATTTTTTTTTTTCCTTTTTAATTTTTGATGTGTTCATTATCCATTATCTGTTTTGATATTATTAGAGTAATATTAAAAAAGTTACTTATTCTTAGTTGTCCCCTCCCCCCCCCCTCCCCCCTTCCCTAACACGCAAAAAAATATATACGTTTGTAACGACGCAATATAAGCGTTCCCACACCTTTTCATTTTACACTACACCACTGGCTGAAAGGTAGATTTGGAAGAGAAGAGTTATTAATAGGATACTAAGTCCGCGAATTATTATCTCTTGTTGTAAAAAATGCGACTGAGAAAAGGGGAAATTTGAATTGTACGATAAGTTAGAGTCGCATCTCAGATAGTTGGAATCGTTAGGATTAACAAGTGAGAAGTATGAAAAGATTTTGTTTCTATTATTGGAGCCCTGCTTTCCCGAAGATTTGATGAGAGTTTGGTTGTGGAATCCAATACAGTCATGCGAAGAGAATGAATCGAGTGGAAGTTATGGAAACAAACTGAAGAATTTCCTTTTATTTTTGAAACGTGAGGTGGAAGGTGAAGAACGTTTACAGCTGGCTGGAAATGGATTTGATGGTGCTTTTGAAAGGTGGAAACATAAAAATGTACAAAACATCGAAGAGGTCGTTCCAACCACCAGCACTTTGATTTCAAGGGATATATCTGTAGTATTGTACTTGTGGCGCTGCGATCTCTGAGTGTTGTGCATGCGGCGCTGCGATCGCCGTTCTGCATTCATGTTGCGTCATCATTCCCGGCTCGACCATCAGAGAGTGAGATCGTTCCGAATCGCTCATGTTGTAAATAAAAGTTATTGTGTTTACGCACTGTGCTCTCACTTTGAATTGGAACTAATTGCCTACACCAAAATGGTGACTTCGGACTTTACTTAAACACGCCTTTTAGTTACGGTGTGTAAAAAATTTTGAAATTTTTTTTATCTACTTTTGGTTTTCGTTTCGACTTGCTTCAGTTCATCACCATGGATGAAGGTGTTATACAGGGACGACGCGAACGGGGGGCGTAGGGGGCGACTCGCCCCCCCAAAGTTTTAGATAGTTTTACAGTCGGCAAATTTTCAAAAATTTTATCGAGATTTTTCTTTTTCTAAAGTCGATCCACAATAAAATCGAATTAAATGAAAAAAAAAAAAAAAAAAAAAAAAAAAAAATGGAACAAAAATATTAAAAATATCTTAATGCAGCGTGACCCGAGTTTGAGGAATCGGCATTTTTACAATAGAAGTCTATTATAGGGGAGTCGGAGTCTTTTTTTACGGCTACAATGATGGACTGCGAACGCAAATATTACTATATAAATATTACCATAAGTTTTTAGAAAGGTTGGTAGTCGGCAAATTTCTGAAATTTCATCCCTTCTTTTAAAAATCCCTACTGACGCATGTTTCAAAACATATTGAATGGAAAAAGTACAAATAATTAAACTCATCATTATTATTATAAAATTGTGATCACAATGCAGCCTCAGTTGACGGTCGGCAATTTTGAATTGGAGTAAGTATGTCCTTTTTGACAGGAACATTAAAATAATCCTAATCATTGATATCTTCACTGACATTAGATAACTTTGATGTGTTACAGTAGATGATATACTTGTATTTGTGGTACGTCAGACAACGCTTCAAAAACCATAACATACACATTAAACGTCATTTACATAAAATATGTAATGTACAAGTACATCATATGAGTCAAAAGTTTTATACAAAATTTCAAAACACCAAAATTTTTGTATACGAAAATTGACCCACATTTTACAAAGTTATTGCAATTAATGTCAAGTAGAACTCCATAAAATGATGTTATGTACAGGATGGTCGTAAAGAAACTTTGTCGATATATGGATCTCTAAAGGCAGTCTCGTTCAACAGATCGAGATGAGATTTCAGGTATAGTTATTCAGAGATATGAGGTCGGAATTCTGTGAATTTTTACAAAATGGCGCTCACGATTATTTCGGTTATAGTTACGAATAGCAACGCCTACTTTTTCCTATTGAGAAATGATCACCGCATGCGAAAACCCTAAAGAGCGTTGGAATGGTAAGTGTAACACAAAAAAACGGACTCACAAAATACAGATCTGCTAACTGCCAACAAAAACACGATCGGAGCAATGGAGGCCGCTCACCAAATATTCAGCTTAGAAAACCGATTAAATTGCCTGTGATGGCACTCATGTCAACTTTGGCCTCTGTCAAATACAAATTTCCATTGTGCGCCTCAATCGCGTTTTTGTTGGCCGTTGGCAGAGCTTTTTTTTTGTGCGTGCATAATGCTTCCGTTTTTTGTGATACACGTACCGTTCCATCTCTCTTTAGGGTTTCCTTATGCGCTGAGCATTTTGCGACAGGAAAAAGTAGACGTTGTCATTTGAAAATTTCGTGCATGTAACTTTAATCATAACCGTGAGCGCCATTTGTTGAAATTCACAGAATCTCGAGCTCATACCTCTGAATAACTATACCTGAAATCTCATCTCGATCTGTTAAACGGAACGGAAGCTAGAGGCCCATATATCGGCAAAGTTTCATTATGATCACGTTGTACTTCATATATTGAAAATGCATTCCCAAAATAATGCATGCCATTTGTAAACTGGAAGGCAATATCGAATTTATTCTAACAAAATCTTTGGAAAAGTGTTGAAAGGTTTATTATAATACTATATAAAATTCTTAATGTTCCCCGTGCTCAAATAGCTGTGGACCAACATTGTCCAATACAACCAGGTTCAGTGTATTGCAAATTGTGAGTATCCTTTCACTCCTATCCTCGATTTCTGACGCAGTTTGGCCTTTGTGTTGCCCTTGAGCCTAATAAATTTGAAAAACAATCAACCAACCTATCCTGGATTTCACCACTTTAATATTCGAAACATCGGGAGAAAATTGTCTTTTAGATAAACTAAGATTTTTTAGTCTAAATACTTTAAAAATATTTCAAATCGGATCAATACATCTCAAATTAAGATCATAACCATTACATGTGGGTAAGGGAAATGGGGGTGGGTTTTTGGAAATTTCATGTTGACGGTGATGTTTCTCTTGCTTTGAAGATCACATGTGCAACTTGTTCTTCCTCAAGATCGGATTAACACTAGATTTGAATACCTCCCCCCCACACACCTTTCCCAAAAAACCCCACACGTACCCTTATATAGTTTGGTATGTTGTGCTAAAAATTATGCCATGCTTTTTTATAGAGTATTTTGTCACTAAATTCGAAGTTCAATTAGTTGCGAATAACTTACCTTTTTGCACATAAATATTATAGTTTGGTTTAATGCTAAAGTAATCCATTTCATTTTTAATCCTGCTTAGGAAAAAAAACCTAGCATTTTCAAGTATACTTTCCTTCTTGAACAAATGATTATTGTTCAAAAAACGAGTAATATTTGCAGAAATTATTGCTGAAAAACCATAACACATCTGTGAAAAACCACAAAAAAATAATTAAATTAAATCCAGCAATTTTGATAAAAATATATACTCGGAAGTAACTACTTTTAAGAAGTAGGTTCCTGGATTGAATTGTTACAAAAAAATTAAGTTTTACTATTAACACACGTTTCAAGAAAAATCAAAATCTTTTCTTTTTTAGTTAGGAAAATGTGTTAAAAAGTATTTAAAAATTAAATAATTAAGAAATCGTTTTTAATAATAATTGTCTTTTGCAATGCAATTATAGTGTCCATGAACGCCTACATGATTATTTGCAGGGAGATGTAAGGCTACCAAAGTTTTTGTTTAATCCTTGATTTTTAGAAGATGGGAAATGGATTTCCTAATTGGATGTTAGTTAATAATTATTCATTAATGCTCTGTTCAAATTGATGAATTAATATCCATATATATTTTTTTTTCAAAAAATTCTTGTAAAATCTTCAAATTTTTCTTTTAAATTTTACCACTTTTTTTTCCACGTTACTTTATTTTTCGAAACCCAGAGGGGAAGGAGTGCAAGTGCATATTTCTTATGTCCTTGATATTGTATCTATTATAAAAATTGCAGTGCTTTGCGTAGGGAATTTTCTGTAGCAGATATAGTCCGCCAGAATTTTAAAAAGAATAATTTTTCCAGAATTTGTTTTTTGATCAACCTTTATACAATTCATTATACAAAAGTCACCTATTTGATCAATAGTTTTCATCTATTTAATTCCGTGTTAAAGTGCTATTTTCGAACCACTTTTACACGCTTAATTATTCTTTTTCGAAACTGCAATTTGAAAATTTCAAATAAAGTTGTATCGAAATGAAGCACTTGTACTTCTCAGTTTACTGAATTGGTTTAAGATTCTGAGGGGAAATTCTATCTATCTGCAAGGTATAAATGTCTCCCTCCCCCCTGCTCCCAAATAAAAACGCTTCCAAAAATAATCTCCTTTGTTTGGAGAGGAAGGGTTAATTTACTAAAAAGAAATTAAAAATTAAATGAATTTGAAGGAACTTTAACTATAATGTGATTGGAATTTACTTAAAATTTGACATTAAGTACGTATTAATAAAATGCCATAAAGTATTAAAAATTGTTTAGAAGGTAATTTAAAAATAATTCAAACTAATTTCACATTAAATAAAACAATTCACAATTAAATAAAAAAAATGCATAAACAATAAGTTTTACATTAATTAATTATGCATTAATTATTCATATATTAATTAAAAATTATTTATAAGTTAATTTTACATTAATAAAAATTAGTTAACAATTTATTAGCACCTTAATTTATATTTTCAACATTTACACCGGACATGCCTTGATTTCAGTCGGCAAAAGGATGTTTACGCCCCCCCAACCAAAATTCTTAGCAACGGCCCTGGTGTTATATCAGCAGTGAAGATACCCCAATTCATGCCCAGCGATCCGGCATTGTGGTTCGTTATGGTAGAAGCTACTTTTGAACTTGCAGTTCCTAAACTCATAACTGAATCGAAAACAAAATACAACTATTGTATTTCACATCTTCCTCCGGACGCTCGTTTTTCTCACATTCATCTTGACTATATAGGACCATTTGCTCCCTCTGATGGACATCAATATTGTTTGACCATTATTGATTGGTTCACCCGTTGGCCTGAAGTAATTCCAACCGCCGACATGTCAGCTGAAACAACCGCTCGTGCCCTAATGCATGGTTGGATATCAATATTTGGGACACCTGTCACCATCACAACTGGTCAATTAAGAAATTTTGAATCAAACCTATTTAGGGAGCTTACAGACCTCTTGGGTGTCCATAGAATTCATTCCACAAGCTACCATCACCAGAGTAACGGAATGATTGAGAGATTTTACAGACACCTAAAAAGTGCCATTATTGCTCATGAACATTCTAAGTGGTCTGAAATTTTACCTATCGTTTTATTAGGTTTACGAACAGCGATAAAAAAAGATCTACAGGCCACAACTTCTGAGCTGGTTTATGGTACGACCTTACTTTTACCATCAGATCTCGTTTCAACGGATTCTCTCAAACAAACTGTTACACCTAGTTATATATCTAATTTAATTTCAACAATGCAGAAACTAAATCTTATTGCAGCATCAAATCATGGAAATTGTAAAGCTTATGTAAACCCTTCATTACATACATGTTCACACATATTTTTACGAATTGATAAAATCCGTCCTCCTTTAACACCTCCCTATTGCTGACCACACCTTGTAATAAGTCGCACAAACAAAAATTCTGTCATTAAATAAAATGGTAAAAACACTGCTGTCAGCATTGATCGTGTTAAACCTGTTTATCAATGGTCTGACTCTGATACATTGTTGCAATCAAAAGAATCTTCAAATCTTGAGCCATCCTTCACTAGCAACACAGAATTAGCTGTAGAACAGAAAGTTTCTACGTTCCCCTCAAATTTAAAAACTACAAGATCTGGCAGGCATGTCCACTTTCCCAAAAGATTGATTGTGGAAATATAATTTGTACACTCATCAAATGGTTTATATTTGTCTATATTATACTTAGAATCTTCATAACCATATGTATATATATATATAATTTTTCTACCTTACCATTGTAAGATAACCTACAATCTGTAAATATATCGTTCCCTTCGTCACTGGAGGGATACTCTGTAGTATTGTACTTGTGGCGTAGCGATCTCTGAGTGTTGTGCACGCGGCGCTGCGATCGCCGTTCTGCGTTCATGTTGCGTCATCATTCCCGACTCGACCATCAGAGAGTGAGGTCGTTCCGAATCGCTTTTGTTGTAAATAAAAGTTGTTGTGTTTACGCACTGTGCTCTCACTTTGAATTGAAACTAATTGCTTACACCAAATATCCAAGAGACATCCGTCTTGTATGTTCTGTGACAAGTCTCATGAAAGTAGAGATTGCTTCCTTGTACAAAGCTGGTCTTTGGATAAGAAGAAAGAAGTCTTAAGTAATAAGAAGGACTGCTATATTTGTTTCAAGGCTAATCACAGAGACAAAGAATGCAAATCAAAGCTCAAATGTAAGGCGTGTTCCAAGAGGCATCACACCACAATGTGTTTGGAGTTACCAGTGAACAAAAGGGAGGGGACAACTAAGGAAAAAATAGATTCAAGTAATGTGTTGAAGGCCAAAGAGGGTAACGAAGTTCTTCTACAGACTATCCTTGTAAATATTGAGGCTAATGGGAGAAGGAAGCTGTTTCGAGCTCTTATCGTCAGTAGATCTCACAAATTGAAGAAAACTGTAGCAGAAGTGGGTCTTAAATCTACGTCAAGAAGAAGTTTATCCCTATGGAGGATGCAAGGTCTAGGTGTGAATCGAACCCGAAGCTTCCAGCAATCTAGGCCAAAACTATAACCGTTAGACAAAAGCGATCGCCAATGTCGAAGGGAAGTTTCGGAGTTTGGAAGTGATCACCACAGTGAGTCGGACGGGAGTATGAAGGAATGTATACCCGTGACAGAACGAAACAGTAGGTCATGTGGGTGCAGCGAAACGTATCGCAGTGAAGTGCATCGTGTGGTGGCAGAAGGCTTTTTTTTCTGGTTGTTCAATCCAGGTTCACCATAATGAAGGATGCAAGGTCCAGGCGGGAATCGAACCCGAGTAATCTAACATGCTAGCAATCTAGGCCGAAACTACAGGGTGTTTCAAAACTCGCGCACATCTACATGATAATCCTTGTTGCTTAAAAACCAAAAGGGGTGATTGAGATTTTTGTCACTAGAAGGCAGCAGGGACCCTATCATAACAAGTTTTGAGCGTAGCTGGGATCGGCCCTGGACTCCACCGGACCCGGAATTCACCGGACTTGTCAATTCCGGATTTTTTCCTTTGGGGATATCTGAAACGTGTAGCCTACACAAATAATCCCCATACGCTTGATGAACTTAAGAATAATATCTTTCATGCAATATCGGACATTTCTTCTCACACACTTTGTAAAGTGTCGACTAATCTGGTATAAAGAGTTCGATTGTGTGTCCAGGAAAACGGACATCATTTTGAACATTTACTGTGATTTGACCATGTATGACACCTGACAATAAAGATAATCGTTCAACCTTTTTTGTCTTTTATTCTGTTTGTTTACATAATTCATCTCTCTTTAAAACTCAACCACAAAGGTTGATCGTGTGCGAGTTTTGAAACACCCTGTATAACTGTTAGACAAAAGTGATTGCCAGTGTCAAAGGGAAGTTTCGGGGTTTTGAAGTGATCACTCCACCCCAATCCTCATTTGCTCTTCCACTACTCTTCCCATTAGTCTAGTCTCTTTTTATCAAATCCGATGAGGACCACGTCTCCAATTTGAACTTCATTAATGCTGGCTTAATTTGCCTGCTGGTGAATAAGCATACTGATGTACTCTTCCAATAATCTTTTTCTAAAGTATAGGAAATTTCTGTGAGAGGGGTTTTTAACCTTGGGACAACATTTTATCCAGATCCCGTATTATTCATATTTTCTAAATCATAAATTAATATGAATTTTTTTTTTTTTTTTTTTTTTTTTTTTTTTTTTTTTTACGACTTCAATCAGAGAAGGAGTAATATTTTAGGTAAACGAACGAACACCAATATAAGGATGATTTTACTATACATTTATGGCACTTTAAATAATAAGGTCCATAGGATTTAATCATCATAATAACATTTGAAAAATGAACTGTATATCTGGTTGCCCACTGAAAAAATTATGATATAAAAAAAAAGACAAAGCTAATGGAGAGACTTGATTAATTATTCAATATTTACTGCTGCCCTCTATCGATCTAAATTAAAAACATAACCTTACCTGACTTGTAATCCTTGACACCATAATTATTGGGTTGTTTGGAAAATAATTTCGTTTTTCCCCGTCACAGGACTTAATTAAATTTTTTCGAAACCAACTTCGCACTTAAGCCGCATAACCATTATATGTCTTGAGAGCTGATATTGCAAGGCTTGTGTGTGAAAAAGTTCTATTAATTCTACGCAGTAGTTTTTGGTTGGTGCCCTTTTAAATATGGAGAGCAATAAGCAGCATTTTCGTCATATTTTACTTTTTTACTATAGAAAAGGTAAAAATGCTGTCGAAGCGAGAAAAAAAATTGACGGATGTGTATGGAAAAGGCGTGTTAACAGTACGCCAGTGCCAGAACTGGTTGGCAAAGTTTCGATCCGGCAATTTTGATGTCGAAGATGCACCACGTTCGGGAAGGCCAGTTGAAGCTGATAAAGACAAGATAAAGGCATTAGTTGATGCAAATTGGCGAATAACCACACGAGAGATCGGTGAGAGGTTAAATTTGTCAAATTCGACTGTTTATGGCCACTTGAAAGGCCTGGGCTTAACCTCGAAGATCGATGTGTGGGTGCCCCATGTTCTTATGGAGCGAAATTTGTGTCGTCGCGTTGACGTGTGTGATTCGCTCCTCAAACGTCAGGAAAATAATCCATTTTTGAAGCGGATTATTACTGGGGACGAAAAATAGGTCGTATACAACAATGTGAAACGCAAGAGGTCATGGAGCAGAAAAGATGAACCGGCTCAAAGCGTTTCAAAAGCCAACATTCACCAAAAAAAGGTGATGCTGTCCATTTGGTGGGATTTCAAAGGAATCGTTTTTTTTTTTTTTTAGCTTTTACCGGACAATACAACTATTAATTCGGAAGTCTATCGTCATCAGCTGGACAAATTGAATGATGCGCTTAAACAGAAGAGGCCAGAATTAACCAACAGGAAGGGTGTAGTGTTCCACCAAGACAACGCGAGGCCTCATATAAGTTTGGTCACTCGCCAAAAGCTTTTACAGCTTGGATGGGACATACTGCAACACCCACCATATTCTCCAGATCTGGCGCCTTCCGATTATTATTTATTCCGGTCCGTGCAAAATTTTTTGGATTGTAAAACCTTTACCTCAAATGAAGATGTAAAAAACCACCTGAATCAGTTTTTTGCCAGCAAGGACCAAAACTTTTATGAGCGGGGAATCATGTTACTGCCAGAAAGATGGCAAAAGGTGTTGGACCAGAATGGCCAATATATAATTTAATAAAATATTTATTCATTATACGAAAATTGTCTTTCATGTTCCCCAAAAAAAACGAAATTACTTTCCGAACAACCCAATATATGACACAAACTAACGAATTCTAAAATTGGAAAATAATAATAATAATTAGCCATTTTAACAGCTAAGCAAAGAAAAAAAATTCGATGACAATTATTTTGTTCTCGGGTATTTTTGGTTTGGTTTTAAGTTTCAGTTAAAAAAATTATTTTCAATTGTTTTATGAACTAATTATAAAAAAATATTAGTTCAGAGTAATTTTAAATCACAAGAATTAATAATCGACTTACAAAATACCTGATAATATTCTAATAAGGAACACTTTAAACATTCTGCCTTGCAGAGTACAGGTGTGAGCACTTGTACTTCAATTTTTTTCTCCAAATAAATCTTCTTTGAATTGACTGCAAGTTGATGGACATTTTATCATCCCGTACTTTAATGTATAATCCATTTAAGAGCAAGGCAGTGGCGGCCCGTGGTCGAAAATGTTTTTGCAGTCAGAAAAATGCGATCCCCCCTCCCCCTTATCATCGCCAACCACACACACTTCACACTTCCCACAATTATATGCTTGAACTTTTTTTTATTTATCATGTTAAAAATCGGATTTTGCACCTAAAAATACATAATTGGTAATGATGTCTACTTGAAAAAATTTCAATTTTATTCAAAAATTAATTAACCAATTAACATTTAATTGTACTAAACTTCAACTTAACTTGACATCACTAGACGGTAGATCGTCACAGTGCTCATAGGCAATTTATCCATTTTGGCGGCGTGAAAGCATAATGCTCGCCAAACCACAACCCTGTAGAGAACAAAAATCTGTAAGGTTTGGCGAGAATTAAGTCTTCACTCCGCTAAAATGGATTAATTGCCTAAGAGCACGGTGAAGATCGATCGTCTAGTGATGTCAACTTAAGTTGGAGTTTAGTATAGTTATAATTAGCATATTTTTGAACAATTACTCGTGTTTTATGGGGCCAAGAAAAGAAATTATGATTGAAAATTATTCTTAATATCATTCTTAATGTTTTGAGCCCCCATCTAATTTTTAAATAGAATTTTTTTTAACAATGAAAGTAGAAAAAAAATTGCAATTTTTCCAAAAACCTCTACATTTAAAAATCTAGCAAAATTCATTTTCTTTTCCAATCAATTTGACTAAGGTTCAAAACATCTAATAGTTAATGTAGATTTTAATTCTCAAATAATTTTTAAAAGATTATATCAAACTTCAGTTATCACCTTTTAAATGAAGTTTCGTGTGCCAAAACCACAATTTCTTAGATAATGCGTTTAAAATATTCAAATTTATTTTCAGAAGAAAATAGTACTTTGAACTAATAAAATAACTCTCTAGCCTGCAGATGATACCATTATTTTGCGAAAATTCCTTCTAGAGATTATTTTAAAGCAGAAAAACTATAAACACGTTTTACTTATTTTTACGATATTTCGTGTGCGCACATCACAAACAATTCACACAAACTCTATGATACTCAAATCGAAGTTTTGTTTCAATTTGAACAAAATAGCATTTATAACGTAACATTGTAAAATAAAAACAATTTATCAAATCGTTTTGTATAGTTTTGATTAGAAAAAAAAAAAAGGGGGGGGGGGACGGACAAAAAAACCCCCCAACATATTCCTCGTTTTGGTCTCTAATGTAAGTTCTTGTTTATTTAAAACCAATACTGCTTTGATGATTAATTGCATGAAGCGTATATTTAGAGAGATACCTTTTTATTTAATACACTATACATCTAGCAACTATTCCAAACGCTTTTCTTAATTCTGACAATCAAATATGGCCAAACAAAACAACTTTTGTAAATAAACAACACCTTGCTTCTGCTTTTAAGTAGGGTTGGAACAAGGTGCATACGTCCCACCATGTTTCTGGATTTGGAGGAATTTTTTTAGACCGTTCCCTTTCACCCAAGCTGATTTTCAAGCAGAACCAATCAGTTCATCGAATTCTTGCAGCCGAAGAAGGAATAAATCCCTGATCTGGCAGCACCGCTAATACATTCGTAGAGGGAAGACTGTACTGCTTTCCATTGATTATCATGACAACGGAAAGGCAACGTCGCAGCCCGAAACGCTTTTCAGGAACACACGGCTGCTGTTCGGAGAAGATCACTTTGATTGGAAACTTTTTTTTTTTTTTTTCTTTTCTCGGGAATTATTCAGGCAAGAAGATATTAGTTTATAGCATTTTTTTTTTTACTTACCGTAGAAACTGGATCTTCCTTTTAGAAAATTGTAAAATATCTAATTTTAGTTTTGAACTAATAAATTTAGATGCTGGCTATAGTGCAACTGGAGCAAGGAGACTATAGCAAGAGGCAATTAAAACGAAACATTTATAATTGGAAAACTCTGCGCGTGGCTTTTTAAAGAGGAAATGTTCTAAATTTCTCGGGAAAAATTCCTCAAAAACTGTAAAAAGACAATTTTTTGAGATTGTGAAAAAAATTATCAGATTGTGTTAAACATCTATAATTTGTATCATCATGATATCACTATAACATTTAAAATTGGTCATAAAAGGGATAAAGCCTTCTTAGAACATTGGGGGGGAGGGGGGAAGGGGTTCATGTCGTCAATATACAGCGTGTCCCCGTATAACCTGGCCGACCTTTATTTTCGACACCGTTGGTCCTAGATGCATAGTCCCAATTGAAGAAATGTTTTAAATCGTTAAAATATTTTTACTGAATAGTTTTTAAGTTAGAAATGGGGTTGGTATAAAAATTACGGATTGTAAATTTTTATATGGTCCCCTGTTCCCCCAACTCATATTTAGAAAAATGTTGCCCATGAAAAAAGATTTCAAACAAAAAAAAATTGAAATTTGAACGATCAATATTCATGGAGGTATGAAAAATGGAATTTAGTGACTTATACCACTTTACACCCGTGGTCATTAACATATTTTAAGGGCATGTACACAAAATGAAATACAGAGAAAAAGGAATTGCGTTCGGAAAATTATTCTGTAATCAAATGCATGAATACGATTTATCAATGTCTATAGTGAATTGTGGATGCTGAACTCGTTTGCAAGAGATAATAGGTGCCCCCCCCATACTACCTAAAACTAACAAAAATCTTTCGACCACGTAGGATGAAAAAGGAAAAAAAAAATTAAATCTGTCGAGGCCGAACAAATTCACACTCTTGTGTTGTGCAGGGGTCGCATTCGCCTTAAAATTCCTATAATTCCTTAAATTTTCGTTTCTCCCTAAAATTGTACTTAAATTTTTCGTCTATCCCTAAAATTTTAAAAATAACAGAAAATTTTTCCGTTAGTGGTCGAAAAAAAAAAAAAAAATCTAAAAAGGAATAAAAAATTCCCGACCTTTATGTGTAAATTAGCATGTGGGATTTACAGGTTCCTATGCAAATTTTAGTGGCAGATTATTGATTGGTAGGTAGAAAACCAATAATGTATGTTCATCACTTCAGAATACAAGTAGGTCATACTAATACCAGATACCAGATGTATTTAGCTATTTCGTCAATCCTCGTTGTTAAAATGTACACTGCGGAACAGTACGCAGAAATCTGTACGGCCAGTGTAATCAAAATGGGCGAAAATCTGCAAGACAATATGCAATTAAATTATTTCCAAATGGCATACATCCATCTAAAGCTACGATTTTAAATATTGTAAAGCGTTTACGAAAAACAGGTAGCATAGGAAGACGTCCTCGATCCGGAAATACAAGAGTGGTTGTCTCTGACGAAGAAATTTTGGGCCATGCTCTTGCTTTACCTCAGTCTAGTGTCAGGGACATTAGTGAAGCATGTGGATACTCAAAAGCCATGTGTGGAGAGTCTTAAACCGACACGGTGCACATCCTTATCGCCCGTGATTGGTGCAAGAGTTTTTGCCCGGGGATGAAAATAGAAGGTTTGATTTATGCAATTTCATCATGAACAAACTAGAATTGGATTCATCATTTGTGAATAACATTCCATTTTCTAATAAGTGTACGTTTTCAAGAGCTGGGGTAGTAAATAGGCAAAACACACACTTTTGGTCCCTGCAAAATCCTCATGTGATCCGACCAAACAAGCATCAAGTGTGATGGTCCGTTTGTGTGGCATATGGAAGGGAGCGTTAGTAGGACCTTTCTTTTTTGCTGATACATTAACAGGTTAAAAAGTATGCGAACCTGTTACAGGGACCTTTATCTGATTTTCTGAATGACTATGTCGTGTTAGCAGACCTTAAAATGATATGGTTTCAACAGGATGGTGCACCCCCTTTTGTGGGGTGAGTTTCAAGACAGCATTATCGGCTATGGAGGTCCTGTAGTATAGCCTCCTAGATTTCCAGATCTAAATCCTTTAGAGTTTTTTCTTTGGGGATTTTTGAAAAGCAAGATATATGAAAAAGAATCGACGAGTCTATTAGATATGCAGAATCGAATTTATATATATATATATATATATATATATATATATATATATATATATATATATATATATATATATATATATATATATATATATGAAATGAACCCCTTCTCTCCTCCCCCCAATGTTTTTTCTTTTATATATATATATATATATAAAAGAAAAAAAGCGTTTTTCACTGACAGGACCAGTAAATAAAAGCTTTTCTCTCATTTGCTATGTTACGTTGTTGTTGGTGGAGGAAAGTCATTGCAGTAATCTTAGGCATAAAATCTTTATATTGCTCTGCCTTGTCGTCATTTAAAATTGTATACCTACTAGTTTTAATTTGAACAGTGGCGGTTCTAGGCAAATCACAAGGGAGGGGCTACAGCATGCAAAAATGTTCCGTAATGAGAAAGCAAAATTAATTAGAGCTACTGTTGTGGTCAATTAGATTTTATCGCAATCAAGAAATAGTACATTAATATACAGTGTGGCAATTATTTAATTAACTTTAATTATATTTGAGTAATTAAGTGCAAATAATTATTTTAATTAATTATTCAAAATGGTGGTTTTTTTAAAGCAATAGTCTAGGTGGATGACCTTAGTTAAAATTGAGTTGTTTTTCTCGATACATTAATACAAAAACAAAACATCAAATTTTGTAGAGTCTGTGTCTGTGATTTTAGACATTCCAATTTGCAATTTTCATTCGTCTTGCTTTTTTGCGACTGAAGATGTTAATGACGTCTTCTATGGAGATTTTTCTATCCTTTTGAATATTTGCCAGTGCTAGTCCGTTTAATCTTGCCTGGCCCATGGTGCTTCTTAAATATGTTTTAATCCGTCGTAATGTGGAGAAGCTCCTTTCGGGTGTGCTTGTTGTAACGGGGATTGTTCCAAATATCTGTAGAAGAATAAAAATGTTGGAGAAAAATTGTTGATCGCACTTCTTCAGGGCCTCAACTGCTGTATAAGGCGGCTCAATCTCACTATCCCATTTGTTTTTCCATAGCTTTATTTCTGACTTTAGTATAAGCTCAGAGCCATCTAGGTACTGCTGGTAATTTTTTGCAGCCTTGAGGATTTCTTCTTCTTCGTACTTCAAAATATTTTTTGGAACAAGGCCTTCTAAAGGTAATATATCCACCAATCGTTGGGAAAATCTCGATTCCAGTTCTTGAATCAAATGGTCTACCAACGGTAAAAAAAACCATTCGTCTGTAATACTCCCCGGGATTTGAAGCATCAGTATTTTCTCGATGAGTCTGTCGAAAGCATTTTCTTGGTATGCGTATTTCGCATTCGATTTCGCTTGCTTTTTGCAAAGCGTCTTCGAAAATACTACCGAATTCGACATCCACAGTTCTTCGTAGATTTCTGAAAACCTCTAATATGCAGTTTATATTTTGCAGGGCATTTCCAAAATCTAATTGTGGATTTTGTAGTTGCTCACTTAGCCTTAGAGTTATTGCCATGCAATATGCCGTTGTTTCCAAGGCTATGATGAATTCTCCTTTTTGAATAGCCGAACTGAGCATAGAAGCTTTGCTTGATGTTTCCGAGTTGGTATCTGGTGAAGTTGAAAGCTGATCAAGCAGTGTTACAATAGGGAGAAATAACTCTTTAAATCTAATTAAGCTATCGTGTCGCTCTACCCATCTAGTGGGGCACATCACCTTTAAACTTTTCTTCTTTATTTCTGGAAGTTGATTAATTACTTCCTCTAGAGCATTTTTTCGTAGAGCAGAAGCAGAAAGAAAAGTTGTTACCGCTCCTACGGTTCCTAACATGTTTCGTATGGCAGGAATGTCACACGATTTTGAAATAACCAAATTCAAGGAGTGGCTGAAACAGTGACTGTAAATAGCCATGGGTTGCTCGTTTGATATCAGGGCTTGCACTCCTTTAAACTTTCCAGCCATGTTAGAACCCCCATCATACCCTTGGCCGCAAAGGTGTTCTTTTGTTAAGCCCAAGGCATCCAACTCTTTATCGATTGCTTCTTTTATAGCAACACCAGTTGTCTCTGTCATTTCTGTAAAACCAACAAATTCTTCTTTGGTAACGAAAGATTGGGTATCTATGTACCTAACACAAAATGTCATCTGTTCCTTGGTGCTGACATCTGTTGTTTCATCGCACATTATACTGAAAAATTTTGATCTTTTAACATTCTCTGATATTGAAGAACGAAAAGTTTCTCCGATACAGTCTATAATTTCATTTTGGACTGTGTTGCTAATCATTGCACTGTTACGCCTGCAAATTGCGAAATGTCGCTTGAGGTCTTCGTCCCCAGCATCCACACGAAAAGCCAAAAGGCTTTGGAAAACTCCATGCTTTCCAACCAGAAGATCCTCATTACTTTCTTCTTTTAATTGTGAAATCAAACCGTGATCACGATGTCCTCTTAAGGGCAAATTGTTCCTAGCACAAAATACTATAGTTTTTACTATAGGCCTCAATCGTTTTCGATTATCCTCAATAATGGCCGATGTTTCGGAATCTAAAACAACGTCAATGCTTTTCTTGCTTGATTCCATTACTTTTGTAAATTCTACTGCTTTTTCCATGGAGAATTTGTGGTACTTAGTATTTTCATGCTTACGTAGATCTTCGGTGGCTTTTTTATATTTGGCTAACGGTTCTTTTACCAGTGTTTTGAGAGCCTAAAAAATGTACACGCTTGTTAAATTTATATTTATACATATTTTAGGATACATAGTTTTTCTAACTAATTGAACATTTCGGTCGTTAAAGTAAAGCACCCGGTTTAGTAGTATAAAAAAAGGATTTTAATAAAGATTTAAAAGTTGAAAGTTTAAATTGATTTGTTTCGCATTAGTATTAACTTTATTTCTCAAAATGCCGACAATATAGGTAAGCCTTCCGCAAAAATTGCAAAGAACGCGTTTCGCAAAATTGTGGAGCTGGCCAGTTTTTCTGTTACACAGTACCTTTACACTTTCAAAATAGTATTACACAAAATGTTCCATAAATTTTGTACATTATTTACGGGTCACTTACAATTTCGTTAATTTTTATTGACAACTTCAAGAGTAATAAAATAAAATAATGAGTCAAAATTTTAATAATTTCAATATGAATTGGGCGAATTTAGGCTATAACTTTTTAAAGTATTAAAAAACAATTATTAAAGTTTTGAAATATTAAAGTCAGAAATGCATTTGAAATTTTTATTCTTAAATTAATCTTAAATCATTTATTTTTAATTGTACCCAATTTTTTTTTAATATCTAAGGAACAATATTCGACGATAACGACCAATCAGTTGGTTGTTGATATAATCGTTAAAACATTAAACATTTCATACAAATGAAAATATCACACAAGTTACAATGAAATGCATAAGAAAAGAAAATCAAATATTTTACCTGAGATCCGATACCAGCACCTGAAGGAGCAAAGAGAACGCATTGGGTGCAAAGTCCACCGCCTAGCATTTGGCTATATGCTAGCCACTTGTATTTTTTTAGCCAATCATGATTAAATTTCCGTTTCTGTTTCCCTTCTACTAGTTCTGGAAAAGAAAATGTTGTTGGAGGTATCCAAGTATTTTTTAGTAATTTTAGTTTCTCATCATCTGTTAAAACTTCTTTCACGGCTCTTCCTATATCACAGGGATCATGTGATATTTCATATGTATCCTATATATAAATATAGAAATTGATTAATTTGATAATCACTACGAGTATATACGTAATTTTTTATTTTTTTTGTAACAGAGTATAATAGATATCGTTTTTGTTTTTATTATCCTATATATTAAATTACTTGCATGTACAATTAAGTTACTTGCAAAAAAATTCAAAAATGCATTTTTCGAAAAACTGCAGTTGTCTAACTTTGGAACTGAACGACACATAAAAATAAATATTTATGTGTAAAGCTTACCGGAAGATTTATCTTGCCAGGATCATAGGCTTTTATCGCACTTTCTGACTTCGATTCCAAATTTCCAACATCTAGCTCTTTACAATGGCTTTTAGCGCTGCTCTCTTTTTTCCCGAAATAATCGGTTAAATGTCGCTTCATTTTGATAGCGTACTATGCACAACTATAAACTGGTATAGGGAGACCAGTAAAAATTCCAGGCTGGTACGAGTCAAAGACACACAATACAATAGGAAGAACAAGGATGTTCTGGAATGTCTTCTGAACTAGTTTTAAAACCTGTTCGTGTTCGTTTGGTACTTTCATAAACGAATAATAAAATAGACAGGACGCTCCAATATCTGTTATTAAGAGAGGGTGTTACCAAGACGGAACACGTGACGTGACTAATTCCAATGCCTTTTAAAAACCATTTCTACCCTTTTCAAAATATTATAAAACATTAGTCTAGACTTTCATTTTCATTTCATTATCAATTACAATTTTCAGAAGTAAGTAAATGATAAAGACCATTATTACCAATTAAAGGCAGCTATGTCAGAAAGCAAAATACAAACTAACTTTTATAAGTCTTAAAAAAATAAAATTATTAAGATAATTTTTAAAAAATGACATGACTGTGAAAGGTTATTGAATCCCCTATTTCAAAATCAATTTTGCATCCAAATCCAGTATAGTATTCTGGCATTTTTTCGGCATTCAAGAAAATAGTCTTCAGCTTTCAATTGTTTAACCTTGAAGTAAATGAAAGAATTTTTCTCCAGTTCCGTTTTGAAGGCTGTCGTCACGTGACCGCGCTGTTCGTATTATTAGGTTTTGCCATACAGACTTGGTCTAGTTAATTTATTCTTAGTCTATGGGTACTTTGGTTACCTATTAACAGGGCACTTGGACCAAACGTCGAAAACTACGACATTCTTTTACCTTTTACGGAGAATTGGGGGGAGAAAGGCAGACGCGTCATTTCATATAATTCTAGGGGGGGGGGGGGCAAAAATGAGATTTTCTGATCGGAAATTAAACTTTTTCTTAAATATTTGTATCTAGAAATACATTAAAAAAAAAAAAAATCTTAGGTGGGGGGTTGTTATGAAAGGGGGCAGGGTTGTTATGAAAACCATTTTATCCAGTGTAAGTTTCACCCTCATGGGGGGGGGGGGGGGCTATAGCCCCCTTAGCCCCCCCCATGGAACCGCCTCTGAATTTGAATGAAAATGAATTTTTTTCAACTCTAAGTTGAAGCACGTGCTTTCTTAGCTTTGATAATCATGCAGTTTAATTGTAAAAACCAGGGGTGTGGAACATCGCATAATATTCAATTACACTTAATACTGGTCACTGCATTTAAATTTGCCATGGATTGGTGTAATTTACCGTAGTCGTATTTCATATTTTCACTATTTTAAAAATGACCAGTATAGAGATACTTTTAAAGAAAATTATAAAATTATCGGGGAAAAAAAAAAAAAAAAAAAAAACACCCTAAAACATCGAAATCGACGATATGGTTTTCGATATATATTACATTATTACATTATCCATTCTTGTAAGTACTACACAGAAGAACCGTAGTTGATGGGTCGAAGGAAGACACCTCTGTGCTAAAGAAATTCCTTTTTCACCTGTCATTTATCTTATTTCTACTGAAATTTAGTAGGTAGTAATGTCTAGAGCGCTTTTAAAGAGCATAACCAAGGGAATTTTGATCAAAATGGTTAGAGCCGTGTTTGGTAACTGCTGAAAAATAACATAACTTTCTTATGCTTATGCGTAATTTTGCCAAAAATATTAATAGATTGTTCCATGGCCATCACTAACCTGTATGCCAAAGTTGGACTTCGTAAGTCAATCCTTTGGGAGTTATTCTGACTGACACACACACTTCTTGAAATTGAGCAAAAGAAGAATATCAGAAATCCATTGACTCGTTTTAATCAGTTATCACCTTTTCTCTACCGCGGATCATTTCTGGCATAGGAGGGGGGGGGGGGGTACAGACCCTCGTAGGCATGAAAACATACAAAACGCACTTCTTCTAATCATGCTGAGAATAATTACAAAAAATAATGGAAAAAATTCAGCAGATAGTTGTAGCTGTAAGCCTGGCTAAAGTGTTGTTCACAACCAGAAAATTCAGAAAAAGAACGAAATTCTAGTGATTTCTGTGATTTACAAAAGAATTTTAGTCATGTTCCCTTCTCAATGTTAACAATCATATAGTTACTAATTCATAGTTAAAATTATATAATAATATAGTTACTCACTAAATGTTAACAATGTTCAATTCCCGCATTTTTTAAAAATGAGCGAAATTAGTTTAAATTTATGAAGAATTTCTTTCCGATCCCAAATATTCAAACAAAAGTTCTTTTAAAAAATTAGTTATTTAAATATTAAGAAAAGAAAATGCTCGAAAACCTCGTATGATCGCAGTCCGATCAAAACGCTACTTTACATCTGATGTCAAAATATCCTTCCGTTTCTATAATTATCGTGAGGTTTCTGCTAAATACATGGTTGGTAGACAAATGCCTTATCCCATACCGATTGGCTCGATTTGCGAGAAACTTGCAAATTGGTTTCCGCTTCTGCGTTTCAAGCCAAGTTGTTTCAGATATAGTGACGTAACATTCGCTTCGAACCAAATGTGTCGTTTTTCACGCCAAAACCTGCAAGCGAACTTTGAGCGCAAATTTAAAAAAAGAAAAAACGCAGTGAGCAAAAATTTTCTTGTTTATGGCCCTTTCGAAACATTTTGAATTGAATAAAATTTGTTTTAAAAAATGCGGGAATTGTCCATTATATAGTTAACTGAGTTATGTTAACAATTATATAGTTAAAGGGGCTTATGCACGAGACTAGTAAAACGGTGAGTAGCCTTTTGACAGTAAAATTCTCCCTAAAAATCCCCTTCGTTTTCCCTTTACCCCTACTGACAGACAGACTCTCTCGGATAGAAGGTTCCAACATGTATGAAATGAGCGACAGTTCTGTCAAGGTCAGAGCCAACAAGATACTCACGTGACTTACGGTAGCCAATAATCTTCCTACTCTCTCTTCCCACTCTCAATGTTCCCGCTAGATTTTTCTACCTATTTTTTTTAGACTGAACATTTGACTTTTTTTTTTTTAGATTGGAAAAGAATTGAAAATATTAAATTAAAAATGAGCAGGAATGGCGCAAGAAGTTTCTCCGCTCCGGGCCTCCGGGCAAAAAAGTAAAATGCCGCCCGTTTATAACAAAAATTTAAATAGATAATCTTTTGCTCCTAGTAGCAAAAAATTTAAACTAAAAATGTTGAAGTTTTCTTTTGAAAAAATAAAAATTTCCCGATTTATTATTTTGGCACTAAATTGAAATTAAGGTTGCAAGAAAAGACGCAAATCTAGTATATTATTATTAAATGCATATATTAAAAAGGTAGTAAAACAAATTGTAGAATCACTAAAAATAAAAACCTAATTATTAAAAATAGAGTTAAACTTAAGTGTTTATTCCTCACTTTTAATTCTGAGAATTTTTTAAGAATTCTTTTGACATCAATTTCTTTTTTTTTGCGTCCCCATACATGTTCCTACAAATTAAAACACATGGTAATTTTTTTTTTATAACACCTTGTATGTGTGTCTATTTAAATTATAATAAAAAGGATAATTTTTGATTTTGTACATTTTTAAGCGGGAGTTTATTATGCTTGTGAGCGATTTCCTTGAAATATTTTGATACTTTATCATTACTATGAATTTTTGGTTCGGTTTTGGATTTGGTCTTTAATACATGAAAACTCTACTCATCTTTCTAAACGTGTTTTTATTTAAAAACTACATACCTCAACATTCTTAAGTCGTTTTCATGCTTGAGGATTTTTGAAGTGAGTGGGTACTTATGCTTAAAAGTTCGTAAAACATATTAAAAGCAAATTTTATGAAAATTTAATAGGTGGAATTTTAATAAGTATTCAAATGAATCTTGGTTTAATCATTTTCTTCATAAACTAGTTAATTTTACAGCCCAATCTTTAAAGATTTAGTTGTAATGAATATTGTTGCTGTCGATATTCCATTTTTAAGGAATAAAATAAAAAGCACAAAATATACATATTAGCAGGAATATCTTAAAGTTACTGCTTCTAAAACTTCTGAAAAAGGGACTGTGTTGTATTACATATACAGTAAAACAGGTACTAGCCAGGGAAACGTACATACAGCCAACATATGTAGAAAAAAATACGTGTAACTAAATATACTTGGCATTAATAACAAAAATTATTGTTATGATTTTCTGAGTTATAATTTCCTATCCCCTCACGAGAAAAGTCTCTGGCTACGCCTTTGCAGTGAAACTATGTATGTTTGTATGTCGCACAACCAATTTAGAATTAAAACGCAATCACACATCTATCTTTAACCCGTTTACTAACCGTTTTACTTTCCTCCTGTAAATGGCCACTGAGTTATGTTAACAATTATATAGTTGAAAAATATAGCTGCGTGGCTTCTTGCTGCTTGGGGCCCGTTGAAGGACAGAAGTTTTCATTTATTTACCATGTGCATTTTAGAAATCGAAAGACATTCACGCATTCTACATTTCGGAGATTTAATTCCATTTCCATTCTTGAAAGTTGGTTTCTCAAAATCGGAATACCTTACTTTATCAATGCTTGCCTTTCTGAGCTTTACTCAAAATGTTATAATTGGGAATATATTGGAAATGGGGTATTGGAATATTCCGCGTATGGAATGTTTCGACCCCTTTTCGACCCTTTAAAATTGGTTAGTCGAAATAGGAATAACTAATTTATCTTTCGCTTGGCTCCAATTTTCATATATGTTACTATATTGGAAGTTGGATATTTGATTAGTTGATTCTTTCTATGATTGGAGGTGTTGACAAAAATTTTCAGAGTTGTAACTATTTTGGTAGATGCCCTAGTTTAGGACATTTAATCTCTTTTTGATCTCTTAAAGTTTGTTAATCGATACCGGAATAGCTTATTTTATCTGTGCTTGCTATTGCCAAATTTTAGAATTGTGATTATTTTGGCAGTGGAACTTTAAGATATTCCTTGTTTGGAACGTTTCGAAGCTTTAAAATGGGTTTATCAATATCGGAACAGTTGGCTATTTTTATGCTTGACTTGGTTGATATATATATATATATATATATATATATATATATATATATATATATATATATATATATATATATATATATATATATATATATATATATATATATATATATATACACAACTTAAAATAAACTCGGTGGCAGAAGCGTATTTATCCGAAAAAAATACTCCAAATAAAATCGCACCAAAGAAAAGTTCTATACTACCTCTGTACCGAAAAACTTGTGTACTCTTTAAACATTTTTAGTACACAGTGGAAAAAGTAACTTGATGTCTTTGTGCATCTAGAAGAATACGAGATCGAAATCTTCTAGTGCAACCCTTGTCTCTGACCCCCCCCCCCCCCCGCACCATTTGGAAGACATTGATGCCACGAAAAGATTTAATGTGCACCAGTCCTCATTAGGTACACACCGATCTCTGGCGGTCGTCGAGGACCGAACCCACAATCCTCTGTTGTTTGTTATGACTTATGTTTACATTCAGTATCCAAACACTTCATGAATTACGTAGTATTACCTTTAAAACTGCACATGCGCATAGTTTGTTTACGTTATCGATTGATAGTAAATATATCAGACGAAACGGTCGTTTCGCCGCCAACCTTAAAAAGGCAGAAACGACAGTAAGTATCTATTCTCTGCACAATTTCCAACGAAAAAGCCGAAATTGACTATTTTCTAGCGCGCTTACGAAACTTCACATAATTATACAAAAAATACCATAGATTTGTCTCGGTGATATCTTTCAAAGAAAAAAAAAATTGAGTACCTAGGATAAAAGACAGCGAAGAAAAAAATATTGAAATTTCCAAAACGAAATAAAAAAATGAGTTCTAGCCCGATTTTGATGTAAAAATTTAGACAAACGTCCAGCCCTAACTAAGCTATAAATCTTCAAACGGAATGAATTATAGGATGCGGAATGTTTCAACTTAAAATCCTACGCTGGTTTGAACTTCATTAAATAATTCTTTCTATTTTTAATTAATTTAAAACCACTTTTTTTCATTTCATAATTTGCCGACTTATAAAGGCGATCAGCTTGTAATTGAGGTTCAGATATATATGCCAAAAGTTGCCAAACAGGTTTGCTATAATTTCGAAGTTGGTTTTTCCGACATGTTAGGCTTAAGTGAGAATGAACGTAATGTTAAAGTATAGGCAAAACGAATTGGACTATAACTAAATGGCTTATAACATCTTTAAAATTGAAATAATTTAATTTTTGAAGAGACAGAATTAAAGAGAAATATTTATTCTTCAAGTTGCATGTGTTATTTGAACTGTATGACAATTGAGAGAGAGTTAACTTTCAAAAACATTTTCATTTCGGGAAATCTTCATTGAAAAATGAAAACAATCCCATTTTATTGCAAGATACTATGGGCTGAATACAAAGTATAAATGTGGAGGTTATGCGAGCTGACGTCACAGTCAATTCATTACAGAGGACTAAATAAACCACGCATTGCGATTGGCTAATGGAATTTGCAAAAATATCATTCGTTTTTAAAAATGTGTTGATTTTGCTTACTTTCCGTTGTAAAATGAAATCGTAGAATAAAATATCATCAAAACTATAATTTCATAGTGAATTTTAAAATTGTTGTTAAGAAAATATTTTAAATTTTGTCAAATATCGATGGGTTATTATGTGAACCAAAATAATGCTTGGTATAATAAAAATAATTTATACCGCAATATTTAGGCTGTAAAAAACTTGTAATATTTATTTGTAACAATTTATTAGAATAAATTTTCAGTGGGATGTATGTTAAAGGTGCCAGATTTGATTCCTGGGTTAGGTGTGGATGTTCGTTGTGATTCGGAATCCAAGTTAAGCTGTGGGTCCCGGACTGATTAGTCGTTATTTATGTACTAAAATAGGTCGTTGTGAGTACAAACTAACCAATCGAGCTGAAACTTGGCAGACAGGCTCTTTGTCGATGGCAACGTATTTCTTTAAGTTTTGGGAGTTGAGTTGCCGTACACAAGTTCGTGATCAATTTTGATGGTTACTTCCGTCCGCATTCAAACCATTTGTCAATTTTCAAGTAGATTTTGGCATGTAAGATATCATTGAACTCAACTTGAAAAATTATGAATATTCATGGTACCAGGTGTACCATAGGTGGTACTACTTCTGGTTTATCAATTTTGAAGATAAATATGGCATGTTAGGTGTCGTTGGGCTTGTCTTAAAAAATTATGAATGTTTAAGGTACCAGGTATAGCATAGGTAGTACCACTTTCAGTTTATCAATTTCCAAGATAAATATGGCATGTTGGACTTTTGTTTTGATGAATTATGAATGTTTAAAGTACCAGGTATGCTATTGGTACCACTTCCGGTTTATCAATTTTATGGCTAATTATTGCATATAAGGTATCGTCGAACTCAGTTTGAAGAATTATGAATATCCCTGGTACCAGGTGTACCATAGGTGATAAATAGAAAAACAATGAAACGGACAAATTCAAAAAAGAGAAGTCGCCAGTGTTTAAAAAAAGTTATGATATCCCCAAAAAAACACTTTTGAAAAGTAGAAGAACCACCAACCTCAAAAACACAAAAAACTTTCTTGCAATAAAAAAATCATAAACATGATGAAAATTTTCAGCCACAAACACAGTGATATAAAAAATGGCCAACCTCTGATTACAACTCTTGGTTGTGACTCGCTTAAGAATGTATGCTTACTTAGTTTATTTTTAAAATTTAAGTTCCGCTCCCATAAAAATTTACGCTGCTTGAGGTTGGCGCCCGTCTTAATTACTAACCTTTAAACCCCCTCCCCCCCACACACAATAAAAACTTTCCAAAATGTATGTATCAACCAAACAAAAGCTTACCACAAGCACTTCAGTTTCATACTTAAAAAATTCTTAATAACGATTCAAATGCAAGCGTTTGAGCACAGTTTCTCTATATTATTTTGAAAATTACATGAACATGAAGATTTACATCACTTTGTATTTACTACCCATCCAAATGAAATCGTAAACTCGAATATTCGTGCAAACAGTCATAAATTACTTTAAACGTAAGCATTGTTAATATTCCTATGACGGGCGCCAAACTCAAGCAGCGTAAATTTTTACAGGAGCGGAACTTACATTTTAAAAATAAACTAAGTAAGCATACATTCTTAAGCGAGTCACAACCAAGAGTTGTAATCAGAGGTTGGCCATTTTTTATATCACTGTGTTTGTGGCTGAAAATTTTCATCATGTTTATGATTTTTTTATTGCAAGAAAGTTTTTTGTGTTTTTGAGGTTGGTGGTTCTTCTACTTTTCAAAAGTGTTTTTTTGGGGATGGAAGTATTACAATAATATTAGTACTGCTTATCGAACAGACGATTATAATGCATAAAAATATCAGAAAAATAAAGGAGACGTATAAAAATAACTTTAAATTTTATTTAGATGTAATAAAACATTATGCCATTCCAATAATTTTTTCGTGTCATTAAATTTTAATAAAAGCAATTTTTCATCGAATTTGATTTTTGACCACGGCCGTCTCGTTTCTATGTAATAAATTTCGTACTTTTAGGTGCAGAACTGTGGATTTGTATGATATTCAGAAGGACAGAAACTCAGTTTTATATCTATAGATATAGTCTACTCACCCCGATGGAGAATCTAATATATATTATTATAAACACATTTTTTATGCATATTTTAATCTTAATTTTTTGTTAAAAACTATGTATTTTTTAAAACTTTTTATTTAAAAGCTTATAATTAAATAAATATTGAAGCCAAATTCAAAATTCTCCATAGGAACATGCGTCAATATAATATCTTTTATTTGCAATAAAAATAATACATCTAAGTTAATCACAAGTTTATTTATGTATGTTCTAATAATGTCCTAATTAGTCACTTTAATTGCAATTAGCTGATTTAAAAATTGACTGAAAAAAAAATTTATATATAAAAATGCATCATTTTTAATTCTGATATACTGCCAAAAAGTTTGAAATGTAACCTAAAAATTAAAGAAAATCATCTCAATTGTATATGTATACCTTAAAAGAAGAATATCTAATTCATGAAAACATTTTAAAACTGCTCATTTTCTCTATAGTGTCTTGAAAGACCTCCAGGAAATAATTACCCTTTTACTCTAGTCTTTATATTCGGGCGCAGATTGGCTCTCATTTAGGTTTTGCTCCAGAAAAACTCCAATATTACCAACTAAGTTCTATAATTCTCTGGCGAGAAAAATCTTCATTTGACTTATTTTTTTTTTAAAGAATTAACCCTTTTAAAACTAGTTTTTCTTTTCAAAAGAATAAGTAGGTTAGTATTTTAATAGGTCAAATATAGTAGAAATAGCAATATTCTGTCCAAATAGATGCTAAAAATAACTGGGGGGGGGGGGTGACATAGAGGAGGATGGGACACATGTGTCCCACTGGTGTTGTGTTTAGATGGGACTATATGTCCCAGTGTTGGGTGGCTGAAGAAGAAGCCTTTTGTTTAAGGTGGTTAGTACATTACGGTAGCGCTAATTTGCTTGTATACGTAATTACATAATAGACAGTAACAAATAGAATGGCCATATCGTGCAATAACCCTTTCTTCATAACTGCAATTACTCAAGTGTGACTGAATCGGATAGAGAACAACGCTTTAACAACAAACACAAAAATTTATTAAACACCAATTTCATATTACAGCAGTTGAATTTAAGCAAAATAACTTAATCGGACTTACTGTTAAAATACAAGCATAATTAAAATAAACTGTTACATTTAACATTAATCAAGCAATTTTTTATTTATATTAATAATGCTCGCTTGCTCCTCCTCTAATAATAGATTATTGATTCACCCATCTCCATGGTAGGCTCATGCCTATCAAAATAATAATCCATTTTCGTACATGATTATTTTGCACTATACACATTTGAAGTAAACGCAGATTCTTCTTTGGGAATTACACTCGCAGGAATAAAATTAAAACTCTTCGATATTGGAATGGCAGAGGGGTACCACACTGTTAGATGATTAGCTGGAAGATACAAATTATTTGAAAACCCGCGTTGGGAACTTAACTGGTCAGCTGAAGTATTATGTCTAGACACTCACAATTTAATACAACCCCAGCAAAACGCCGATAGGGGTGAAGACTTACAACTAGGGGACCCATAGTTGAATTAAGAACTCAATCTGTACAATCGCCGGGTCGTCGCACTTCCCAGTAAGCAAAACACAGCCACCGCATCAAAGAGCCCTAAGGTCTACATTTTTATAGGTTGGTTGTAGTATTCCTTAAACATCGATTGTTTTACTATCGAGTGAACAATCGATTGTTCAAGTGAACAATCGAGTGAAAAATCGATAGTATCGCAGACACTCGATACTATTGATAGTATCGATACTATCGATTGTTTTAAGGAAAGTCGAAATATGATAATAAATTTGTGTGTCTATTTTTTTTCTCAGAACAGTATTATCGGACAATACCAGATTTATTCAGGTAAAATATTTTGTTATTATGCTCTACATTATAGTAAGAAGCTTTTACAGAGGTTATGCCTTTATATATATATATATATATATATATATATATATATATATATATATATATATATATATAATATTGCTTGTATTACTGGAAGCTATTACTTGCAAAGTGTGCAATGCACATATACTAGTTCGAGAGGTGACTGCTAGTACCCCATACAACATCGCTCTGAAACTCATGTGGAATCTAGAAATATGCCAGCTGACCACAAAACACTTGGTCTGCCGAAATGCATTTGACCGAAATTGTAAGAAAGGTCCTACGGAAAGTGCAATTATTAGGTACCTAAATACACCATCGAACATCACTCTGATATTCACAGAGTTTTAAGAGGATTATCAATCGAATAAGAATAACTTGGTCTGCCGAACCGCATTTGGCAGGAAAAGTCTGGTAGACCAATCCAAAAGTAATTTTTGGGGGAAATACGTCATCAAACATCACTCTGAAATTCACAGGGAATGAAGTGGATTACCTTTAGAAAAAGAATCACTTGGTCTGCCGTACCGCATCTGGCCGGAACTGTCCGAGCGACCAATATGAAATGACACTTTTAGGTTCCTAAATACGTCATCGAACTTCATTCAGAAATTCACTGAGAATGAAGTGGATTACCTATAGAAAAAGAATCACTTGGTCTGCCGAACCGCATTTGGCCCGAACTGTCCAAGCGGCCAATACGAAATGGCAATTTTAGGTTTTTAGGTTCCTAAATACGTCATCGTACATCACTCAGAAATTCACATGGAATGAAGTGGATTACCTTTAGAAAAAGAATCACTTGGTCTGCCGTACCGCATTTGGCTCGAACTGTCCGAGCGGCCAATTCGAAATGACACTTTTAGGTTCCTAAATACGTCATCGAACATCACTCAGAAATTCACATGGAATGAAGTGGATTACCTACAGAAAAAGAATCACTTGGTCTGCCGTACCGCATTTGGCCCGAACTGTCCGAGCGACCAATATGAAATGACACTTTTAGGTTCCTAAATACGTCATCGAACTTCACTCAGAAATTCACTGAGAATGAAGTGGATTACCTATAGAAAAAGAATCACTTGGTCTGCCGAACCGCATTTGGCCCGAACTGTCCGAGCAGCCAATACGAAATGGCACTTTTAGGTTTCTAAATACGTCATCGAACATCACTCAGAAAATCACATGGAATGAAGTGGATTATCTATTGAATAAGAATTAGTTGGTCTGCCGAACCGCATTTGGCCGAAACTGTCCGGCAGCCGAATCCTAAAATTGATCTGATCAAATATCGTATCGTATCGAATATCGAAACGTATCGAATCTAATTGCAGTACATATATCTGCAATACGTATTTTCCACATTGGAAATGATTATTTGCAATACTCAAATGCAATACCTAACTACAATACACATCTTCAATATCTATTTGCAATACACTTATATTCGCTATATATTCATACAATACATATACATGCAGTACTGATTGGTACCTGCGCACTATTCCTATTTGTAATTTCTACGTGCTATGCCTATATTTTATATACACACGTGCAATACATGCACGTAAGAAGTACATGCAATATATATATACTTTATATAAGCTATTCTTTATATCGTAATTGACCTTATAACGAGGGAAGCGAGCATTGTTCAGTATACATCAAAAGTTAGGAGTTTTCACAAAGACGTGTCATCGCAACGCGGGGCCACACAGCTAGTACATATAATACTCAAAAAGGTTTAAAAAATAAACGGATCGTTAAAAAAATAAACGGATAAACGGATCGACCGGACAATTCCGGCCAAATAGGGTAGGGCAGACAAAATAATTCTTAATCGCTAGGTAATTCACTTCCTTCAATGTGAATTTCAGAGTGATGTTCGAGGACGTATTCCCCCAAAAAGTGCACTTTCGAATCAGTCTGCCGGACAGTTCTGGCTAAATGCGGTTCGGCAGACCACGTGATTCTTTTTCTATAGGTAATCCACTTCATTCTCAGTGAATTTCTGAGTGATGTTCGATGACGTATTTAGGAACCTAAAAGTGTCATTTCGTATTGGTCGCTCGGACAGTTCCGGCCAAATGCGGCTCAGCAGTCCAAGTGAATATTTTTCTAAAGGTAATCCACTTCATTCTCTGGGAATTTCAGAG
The DNA here is from genome assembly GCA_963978545.1 of Linyphia triangularis. Lineage (NCBI taxonomy): Eukaryota > Metazoa > Arthropoda > Arachnida > Araneae > Linyphiidae > Linyphia > Linyphia triangularis. Next base: position 45,696,810 of record OZ021726.1, on the reverse strand, counting down.
TGATGTTTGATGACGCATTTCCCCAAAAAGTGCACTTTCGAATTGGTCTACCGGACATTTCCGGTCAAATGCGGTTCGGCAGACCAAGTGATTCTTATTCGATTTATAATCCTCTAAAACCTCTGTGAATATCAGAGGGATGTTCGATGGTGTATTTAGGTACCTAATAATTGCACTTTCCTCAGGGCTTTTCTTACACTTCCGGTCAAATGCATTTCGGCAGACCAAGTGTTTGGTGGTCAGCTAGCATATTTCTACTTTCCACATGAGTTTCAGAGCGATGTTTTATGGGGTACTAGCAGTCACCTCTCGGACTAGTATGTGTGCATTGCATACTTTGCAAGTAATAGCTTCATGTAGTATAAGCAATATTATATATATATATATATATATATATATATAAAGGCATAGCCTCTGTAAAAGCTTCTTACTATAATGTAGAGCATAATAACACATTTTTTTACCTGAATAAATATGGTATTGTCCGATAATACTGTTCCTAGAAAAAAAATAGACACACAAGTTTGTTATCATATTTCAACTTTCCTTAAAACAATCGATAGTATTCCTTTGCTTAAAACAATCGATAGTATCTATACTATCGATAGCATCCAGCGTTTTTGATACTATCGATTTTTTCACTCGATTGTTTTGGAAAACAATAGTATCGATTGTTTTGGAAAACAATAGTATCGATTGTTTTTCGGTAGTAATGATAGTCTATCGATGTTTAAGAAAGACTAGTTGGTTGGTTAGTGTTTAACGGCGCAAAGGCAACACGAGGGCCATACTGCGCCAATTTTATAGATTGAAAACTGCTTCTCTGAAGAAATAAAACTCTCGTGCAAGGGTTTTTAAAAACTATATTTCTATACAAATCTCAGTTAGCGAATCGCAAAGAAAGTCCCGCCTAAAAATACATCTACTAGAACCCAACAGGATAACTTTTGATCCTTTTACAAACATTTAATTGGGTGAAGAGTGACATTGCAAAAATTCCTTACCCCTTGAAAATATTCCTAGACTTATAAATTTTGAAGCAGACACATTGTGTTAAAATGACCAAAACTACAAAAGCCAGGCTACGCCTTAGCGTTAACTAGTCGCTTCTATAGAAACTGCAAAGTAGAATTCCTTTGAAACCCTTAAATTTATTGCGTGTGGGAGAAAGCATGTTCGACTAGGGCCTACATCTATAATACCCGCGTGACACGCCAAATTCTAAAGTGTTCACGTAAGAATCTTAAAATCGACCCCTGCATTCCCTCGAAAAGAAAACGGCTACCTAACATAGTGGTGATATCAATCTATGAGTGGGACACATATGACCCTATGGGGTCGAAAGGGTTAAGAATTATTATTAGGTTTATTAAGAATTTGCAATTACTCTCTAACGATTAATTTCAATCAGTCGAAATTCAATAAAAATTGTAGTTTTGCTAATAGATTTTGTATATATGGAATTTTTGCAAGGGAAATATAAGTAATTTCAGTCGAAAATGCGATTATTTTTTTAAACAAAAAAAGGTCTATACTTTTCTAAATATCATTAATAAACAATATTGAGGAAGTTTTGATTCAATAAATACATTTTTGAATTATGGCCAGGTTTTCACTCCTTTTGCCCCACTGTGCACCGGTAAGATCTTGAAGTTTGATATCGTTATCAGTCTGATCTGGATGCAGTTCTGCCTTCTTATGAAAGACATTCATAAAATCATCTTTGTAATGTTGTTAAGATTGGTTGGTTTATACGCTCAATGACCTATCTTTAAACACAATGACGGTTAATCAGGCCTGGACCAACAACTTGAAGTGGATTTCGAACCACAACGAACATCCATGCCTAATCCAGAATTCAAACCCGTCACCTTTGCCATGCGAGGCCAGAGCGATAACCCCACAGTTATCCGGAAGGCATGCTGTTCAGAGGTTTAACTCTTGAGTTGAACATATGACTTCTATTAGAATCATTTATGAAACGTATCAGATTGATTAGTATGTCAAGTTGGAAAGGGACAGCTGAATCCTTAAACGTTTCAATTTAAATTAAAGCAATGTCAAGCGATGACAAATGGAAATAGTACATAAATATTAGCGTTGCATTTGATATTCACCAAGTGAGTGACATCAAGAAAAGAACATTGTTATAGCTATACAATTCATAAGACTATTATAATATACGGATATAGAAAAATAAAATGTCAATTAAAATTTATACTTAAAAAATATTTAATTAACGTTTTTGCTACACATAATTTAAGTTGTACACTAAAGTTTTTGCGGGCCATATTTTTACTGCTTTACACATTGTGATTTTACGGAACTATATTTTTGCGCGGAAGAATCTCTACACATCAATATTTCCTATCTTTCGATTGTAAAGCGAGAGCCATCTTATTAATTCGTATTAAATTTAATATTGAAGTCACTAACATGTTTGAAAACTTATTATTTGAGAAAATAATAAATTCTTAGGCAATGGCTGTGCAGCATGTTATGTATACTTCTAATCCTATTCATGTTTATGAATTTTCATGGACAGTGGAAAATTTCTCGCTTGTGCCAAACGTGTTACGAGGACCTTCGGTTTCTCCTATTCCTGGATTTCTGCAAAATGTATGTTTCGAAGTAGAATTTATGAAAAGTTTTGATATCAATCCTCATCATCTGTTTCCCCACTCTTCTGCTTTAAAGGTTTCTCTAATAGACTTGGATGTCAAAAACAGTCAGCTGATTGTTGTTTCAAGCTATACAACGTTGTGTAATACAAAGGATACTATTTTAAAAGAAGCCACAACTTCAAACACTGAATTCAAAGGGAAAATTGATTTACTGTATTTTAATTGCCACTCGCCTACATCAATTAGCAAACCTCAATTTTCCAAAATGATGGACTTGTTTGAAGATAAATTGATTGTGAAAGGTAAACTATCATTTTCTGGTTACGATATAGCTACCAGTGTTTCAGCATTGACAGTTAAAGATAATTCTGAAGACTGCGGAGAACTTTTGAAAGATTTTAAAACTATGTACGAAAGTGGTCCTTCTTCTGATATTACATTTTTTATTGGTGAAAAAACTCTTCGTGCCCACAAAATTATCCTTCTCAGTCGATCTCCAGTTTTCGAAAAGATGTTTGATAGTGACATGTTGGAAAGAAGTTCCAATAAAGTCGTCATCGAGGGCACAGATTTACATGTTTTCAACTGTTTCCTGATATTCCTTTACACCGGCATCTTAGAAGACCAAAATTTGGAAACTGTGATGTCTCTTTATTCCTTAGCGATCAAGTACCAAGTGACAAGTCTTCATTCAATATGTTCTAGAATATTGGGTGATAGCCTGACAATTGATTCCGCTTGCAGTCTTCTGGTCCTTTCTGATTTTTATAAGGATAAAAAATTGAACGATCTTGCGAAGGTTTTCATTCAGAATCACTTTTTTCATATCGCAGGAACCACCCAATGGGCTGATACAATTATTATTAAGCCTGAGTTAGTGAAAGAGATACTGGCCTTCATGGTTTCTCAAACAACCAAGACATAAGCAAAGGTTTCTTTTAAAATAGTAAGGGACAAATTGAATTTGAGAGTTAAGAAATTTTGTTTTTTTGTATTTTTATTACGAGTAATAAGTGCTATTAAACTTGATACAAATAAAGCATAATTTTTATCAATTGTTTAGTGTTTGAAAAATCATGATAATAACTTCTATTTCTAAGGTTAATTATTTTTTAAACAGACAAATATTTCGTATAATTTTATAATGTGCTTAGTAATTGCAAGATATCATGGATGTTTTTTTCCCATACAATTTGATTCCTTTTTGTCACTTTCGATGCTTTAAAGTAACAGTTTTTAAATAGAAAGTCTGTTATGTTACTTAAATGTTCTAGTACATCTTCCTTCTAAGCTATTATTAGGAGTCATTAATATACAAGGTATCCCAAAAATTCATGACATCACATTTGAAATTTCAATAAAAAATTAAATCGGCTTTCGAAAGTATAGTTTACTCTAAAATGCTTCTCACGATGAAAAGTTTTTATTTGAAGAAAATAAAATAGTTCTAAATGTTGTACATGGAAGGCGCTGTACTTTTAAAACAACAAACAATGCTAAAAACACAAGACAATCTTATGTTTGGTTGATATTAGATTAATATGCTGAATTATTCTAGCACATCTTTACTGAAGAAACAACTTTTCATGTGTCTGGAAAGATCACAAGGTCCAACATGAGAATGTAGGTATCGAAAAACCAGAAACCTTGTAGAAGAAATCCGAGATAGTCCGAAAAGTAGCGTGTGATGTGGTTTAATGTCTGTCATTGAGTCGTTCTTTTTCATTAAAACTAGTCCCCATAGTGATTTAACACTTTGACTCCTATATGAATTGCATTTTACTCACACAACTGGTTCAATCTCTTCTCCAATCAACGCGTCGCCGACCAAACGGTATAGTGGTTAGCGTGCTAGCTTCTAAACCGAGAGGTTGCGGGTTCGAGTCCCGTGTTAGGCATGGGTGTTTGTAAATGTATGTTGGTTTGTCAAATGACGAAATGTTTCGGCGCATTATAGCCCTCGTGTTGCTGACGGCGCCAGATAATCTGAATACAACCAACCAACCAACCAGCTAGAGGATTGTACGAAATAAATGCTCTGCGTCAAGTGAGACATAAAATGATTTGTAACTGATTGCCTTGGGTTATTGATGCATTGTTTGTTGTTTTCTGCGCTATCTACGTGCAACGTTTAGAACTATTCTTTTTAAAATCCTTTATATTAACTTCGATTTTGTGTGTTATGCAAGTTTGTGGGTACGTTTGTCGACAGAGGGTAAATCTGCGGAGGCCTAATTAACCCTTTGGGTACGTTTGATAAGTGTGACTCGTCATCTGCTTACTTGGGCGAAGTTTCGGTGGACGAGTCTGACTTGTCATCCGACCATCCAAATCCGTCCCATGGGCATAAAAATCTTCAAATAATTCAGTTCTCAAAGGTTTAACCCCATTTCCGGAGAGAAAAGAAACTTTATATTTCGTAAAAGTGTGTGTCCACGTCCTCACCCGGAGAAAGCATTGAAATGGCTACATCACAAAATTCCCTCTGCACCGAAATGATTTGACAACCCCCTTTTAGTTGTTTTAGTTCTTTTTTTTTTTTTTTTTTACCTTAACCTATTCTAGAGAGGTGGTTCTCTCACATATGTACGCGGAGGCAGGTGCTAGTTCACAAAGTCCTTTCTTTCCACTCCCTGCCGGGAGTTCAACCAACCAACCCCATTTCCATCATTCAATCGGTCTAAAACTTGGCAGATAGATTCTATGACGATGATAATGCATTTTATCAAATTTTGAGGCTGTAAATGCCACTAGAAGGTCGCTTTTACGGAACACTAATAAATGAACTTGCCGTCATCGAATCGCACTTAAATAACATTCCGACCAGTGAAGAAACTCTTTCCTGTTGCCAATTTTTTTTTTTAATAAATAAATTATAAAATTGTTTTAATCAGAATAAGTAAATGGTATTTGGATATGAGTGCATAAATTCACTTTCATTTTTATAAATGAATTTTAAAACGTAGTTTGCCGCACATTTTGCTGATAGAAATATTTTTTATATCGGCGCTGTGTTAATGAATATAAAAATTGACAATGCATACAAAGGATTTTTTTTAAAGTTTGTTTTTATACGTTATATTTTATTTCATTATAAGAAGCAATTTAGTGCTCGTACGTCCTTATTTGATATTTTTTTTTATTAAAGTTTAAAATTTCGCCGGGAGTTTTGGGGCACACGGTAATACGTTCATAATGGAGGTGATGGCTCATGCTTACTTACCTCAACATATATAAGTAATAAAATAATTTTAAATTGTTATTTGTTTGATTATATATTGTTATCAAGGAAAGTTATTTTTGTTTTTCTAAATTTCTTAAATTTAAATGTTTCCCAATTTTAGCTAATATTGTAATACTTCATATTTTCGAAACTTCATAATGAGAAACTAATAAATTGTCTGTTCTTATCAATTAGAGATGCTATTTGTTATGCTAGAGATCATATAACTAGAGATGTACAGCACACACAAAAAAAAAAAAAAAAAAAAAAAAATTAACGATGGCTATATCTTGTATTCTAATTGATGAAATAACAGAAGTCAAGTACCTTTGTAAATTGTCTTTATTAATTGTGCATAATTTCTTTTATCGTGTGGGTTTAAAACTAAACCAAAATTTAAAATGTTAAATTTCAACTCCATAATATTTAACCATATTTAGATTTAGAATCCAAAAAAAAACCCATCTAAATACCAAATTTCATAATTTCCATTGAGTGGTTAGTAATTTAAATGATGTGAAAAAAAAAAAAAAAAAAATTAACGATGGCTATATCTTGTATTCTAATTGATGAAATAACAGAAGTCAAGTACCTTTGTAAATTGTCTTTATTAATTGTGCATAATTTCTTTTATCGTGTGGGTTTAAAACTAAACCAAAATTTAAAATGTTAAATTTCAACTCCATAATATTTAACCATATTTAGATTTAGAATCCAAAAAAAAAACCCATCTAAATACCAAATTTCATAATTTCCATTGAGTGGTTAGTAATTTAAATGATGTGAAAAAAAAAAAAAAAAAAAATTAACGATGGCTATATCTTGTATTCTAATTGATGAAATAACAGAAGTCAAGTACCTTTGTAAATTGTCTTTATTAATTGTGCATAATTTCTTTTATCGTGTGGGTTTAAAACTAAACCAAAATTTAAAATGTTAAATTTCAACTCCATAATATTTAACCATATTTAGATTTAGAATCCAAAAAAAAAACCCATCTAAATACCAAATTTCATAATTTCCATTGAGTGGTTAGTAATTTAAATGATGTGAAAAAAAAAAAAAAAAAAAATTAACGATGGCTATATCTTGTATTCTAATTGATGAAATAACAGAAGTCAAGTACCTTTGTAAATTGTCTTTATTAATTGTGCATAATTTCTTTTATCGTGTGGGTTTAAAACTAAACCAAAATTTAAAATGTTAAATTTCAACTCCATAATATTTAACCATATTTAGATTTAGAATCCAAAAAAAAACCCCATCTAAATACCAAATTTCATAATTTCCATTGAGTGGTTAGTAATTTAAATGATGTGAAAAAAAAAAAAAAAAAAAAAAAAATTAACGATGGCTATATCTTGTATTCTAATTGATGAAATAACAGAAGTCAAGTACCTTTGTAAATTGTCTTTATTAATTGTGCATAATTTCTTTTATCGTGTGGGTTTAAAACTAAACCAAAATTTAAAATGTTAAATTTCAACTCCATAATATTTAACCATATTTAGATTTAGAATCCAAAAAAACCCCCCATCTAAATACCAAATTTCATAATTTCCATTGAGTGGTTAGTAATTTAAATGATGTGAAAAAAAAAAAAAAAAAAAATTAACGATGGCTATATCTTGTATTCTAATTGATGAAATAACAGAAGTCAAGTACCTTTGTAAATTGTCTTTATTAATTGTGCATAATTTCTTTTATCGTGTGGGTTTAAAACTAAACCAAAATTTAAAATGTTAAATTTCAACTCCATAATATTTAACCATATTTAGATTTAGAATCCAAAAAAAAACCCCATCTAAATACCAAATTTCATAATTTCCATTGAGTGGTTAGTAATTTAAATGATGTGAAAAAAAAAAAAAAAAAAAAATTATAAATTAATGTTAAAAAGAAAATTTGTTTTTTTGGCCAAAATTCTTATATAGTTAATATATTTCAGCAATATTTATTTCAAATGATAGTTTGCTTAAGGCGAAATATAAATAACTTGCAACTTTAGTATTAAACATTTTTTTAATAATCAATTATTAATTAATAAAACAAGTTTAAAGTTTTTTTTAAATAGAAATATACATTTTTTGTGTGTGCTTCCATTAGAATTATCATGGTCGAAAAACCCTCCAGAATATTTTTCATTCCATTTTGACTTTTGGGTCTCGACATTTTAGCAAAAATGTAAAAAAGCTCACTTTAAGGCATCGCGTAATAGATTACGTCTTGAAGCATGCAAAACGTTCGATCCTTCCCCGCGATAAATAAATTTGCCCTCAAGATCGTCCAAAACGTTTTTGCTCATAAGGGAAGTGTTTTTCAACATAATGAACTGAAATTTTGAATTTTGGGTTAACGAGGTATTCTATATCGACTAAAATCATAAAAAACAGGAGTTCGTGAAATTTTTTAAGATATAGTTAAATTTACTTAGTGTACAGCCCCCTAAGAATTTTTTTTTTGCATCAGACATAGAAAATCGTAAAAAACATTTTGGTACAAACTGCAAGATTCCACAATAATTAGAACCAAAGATATAGCCATCATTCGCATTTTTTTTTTTTTTTTTTTGCGTACTGTACAAAATAAGGATTAATCTAATAAAGATTAATCTAAATAGCCTCAAAGCTATAAAGAAGGTGGAACTCGGGAAAACAACTTATTTATGAATTGTTGGCAATCAACGTTACTTGGAGGGGGAAAAAAAAAAAAAAAAAAAAACACGCTCAGTTTAGAGTTGGTTGGTTGGTTTGTACTCTCAACGACCTATATTTGTGCACAATACCGGCTAATCAGGCCGGGACCTACAGCTTAACGTAAATTCCGAACCACAACGAAAACGCACAGTTTATAGAGAGTACAGAACACTCGGTGGGTGTATATGTGAATATTCGTAATTGATTTTTTTTTTTTTTTTTTTTTAACTTAACCATCTGATAAGAGAGTATCTTATGAAAAAGTTATTTTCAATTATAATATGCGAAGATTAATATACACAGGATATATATTTACTCTTTATTTAATGTTGCATAAGTTTGATATAATGGGAGGTCATAAAGAAACTTTACCATTATATGTGCCTCTAGCTACCCCTCCTTTCAAAAAATCGAGATGAGATTTTAGGTATAGTTATTCAGAGGTATGTGCTCGGGATTCTGTAAATGACAATAAAATGGCACTCACAGTTACGTTATAGATACAGAAGCTCGAAATTTTCGAATGGCAACGCCTACTTTTTCTCGTCACAAAATGTTCAGCGTATGTGAAAACCCTAAATAGCATTGGAACGGTAAGTGTATCACAAACAACGGACGCTTTATGCACGCACAAGAAACAGCTCTGCGAACTTGAAAATAAAAATGGCGTTTCTTTTTTAAAATCCTTAATAGTAATTTCTCTTTTGCATGTGGCTGATGGACAAGTATACGGAAGCCAAATCAATTCCTTAACCGAGTCATCCAATTAGGCTGAAACTTGGCAGATAAATTCTATGTCCATGATAAAACATTCTATCTAGTTCTGGGGGCTGTCAATGTCACTAAAAGTAACACGCTACTAATATCGTTTGTAAATAATAAACGAACTTGCCGTCATCCAATCACGCTGAAATTTTACAGATAGATTCATTGTAGATAAGAATGCGTTGTATCAAGTTTGTGGATCATCACTATCTCTAAAGAACCGCTTTTACACACGCTACTATCGTCTTTTTGGATGACTAATTATTACACGCTTGCTTTCATCCAATCAAGCTGAAACTATGTATTACTAGATGACAATGACAAGAACAAATTTACGAAAGAAATTTACGATTTAAAAAAAAAATTATTGAAAATATGAAAACGGTAAATAACACCAATCCACCTCAAATTTAACTGCAGTAACCAGTATAAGAGTGTAATTGAAAGTCGCTCGATGTTTAACACCCTTAGTTTTTACAGCGGATGTGCTTGGCTGACCAGTTTTATAACTGTGTTGATTTTGTTAGAATTCGTATATAGTGAGAAAAATAATGATATAAACTTCAGTATTACAAAAGAAATATATCGAAGTTGAACCCTAAACAATAAAATATAATTCAAAAGAATTCTTTCGCATTTGACTATTAAATAACGATTTGCGTCATGTTGAGTGTGTGAGAAGCGTCGTGAAAAAGTATTGTTCTTATAAAATTGTCTTTCAAACATAAATATTGAGCATGACGTCCAGCGACATTTTGAAGGAGAAAAAAATTATTGGAAGATTTTTTTTTTCTCTATGTATTTAACTTCAACACAAATCTCGTTCCGAGTCCGTTACTTAAGTCCAGGGCCTGATTTAGAATTTTTTTTACTGTAGGCCCAACATTCAGAGAGGGGCCCCAATAGCAAATATTTATTTCTTTACGTCACAATATTACCACTACATTCGTTAAGACTAACTTTTTACAATTAAAACTCATAGTTTACTTTCACACGATTCTTTTGTTATAATTAGTATGATCTTGATTTGCTCAAAACTTTTGAATTAATCAAGACCCCCCCCCCCCCATCAACACTGATTTTAAAACACACTTTCCTGTATTTTAAACTTACATTTTACCACAGGGTCCACAAATTATATAATAATAAAGATTACTTAATTTTATAACAATAATTGTAAATAATACAAAGTAACCTTTCCACTGTTTCCACGATCCCACCAAAAAGGAGGACCAAAAAAGTCCACGGAAGAGCCTGCAAACCAACCAATCACAACGACTCTTTCATTTCATAATATAAGAAGTTGTACATGGTTGGTTGGTTGGTGAACATCTCTTTACAAGAGGCGAGAGAAGGAGAACAGCGGCGTAAATCCTTTGTCTCCGTGTACATATGAAGAAGTTGTATATGATTGGCTGAACCGGAAAGATTTGCTTAATTAGGTTTTATTAGGTTAATCTATCTAACTTAACTCTCTGTGATAATAAAAAATATGGAATTTGCGGATGTGTAACTAAAAATTTTTTTATTATTTTTGTTCAATACTTCCCATAAAAAGACCATTATATTTAAAATTTTCAGAAAACTTTCAAAATTTGGGGCCCCCCAAATTTGGGGTCCCCTAGTCCCGGGCCTAGTGGGTCTAATAGTAAATCAGGCCCTCCCTGCTTAAGTCCCATGAGTGATGTATAAAGCTTTATTAGTTAATATAATAAGCCATCTAATATGCTCAACTTATTTATGCCCACTATGCTATTATGTATGTAAAGAGAATGGTTAATAATTCGTAATTAAATGGAGTGTAATGCTCTATAGAGACCTTTCCATAGAAATTTGTGAAGATTATGTATATTGGTTAATATTTCAAAATCCACCATTTACTACGACTATTTCTATTAAAAAAATATTGTATTTGTAGAAATGGACTCTGATGTGAAATGAACTTTGCATATTTAAAACATTTAGATTATTCGTGTAAAGCAGCGTTTTCCACGAATTTTTAGAGGCGACTTATGACTTATATTGAAGATTTTCGCTGGCCGGATACACCAATATATGTATCTTTAATTATTATCAATTAAGCAATATATAGCATTTCTGAAAACTAAAAAAAAATAAAATACAATGATGTTTTTTTTCTTAATAAAATTACAATTGATGTTCGATTCCTTTTTTCAAATAAATAAATAAATAAATAAATAAATAAATAAATAAATAAATAAATAAATAAATAAATAAATAAATAAATAAATAAATAAATAAATAAATAAATAAATAAATAAACAAACAAACAAACAAACAAACAAACAAACAAATAAATAAATAAATAAATAATAATTTTCATTATTGGTAATTAAAGTATAAAAAAGCAGTGAATCTTTTGTTCCAACGTGACAATGGAACTTGATCAAATTTTTAATAAAAGTGTTTAAACTGTACTTCTGGATTACTCTGTTTTAGTCGATATCAATAATTGTGAGACGATGGCGGTCGAAATCGTTCAGTTTATTTTATAATGGAGTCGATGTCTGTCGCAGTATATGTGCAGCCAATCATAATAAATTGTCCAAATGAGATTCAGTTAAGATATTCCTGTATTAATTCTTGAAGAAAACCCTCTTGCTGAAAGCCAAAGCTTCTTCATATAGTTTCTTCGGGCACGTACAGAAGAACTCTGTTCATCATAGTTAACATATACTATTTCGGACAAGTTACAATTACGTATAAAAAAAGTCCATACCGAGAAATTTGATTTTTTTTTTCTTCTGTTCGGCCGGCGGGCCGTAGAAAAATCTGTCGTAGGCCAAATCCAGCCCGCGAGCTGCGTAGTGGCTAATGCTGGTGTACAGAAAAATAAATCAATCATTATGAAAGAACTTGTAATAATCTACATTCATTAATTATTATTCGATGATTAAGTTCTAAGCAGAGGCTTTGTATCTGTAAATTCATAACATATTCTTAAAAGTTTAAAATTGGTATTTTATACGGCAATCTGGATTTCGTATTATCGATATTATTTTTATTACAAACTAGCAGAATACCAGTGCTTCGCTAAGAAATTTTAACATGTGCAATATTTTAGCTGTAAGAGGCCGCGTTATCATCGAAAGGTTTATTGCTATGCAAACATGAGCTCGTTTTGCTCGATGAAAGATTCATTGCTGCGTAAGCGTAGGGTCGCTTCACACACTAAAAACTAGTGGCTACGTAAAGCCTTAATATTAGAAGCATCTCCCTTGTCGAGAAACAATAAAAAAAAATTCCCTGTAATAACTATAATACAACATCCCTTTAAGAATAATTTTAACATGTGTGATGTTTGTAAAAAGCCAAATTAAAAGATCAAAATTACTCATGTGGAAAATTTCAGAGCTCTAGGCCTATCAGAAGTCGCTTTTTGTGAAAATATTAATTAAAAAAAATTATTAAAAAAGAACTAAATAAAAATTTAAAATTTTGTTTTTCAAAAGACCAATTAGAAGGCTAAAACTACTGATGTTGAAAATTTCAGAACGGTAGCACTATTTGAAGTAGGGATGGAACGGGTGTGAGTTTTGCCGGATTTCGGATATCCGGGGTTCCATGTCTACCGGATACGGATATCCGAAACGGATTTCACCGGATATCCGGCCGGATATTCGGTCTATATACTAAAAACGATAGTTATACGATATGCTATTCGAAAAAAATGATCATGATATGAAGTATCAAGTAAATTATAATTAGTGGTTAGCGCACCGCACTGCATGCCACAGGTCCATGGTTTGATTCGCGGACTGGGCAAGGTTGACTTAGCTGTTTATACCTGAAAGAAATAAACTGAGGAGGACCATGCATGCTTGGGAACTAAACACTGGCGTTTGGCGTCAGAATGACCATCTGACCGGAACATCCACTATGTGACACACAAATGCCACAGTCAAGAAAGCTGAGCTGGGCCCAGCAGGCCTTGGTCCACACGGGCTGTCGCGCCACTGAGTTAATTTTTTTAATTTAAACTTTAGTTGATAAAACTATGTTTTAGTGATGCCAATACCTACACTTGCTGAACAATTTTGAAACTTCATCACCATTTTGTTTGTATGTTACTTAAAATTGTACCAAACATTCTGCAATGTGATGAAAATATTTCAGAAATACGTTTGTAAATTCTTACTCAACTTCTTCTTACCTTGTATCATGTAATGTAAACATAAGATAATCTTCCTCAAGTCTGCATAAATATCTTATATTGCTTTTACCCGAAAAACACACAGCAATTGTAATGAAGTCAAAATAATAAAACAATGGAATTCCATTAACTAATGATATTTATTTCTAGTTTATTAAGACAAATGTGTTAAAAAATACTTAATAAAACTGACAACAAATTTAATAAGATTTTTTTTTAATTTGATTAAAATATATGCAATACTTTCAACAATATTGTTGCACAAATTGTCTGTATATATTGTAAATAGTGACGTATTATTTCAAAATTGTATTGTAATTTATTTTTATCTTATTTTATTTATTAATTAATAGCGATTATACAAGTTAGAAAAAGGTGGCAACACCTAAAGCAATTGAGAAGTTTCGAGATATTTCTTTTCTATGAATTGGCTGGAAATTTCGAGAATGTCTCACGCGCTTGTATATAAAAGACTGGAGAACGGGAAAGTTTTCAGATTGACTTCGGATTTCGTTGAAAGCTGATCACTTTGTTTACCTATTGGAGTGAGCTTGTATAATCGCTGAATTCGAAGTTATTTTTGTTGAAGCTTGTGTTGAAGCTTGAGAGTAATTAAACTGTTGCCTGTGAATAAATTTTGTGAGTTTTCTGAAGAGAGAATAAATATTTTTATACCGTGAAAACTGTACCATCATTGCCTCAGCGGAAAAATTCGTAACAGTGGTGTCAGAAGTGGGGTTTCGTAATTTTGAATGCCGACAACTAGAGGAATGATGGAAGACCAAATGAAACAATTAATGGAAATGATTGCTGGAATAAAAGCCGGACAAGAATCCACGGCCGCTGAAATGAAAGCCGAAATAAAAGCCGAACCGAAGAAAGCGACGTTGATGAAACCCTCCCAGGAAGTGGTTCATGTGGAAATGGACAAAGTTAGTGACGAGGAAATCGACATCCGTACTCCTGTTACAAGCATCGAACGGAGGTCCCGGGATCTATCAGCTGCACCCGCGGATGATTCGGACGCAATCTCAAAATCATATAACCAGCAAGATGGGGATCAGAAACTTTCACCGCTTCTGTTGGCATACGGGAGTGTAACTCACGAGACCACCGGATTTTCTCCATCTCTAACGATGTGTGGAAGAGACCTTAGGCTCCCCAGCAACCTCCTCTTTGGACAACCACAGGACACTCCTTCCTCGCCTGTCCAGTATCTAGATGATCTACAGGCACGTTTGGAAGCCGTACATCGGTTCGCCAGAGAGAGAAACAACATCATGACGGAGCGCGTGAAGATCCGGTACTATGCCAAGGCCATGGACCGTTCATTCCAGGAAGGTGACAAACGTCGGAAAGGACTCTCCCCTAAGCTCCAGACGAACCGGGAAGGGCCGTATGGGATCCTTAAGAAGATCAACGACGTCGTGGTGAGAATTCAACGGACACCTTCCTGTAAACCTAGAGTTGTACACTACAATAGGCTAGCCCCATATTATGGTAGAAGTCATTGAATGGCTTAAGGACTTCACTGCCCGGAACTTGCAGTCTTTAAGAAGGGGGAAATGTTGCACAAATTGTCTGTATACATTGTAAATAGTGACGTATTATTTCAAAATTCTATTGTAATTTATTTTTATCTTATTTTATTTATTAATTAATAGCGATTATACAAGTTAGAAAAAGGTGGCAACACCTAAAGCAATCGAGAAGTTTCGAGATATTTCTTTTCTATGAATTGGCTGGACATTTCGAGAATGTCTCACGCGCTTGTATATAAAAGACTGGAGAACGGGAAAGTTTTCAGATTGACTTCGGATTTCGTTGAAAGCTGATCGCTTTGTTTACCTATTGGAGTGAGCTTGTATAATCGCTGAATTCGAAGTTATTTTTGTTGAAGCTTGTGTTGAAGCTTGAGAGTAATTAAACTGTTGCCTGTGAATAAATTTTGTGAGTTTTCTGAAGAGAGAATAAATATTTTTATACCGTGAAAACTGTACCATCATTGCCTCAGCGGAAAAATTCGTAACAATATCAATTTGTTTGGGAACAGATGTAGTATAGAACGTTCTGCAATTTGTTTTTTATCAAGCAATCAGAAAAATTTTCAAAATTAATATTTAAGTAATGGCAAAATTAAATTAAAGTATAAATATTAAAATATAACTTAAAATCAAACATGTTGCAAGAAAAAAAAATCTTCCAAACAAAAGTTTTCCTAGGAAATGTCCTATTCAACATCTATACCTTTTTTTCCGCCCTTTTGGTGCAAATGCACTATAGAATTGACGACTTTTTGAAATATTTGATTAATGCCAATAAATAAGAGCCAGTGGCTTGTTTGAATAAAATTTCATCACGAGGAGTCTCGTGTATAAGAAAATCACAACACTAAAAAGATAACAAAACCGATTTACAAAAAAAAACAAAAAAAAAAAAAAAACAGCTTCTTAAAAATAAATTGGGGAATTCCTAATTTGGCATTCATTGACAGCAACATAAATCTGTAACATTTTATAAAGACAAGTTGTTCTTAATAGTATTAAATTTACTATGTAAAATATACCAAAATTCAAAAGGAACACCTATTAAAATGCAACGTGACGATTCAAAGTGAATAAAGGAATAATATTTCTAGTGATATCCAATCAGCATACTTCACTTTCAAGGATTTTTAGATTCGAAATACAAATTATTTAATGAAACGGAAAATGTCAATGAAATGGAAAATAGACGTCTGGAATTGTTTTTCAGAGTTTGTTGAGCAAGAAAATTCAAAAGAGGAAAGTGACCGCAAAAATGATTTACAAGCTGCAATAAGAAAAGAACTAGAAAATTTCTTCAGTGTTCCTCTAATAGACAGGAATTCTAATCCAATTGAATGGTGGAAACACCATATACAAGAATATCCACGTTTAAAGAATATCGTATTGAAATATTTGAGCTCCCCACCAAGCTCAGTCCATTCAGAGACTTTTCAGTGGAGCAAAGCGAATATACACTGATAAACGAAACCGATTAGCCCCTAAGAATGCTGAAAAGTTATTGTTTATAATGCAGAACATGAAATACAGGGTATGAAAATATCAATTTTTATCATTCCAAATAGATATGTCCAGTGAAGAACTTTCATTTCATGTGTGAGTGATAATTTCCTAGACCATACCATTCACAGCATAAAGGGGTAGGGTATTATCATCGATAGAACAAAACCAAAAAAGCATTGAGGAGTGCGCTTTGGCTATTTATTGCTTTTTACTCGCTAGCAAATGTCAGAAAAAAAGGAGGAAGTGAGAATAACTAAAACTTTTAACAAGTAACTTATGTTATGGAAAAAAAAGTACTATTTATTAGTATTTCTGTTCATGTTTTACGGAGAAGCATTCAAATATAACTTCTGGAATTAATCAGATCATAAACTTGGAATGAAAAGAACATATTGCAAAACACGTATGAAGGATGTGTATGGAAAAAGATTGGAGGAATGGTTTATGCTTATCAACTCGGAGCCAATAATACGACGCCTCTTTCTGTGAATTGAAACTAAAGGCACCTGCATCTTCTAGCTCATCTCTGAAGTTAGGGATATGCGAAAGCATAGTTCTCACGAAGGAACTTTTTCGTTTTCTAACTTGACTGCAATTTATGTCCAAGAATTTTTTTTTTTTTTTAAAGTGTAGGATGCGGTGTCCCTTTTGTCCGAAAAAGATCATTATTTTTTGCAAAAAATTATTTCTTGTGGATACCTGGTGGCCGGATATCCGAATGAAATTATCGGATGTCCGGTATTTCAAATCGGATACCCGACGGGGTTTCGGATATTGAAAAATCAGCCGGATATGCCAGATATCGGATATTTCGTTCCATCCCTAATTTGAAGTCGTTTTGTAAAAAAAATTGTTAATTAAGAAAATTAATTAAAAAATAACTATTTGAAATTTTAACATTCTGTTTTTTAAAAGTCCAATTAGAAGGCCAAAACTACTGATGCTGAAAATTTCAGAGCTCTACTCTAATTTTAAATAGGTTTCTATAGATCCACAGAGCCACAGACAGACAAATAGACAGACAGACAGACAGACAGCTGGTTTTATTATTATAGATTAACATGTTTTATACTTTTTCGTTTGTTGAAATTCAACAGAGAAGGAGTAGTATTGTAGGTAAATAGACAAACACCAATTGCAAGCTAAATTTTTATATTTTTATGACACTTTAAATACAAGGGCATTAGCAGCAGGGGTGTAGTGGAGCGGGAACGCGTGGGAACGGCGATCCTTTATCTTTTTAGAAGGCGGAACGGCGTTCCATCACCCAAATTTTTTTTTAATTTGTATTTTTTTTTTTTTTTTTTTTTTAATTTTTTTTTTTTTACCTAACACTAAATGCAATGCCAAGTAAGAAAACGAAAAATTTATTTCGTGAGAACTTTGCTTTCGTTTGGGATCCACAACTTCAGAGCAGAGCAGGCAAGTTCAAATATTTGTAAAACATTTGAAGAAGCGCGGCAACACACATATGGCCATTTCTCCTTCATTAGAAATGAACTGACATTATATGTTTACATCTAGCTATGATTTATCCAATGGAAACTATCTTCTTCAGCGAATAATCTGTGTTTGTGGATGAATTCCAGATGTCACATTTGTATAGTTCGTCATGTATACGAACTAAAATTTCCATACACAAAATCATGCCAACTATCTACATTTTTAAAGAACAAAACTGTGGTCTGGCACATATAGTACAGTTCTTTGCGCCCTTCCTCTAATTTTAACGGGAACGCTAACCGATTTATCATGTATCATTGCTTTTTTCCCCCCTTCTTTTATGTTCTTTTTTTTTCGTATTACTCATTTAATAAATTATTTGTAAACCTCTCACCGTACCAGCCCTACCTAAGAAGTGAATTCGTTCAAGAGGAAAAAACAAATAACGATAAAAGAAGCGTTTTTTTTTTTTTTTTTTTTTTTTTTTTTTTTTTTTTTGAAAATTCTACAAAGTGAAGCAAACTTGCGATTCTGACGGAATAAACTACTCTATCCACTACTAGAATCCAGATAGGTAAGAGCAGAATGTTGATAATTTGTATTAGCTTTTAGTGTGTTTTGATATATATTTCCTTGCAACCTTCTACAAATAATGGTGCCAACAACCATGCTAATGAAACTGACCTTTTTCAAAAAGTGAAGGTATTCACATTTTTTACGTTATATATTTCCAGGGCCGGCTTAAGACGTGTACGATCGCACACATGCGATTTTAAGTGGGGTGCCGAAATAGCTATATAAAAAAAATATGGTAAAAATAAAATTTTTGATATAATTTTGAATGCAAACTAGCCATTTTAACATGTTTCGTTTAACAGATAAAATGTTGCATGGAACAGATAAAATGTTGCATACAGAAAAGAGACTGACTTCAAGCGCTCCGCTACGTTGTTTTGACAGAACTGAACAGTTGTTAACTTTGATATATATATATATATATATATATATATATATATATATATATATATATATATATATATATATATATATATATATATATATATATATATATATATATATATATATATATATTAAAAAAAGAACCTGACTTAAAATAATGGTATTTAGTGCAGAAAACGCTACGATTTTAATAATTTGCACCCAAACCATTTTTGGAGGGTCTCCTATAGCCATTTTCATTGTAAGAAGCGCCAAAACTCATTCTTGCACACTCAGCATTTTATTCTTAGACGAGTCCTGTATATTTCCTTTTCCTTAATATAAAACTATACTAATGGTTTTGTAAATGGGTATAATACATCGAAATTGGGCTGTGAAATAGTAGGAAAGCAATTCAAATGTATTTTAAAATTAAAAATTAAATGGTTTTTTGGTATGAGAATGGAAATCTTTTACATTTACAGTTATTTCAGTTTTTATACCTAAAATGTAGCATCAGTTCTTTTAAAAAAAATCTTTTCCCCAAATTTAAGAAGAAAAAAAAATCAACACTAAATACAGTGGCGGCGATAAGGGGAAGAAATTTCCACAATTTTTCTTTTTAAATCTAGTGATTTTGATGGCAATCTCTATATATATAAGGCAAAGCCCTCACTCACTGATTCACTGACTGACTCACTCATCACTAATTCTCCCACTTCCCACATAGTCACAACTCTGAAAATCGGCACAAATATCAACAATGGTAAAAATAGAAAAAGTAAGCTATTCCGATCTCTATTTACCCATTCTAAGAGGTCAAAAAGGGGTTAAACGTTCCAAACGAGAGATATTCGAATGTACCATTTCCTATATGGTCACAACTCTAAAAATTGGTACAAATGTCAACAATGGTAAACATAGAAAAAGTAAGCTATTCCGATCTCGATTAACCCACTTTAAGAGGTCAAAAAGGGGTTAAAAGTTCCAAACGAGCGATATATTCGAATGTCCTACTTCTCATATTTTCACAATTCTGAAAACTGGTGTGAATATCAATAAAGACAAACGCAGAAAAAGTAAACTATTCCGATCTCGAGTGGATCAAGGGGTGGAAAAGGGGTTAAACGTTCCAAACGAGGAATATTCGAATGTACCACTTCCCATATGGTCACAACTCGGAAATTTGGTACAAATGTCAAAAAAGATTAAACATAGAAAAAGTAATCTATTCTGTTCTCGATTAACCAACTTTAAGGGGTCGAAAAGGGGTTAAATGTTCCAAACGAGGGATATCCGAATGTTCCTCTTCCAATGTAGTCATTTTTCTGATATTTTTTTGCAAATGTTAAAAAAATAAGTCATTCCAATATCGATTAACGAATTTTTAAGGGATGAAAAGACGACGCAACATTGAAACTATACGAGGATTAACTTAATGTCTAATTAACTTAATTCCAATACAGCTACTACATTGAAATTTAGAACTAAGAGCAAACATAAACACAATAAACTATTCCAGTTTACTATTCACAATTATAAATTTCGTTTAAAATGTCAACAAAGGAAAGTTCCTATTTTGATAAATCAATTTGTCGGGATCGAAATGGGAGCAAACGTCTGAAGTGTAGAATACATGAATGTCTTTTGATCGCTAAAATGCTAATGGTAAAATTTCGTAGCTCAGCACGGGTATTCAGCTAGTATCACATATACTGTGGCAATTTGTTTTTTCCTCCAATTCATACTCACTTTTGAAGATTATTGTCACCTGATCGTTACCACTGTCGAAATGACAAAGCCGAACTGGATGAGATTAAAAAACAAGTATTGTCCCAAGCAAATCTATGCGTCTGGCAAGTGATGAGTCTACATTTGAATATCCCGCTTAAAATTAGAGGTGATTAGGATGGTACAGAAATTAATATTTTATCAAGAAATTTTAAATCGACGGAGGGATTTTAACTTTCCAATTGTTATCCTTCTAATTGTAAATTTCATTTTATTAAAGAAGCACATTTTAAATAGAAAAAGAAGGGTCTTTTAATCAAAAAGAACTTTTCTACATTTTCTTCTTGAGAAGGAGAAAAGCCATAAAATTCTCAATCGACATTTGCAACAATCGCAATCTGCTTAATTGGTTTTGAAAACAGATTTCGAGGAACTACAGAATCTGGGAATTTATTCGAACTCATTGCACGTAATACATTTCTGAAATTTTGGAAAATTATTGTAAAAAATCAGCTGAAAAATTTGTGTCAATAATATGTTTGAAAATGTCTTTTAATCCATTTATAAAGTGTCAAACAATCTGTTAAAATGGGTTGTGCAAAGCAAATTATTTAAAAATCCATATAACTTAATAGTTTTAAAATTTTTTATTAAAATAAAAGAAGTCTAAACACACAATTTTTCTCTTTTTAATTTTTGAGGTGATCATTAGCTGTTTTGAGATTACTAAAGTAATATTAATCCATTAACGAAAAACTTGCCAGTCAACAGTTTTTTTTTTGTTTTTTTTCCCTCCCTTCCTTGCCAATAAATTGAGATTGTGGTTCCACTTAGTGTTTTTTTTTTTTAAATCATAAAAAGTAATTCTCCAAAAAATCTTAAAATTTCAAAACATACTTTAACTGATCTAAATAATCTTGATAAAGGTTAAAATGAACGACTGTTCATTCATTTCAAAGTCGTCTTAAATGGGTTAATAAAACTTTTTATAGTTGTCATTTTCACTCCCCCCCTTCCCCTTGTCACGCAGGAAAAAAAATACGTTTGTTACGACGCTACATAGCGTACCCGCACCTTTTTGTTTTACACTACACCACTGATTAGCAGTGAAACACTATAACTGTATTTGAAAAACGAAAACATACATATTTTTACATTTCCGAACGACGCTTTAATTATACCTTTATATTAGACCTAAGTAGACCAAACCTGATGCATAATGTTTTTTTGATGCTAGGAGATCAACAAATCTGTTATTTATTTCAAAGTTTCTTGGACCTAATAACTACTTTGGGGTCGTTCAAATATTACGTAAGCATGTTTTTGGTAATTTTTGACCCCCCTCCCCCCCTTGTCAGCAAAAATAAGCAAATCGCATACCCCCCCCCCCCTCTATAATTACGTAAGCATACGGTAAACCCCCCCCCCCCCTCTGCTCCTGATTTTTTTTTTTTGTAACGTTAATAATCTAAAAAAAAGTTAGGATTCAATGCAAATAATGAACTTTAACTTAATTTTTTCTAGTTGCCTTTCGCAACTCTTCTTCGACTCTTTTTAACACCAACACTTCTTTGTCATATTTAGAGGCATTTTTAAAATGACGCCATACCTCATTATTTATATCCTGAATATCTTTCAAGGGTTTGTTTGATGTAGACTTTTTAAAAGCTTCCAACAGCTTTTTATATAAAATTTCACGAAATGAAGACATATGTTTTTTTTTTGTTTTTTTTTAAAGTAAACAGAAAGCAGAGCTACTATATTTGCTTAATCTTCAAAAAGTTCAAGAAGGATTGCAGTGGAAAAAGAAACTTGTTCAAAACACAACTCAATTCTTAATCTTGAACCTTAAACCAACTATTGTTTCATCTTAGGCGCCCGCCAGTCGCCAAGCGAAACAAAAACAAAAATTGTCTGTCACATAAGTTAGGTTTAATGTAGGATTCACGCAGTGGTGTAGTGTAAAATAAAAAGGTCTGGGAACGCTATGTCTCAGGGTTACAAACGTATTTTTTTTTCTGTGTGTGAGGGGGGAGGGGGTGGGAGTGAAAATGACAACTATAAATAGTTTTATTAACCCATTAAAAATACAACTTTGAAATGGATTAACAGTCATTGTTTTTAACCTTTATCCAGAATTATTTAGATCATTTAAGGTATATTTTGAGTTTTTCAGATTTTTTGCAAAATTATTTTTGATTTTTAAAAAACTCTAAGAGGAACCACAATCTCAATTTATTGGCAAAGGAAAAAACTAAAATGTTGACTGACAAGTTTTCTTGCCAACCGTTGTTAATGGGTTAAAATTAAGTTAATAATCTCAAAACAGCTTATGAGCACCTCAAAAATTAAAAAGAAAAAAATTGTGTGTTTTAAACTTCTTTTATTCAAATAATTTTTTAAAACCATTAAGTTATATGGATTTTTAAACAATTTGCTCTGCACAACCCATTTTAACAGATTGTTTGACACTTTATAAATGGATTATAAGACATCACTTTCAAATATAATATTGACAAAAAATTTTAAACATATTTTTTACAATAATTTTCCAAAATTTCATAAATGACTTACATGCAATGAGTTTGGGTTAACTTTCAGATTCTGTAGTTCCGCGAAATCTGTTTTCAATACGAATTCAAAAGATTGCGATTGTTACAGATGTCAATTGAGAGTTTTATGGCTTTTCTCCTTCTCAAAAAGAAAATGTGGAGAAGTCCTCTTGCTTGAAAGACCCTTCCTTTCCTTTTCAAAATTTGCTCCATTAATAAAATGAAATTTACAACTAGCAGAATATCAATTGGAAAGTTAAAATCCATCAGTCGATTTAAATTTCTTTATAAAATACTAATTTGTGTACCATCCCAATCATCTGTAATTTTAAGAGGGATATTCAAATGTAGACTCATCACTTGCCAGACGCATAGATTTGCTTGGGACATTCCTGGTTTTTTTAAACTTATCCAGTTCGGTTTTGTCATTTCGACAGTGGTGATGATCAGGAGACAATAATCCTCAAAAGTGGGTATGAATCGGAGGAGAAAGCGAATTGCCAAAATATATATGATATTGCCATCAAAATCACTTGATTTTAAAAAAGATCGCGAGAAATTTCCTTCCCTTAGCACCGCCACTGTATTTAAGGTTGATTTTTTTTTTTAAACCTGGGTAAAAAGATTTTTTTTTTAAATAACTGCTGCTACATTTTTGGAATAAACTCTGAACTATACAGGACCGGCCTAAGAGTAAAATGCTGTGTGTGCAAGAATGAGTTTTGGCTCCCCTTACAATGAAAATTGATAAAGAAAGCCCTCCAAAAATGGTATGGATGCAAATTATTAAAATCGTAGCGTTTTCTGCACTAAATAACATTATTTTAAGTCATGTTCTTTTTTAAGGAACCGTCGGATATTAAAATATAAAAATTGTAATAAAATTAATTTTATAACAACTTAATAAAATACATGTTATTAAAATTACTGATTTTTTCAACGCATTTTTTTTTCTTTCTCAGTAGTCATCTGCTCTTAGCGGAACCCTTGGTTCCCCTTCGCAACCCCGCGTAAAGGACTGCAATTCGGCTAATGTATTTCGGCTAATGGTAGCATTATCAGTTCTGTCAAGTTAAAGAGAAACAAAGTTAGCTACTGTTCCGTTCTGTCAAAACAATTAGCGGAACCCTTGAAGCCAGTCTCTTTACTGAACTTTCAAGGAACATTTTATCTGTTGAACTAAACACGTTCAAATGGCTGATTTTGCATAAAAAATTACATAATTTTTTTAATTTTTATCATATATTTTTTTTTTTTATATTCTCAATTCGGTACCCCTCTTAAAATCGCATGTGTACGATCGCACACGTCTTAAGCAGGCCCTGGAAATATATAACATCAATAAATGGGAATAATGCAAGCATCCTTCCATGGACCTTCCTGGTGCCACCCATTTCTATTATTTTTAAGTAAAATAAGTAATTGTTAAAAAATGAATACTATTTTGAATATATTTCGTCATGTTCAAACAATGTATCAATTTGATTTCCCCAATATCTGCCACACCCTAAATGCTATTACAAAATATCAACATTCTGCACTTACCTATCTGGATTCCTAGTATCAACCAGTTTATTCCGTCAGAATCACAGGTTTGCTTCATTTTTTGGATTTAAAAAAAAAAAAAAAAAAAAACATCTTTTATTGTCATTTGTTTTTTCCTCTTGAATGAATTCCTTTCTTAGGTACGGCGAGAGGTTTACAAATAATTTATTAAATGGGTGATATAAAAATTAAAAAAAAGAAAGAAAAAGAAACCCTATATAACTTTGTTGATAAATCGGTTAGAGTTCCCGTTAAAATTAGAGAAGGGGAAACATTCTTTAAGGAAAGGACTTAAAGAACTTCACGTGCCAGACCACAGTTTTGTTCTTTAAAAATGTAGATTTTGTGTATGGAAGTTTTAGTCCGTATACATAACGAACTATACAAATATTTGACGTCTGGGATTTATACACAAACACAGATAATTCTCTGAAGAAGAAGATAATTGCCATTGGATAAATCATAGCTAGTTGTAAACATATAATGTCAGTTCATTAAAAAAAATACAAATTAAAAAAATTTCAGGTGAGGGAACGCCGTTCCACCTTCTAAAAAGGTAAAGGATCGCCGTTCCCACGCGTTCCCGCTCCACTACACCCCTGGATTCACGTCTCCAAACACCCAAAAGAGGGGAATCCCCTTTATTCATTTTGAAACTGCAGTATTTTGCATCATCAATGTTTGATTGTAATTGGCTGAAGGCAGAGTACGTCACTCTTATGTGACGTAAGTTTAAATCCCTTAGATCGATTTGAATGGAAAGCCACCTATCCCAGAACTCGGTGTACAAAAGTGAATTTTTTTGTAAGTTTCAATTTTTTTTTAGAAATAAAGGATTATTAAATGCTTACGTAAGTATCACTCATACCCCCTCCCCCCCCCCTTGTCAGCAAAAATAAGCAAATCGCTAACCTCCCCCCCCCCCTAGATGCTTACGTAATATTTGAACGGCCCCTTTAGTGCGATACGGTAGGCGAACTCTGCATGAAGTATGGTGGATTTAAAACGTATTATTTTGAAATTATTTACGATTGTTAAGGGTTTCTTATTCAATTATAACAAAACATTGGGATGTAAGGGATCCTGGGGAGGGGGGGGGGATTCTGATCCTAAAAATCCTCCCCCTGAGTGCGCGCCTAAGTTCTTACTGCTATAATCTGGTACTACCAAGTGCACCTGCAGGATTATTAGCTGGTGAGGGGGGGGGGGGGATACAAGGGGTGCAACATGATTGCACTTATTAGTATTGTTTGAACTTTAGTTTTGGGTGAAGCATGGATGTTCGTTGTCATTCGAAATCCACGTTAAGTTGTAGGTCCCGGCGCCTGATTAGCCGTTATTGTGCACAAAATTAGGTCGTTGAGCGAACAAACAAACAAAGAAACAAACAAACAAACAAACCAATGTTTGAACTTTGATTTTTAAGAATTATAATTGGATTTCTTATCGAAATGTTCAATAGTGATGCATTGATTTCTTCAACTTTTTATTAAAAAATCCCAAAGCATGATGTCAAATAAGTTATTTTGTGACGTTTCCGGACATTTTAATCAATTTCAGCGCTTCAAGAAAACAATTTTAGTGGATAGTCAAAATAAAAAACAAGTAGAAAAAGAAAGTCAACTCAAGTATTTCTAAAAACATTGCACAAGCATTCCCAATGTTTTGTGTTTTATCCTTTCTTAAAAAAATCAAAATAACATATACGTCATTTACAAACAGCACACACGATCCCCATAACCTTGCACTTTGTTTCAACATAACAATAAATCTAGGGTCTTTTCAGATTCAAAACATCTACATCTTATCCGACGCTGTGTGAAACCAGCTGATCGGACCAACTTTTTTTCGTCTTTTTTTATTCCGTGATAAGAATTGGCAATTCCAGTAATACGAAAAGTCAGCAATAAATAAGGTTATTCTGCTTTTATAGCCTGTTGCGCAATTGCCTTGTTTGCATTACCTTCAAATCACTGCGACAGCAGTGACGGCTCTGAAGTTTGCTGTCGTTCTTCTGTAGAAGATACCTGTAACTGATAGATCGAATAAAAGTGGACTTATTTTAGAAGAAGGAAAGATCGAAGTCAGTGAGTTTTTTAGGATTGTCTTTGGAATTCTTGCTGATAAGTCGGCATCATAAAGTTCTAAGGTAAGAATTTTACTAATGGGGTTTACTAATGGTCTTGTTTATAAATTGGTGCATTTCATACGCATGTTAGAAACTCAAACCAAATAGAATATAAAATTAATCAATCGCTTAAAAATTCCATTTGATCAAATCCAATAAGTCTATACAAATAATAAGTCTTGTGCTTTTCCTTAATGTTGTATAAAATGGCCCGTTGCAAAAATGACATCAGTTCCGAAGAGTTTATTATTATAATTAAGTTTTTGTGTTTTAACAAGTAATTAACTTTAAGTTAGTGTGATTTTTTTTACTCACTTTAGCATAATGTTTTGGAGCACCAAGAATAGTTCACGAAAAATAGTGTACTCTATTGTAGCTAAATTATATTAAAACATTATTATATTGTCAATATTTTTATGAATTTTTTTTGTAGCAATGAACATTTTGTAAATATTTTCATTATTATTATTATTATTTTTTTTAAATGGGCATTTTGCAACAAACGTAACAAAATCAAATAAAAAATAATAATAATAAATGTCAGTTCTATATGATGTGTTTACTTTTGTTTGATAAATTTAAATAGAAATTTTTATTGAGTTTTTAAATTAATCATTTAAAATATCTCGATGTATTTAAGAGAATAGATTTGGGTCAATGTATCCTGTTCTCTCGAAGTAATTGATTTCCTTATAGTTTGTATTATGATTGTCTTCAGTGACGAAACTTGATTTCAGTGAGACAGTGGCTTTTTGCGCTAGCCATTGCTAATTTCTGATTACATGTCCCCCTTCACTATTACTGTAAATGCCCGAGGTCTTAAATTAAAAATATTATAACCCATAAAAACAGAGTTTTTAAAAATACTTTATATGCATTGCCAATATCTATATTCCTTAACACATCGTCGATATCAAACACATTTCTATCAGCAAACTGAGTTTCAAAATTTATTTATTAAAATGAACGTTAATTTATGCACTCCCATCTAAATACCATTTATTAACTCTGATTAAAACAATTTTGTCATTTATTTATTAAAAAAAATTGGCAACAGAAGAAAGAGTTTTTCCAATGATCGGTTGAATGCTATTTTAGAGCGATTGGATAGCAGCAAGTTGGTTTATTAGTATTCCGTAAAAGCGACCTTTTAGTGACAGCTACAGCCCCAAAATTTAATAGAATGCATTGTCATCGATATCGAATCTATCTGCCAAGTTTCAACCCGATTTTATGACGGCAAAGGGGTTAATTAGGCCTACGCACACGAAATCGAAGTTAATACAAAGGATTTAAAACAAAAAAAAATCTAATCTTTTAAAACGTGTGGTGAAGGATATATTTCCTTGAAATTATATATTTCGAGTAAATAAAGTATTCTAGTTCGAATGAAAAGATAAACAATAATGGTTCTTATTGAAATTTTACAAGTTCCACTCAGTGTTAAAAGTCCCTAAAATTTTTTTTTTTTTTTTTTTTGATACCAGGGGCATATAAAGAATCGTAAACAAATTACTTTGGTGCAAACCGCAGCTGCTGCGACTTTTAATTTAAAATCGAATATACAGCCGTCGTTCGTGTTTTTTTTTTTTTTTTTTTTTTTTTTTTTGGCGTACTGTAGAAATCGATTTACACTGAATTCTAAACACCAAAATATATATATATATATGTATATTTTTTTGAAGTAAGAGTTAGTAACTACGAAAAAGGTAAAAAAAAAAAAATCCTCCAAACGTGAATATATATATAAAAATATTTTGCGCAAAAACTGCAGATCCCTTAAAATTATAAAAACCTAAAAGATGGAAAACAGACAATAGAATTTGCTTTTCAATCGCAAAAATTAACCAAACATAATTTATTGTCGCTTTGCAAATCATTCGAATACCGAAGTGCAAGCATTCAGGTTAAGTGTATTAAATAATAAATTATCAAGCATAGTTAAAAATTCCAATTTTTATGACATAATATAGAAATGGTGATTGCAATTATACCAAAGAAGGGTGGTCTGGCTGAATACAAGAACTGGAGAAGGGATCGATACAACAGATTTTCATTTTAAGAAACATAATAATGAAAAAGCATTAAATTTAATACAACACACTATTCGAATTTTATTGATTTTACAAAAGCTTTCGATAACATATTTTTAAAAATCATATGGCATACTAAAAAAATAATAAACATTCATTATAGATTTGTACACTAATAGTAGAGGGTGCTTTGCGTATTGGAAAACGAACGGAAAATTTTTAAGATTGAAACTGAAGTAACACAGGGTTGTGCTTTTTCTGGTTTTATGTTTATTGTTGTTGTAGATTGTATAATGAAAGAGACTGCTCAAAATAAACAATTGGATGGGAATCAAGTGGAACTTCACCATTTTTTTAGAAGATTATAATGTCCTTTGCAGATGATATTGTCTTATTGCCATGCAAATTTGAAGATATGCGACAAAAATCCCAAATACTAACTGAAATCGCTAAAGCGGTAGGTTTAAAAGTTAATAATAATAATAATAATAATAATAATAATAATAATAATACATAATAATAATAAAATATGAAAATTAAGAGCAATGTGCATTAAGAATAAACTCATTGTGCAAGATACAGAAATCGGAAATTGTGAGCACTACAGAAAGAATTGATGAAGGAAGATATTGTTTCCAGATTAAATAAAGCAATGAATGTTTTTAGAACACTAAGCAAAGTATTGAGTTCATCTTCAGCATTAACAATCAAATTAAAATGACTTTTTTATTTATTTAACTGTTACATTTATTTTGTTCTATGGCTGTGAGACTTGGAAATCAACTAAATCTCAGAAGATTTCTTAAAACACTTTTCAAACTGAATCTCTCCGCAGGATATATAAGGTTTTCTGGCCAAGTGTTATTTTATATAAGCAAGGATATAAAAGATCCAAACAAATCTTCTCACAGTCTGGCGTAAAAAGAACCTTGATAATGATGTAAAATATTAAGAAAACTAGGTACTCATTATCCTACTGCTTATGTGAGACACTACGTTAAGAAGGAACAGTGTGGCAACGTTGTAAAACGTTTTTGGAAAGCAATAAAAATGAACAATTTAAT
Source organism: Linyphia triangularis (assembly GCA_963978545.1). NCBI lineage: Eukaryota > Metazoa > Arthropoda > Arachnida > Araneae > Linyphiidae > Linyphia > Linyphia triangularis. Next base: position 45,666,846 of record OZ021726.1, on the reverse strand, counting down.
GCTAAGGTATTTCAATGAACAATTCAAATATACGGATTGGTTTCGCATGAAGTGCCAATCGAAGTTTTTTAACGCAGCAATATAAGTAAATATATATATGCATACTCTTTTTTGGGAACAGAAGCAGTATAGGACCCCATTGGCGAGTTTTCCAGGTTTGAACTAATCGGATTGGCACTTTTTTACACTACTGGCTATGGCTACCCCTCCTTCCCATATGAGGTCCCGTGGGTTTCAATCTGGCAACCCTTGCAGTTTTGGCGGTTATAATTTGTTTTGGCGGTTATAATTTGTTTTGGCCCAACAATTGAGTGTTTGAACAGGTACGGTAAACAACCAAAACACCATTGGCAACTTTTGCTTGGCGCTTTCTTGTAGTCACCAAGCAAAAAGTCGCCATTGGGGTCCTATACTGCTTCTACATCCTTTTTTGCGATACTTAAAAAATAATACTATAAAAGGCCAATTACCCGGCATTCAATTAAGTGGAAAGCTCAATCGACCGTAATTTTTTGAAAATCAAGCTTGGCGAGAATAATTTTAATTTCATTTGAGATTTCGAAGTTGGGGGTGGGGTGGGATTGCGTAATAGCTGAATTTGCACTGATTGGAAATAAATATGAGCTCAAATTTATTATTCGGTGCATCTTGGTGACTTTTTGAAAGTTTGTGATTTGATGTCGAATGTGGCAACCCCTCGCCTTGGTTTTCCGGGAACCCTAGTGACCGTTTGGATTTGACAACACACTGTTTTAACGCCTGTTTGGATTTAGCAACACAGCCTTTCAAAATTATTTTCATTTTGACGACTTTTTTTAAAAGTCACCAAAAGGCAAAGTATGGTAAATCATAACCTGAATGAATACATTATTATAAAAAGTTATTTTTTAAAAAAATTGTGGTTTATCCGGAATGCTGAAATTCTTATTCCATCTACTATGAATTTTCAGCTTAGAAACTTTAATATTCTTAATGGAAATTCCAAGCACAGTTTTTATTTTCAGTTTTTTCTGAAAACGTTCACATATAAATATGAATAAAACTTTAAAGTACGGTACGGATTCTGCAACAAGCATTGTTTACATAAAATTGCGCCAAGTTATGGCAACCACAGGCAATTCACTTGCTATTTAAAAAAGGGCGTCGACTGACATTTGTTGGCATAGTTCTTGGCGTAGAATCCGTACCCGATTTGGAATTTTAACCTAAAATTTTTCGGAAAAACCTGGTTTATATAGAATTTTAATCCAAAACAAATGTACACATCTTGCATCTATTTGTTCCGGCATCAATGTAAATATTAAATTAATAAGGTTTAAGTAGGCAACAATTTGTATCAGTAATTGTAGGATCTCACTTGGATCCTTTTTCAGGCTCAAATTATGGAAGGTAACAAACGCCAGCACACTTAAGAAACGAGAGCAAAATCCTTCACGTCTTTCTTTAATTACAAAAAGTTTTGAACTAGAACAAGAACATATATAAAATAACCGTTTTTACATTCTAAAAAAAGATTATCGTCTGCACTTTTTCAGTTCGTAACAGAATTCAGAACAAGCCGAATAGTACAAAAGTCAATTCTTATAAGCAACTCCATGATGACGTAACATACTCCCACCTTTTTTGAGTATTTATTTACTCAAAAAACAAAGTCACATTGAGCAAGTCCAGTCTCTTCGGGGGTTTCACCTTTCTCCCATATCTTGAAATCCCGTGGATATCGTCAGCCGAAGCATCAGGAATTGACTCGGCATTCACAGGACCTTGAACTGGATCATCAGTAACGTCTGGTACATCAGAAGGGGTAGTGACCGCCACAGGAATATCTTCAGACTGTACCTCTAAGGGAAATACTCGTTGGATAGGACGAATTATTATTGAGTTACCACATTTGAGTCGTAAAGAACGAATTTTCCCATCTCTACCTGGGATCAATTCCAATACCTTGGCTAGAGGCCAATATAAACGCTTCTTGTTAGGATTCTCAATGAGCACAACTTCTCCAACAGTAAAGAAACGAGATGATGGTTTTTGACTTTTTTCTACTAACAAACCTAAATACTCTTTTCGGAACCTGCTCCTTAAATCCTTAAGAAGTTTAGACCGAAACTTCACTCGTTTTTGAAACTTGGCAAAATCACTTAAATCTAAGTCAGTGACATCAAGAGAAGAATTACTCATCAAAAACATTGCTGGCGTAATTGCCACAAGATCCTCGGAATCCTCTGAAATGTAAGTTAATGGGCGAGAGTTTATGATAGACTCACAGTCACATAAAACAGTTAGAAGCTCTTCATACGACAAAATCGCGTTTCCTAAAGTACGCTTTAAGAGATCTTTAACCACTCTTATAAGTCTCTCCCACCATCCCCCCCACCATGCAGCGGTGGGTGGGATGAACTTCCACTTTATTTGTTGAATTTCTGTCTCCCGCTCTATACTCTCCCAATCAAGATTTTTGAATTCAGCTACAGCACCCCTAAAGTTAGTACCATTGTCTGAATACACTATCTTAGGTCTTCCTCTGCGTGCGATAAAGCGTCGAAATGAAAGCAGAAAGTTCTCTGTTGACAACGAAGTTATGAGCTCCAAGTGCACTGCTCTGAAGACTGCACAGGTATAGAGAACAATCCAGACTTTTTCACCATTCTGGAGGAAGAGAGGGCCGGCCAGATCAACACCTAACACCTCAAAAACATTAGTATCCCTAACTCGGTCAGGAGGCAGAGCTACTGGTTCAGTAACAGCTGGTTTTGCACTGTACCTTCGACACCTCACACACTTCCTAACGATATTTCGGACAGTTTTTCTAGCTTTTAGAATCCAATATTTCTCTCTGATAATTGAGAGAAGTATTTGAGTACCAGCATGACAATTTGTATGGTGTAAGTATTGGATCAACCTCACAGTCAAGGTACAGTTTTCTGGAAGGAGGATAGGTGACAAAAAACAATGGTCATCTTTACGCTCAGTTATTCTGGTCTTAACACGCAGCAATCCCTCATCATCCTTAAATACGTTAATTATTGGTACACAATTTGGATTAGGGAAGAATTTTGATTGTTCCGAGCGAATAAGAACCTTTTCGGCTCTTTCAATTTCAGTACACGAGAGTTTTCCCGTCGCTCTATTTTCAGGAGTTTTACGACAGTTATCAAGAAATCTCTTGATCCATGCAGTCAACCTGATAATAGAGTGGTAATTCGAAAACTTATTTGAATACCATTCCTCATTGTTTACATTAATGTGACACAATTTAACTTTCCTCCTTTCAGAATCGACCTCTTTCACTGCACAATTGATCTCAGTTGTAGGCCAATTTTTAGAATCCTCAATTAGCCATGCTGGGCCTTCACACCATTTTGAATCCAACAGATATCTGGGTGAACAGCCACGAGAAAGAACATCTGCTGGATTCAAGTGACCTGGAACGTGTCTCCAGTTTTCAGAAGGAGTAATTTCTCCTATTTCTCTTACTCTATTTGCCACAAAAATTGACCATTCCCCATAATGTTTTATCCAGTATAAAGCTACCATAGAATCCGTCCAAAAGGTAGTGGTCAAATCAGGCAGGTCCAATGCCTTCTGAATGGATTTGGCCAATCTGGCACCCACGCAACAAGCCAAGAGTTCTAACCTAGGTATTGATACAGTTTTGGATGGAGCAACCCTAGCCTTTGCTCTAATTAGATGTAATTTAATTCCGAAAGGTGTTTTTGATCTTAAGAAAACGCAAGCCGCGAAAGCAGTTTTGGAAGCATCTACGAAAACGTGCATGTCTGATGAGGAATTAGCCTCACAATATCTGGGGATTTCTAAGCCCTCTAACAAGGAAATATCAGTGAACCATTTATTAAATTTGTTATATAAATCTGGAGGTAAGGGATCATCCCATGATAATTTTAGTTTCCATGTTTCTTGCAACCAAACTTTAGGCTGCAATGTAGCTGCTGTTAATATGCCAATAGGATCAAAGATTCTCTGAATGGCAGATAACATCGACCGTTTAGTCAATTGTTCAGTTTTTCCTAACTGTTCCTTATCGATGAAACACCTAAGAGTATCCCTGTCTAAATTCCATACAACTCCTAATACATTTGTATCACCTTCAGATTTAGTTACTCCCTCCCCTTTAACATTGCTTTCCCATGCTCTGAGGTTAAAACACCCCATTTTCATAATTTTCTCAGACTTGGAAATAAATGGATGTATTTCCTGGGCGTGGAATACACCGGTAACACAATTGTCTACGTAGAAGGAATGACGCAGTTTGTTAACCAAATCTCGATATTGTGGGGGACTATGCTCTAACAAATGCTTTATTGAGGCTGCTAATAGAAATGGGCTTGAGCAGACACCGAACACCACGCGACAATGACGATAAATTATTTCTTCACTTTCATGGGGATAGAAAAACCTTAAAAAGTCCTTATGTTTGGGGGTTATACTTAATTGCAGAAAAGCTTTCTCAATATCTCCTGATATGCCAATAGGGTACACACGAAATCTATCTAAGATATCCGGTATCAGTTCAATTAAATTTGGACCTCTATGGAGGCAATCATTAAGAGAAGGTTTACTTCCTTCCCTGGCAGATGCATCAAATACGGGGCGGATCTTAGTAGTTTTAGAAGGTGTATACACTGGTCTATGGGGCATATAATAACCATCATTTTTAATTTCATTATCTGGGACCTTTTCAATGATTTTTAACCTCTCCCATTCTTTAAATACAGCAACATAGGATTCAAGACAGTCCTTATCAATTATACCTTGACACATTCGTTTGTGTCTTTTCAATGTTAAACTTTTATTACTTGGTAATTTGCTTTCAGTTTTAAATGGCAAGGACAATTCATATCTACCATCTGGAAGCACATTTAAATTATTCTCAAATTGCTCAATTGCTTTTGCATAACGCAAGTTTCCTTTTAAATTCTCCACTGGATCTCGAATACCTATTGTTTCCAGATCCCACAATTCTTTGATATTAAAAGTGGACAATTGTGTGGATAACATACTTACCACTGGTTTTGACAATTGTCTTTCACTTATAACAGGCACTGACATTACAACATGTTCCCTAACATTTTCTTTAATTTTACCCATTAAAGTATATCCTAACTTGGTTTCAACAGCCGTTAAACCACATTCGAGTGTAATGCTCATACCCGTTAAGATTAACCCAATAGAATCGGCTCCCATTAGTAAATCGATTTCATAATGTGACGAATAAATATCAGGTACATCAATATATTTTTCTTTTAGTTCTGATAGTACCAATATATTCCTAACCTTAGGTAGACACCCACAAATTTTATTCTCTGAAAGAACTGGAATTTTACAAGAAAAGTCACCCTTTAAACTACTTATTTCAACATTATAGAGGGAATGTTGCTTGGGACACGTCTGCTTCCCCCCAAACAAACCGTGTAACATGATTTGTTTTGCTACAGGTGTCAAGTTCAATTTTTCGATTGCCCGTTGAGTAATGTAGGAATTTTCACTACCGCTGTCCAGAAGGCAGCGCAAAACCAGCTCTTTATTTTTATGACTAATTTTAATCATAATTGTTTGTAAATATATATTGGATACTTCTGACTGATTAGAAAGCGTATTGCCTATAACTGTGATACTAGGATCAGATTCTACTTTAATGTCTTCAACTTTAATGTCCTCTTTTTTGGGACACATTAAACTTTGATGAGATTTGTCATCGCAAAAACCGCATTTAATGAATTTATTTCGACAAAATCGTGCCGAATGGTTTAATTTAAAACATTTAAAACAAGCCTTATTTTTTATAAGAATACTCTTCTTATCCTTTAAAGACATTTTCTGCGCCAAAAAACAGTCAGAACTAAAGTGATTTTGTTTTGAACAAAATATACATTTAAATTTGGCTGGCCCCTCTTCCTTACCTGCATTAATCAAGACTGCACTTGTGGGCAAAGATGGCTCCTCATCCCTGCGGTTTGGTAAATTCTTCTGTGGCACTCCAAGTCCCGAGCGAGCAAGTATGATCATCTCCTCACTTTGCACCTCCGAGCGAAGGAAGGACATTAATCTTTCCAAAGAACGCACGCTTGCGTCAGCTGTTCCACTAGATGCCTCATCAATGGATCGACTCCTTTCCCAGGCACGCAGCACCTGTTCCGGAAGGCAGGACTCCACCAGGGGTTCCAGAAAATCGGCAAACTTTTCTTTCGTGCGCCCCAAACTTTCCAAAGCAAGTAGCTTACTCTCAAGTAAGTCATACAGTTCAGATAGGTCGACTTTTCCTTTGCCGGATGCGTTTTTTATAACCAGGCTTAGAAGGTCCCGTACATAAATTTGAACGAGTAATTCATCACGACCGAATCTATCCTTCAGTTGAACGATAACTTTTGAATAGTTTTCTCTCGTGGGCGGGTAGCTTTCTACCAGCCTCGCCGCTTTAGATTTTGGCACTACACTTTGTAACAAATACTGGAATTTATCTTCATCCGGAATATTGTCATCGCTATGAATTTTGCTAAATTGCGACCAAAAGGCTAGAAAATCCTTCGGTTCACCTGTAAATCTTTTCAACTCCAAACGGGGTAACTTAAATTTACGTTTTTCTTCCATCGCGTTAGCACTTTTCGATGCGTCAATATTCATGTTAATTTTTAATTCCAGCTGTGTCGAGACCGCACAAAATCTGTCCCTGTAGGTTTCCGCTTTTGCAAAATCTTCATCGTAATTCGTCGCCAAATCTTCATCATCCAAGAGAGCTTGTGCAATGTTCTCCTGTACGGCTTCCAGGCGAGAAAATTTATCCAATAATTGTTTTTGCAAAAGACATAGTTGGTTTACCGTAGTTTCATCATTTCGTAAAACCTCTTCAACATTATTGGCACACACCGTGAATGATTGTCTCAAAGCTTTGCGTTTCGTGTTTTCTCCTTCCATAGTCAATCTTTAAATCGTTTTAAAGTCAAAAGTCGCGGACGCCACAAAAAATATATGTAGGATCTCACTTGGATCCTTTTTCAGGCTCAAATTATGGAAGGTAACAAACGCCAGCACACTTAAGAAACGAGAGCAAAATCCTTCACGTCTTTCTTTAATTACAAAAAGTTTTGAACTAGAACAAGAACATATATAAAATAACCGTTTTTACATTCTAAAAAAAGATTATCGTCTGCACTTTTTCAGTTCGTAACAGAATTCAGAACAAGCCGAATAGTACAAAAGTCAATTCTTATAAGCAACTCCATGATGACGTAACAGTAATAAAGAAAACAAAGTATAGCAAATTCAAGTTGTTTGCTACTGCCAGAAGTCAAATTTCAAAAGATATATTTTGATTGGCTGGATTGCTGAATTTGGAAACTCGTGCATAGAGCACATTTAGAAGATTTGTGATTGGTTGTTTGAATTTATTGCCATTCTTCTCACAGAAATACAGCTGAATATGGGCGGCACGCAAGAGAATTATATATCTAGAAATATGGGTGGGAGAGCAAATTTATTTTTGGACGTTTCGGATTTTTCTATAGGCGGCTGTTTCGGGGGACCCAACACGTCTTTGTTCTTTACGAAAGATGCATTGAATGCAATAAGCTTTTTTTCTTTTTTTTTTCTTTTTTTTTTAAACAAACTCCTATGAATTCACACACCACTCCGTAATTTTTTAGTCATTTCGCAATAAAATACATTTTTATTAATTTCCAAACATTTAATTGAAGTTCTGAATCAGAATGGTCAAGCTTCTTTATTGTCGTTATATTCTGCATCCTTTCTAAATCCCCTTTTTCGAAAGAAACATCATTAAGTTGAGACTACAGATCGTAGAAATATTTTAACTATGTGTGAGACAGATTTTCCCCCATGATTTTACCATATATTAATAAAAATATTTTGTTAGTGGGGTTCTGTAATCCAGGAGCGGAAAACTAATTAAATCACTTCGATATCTGTATGTTAGGCTGTCCTTTCACCAATAATGAAAGTGAATAATTCTGGAGGATTTCAGTGAAATTTGACTTATAGAAAGTCCGAACGTAATCAAATCTCGAACATACAATAGTTTCGTTGCTTTTAATACTAAATAAAAGCTACAAATGAGAGGATTTTAAAAATACGTTACATGTACAAGAAATTATGCGTTTTTGTAACAAAATATATAGCATTAAATGTTGAAAATCATAGAACTTTTCTGTAAATCAGGTTAGCCCTATAGGCCATCCCTGCCTGTAGCAAAAAACTGCTTGTGTTTCAGTGAAACAACTTTGAAAAAATTAAAATAATTAAACTATATTGGCAGCGTAGGATATTTAGAAATCGAGAACTCGTTTCCAATACCCCCTTCCCCTCAAGATTTAGACTTCTGTAAGTTGCCGAAGTGCATTGGTCTTAGTGAATACTAGCTGCGTGGCCCCACGTTGCGGTGATCCCATCACTGTGTATAGGTCCTAGAATTTAACGCTTTGATCATGAACAAGTTCACTTTGTTCCTGAAAAAAAATCATTGTTATTTAAACATAGACTAGCTTCACTCGTTAGAAGGTTAATTGCTGCATAAACCCTTATTATTAGAACCCCCTCCTCTGTCAAGAAACATTTTTTCCTCGGATATACACAGCCCTTCTCATCCCTCTGAGAATATTTTAACATTGTATTTGTCAAAATCAAAACTATAGAAGTCCAAAACTACTTATATTGAAAATTTCAGAGAACTATACGACTATTAGAAGTCACTCTGTAAAATGAGATTAAATTATTAAAAGACTAATTAAAATTTTAATATTCTGTTTGTCGAAAGTCCAATTAGAAGGCTTAAACCATTTGTGATCATGCTGACCGAGAAATGCATAATAAAAATTACAATCTGCAATCATAGTCAAATAAAGTAAGAGTTTTGAGGGATTTAATAAAGTCTTCTTTAAGTAGAAATGGCATTTAAAAGGAGGAGTCAGAAATATTCTATTTATTGATAAAATGTATGTGAAAATTTGAATTTTTAAAAAATTTGCATTGTAATTGGTCGCACGCAAGTCCCAAGTGTTTTTCATTCGATGGAATCTTGCTCTTAATAACGCATGCTTAAAGGTTTGTAATTTGATTGAAAGATCACGTATTAATTGGACGTGTTAATTGGAATGCCAACTTCCCTTTTAAATAGTGCCTGCAGTTGGAATAAACCAGCTTATTGAGCAAGTATTTTACGCCATCAGTCTGTTCGGTGGTTACAGGCGAACCTGCGTGATGGGAGATGACGTGTTTGCAAATAAATATTTGATTTATTGGAGCTTTCAACAACTGATGCCTTGACACTGACAAACTTGAGTCTTCAGTGACTGTAGTCACTGGCGACTTTAACTGGCATGCGACTGTAACGTGTAAGGCCTCGTGAGTTGAGAAATAACTTTGGACAGAACCAGGGCCGGATTTAGACTTGATAAGGCCCTAAGCTATTTGAGATATGGGGCCCTTTATAAATCCAGATATTATATGTCAGTGCCAAGTATGATTTTCGTATACCTGGAGCAGCGTAAGCCCCACTACGCGACCCGCAGGCCAGATTTGGCCCGCGACGGATTTTTCTGCGGCCCGCCTACAGCACAAAAGATTAAAAAAAAAAAATCAAATTTCATGGTATACATGGATTCTTTTTTATTTTTACATAATTGTAATTTTTCTGAAATATTATAATATGTGTTAAGTATGTCGGAACAAAGTTCTCCACTACGTGTCGAAAGAAACAAAATAAAAAACTTTCAGCAAGATGGTTTTCATAAAGAATAAATACAGGAATAACTTAACTGAATCTCATTTGGACAATTTATTAAGATTGGCTGTAAGAAATTCTGGGACAGACATCGACTCTATCTCAAAATAAACTGAACGATTTCGATCACTATTGTGTCACAATTTGTATAGCCTAAAACCAACTGAAACAGAGTAATCTAGAAGTACAGTTTAAATAGTTTTATTAAAAGTTCAGTCGAGTTATATAGTCACTAGGCTTGGGCGATGTATCGATACATCGTCCAAAACCGGTGTGAAATCAACATCATCAAACCGGTTTCACTATATTCCCCAAACCGATACATCACGATAATTTCTGACAAGCGATACTTGTCTAGCACTTCAAGGACGAAGAACCGTTGATAACACGATTTAAGCGCGGTGTTTCTAAAATACTATAGAAACGTATTGAAACCGTCGACACCGCGCCGTTTGTGATACGATACTTCACCACATCGCAGTTAATCCTTCCTGCATATGTGCGGTGTATCCAAGACTGTATAGAAACGTAGTGTAACAGCTACACCGCGCCGTTTGAGACGATTTCCATTTGTTTTTGCTGGGGTGATACTTCATCCGCATCGTGATAATCGTATCCACCTTCGGTATGTGCGATGTTTCCATTTTAGGTCTCGCTTTTATTTTCGATTTCGTTTTTACAGCTGAGTAATGGTGGTTTTCAGGCGCCAATAGTCTATTAATATTGGAGATTGGATGAAAGATGTATTCCTTTTATTGTATAATTTTTTTTATTTTTTATTTTTTTTGTTGCCTCTCAACTCGTTTTGATTTTTATGTAATTTTCATCAGATATAAGACCTTGATATTCTATTTTTGGAATTCAATTAAGTGTTTCCTAAATTTTTTTTTCTTTCTTTCTTTTTTTTCTTTCTTCTTTTTTTCCCCTCTAACTTGGAAGAAATAAAATATAACATTTTTGTATTTTTAAATCTTCAGGATTACTTCAGGATTTTTTTATCCAACGTTTTTACCTTTGAGAGCTTTGCTTTATTTATTAACTCAAGGGGATTGCGGTATTAAAGCGGGGTAATTTCTGTCTAGTTCTTATCTAGTTAAGATACTCAGCTTATTTATGACTATGATGGTTTGTTATATCTGCCAAAGTCAATATGAACTAGCGCATGGACTGATCACAGTTGTTTCTCTTTGATTGCTTAAATACTTATAAACGATTTTTTTCCCGTTTACGTTGAAGGATTTTCTCTTCTGACGCGTAAGTAAATAAATGTTTTATAACTTTTTTTCAGTTTGTACAATTTGAATAAAGTTTATTTCCATAAGATTAATTACTCAATCCAACTTGCTTCTTAAAAATGCGGAAATGCAGATTTTTTTGGCTCAAAATAAAGATTATTAGAATTTTAAATGTTATGCATTAATTTTATTTTTATTGTTTTATAGTTATATTGTACTAGTAAGTAATACAATATTCATTATAAAGTATGTTTTTGATTTAATAATTAAGAATATCCAATAACTAAAGTAACATGTGCACTGCCATAAAGTGCACTTGTCCTTCTCCCCCCCCCCCCCCCCCCTCAAGCCTAATAGTCACGTTCGAATAAAAGATTCATTTCTCTTTTAGAATTTAATTTACTAATAATGAAAATTATTATTTTTTAATTATTAAAAGAAAATAATCAAATAGCAATTGTAATTTGGTTAAGATAAAAAAATCATCCCCCCCCCCCCTAATAAAAATAAATATATTGATGTATCCGTCCCGCGAAAAGCTCCAACATAAGTATTACGGCCCGCCTCTAAAAGTTAGTGGCGAACGCTGACATAGAGGGTTAAAATGAAATACAATTAAGAAGTACATAGATGGTGAAATAATAAATCGTTAACTTAAAATTATTCTTATTCATAACAAACGTCACCACTTACATCGTCCATTGCTCACTCGGACAATTTTTTGGGGGCCCCATACAAGTGGGGCCCTAAGCTACAGCTTGTCTAGCTTATACGTAAATCCTGCACTGGACAGAACCCTGTAGAATATAACTCCTAGTTATTTTTGTTCTGTTTGTGAGCATGAATCATGCGCCTGCAATTTCAACGCGTAATTTGTAGGCATTCGCGGAGGACTTCTAAGTAATAACATAGAAAAATCACTTTTACTGAAAAAGTATTCTTTTCTCTAAAAGGTTATTTTAATGAAACTGAAAATTTAAGCATGAGAAAATATATATATATATTTTTTTCTGTATTTTGGTCAGGATTGCAACAGCAATACTCAAACTTTTTCTTAAGCCGGCTTTCTGAAATTTAACTAAATTCATGTGGCAACTGGTAACCAAGGATTTTTGCAGAAAGCACAGAAATAGTTCGGGAATGAAATAGGGCAATCCTTAAATTTGTATACTTGTATTTATTGTTAGTTTTTAATCTCTAAAGTAAAATTTTTCTTGAATTTGTTTCTTCTATTTTAAATATTAACCAGTTATATAGTGTTTTACTCACGGTATTAGACAATATGTCTCTTTGTTACACCTGCAATCCACATAAGTATTGAATGCTTTCTAATTACAAATAGGTATTTAATAAATCTTAAGTTTTCTTTATTACAATTTTGACTTTTTATACAGTTGCGAAACACAAATTTGACTTTCAAAGTAAATCTATTGATTTGTGTTTATTGACTGCTTTTGACATTCTTGAAAGTTTGCTTTCGCAATTTCGACAAACAGTTGTGAAATAATCTTTTCATGACCTTTTGTAAAAGGTCTTAACATTTTGAAAATATATTCAATTACTATACTTTCCTCGTAATACTAATATGCATATCATACCCTCAGACTCTTTTATAATAGTAAATGTAAATAGCTAATTACCAAATTCAGTTAAAATTAAGATGGCTTTAACATTTTATGATTTGTTATGTTCTTTTATTTAGAGTTTGTAATAAAATATCATTGACCTATCATGTTTTATTTCTTGCAGATTTATACCATTGTGAAGTTTTATGTTTGTACAATGCCTGACATTGCAAATGACACCATCAGTAGGTTGGACGTTGTTGTGCCAACTGACTCCTTTGAATCTATTTGTTCAGGAGCCATACGAGTCATCAATATGGTAAAAAATTGGAAAACTGATTGCATAAATTTTGAAGTAAGTTTATATAAGCATGAAATCTGCATGTAATTTGATAATTTAATCTATATATAATAATTCTATAAACACTTTTGATTAATATATCTTTCCTAGCCTAGGGCTGAATGTAAAATTACTTTTAGGTATAGATTAAGCAGTGGTCACAGTGGCTAAAACAAATTGTTGTAAAATCTAGTGATGTATTTGAGACATCACAGTTCTTAGAAGTGGGAATATGATATTATGTGCATGTTTACTCAGGGTTTCCACGGTCATCAAAAGTGCTTAATATTTTTAAACTTGTTTTCAAGGCCTTGAATATGCTTAGAAGTGCTGAAAAGTACTTGAAAATGCTTAGAGGTCCTTAAAAGTCCTTAATTTTTGCATACGTTGTGTGTCTGACTGCAAAATTTATAAGAATACAACTCAGACTTGCTATCCCTATATTTCAATAAAAATATTTCAATAATTTTATTAATACTTCACACACATAATATTAAAAATTTCTGAACTTTTTAGGTAGAATATACTTTATTTAAAATTTATACATAGACATGATGCCTGAAAACAAATTTCCAAAGGTCCTTAAAAAACATTAATTAGGTTCTTAAAAGTCGTTGATTTTCATTCTGTGATTTAAGTGGAAACCCTGTTATTTGAAATGCCTAATGAACTTCACGACTTTGTGCACATATTTAATTAGATTAGAAATTTTAAATGAAATTATAGAAACTGAAAATATAACTGTATTGAATTATTATTCTCAAGATAATGTTTGCGCCCTAGAAAACAATTTAAAATGCAAGATCCTTGAATTCTTGGTGGTATACTACAACTACATAAAAATAACATATTTGTGAATGAAATTGAATTTTTATATGTAATTATAGGGAAACACAGTAGTAATTTCAATTTAATCTACTGTAAGACTTCTAAAATCAGTTTGGTTCCTGAGCCAAGATTAATATATAAAACCAGCAGCAAGTTACTGCAATCATACATTTCAATTGTTAATCAAAAATTCTATAATTTGTTTACATTAATTGCCTTGGATCGGAATCCGCGAGGAGTTGGAAGTCCGTTCTAATTGACTCTTAAAAATCTTAAATCTTAATTGAGTATCATTATCTGGGTTCGAAAAATGAGTTATTGTATTTACTAGTCAAAGATAAATCTTCTGCGTGAATGATTTTGGCTTCTCCATCAACTTCACGTCAACAGGGTTCGACTGTATTATCTAATATTTAGATGTTTTGCTTAAAATGTTATCGAGTTTTAAATTATTGTTAGTATTTTAAATGTGATAAGTTCACATTTGTGCCTTGTATACCAAAGGTGCTAGGTAAAAACTTGAGTAGGCTTGGTTTTATGTTCTTGAAGTTTAAGTTGAGGCATTTTTTGGCTGTTACTAGACAAACTATAGTCATTGAGTGCATTAATCAATACTAAATAATAATAAGTTGATATTTTAAAAATTGGATTGCATTAGGTACGTTAAGTTCAGTATAAAATTTCCTAGTTGACAAATAAATTTTAACTCATAAGATTGTGTTTTTTTAGTGTGGTTTAATGATTTGATTTTTTCCAGCTCTTTAAAGATGGAATCACCAATCACTTGGTGAAATGTTATTTAAAGGATGATCCTGATCAAGCAGTATTAATTCGTGTTTATGGAGAGAAAACTGAACTCTTTATTGACCGTGACTTGGAAGTCCGCAACATGCAACTGATGTGTGAAGCTGGTCTTTGTGCACCTTTGCATTGTGCCTTTACTAATGGACTGTGCTACGGTTTTTTCCCTGGTGAAGTGTTGGACACTAAAATGGTTCGCGACCCAGATATTTCACGGTAAGGATTTTAGTTCGGTATTTGCAAATAAATAATATTTAACTGGGTATTATGATTAATTTTGAAAGTAAAATTTTTAGTCATCGCCAAATTATGTATTTTTTAAAAATCTTTGTATAAATAGGATATTCATAATAAATTAAATTTCTCTTTTTTCCAAAGTAATTTTTAAAAGCTACCATGGATTTTGTATCTGATTATAATAGCTATTTTGTTAATTTATATTTTTCTTTCTGTCATTGGGGAATCAAATTTTTAAGGTATCATTCATACCCCTTCTGGGTTGGTCTAAAGAAATTTTTAGTTCAGTTTTAAAAATGACTATCTATATACATATATAATTCTCTTGCATGCTGCTCAAATTCGGCTGTATTTCTGTGAGCAGAATGGTAGCGACTTCAAACATCTAATCACAATTCTGCTAAATGTACTTTATGCATGAATTTCCAAATTCAGCAATCCAGCCAATCACAGTATATATCTTTTGAAATTTGACAAATACATCTGGCAACAGCCAAGAACTTGGATTCAGTCTACAGATACAAATTACTGCCTATTTATAACATATTGATTTAATATTTACGATGATGCAAGAATAAATAGATGCAAGATGTGTATATTTCTTTTGGATTAGAATTAACTTCACAATTTCAGAAAAATCAAATTTTTTTTAAAATAACTTTTTATAATAATATATTCATTCAGGTTCATCATATTCGCTTCATACAAAACCAGTCTGTAAATTTTGATTGTTCATTGAAATAATTGATCTTTTTTAAGCATATGTACAAGACTGTTTATTTTTATTGTTTTCCAAAACCATTCTGCAGCGTTGCCAAGCTGTCTCTACTTAACACTTCTCGACTTAAACAGTAGGATAATGACGTCGCAAGTGTTAAAGCTCATCATAAATAAACCAATGTTTTCAGCTTCATGGCACAATATCCCTTTTCAAGGATTTTCTTGATTAGCTTTTTGCTAGGCATATTTTAAATACCTCTTTAAAGTGAGTGGTTTTCTGCCTCCCTATACATAATTTTAAAATTTGCTGAATAATTTTGACTTTTTTAAAATTCATAAATGTTTTGTGATTATCTAGAATAATGTGAATTTTTTTTCATCTATAATAGAGATTATATTAAATTAAAATAGGTTTGAAAAATATTTTAAAAGGCTATTTCTCAATTTAATTATCTTTTGTTGTTATCATGTTCTCTATTGCTATGTTATGAGAAAGTAATTATTATTGAGTTCTGTAAAGGGAGTATACTATTTTGGGTACGATTGTTTAATTTCCGATACTACTAAAGCAGCTAGTTTCAATTGGAGACACTGACATCACTGTAATTGGAAATTACAGTATTTGTTACCAAAAGTGTATTTTAAAATTTTTCAATTATAAAATCATTATTGCTGCTTATTTTAAGTTTTTTTTTTTTTTTTTTAAATTCATTTGTATTTAGTATGTATTATTTCAATCCTAAAATTATCATTACATTATTGTGTATCACAGTTGAAAATTTTTATTTTACAATTAAATGCTGAATGTGTTTTGTGTGATATGAACTTTATATTTTTATGGCTTAAATAAACTCATGCAAGTGTAAAAAGGATAGCTTACTGTTAAATTTTAACATAACTATTCTTGAATGATTTTAAATCGGATGGTTAAAAAAATTTATTCAAAAATCCATTTTTTTAAAAAAAAATTAAGTTTTACTTTTATTTTACAAGTTTATTTTAAGTTAAATATCTTCATGGTAAAGTGAGTTTGTTGTATTTGTATTCATATTCGTAATTAAAATAATTTTGTTATAGCAACATGAAAAAAAAAATTTTTTATTTATCATTTTGAATAAAAAATCATGCCAAAAGTAGCACTTTACCACAAGGAGTGCGGGAAAGTAACTTTCTCGCGCGCCTCATTCTCAAATAGTATATAGTCTTGGTATTGAAATGACATATTTCCTGCAGAAATTCATTGAATGGAGTTGCCATCATTAATAAATATAGCGTTAAAAATATTTTTTGCACATGATTATAAAAAAATGTAGTATGCAATATGTGGGAAAATACTTTTTCAAACTCGGTAAATTATTTGACTCGTGCTATCGCAATCGTCAAATAAGTGTTTTACCTCGTATTATTTGAGTTCGTATTATTTAATAATTTCGTATTATTTAATAATAATTCGTTATAAAGTTCGTATTATTTAAAGTATTACTTTCCCCACTGCATAAATAACTAAAAATTTGTACAAACTCAATTTTACAATTAGAACTATGTATGTTCAGCATTAGGAATGTTACTTGTACCAGATTATAAGTTCTTTTCATTATTTTCCCCTTTTCAGGTTAATAGCAGGAAGACTCGCCAAAATGCATAGTGCCCGATCAAAGGTGAATGGAGTTGTCCCTCAGCCATGCCTTTTTCCTTTATTAAAAACATATCTGAGCCTTGTGCAGACATCCTTTCCTGATCCCATTAAAGATGAAAGGCAAGTTTATTTGTTTTTGTTAAAAAAATCTGTGCTGCATGTGAGACTTTTTTTTTCGGTGCATCAGTTGCGAGAACTATTGTTATTTTCTTGTGTAGCCAGGGGTTATATAGCTTTCAGTATTATTATGTTGTGTAGTTGACTTTGACTTGGGGAAATGGACAATTTCCGTATTGTAATTTAAAAAAAAATTTAATTCTAAATTTTTTCGAAAAGGCCATAAACACAAAAATTTCTGCTCACTGCGTTTTTAAATTTTTTTATTTTATTTGCAACCAAACTTTGCCTGTTAGATTCGGCAGGTAAAACTACACATTCAGCTCAACACTAATGTGATGTCAAAAGATCTGAAATAGCTTGGCTTGAAACGCAGCAGCGGAAACCAGTTTTGCAAGTTTCTCGCAAATCGTTCAAACTGGCACTGAATATTTCCACCGTCTACCAAACCAACGCTAAATATTTGGCAGAAACCTCAAAATATCTTGACGTCACTCATATAAAGTAGGGTTTTATACCGAAAGCAATCGGTCGAGTTTTTCACACATTTTCTTTTCTTAATATTTAAATAACTAATTTTTTTTAAAAAACGTTTGTTTGAATATTTGAAATCTGAAAGAAATTCTTCATAAATATAAACTAATTTTATTCATTTTTAAAAAATGTGGGAATTGTCCTTTCAAGTTAATAGTGCTAAAGTATTTGCATGCAAAATGAATATACTGTGTTTTCTAAAGGTACAAGCGTGCTTTATTTTATAGTTACATGAAAAAAGACATTAATTTTTTTTTTAAATTCGTTAAATTCTTTAACTTTTTGCAAATGATGTTTTTAAAATTTATTGGATCTTTTCTTAAAAGTCGTTAGGCAATTCAATAATTTAATCAGTACTCTCTAGAGGATATGAGACAACTTATTTAAACTGATATCTTATTTAAATTATTTTTTTCCCATCTGATAGCAATTTCTTTCTTTCTACAAAATATTTTGCAATTTACATCTCTTATTTCACATATATTAAAGAAATAAAGTTAACACCACTTTTGCAAATTCGGTATGTATGTATTGCACTGTTAAAACTTTTTTGGGTATTAGAGCATTTTTGTCCAAGTTTATTTTACAGTCTGCAATGTTAAAGGGAGTTATTATTTGTAATGGTTTCAAAAAGAAATTCTTATTCGTATTAGTAAAAGAGGCTAATTATGGAAGGTGTTTGGTGTTTCAAAGAGATTAAATTCTTTCTAACTGGTGTACATTATTCCTATTAATTTTACATTTTTTGATTTTATCACTGGAGTAGCACAGAAGTGTGCATGGGGTTTGCTGTACTTAAATTTCAGTGATTAGAACTAAACAAAACAAAATAAATTGCAAACAATGATGAAGGTACTCTTAAATATCTTTGGTTTATTTTTTAAAAGTTTATTTTAAGAAGTATAATTTAATCTTAGTGTTTCCATGTAAATGTGTTCTATGTTAATGTCTAAGAGTAGAGTAGTTTATTATACTTAAAGAGTATATATATTTTTATTAACATAAAATAATTGTAAAATTTGAATGAAATTTTTTTTTATTACCTAAAGTCTTGGTAAAGTTTGGGCCATTTTGCCTAAAGTAGTTGTAGTTTTTCATTGCTTAAACAGGATGAAATGATACTTCCAGTCAAAATATCTTTCACTTTCAATTCGTTCAATTCACTTAAACATGATTCTTTCCTTTGGTTCAAATTTCTTTCGCTTTCAATACATTCAATTCATGTTAACAGACCAAACACATATAATAATTTTCATTATAATTAATAATATATATATTTTTAGATTCAAATCTTCTATTGTGTCAAAGGATGCTTTAGAAGCTGAAATCCAGTTACTAAAAGATAATTTACTGAAACTAGAATCTCCTGTTGTTTTTTCACACAACGATCTGCTTTTGAAAAATATAATTTACAACAAAGATAAAGGCAAGTATTAGAAATATTGAAATCAATCACACCATTCTTTTAAGAATAACTTTATTCTAGACCTGCCTATAAAGTGCTATATATATATATAGTAAAAATACAAGAAAAAGAAATAAAGAAGAAAAAATATAGAAGAAAACCAACAACCAAGTGGAAGAAACTCAGGATAAAGAGACTGATTATTTCATCAGGGGGCTTCCACTTGGTTGTTGGTTTTCTTCTATATTTTTTTCCTTGTATATTTACTATTTGGTTTGTGCGAGTGTTGACTTAAACTACCCTCGAGCATAATCTCAATATGTGTTATTTTTTGTTCTTATGTTATTTTGTGTTATTTTCTCTGTATCTGTAATGTGTTGTAACTATATATAGTACAAATTACTAGAATACATAATTACAAAATATGACTATGGGTCGTAAAACGCACAACAGCTAGTTGCAGCAACTTATTTACCACTATATTCTGAATATGAAGTTGAATATTTCAATATATTCATGTAATATATTTTAATGTAATCAAAACAAGTTATATAAATAAAAATATTTTTTTATACTAAAAATATATGTCCATGAATATGATTTGTCAAGTTGGTAGACTGTCGCAACATCAAACTTGCTTGCTTTATCGGTATTTTAATTTCACTTTATATTTTCTTGATGGCTATATTTATTTTTAGCTATAAGGTATGTTAAGTAATGTATGCTTGGATATAAAGCAGCTTTATACTCAGGCATAACATACCAGTCTCAAGCCTGATGCATCTTGTCCACGGACTGCAGTTTTTAGTTTTGAACACCGAGTGACACAAGTCAACTCTGATATGCAAAAGAAGTCTAATGTAACCATTTTGGTTCTAATACACATTCTTTATTCTATTTTTCAATATAAGAATAATTGGATTCAAGTGTTAAAAATAAATTGCATGTCAATTACTCAAGTAAAAAGAAAACTGAAAATTTGTTAAAACATTTAAATGGCTATTGAATTTAGTTCAACAATTATTTATGTAAAACTGTAAATGTGTTGAAACATTTAAATGGCTATTTAATTTTAATTCAACTAAACAATAACCAGGAAATCGTCATGTCCGTGGACATCAATCTATGGTCAAACTATGGGCAGTCTCTATATGTTATCATTCGCTGTCTGACAATATCATAATTGGATTGTAATTGATACATTCTATAGGAGAATTTTTTTTAAAAGCATTTAATGATTTCAATTTTTTTTCTTTTTTTCTGCGACTGAATTGTGTGTTCTGTGGAGAATGACCCCCATATATTGCTTTACATGTTTTATTTATTTATTTCAAATGATTATAAAATTCAAGTGTTAAAAATCAATTGCATGTCAGTCATTCAAGTAAAAAGATAACTGTATTTTTTTGAAACTTTCAAATGGTTATTTAATTTAGTTTGATAGTAATTTAAACAATATAAAAGAATTTGTTGCAAAAAGTGTGAACAGTTATAAATGTGTGGTTGATCTGTTTACAAAATTATATTTTGTTTTATAAAATTTCTCGATGTTAGAATTGTTTTTTAATTCAAGGAGCTTATAAATTGTATTTTTTTTTTTTTTTTTTTTTTAACAATCTAAATGAAAGGGTACCATTGTTGCTAATTATAAATATTTTTTTTAGTTTTTTAATTTTGCATTATAAATATTTTATTTTTCAGAGGAAGTAACTTTTATTGATTATGAGTACTCTGACTTCAATTATCAAGCTTTTGACATTGGTAATCATTTTTGTGAATTTGCGGGTAAGTTTTGATAAATATTTGAATTTTAAGTTTACCCATTTTAAAAATATTGTGTTGATCTATTAAAGTTTGTTTTTAATGATCTTTTATGTAAAATTATATTTGAGATATGTCGGATAAAAAAATATTAGTTATTTTTTATCTATTGTTTATTAAATATTGTAGTCTGAGACAATTATTTTATAACCATGTTGCTCTTTTTTTGTTGATCAAACTTAAGTTATTGAGCTATATTTTTGATAATTAATGTTTATTGATAATGCTAATATTTATGTTGTGAAAATTATTCTCATATTTATGTTTCAGCTAACCAAATTGTAAATTTGAGCTTTTCAACAATATTTCACTTCACCAATAATACTAAATTTAATTGCTGAACATTGCATAAAAAGAAATAGCTTTGTGTTTTGGAAAAAAGAAACAAATAATGTGTATTAGCAGCAAAACATCTTTAAAATATATTGTTTTCTATTTACTATTTGTGTTGTAAATGTAATTTAAATTTATTGAAGACATTTTTTAACAGGATAGTTGGTGATGTATTTCTTGTTCAATTAAATTTGGCTTAATATCAAATATCAATATTGAGGTCAGTTTGGTTATTTAATCTCTTTGTGCATTACTGTAACAAAATTTCTAATTATATTACTCAATATTGAAGCCGATAAGTTCCTGGAACCATCAAATATATTAATATAACTTTTCCTTACAATTTAAAATTAATTTTAACAATGTTTAATTGAAAGATAAAACACTTTTTTTAAAGATAAATTAGCTGAATAAAAGTCGCATATCTAACAAATATAATTATTTTGTAGGAGTGGAAAAATATGACCCAAAATTGTATCCGGATAAGGAATTTCAAATGCGATGGCTCAAGCACTATTTGGAGGCTTGGCATTTTGAGAATGAATGTTCAGACAAAATCACTGATAAATCTGTGGAACTTTTATATATTCAAGTCAACAAGTTTGCTCTGGTAACTTTATTTTACATAATTTTAATAAATGAAATAAATATTCCCAAGCACCATGGTTCTCGAACAGTGGATTTAGTGAATTAGCAAGAAACTATGATAATTTCATTTGAATTGCTTTTGCTTTAAAAAAAAAGGATTGCATAGTGGTGCCTGTTAATTATAATATTGTACTGAACATAATTTATATTATATATAGGTTTCAAATTAGTTGTATAAGTTAGATAAACATTTGCATAACAGAATCTGTAGGCAGATAGGAATTCTTTGATTTTGGAATTGCTAGTAATAATGGACTAGAAGCAGTTATACATTCAATTGTTTCTAATAATTTTCAAGTTTATTAGAAGTAATTATATTCTATGTTTTGATTATTTGTTAAGTTGTGGTATCAATGTTGTAAGACTAAATATGGAAGTATAATATTGAAAATTAGTTGCTAGAGAAGGATTGGAACTAGTATTTCTAAATAGAGACATAAGGAATTGATATTAGCTTAATTATTGTTTAATTTAGTATCTTAGTGGTAAATTATGAGAAGTACAGTATTAATTGTGTATTTTCATAGTTTACTTTGGATCTAGATATTAAAAAGCAATATTGGTGAATGATATAATTCCTGTTATTGTTGGTTCATATCTTTGGCTTATTTGTCATTTTATTATCTTTAAATCTGTCATAAGGGCTTTTGCATTGATTCTGGAACAGTGATATTGGCAAGCAAGACTGAATGGAATCCTGAATTTTCATAATGTTTTGTTAATTGTTTACATGTGTAACTATTTTACAGTTGAAATTTGGATAATTGTTAGTGAAAGTTTAATACTGTTGTGGTTATCAACTGCTTCATTTCAGAGCTTGCAGTTGAATGCAATTTATTTTATATTTTATTGAAAATTTATTAAAAACATTATAACTTTAAACTCTCTTATAAGTGATGTTCAATGTGTATGATATTGACTTATTGGTAAACACATTTTTAATATTCTAGGCCGCTCATTTGTTCTGGGGTATTTGGGCTCTAATTCAGGCTGCACATTCCAATCTTGACTTTGATTTTCTAGGGTAAGTACTTTTTTATGTTTTTATTATGAAAAATCAATGGTTTTTTGTAAATTTTTATTTGGTCCATCACATTACATAAACAGATGGTATGTGTTCCACTTGCCTCCGTCGAATTTTTTTTGTGTGCCTATTAGCAAAAAAAAAAAAAAAACAATTTTAAAAGCTGGAAACTCGTCCATTCATTTAACAAAAGAACCAAAAAGAAAATCTTCATTTAATTCTTTTAAGAAAACTAGACAATTCACATTCATTTCCCTTTTTAATTCTTTTGCATTAGGTATTGCAAATATGGGAATCTTCAGTTCGTACCGAGGGGTGATTATAGTGTGAAGTTAAGAATAAGACTTTGCATTTAAATTTACAACTTAGCATCCTATTGTGGTCCCAAAATAAAATTTTAAAAACATATATTTTTTTTGAAAAAATAAAATATCCCTTTTTGATATATTCTAATTCAAATTGTTTGACCTTCAATAAAAATATTTGAAAATAAGTGTAAATGGTACATCATAAGAAAATCCAAACCTTCCTTTTTTTGATGTTAAAAGCAATGTTGTAATGTCAAGTAGGCACTAAATTAGTTATAAATTAATTGAACAAAAAATGAGAAATTTTGCCATTTCGGGCCATTTCTGATGCTTTGTAATTCAGAAACCAAACAATATTCAACCCTAATATTACTTATAGTCTTTTCTCTATAATTCCAACAAGTAAGCACAATTTTACAATATACTGAAGGGATGAGGTTGAAAATGCCACTTTTTTTGTTGATTTGAAATGGTAATGGACTGACCCAATAGTGATGTAGAGAATAAGGTTCCTTCTCAAATGTTGACTGTGTCATACAACTGAGACAATAACTACATGGCATACTAGTTGAGTTAGTAATAGTGCGTCATCATAGAATTACCTATGTATAAAACATAAGCCAATAAATGTAATACAACCAACTGAAATACATATTTGCAATTTAGTTTATATAAGGCGGTTTGAAAGCCATATTGTATTTTCAGAATCTACCAATTCTGAAAATACAGTTCCACAATACTTCGAACTCTCTGAAAATACAATTGCAGAAGGTTCAAAGTCTATAAAATGGTTGCTCTTTTGAACTTCCGCCACAGTTTGGTATTGTAGATATATTTTTATTTGCAATGAAATTTTCTGTATATAAGCAGTGTGTATTACTTCTTACACTGATAATAAGTATCCACCATGATTTAAAGAATTTTTACTGGCAATTCTTTCAAAGATTTGTTAACTGCTATGCAAGCAGAAGAAGAGCTAGAGAAAGTGTGATATTGTAGCATTTAATTTGGTAAATTCTGCCCCTTGCTCAGTGGGGCATTGGGCAATGCAAATCTAAAATTCCATGACATTGAATTAGTAGTGTCGATTTCAGCTGTGCAGAACTAGAGGCCAATTCTTCTGTGGTACAGGATATCACACCTTCGTTGTGTTCTTAACATTGTTGCTGTACTTTCTTTATGCAATGACATGCCTTCTTTATGCAATGATGTACCTTCCTTATGCAATGATGTACCTTCTTTATACAATCATGTACCTTCTTTATGTAATGATATGCTTACTTTATGCAAGGATGCACTTTATGCTAAGAGGTGTTTACTTTATGCAAAGATGTGCTTATTTTATGCAAGGATGTGCATACTTTATGTAAGGATGTGCATACTTTATGTAAGGATGTGCATACTTTATGTAAGGATGTGCATACTTTATGCAAGGATGTGCATACTTTATGCAAGGATGTGCTTACTTTATGCAAGGATGTGCTTACTTTATGCAAGGATGTGCTTACTTTATGCAAGGATGTGCTTACTTTATGCAAGGATGTGCATACTTTATGCAAGGATCTGTTTTTTTTACGTAAAGAGTCATTCTCTTTATGAAAATATTTGTATTCTTATTTTAAAATGTGTGTATTATTATATCTAAAGAAGTGTAACCATAAATTTTAAGATGTTGCCACTTTTAAATCTACTGTTGTCATTATTAAAATAAAATGCATATCTAATGCTACAAACAAATCTTTCAGGTATGCAAAAGATAAACTGGATGAATATTTTGCCAGAAAAGAAGAATTTCTTTCTTTAGATCTCAACCAAACAATTGGAAATGGGAAAATGTGACCCAGTGAAATCATTGAGGCATTTGTATATAAATGGACTTTCATGGTACTTGGGACTAATTTCAGTTTTCATTTGCTGTTAAACATTATTTAAATAATTTTTATAAAACCGGTGCTAATTTTCTTGGATGGAAACTTTTTTTTTTCTGAAGAAAATTTTCACAATCTCTTAGTCGAAGATATTTTTATAAGACCTTAGTCGTAATTGAATTGCTAAGCTCAAAGTCTCTTAATCGGAAGGTTGACATGTTACTTATTCTTTCATAAAGACTATAAGTAAAGTTGGGAGAAATGTTTACAAAGTGACTTTTCTCCTGAATGTAACCTGTCACCATGCTCTCATTTCAAGATTTTCTTGTAAATTTGTTTTATGTTAGAAAGGAATTTTCTAAATAAAATCTTGCTAATGTTTTTTTTTTATATACAATATAGTGGTTATCAGGTTATCTCTTATAAATTGTTATTTCTAGACTTTGTTGGAACCTGAAAATTGCAAAACTTCAAATCAGAAAAAACATTAGATTTTTTTTTTTTTGTGTTCTGTATATGTCCAAGTTTTTAGGATAAATTTATTTTTAAAATTAGTTGTTCCTTATAGTTGTATTTTTATAAGTGGATGATCTTTTATTGTTTTGTTGATTCATATTTACCTACCAAAGTTTTCCTTATGTTTTAGTCATTTGAAATGTTACTATTTAGTGTACTTAAAGTATATTTTCAACACTGGTTACTATAAAATGGTTTCCCGCAATCATTAATGGTTGGCAAAGTTTATTTGTATATTTGTTTTTTGAGAATACAATTTTAGACATTCTTGTCTTCATTGATGCAGTGTTTTACAATAAAGTAGACTTTAAAAAAAAAAAAAAATCATCTTAAGAAATCCTGATAGTGCTTTATGATTTCAGTTGAGATTTGTCAAATAAAGAAATTAAATTTTTCAAGATGCAAATGTTAATTCAATCTGGTAATATAGAGAATCATTGCCCAAGTCTTGAAACAATTTTATTTTAACACCATGTATATGAAACATTGTATGCATTTCAATAAATTTAATGGTTTAGTAGTTGACTGTGTTGTGTAAGTTTTATAAGTATTTTTTTAAAGAAATTTTTTGTTAAATTTAGGAGTTAGAAAATATTTCAATCAGTAACATTTGTGTTAGAACATTTAAGTCAATATTTATGTTATCGCTACATGTTTTAATTAATAGTCAATTTTAATTTGTTCAAGATCTTTTATTCAACTATTTTCCGTGTGGATTCTGAAAAATACTAAATTTGATTTTTTTAATATTTTTTTTTGCTCATTTATGCCATACTAAGTTTGGCCAATTTGTACCTAGTCGTCTTTTCTTTTATAGTATATTTGTGATTTATTTTGTTTACATTTGTTTCTTATAAATTTTGTTATGTTTTGTTTTGAAAAAATTTTATTATTTAATGCATACAAAAATTACAATTTTTATTTCTGAAATTTAAAGATCTGATTTATTTTTCTTGGAATATGGATTTTTAAACTGACCAGTATTCAAAAAGTATTTTAGCACAATTATTAAGAATTGTTGCTACAAAAGTGGTAGCCATTGAATCTCTGATAGTTTATATTTAAGAGATATTCTATGTTTACAAAGTTAACATAGTTTTTATTTGTTGCTCTAGCATTTTATCAAGATAATTTAAATTATTTTAACAGTATAAACATTATTATGAGTATGCTTCATTAAGTTGTTGTGTATGAAAATAATTGTGATAAATATATATTTTAAGTTGTATATATATAATCTGAAATCAATATCATTAGAATGGTAAACATATAATTTTGGATATCATGCAAAATTGATTAATAATACTGATCTTGTAAAGTCAGGCCAATAGAATTGTATTTTGGAATTCTAAAGTTTACTTAAATTTTTCTGTTTTATATATAAAGATTTTTTCAATACATTTGATTTTTGTGGTCTTATCTTTCAAATTGATTAAATAACTACTTATATTTTGAAGTATTATATTTAAACATCAAATAATTTAAAACTGTAAAAATGTCATAATTTCTTCTTTTTTTTTATCAGAATTTTTAGAGTTTCTTCTTAGAAAACTCAATAGTCTGTTTCTTAACCACCAGTAGTTTCCAATCATTCTTGTTTCACATTTTGTGATCTCTCTCTTAACTTAATTTCTTGGAGGAGTGATGCGATTTTCAGACAGCTCTGATATTTATTTTTATTTATAAAATAAAGTGTGTAATTTTTTCAAAAACTGCTTTATAAATATACATTTCTTTGAACTCTGTACACTGAAGCTAATAACTCTCGGCTATTATTTAAGATAATTTTTCCATTGCATGTTTGTTCTGTTTGTTAATTTGGTTAAACAATGTATTCAATTAATTTTTTTTAACTGTCCTAACTGTTTACTTTTATGAAAAACTAATCTCTGAAATGTGTGCATGTCTTATTCATTAGTTTTAGTACAATATTAACCAATGTACTTACTGAGGAAATAAAATGGTTTAGTTGTCAGAATATTAAAATTTGATTTTTTATTTTATCAAGAATATATTTTTCTTTTTAAATAATTAATACTTTCCTGATCTTATTAATAAATGTAAAAATTGTAAAGAAGTCTGCAATGCTTTTGCATAATTTGTACAGTGTTTGCATATTGATTTTATAAGGCTTATAAATGCTACTTCTCTGATTGTGGAAGCAAAGGTGCATTTGTCTAAAAAATAAAAATGTGGGAAATGTTTCTACTTGTAAATGTATTTAATTTTATGCAAATCTATGTGATAAGATACATTTTATTATCCAAGTTTTCTATACTTCAGTTAGTGTTACTTTGTATTACAACCAAGAATACAATAAATTGTCTAAAAATAAAATTTCTTTGTCTAATATTAAATAGTTGGATCATTTAAATTTTTGAAACATAAGTTTGGTGGAGTGCCTTCATTTTTTTTTTCAAAATTGTTAACTTTGATTTTGAAATTCCCAAGGTGCTGAAATAAAAGTTAGGTATTTATTGATACTTATCAGTGGAGAGTAGTAACTTCTCTGAGAAGTTACTGGTACTCTGGATGGCACATTGGATATTAGGCTTTACACCTGTTTCATAAGGGTATGCACACCCTGTTTCTGGCTCACCCTCAATGTAATGGATTCTCTTAATTTACTATCTACATTAAGGAAAAATAAGAAGAAAACATATCTTGTTTTGAGGGCAGTTATATGAATATAATTAATTACCGAGTGGTCACAGAACCTGGAAATCAGGGAAATGTCAAGGAGCTTTCTGGTTCTGGAAAAATCAGGGAAATGTCTGGGAGTTTTTTCAAATTTCACGAAAATCAGGGAAATTTTCTTTGTTTTGAAGGCAAGTTTCCCCATTCATCCATATTTTGGTGCCATTTTCCCAGAAAATTATAATTGTAATGTTATAGAATAATTTAAACTTTTCATTACCGCCAAAACTATTTTTAAAAAATTGGCATATTATCCCTTTTGATCATTGTGTCTGGTGTCTACACACCTGGAAAAGTTGGGGAAGTTTGAAAAAGAGGTTGCCGTAAAATCAGGAAATTTTTTAGAAATCTATCGGAATTATCAGAGAACTTTTTCCTTGAATTTTGTGTCCACACTGAATTATATGAAAAGTTTTAAAAAATATCATTAATAACCTTTGTTATCATACAATTTTTTAAAAAATAGTTCCTGATCAATTTCTTCCCATTCTATGATAAGCATTTGCAGATCTTAATTCTGTGATACTATTATCTGTGCAATTATCTTTTATTTATTCTGATTAAAACAATAGGGGCAACGGGAAACAGTTTCAACAATGAGATCGGTTAAATTGGATTTACTATGTATTATATGCAATTTTATAATATTTTGCTTTTAAATAAAGTTGCATACAAATACAACTTAATTTACTAAATCTTCCCTAGTATGCAAATCCAATTAAATAAAATATTAAGAGTGAATTATTAACGTACCTAGAAAATTTAGAAATAATGATCTAGCAGTCATTTGAAGAGCTAAAAAAAACTGCTCACCTGCTGGTAAAAGCGTTTTAATTGAGAAAGTGGAAAAATTCTATTAAAACAAGGCGATGTTTGAGGCAAACAAATAAATGGTAAAGGAATAGGTAGACCAAGAACATGAGGGGATCGTCCAAAGTAAGCTATAGTTATACCAAATTTCCAATTAGAGTAGAATATACATTTGTACAGAAACACTTAAACGTTGAAACTTAAGGGAGTAGGTGTACCAAAATTATTTAAAAATTGATTTGTCAATTTTCGTATTTTCTAAATCTATAAACATTACTGTATTTAGTAGTGTTTATACTAGCTACACTAGAAGTATTTTTAAATTCTTATATTAATTTCAATTTTGTGTGTGTGTGTCGGTAGGTATCTTTGTGCTTGCCTGCCATAATCCAATTGGGTTGAAACTTGCAGATAGATTCGATGTTGACGAGAAAGCATTCTATCAAATTTTGGGGGCTGTGACTCTTACTAAAAGGTTGCTTTTACACACGCTTCTGTTATCGCTTCGGAATACTAATATATCCTGTTTAACCCATCAATGTTGAAACTCTTTCCTGTTGCCAAAATTGTTTTAATCAAAATAAATAAATTATTAGACGTGAATGCATAATTCATTATGAAGTGAAGTTCACTCACTTCAACTGTAAGTGAAAGAATTTTGAACCCTCATTGTTGATTGTTGAAACTCTTTCCTGTTGCCAAAATTGTTTTATTTATAATACATAGAATATATTTGGATGTGAATGCTTAAACTCACATTCATTTTTAAATCCTCTATATTAACTTCGATTTTATGGCTACGTGTGTATGCATGTCGCTGCTGGGCAAATCTGCGGAGACCTATTTTACCCACTTGCCGTCATCCAATCGGCCTGAAACTTGGCAGATAGATTCGATGTCGACGAAAGTGTGTTCTATCAAGTTTTGGGGACTGTCACTGTCACTAAAAGGCCGCTTCTATCTCGGAATACAAATAATCTCTTGCCGTCATCCACACGTGCTGAAATTTGACAGATACGTTGTTGATAAGAAGTCATTACATCAAATTTTGGAGCTCTCACTATCACAAAATGATCGCTTTACACATGTTTCTATTATTGCTTCGGAATATGAACAAACCAACTTGTCGTCATCTAATCGCGCTGAAATTTGATACAAAGTTGATTCGTTGTCTATAGGAATGCATTATATCAAGTTTTGGGGTCCATCAATGTCACGCCAAGACCGTTTTTACACACGTTTCTATTGCCTTATGTCAGACGTATTAGCGTTTACACATGTTCTATTATCCATATTCCAAACATGTTCCCTTTGGTGGTATTTAATGACTGAAATCTTCCCGTATTAAAGTTGACGAGCCAAAGTCTTCGAAGGTCTAATTAACCCACTTGCAGTCATCCAATCGATCTGAATCTTGGCAGATTCATTACATTGTCATCACAACGAGTTTAGATTTGAAGAGAATAAAAGATAGTAAATAGTTCGGTCCTGGATGTTTTCTCCATTGTACGTTTTGTTACAATTGCACATAAAAATTGGTCATGCATATAAAGGATTTATAGTCCAGGGAATAGAGACATTTTGCCTTGCAAAAGGTTATGTAGTTTTGATTTTTTAATATGTTATAAAGGTCAGGTCCTGTAGTTTATAAATTAAGTTTTCGACCTCCTAATCCTTGTGCGTTCTCCGCGGTGCACCAAAAATCGAGCCGTTTTTCAGTTTATACGTCATAACTCTTTGCAATGCATCTTAGAAACAAACATTATAATCAAAAGTTGTAGAGTATTAAATTGTCTAAATTTTTTGTATACTAAGTATTTTTGTAGAACTATTATGTAAATAGTTACGCCCCATCAGATCAAAGTCAAAACTTTTTCGTAAAAATGCTACTTTTTTAAGATTTGTGTCAAGTTTTTTGATTATATCTCCATAATGGTAAGTCTTAGAGAAAAAGTTTGAGAATAAGAGTTGAAGAACAATAAATTTCCTACAAGTTTTAAATATTAATTTATTTTCTAGGACTAATAACAAAGGAGTTACTCTGCTTTGTGTATTTTCCGTGGTGCACCAAAGAGAAAATACTTTTTTCAGTTTATAGATCATAACTTTTTTGCAATGCATCTTAAAAACAAATATTAAATTTAAAACTTGTTGAGTATTAAATTTTCTACAACTTTTGTTTGCAATTAGTGTTTATAAAGCTATTATGTAAAGTGTTACGTAGCACCAAAGTAAAAGCTTTTTCGTAAAAAAGCTGCTTTATTAAGTTTTTCTGCCGAGTTTTTCGATTATATCTTCATAACAGTAAGCAAGGGCGGTCAAAGGTACAATCCTAGTAAGCCTTCGCTGGGGCGGCAAATTTACCGAACTTGGGAGGGTCTCCAAAATATAAGTTCTGTATGATTATTTTTTTTTAACTCAATTATTTTTCAAATTGAAAATAAACCTTTTTAGGATGAAATTGATAAATGTGTCCACTCAAACAAGCCCCTCGCCCCCTTCCTTCATAGAAAAGCGCCCCTTCCCCCCTCCCAAAACGGAAAAAAAAACAAAACAAAAAAAACCCCGCCTTTGTACCATAACCGTAAAAATGTGATTTTTGTTTAACACCTCGAAATTAGCTAGTGATGTGGTGATACCAGAAAGATACATCTTTGAAATTTGTCTACCTCAGTTCTATGCTTGTCTCTACTATCGTGTAATGTTGAGAAAAGAAAAAAGACGGGAAATTTCGTAAATTTGGGACGCCAAAAGAAAAAGCCGTAAAAAGAAAACACAAATGCACTTATTCTGGGGAAATTTCGTGAATTTGGGGGAGGTGAAACGTTATAAGATTAGATTTTTATGATTTTATTTTAACTCAGTGACTCAGTCATTTAACAAATTGAAAATTGAACGCTTTCAGTCTTATTTCAATAAATGTGTCCCTCGAATGCTACTCTCCCTTCTATAAGTTTAGTGATTAAAGTTTAATGACTTTTTTTTCTCAGGCTGTCAAATTAGAACAAAAATCCTAATAGGGTTTAAATCATTGTAGAATTGCTAAATTATACAGTTATATTAAGAATCAAGCTAGGTTCTTAAAACATATTTTAAAATATAACAATAATTTTGCAGTTTTAGGTCAATGCTTAAAAATAGATTTAAAAATTGATATAAAAGATTTTTTTTTTTTAACAAAAACATAATGGTTATGTAGCAAAAAAAAAAAAAAAAAAAAAATCAAATTGTAAATAATTAATTTTTTATTGTTGATATTTTTGGCAGCCCTGTCCTGCGACGATCTTTACAAAACAAAACGAAGCTTTACTCTTCTCCAAAACCATTCGCTTACATCCGCTGCTATTCTATAAAGCAAAATTTGATCCTTTTAAAATCGAAACAATCACCTAACAAGCTTTACTCTCAAATTGAATATTAATAAGGTTTGCTTTATAATTGCCGTGTGAATGTTTGTACTGTCACTTTTTAAAAAACATGAGGACTATTAAAATATAAACTATTAGAGATAAATGAATTTGATAAAACACGAAATAATTTCGTAGGAAAACTTTTGACTGCAGAAAAGTGTATTAAATAAAGTGGTGACGTTAAATAGCAGTGACGTGTAAAGAAATATGTTACAATTGATTTATTTATACCTATTTCTATGGTGATTCATATGATAAAAGTTCTTGCTACTATTTTAGCTGCTATTGCTAACCACCATCAAAAGCAATCAAAATTTAAAAAGTATCACAGGAAATGAGTTCCTTTTGTATATCACTTTAAAATGAATTTTTGAAATATATTTTGATTTGAAAGAAACAATAATTAGGAAGATAAGACGAGGTGGCCGAGTGGTTAAGGCGATGGACTGCTAATCCATTGGGCTCTGCCCGCGTGGGTTCGAATCCCATCCTCGTCGTGCTTGTTCTTTTACCTAGGTTATATCAAATTTTGTATTTAATCTTTGAAAAATATTTTAATTTGAAAGAAACAGTACCTACAAAAATAAGACGAAGTGGCCGAGTGGTTAAGGCGATGGATTGCTGATCCATTGGGCACTGCTCGCGTGGGTTCGAATCCCATCTTCGTATTGCTAGTTCTTTAACCTGCGTTATATCGAACTTTATATTTAAACTTTGAAATATATTGTGTAGTGACAGAAATAGTAGAAAGAAAGTGTCGACGAGGTAGCCGAGTGGTGACGGCGATGGGCTGCAAATACATTGGGCTTGGCTCAAGATAGTTCGCATCCCATCGTCGTTCTACTTATTCTTTTACATGCGTTATATCGAACTTTATACTTAAACTTTGAAATATATTTTGTTTTGTGAGAAACAGTAATTAGAAAGAGAACACGAGATGGCCGAGTGGTTAAGGCGTGGAACTGCTTATCCAATGGGCTCTACACGCATGGGTTCGAACCACATCCTCGTCGTGCTAGTTCTTTTACCTGCGTTGCATTGAAGTTTGTTTTTAATCTTTGAAATATATTTTGTTTTGAAAGAAACAGTAGTTAGGAAGATAAGACGAGGTGGCCGAGTAGTTAACCTTTAACTGCTGTGGTTGGGTGGTTTGAGGTTTTTGGCGCAAGAGCAACACATGGTCCATACTGCGCCACACAAATTTGTGAACATCATTTTAAAGTTTAAGAAACATAGTATCAGAAAAATTAATATAAAAGTCAAAGATGAGATATTTTAGGGGGTGGAAGCATTCCACAAAAAATTATTCGCGGTCTGTCAGACCGCTTACAGCAGTTAAAGGTTAAGGCGATGCACTGCAAATCCATTTGGATCTGCCCGCGTGGGTTTGAATCACATCCTCACCGTGCTAGTGCTTTTACCTGCTTTTTATCGAACTTTGTATTTAAATTTTTAAATATACTATATAATGAAAGAAACAGTTTGAAGGAAGTGTCGACGAGGTGGCCGAGGGGTAATGGCGATGGGCTGCCAATACTTCTTGCTTTGCTCACGCGAGTTCGAATCCCATCGTAGTCGTGCTTTTTCTTTTATATGCGTTATATCGATCCTTTTTAATTCATCTTTGAAAGATATTTTCTTTTGAAAGAAACAGTAATTAGGATGATAAGACGAGGTGGCCGAGTGTTAAGGCGATGGTCTGTTAATCCGTTGCGCTCTGCCCGCGTGGGTTTGAATCACATCCTCGTCGTGCTAGTTCTTTTACCTGGGTTATATCAAATTTTGTAATTAAATTTTGAAATATATTATGTAGTGACAGAAATAGTCGAAAGAAGTGTCGACGATGTGGCCGAGTGGTTAACGCGATGGGCTGTTAATCCATTGGAATCTGCCTTGATGGGTTCGAATCCCATCGTCGTTGAGCGTGTTCTTTTGCATGCGTTATATGGAGTTTTTTATTTAAACTTTGAAATATATTTCGTTTTTAGAGAAACAATAATTTCGAAGACAGGACGTGGTGACCGAGTGGTTAAGGTGATGGACTGCTAATCCATTGGGCTCTGCCTGCGAGGGTTCGAATCCCATCCTCGTCGTGCTTTTTATTTTACCTGCGTTATATCAAATTATGTATTTAAACTTTGAAATATATTGTGTTGTGATGTGACAGAAATTGTAATTAGGAAGACAATATGAGGTGGCCGAGTGGTTAAGGCGATGGACTGCTAATCCATTGGGCTCTGCCCGCGTGGGTTCGAATCCCATCCTCGTCGTGCTAAATCTTTTACCTGGGTATTATCAAATTTTGTATTTGATCTTTGACACATATTTTAATTTGAAAGACACAATAATTAGGAAGATAAGACGAGGTGGCCGAGTGGTAAAGGCGATGGACTGCTAATCCATTGGGCTCTTGATGCGTGGGTTTGATTCCCATCCTCGTCGTGCTAAATCTTTTACCTGGGTATTATCAAATTTTGTATTTGATCTTTGACATATATTTTAATTTGAAAGACACAATAATTTGTAAGATAAGACGAGGTGGCCGAGTGGTTAAGGCGATGGACTGCTAATCCATTGGGCTCTTGATGAGAGGGTTTGATTCCCATCCTCGTCGTGATAGTTCTTTTACCTCTGTTATATCAAATTTTGTATTTAATCTTTGAAATATATTTTAATTTGAAAGAAACAGAAAATAGGAAGACAAAACGAGGTGGCCGATTGGTTAAGGCGATTAACTGCAAATCCATTGGGCTCTACCCGCGTGGGTTCGAATCCCATCCTTACCGTGCTAGGGCTTTTACCTGCTTTATATCAAATTTTGTATTTAAATTTTTAAATATACTATATAGTGAAAGAAACTGTTTGAAGGTACAGTCGACGAGGTGGCCGAGTGGTAAAGGCTATGGACTTCCAATACTTCGGGCTTTGCTCGAGCGAGTTCTAATCCCATCGACGTCGAGCTTGTTCTTTTATATGCGTTATATCGAACTTTATAATTTATCTTTGAAAGATATATTCGTTTGAAAGAAATAGTAATTAGTTAGATAAGACGAGGTGGCCGAGTGGTCAAGGTGATGGACTGCTAATCCATTTGGCTCTGCCCTGGTGGGTTCGAATCCCATCCTCGTCGTGCTTGTTCTTTTACCTGGGTTATATCAATTTTTGTATTTAATCTTTGAAATATATTTTGATTTCAAAGAAACAGTAATCAGGAAGAAAAGACGAGGTGGCCGAGTGGTTAAGGCGATGGACTGCTAATCCATTGGGCTCTGCCCGCGTGGGTTCGAATCCCATCCTTACCGTGCTAGGGCTTTTACCTGCTTTATATCAAATTTTGTATTTAAATTTTTAAATATACTATATAGTGAAAGAATCTGTTTGAAGGTACAGTCGACGAGGTGGCCGAGTGGTAAAGGCTATGGATATAAAATACTTCGGGCTTCGCTCGCGCGAGTTCTAATCCATTGGATGTCGAGCTTGTTCTTTTATATGCGTTATATCGAACTTTATAATTTATCTTTGAAAGATATATTCGTTTGAAAGAAATAGTAATTAGTTAGATAAGACGAGGTGGCCGAGTGGTCAAGGTGATGGACTGCTAATCCATTTGGCTCTGCCCGGGTGGGTTCGAATCCCATCCTCGTCGTGCTAGTTCTTTTACCTGGGTTCTATCATATTTTGTATTTAATCTTTGAAATATATTTTAATTTGAAAGAAACTGAAACTAGGACGATAAGACGAGGTGGCCGAGTGGTTAAGGCGATGGACTGCTAATCCATTGGGCTCTGACCGCGTGGGTTCGAATCCCATCCTCGTCGTGCTTGTTCTTTTAACTGGGTTATATCAAATTTTGTATTTATTCTTTGAAAAATATTTTAATTTGAAAGAAACAGTAACTAGAAAAATAAGACGAAGTGGCCGAGTGGTTAAGGCGATGGACTGCTAATCCATTGGCCTCTGTCCGCGTGGATTCGAATCCCATCCTCGTCGTGCTTGTTCTTTTAACTGGGTTATATCAAATTTTGTATTTAATCTTTGAAATATATTTTGATTTGAAAGAAACAGTAATCAGGAAGAAAAGACGAGGTGGCCGAGTGGTTAAGGCGATGGACTGCTAATCCATTGGGCTCTGCCCGCGTGGATTTGAATCCCATCCTCGTCGTGCTTGTTCTTTTACCTGGGTTATATCATATTTTGTATTTAATCTTTGAAATATATTTTGATTTTAAAGAAACAATAATTAGGAAGATAAGACGAGGTGGCCGAGTGGTTAAGGCGATGGACTGCTAATCCATTGGGCTCTGCCCGCGTGGGTTCGAATCCCATCCTCGTCGTGCTTGTTCTTTTACCTGGGTTATATCAAATTTTGTATTTAATCTTTGAAAAATATTTTAATTTGAAAGAAACAGTACCTAGAAAAATAAGACGAAGTGGCCGAGTGGTTAAGGCGATGGACTGCTAATCCATTGGCTTCTGCCCGCGTGGATTCGAATGCCATCCTCGTCGTGCTTGTTCTTTTGCCTGGGTTATATCATATTTTGTATTTAATCTTTGAAATATATTTTGATTTGAAAGAAACAGTAATCAGGAAGTAAAGACGAGGTGGCAGAGTCGTTAAGGCGATGGACTGCTAAACCATTCTGCTCTGCCCGCGTGTGTTCGAATCCCGTCCTCGTCGTGCTAGTTCTTTTACCTGGGTTATATCAAATTTTGTATTTAATCTTTAAAATATATTTTAATTTGAAAGAAACAGTAATTAGGAAGACAAGACGAGGTGGCCGTGTGGTTAAGGCGATGGACTTCTAATCCATAGGGCTCCTCCCGCGTGGGTTCGAATCGCATACTCGTCGTGCTTGTTCTTTTACCTGGGTTATATCATATTTTGTATTTAATCTTTGAAATATATATTGATTTGAAAGAAACAGTAATCAGGAAGAAAAGACGAGGTGGCCGAGTGGTTAAGGCGATGGACTGCTAATCCATTGGGCTCTGCCCGCGTGGGTTCGAATCCCATCCTCGTCGACCTAGTTCTTTTACCTGTGTTCTATCATATTTTGTATTTAATCTTTGAAATATATTTTAATTTGAAAGAAACTGAAACTAGGACGATAAGACGAGGTGGCCGAGTGGTTAAGGCGATGGACTGCTAATCCATTGGGCTCTGCCCGCGTGGGTTCGAATCCCATCCTCGTCTTGCTTGTTCTTTTAACTGGGTTATATCAAATTTTGTATTTATTCTTTGAAAAATATTTTAATTTGAAAGAAACAGTAACTAGAAAAACAAGACGAGGTTCCCGAGTTGTTAAGGTGATGGACTGCTAATCCATTGGGCTCTCCCCGCGTGGGTTCGAATCCCATCCTCGTCGAGTTTTTTCTTTTACCTGAGTTATATAATTTTGTATTTAATCTTTGAAATATATTTTGATTTGAAAGAAACAATAATTAGGAAGATAAGACGAGGTGGCCGAGTGGTTAAGGCGATGGACTGCTAATCCATTGGGCTCTGCCCGCGTGGGTTCGAATCCCATCCTCGTCGTGCTAGTTCTTTTACCTCTGTTATATCAAATTTTGTATTTAATCTTTGAAATATATTTTAATTTGAAAGAAACAGAAAATAGGAAGACAAAACGAGGTGGCCGAGTGGTTAAGGCGATGGACTGCAATTCCATTGGGCTCTACCCGCGTGGGTTCGAATCCCATCCTTACCGTGCTAGGTCTTTTACCTGCTTTATGTCAAATTTTGTATTTAAATTTTTAAATATACTATATAGTGAAAGAATCTGTTTGAAGGTACAGTCGACGAGGTGGCCGAGTGGTAAAGGCTATGGATATCCAATACTTCGGGCTTCGCTCGCGCGAGTTCTAATCCATTGGATGTCGAGCTTGTCCTTTTATATGCGTTATATCGAACTTTATAATTTATCTTTGAAAGATATATTCGTTTGAAAGAAATAGTAATTAGTTAGATAAGACGAGGTGGCCGAGTGGTCAAGGTGATGGACTGCTAATCCATTGGGCTCTGCCCGGGTGGGTTCGAATTCCATCCTCGTCGTGCTAGTTCTTTTACCTGTGTTCTATCATATTTTGTATTTAATCTTTGAAATATATTTTAATTTGAAAGAAACTGAAACTAGGACGATAAGACGAGGTGGCCGAGTGGTTAAGGTGATGGACTGCTAATCCATTGGCCTCTGTCCGCGTGGATTCGAATCCCATCCTCGTCGTGCTTGTTCTTTTACCTGAGTTATATCAAATTTTGTATTTATTCTTTGAAAAATATTTTAATTTGAAAGAAACAGTAACTAGAAAAATAAGACGAAGTGGCCGAGTGGTTAAGGCGATGGACTGCTAATCCATTGGCCTCTGTCCGCGTGGATTCGAATCCCATCCTCGTCGTGCTTGTTCTTTTACCTGGGTTATATCAAATTTTGTATTTAATCTTTGAAATATGTTTTTATTTGAAAGAAACAGTAATCAGGAAGAAAAGACGAGGTGGCCGAGTGGTTAAGGTGATGGACTGCTAATCCATTGGGCTCTGCCCGCGTGGATTTGAATCCCATCCTCGTCGTGCTTGTTCTTTTACCTGGGTTATATCAAATTTTGTATTTAATCTTTGAAATATATTTTGATTTGAAAGAAACAATAATTAGGAAGATAAGACGAGGTGGTCGAGTGGTTAAGGCGATGGACTGCTAATCCATTGGGCTCTGCCCGCGTGGGTTCGAATCCCATCCTCGTCGTGCTAAATCTTTTACCTGGGTATTATCAAATTTTGTATTTGATCTTTGACATATATTTTAATTTGAAAGACACAATAATTAGGAAGATAAGACGAGGTGGCCGAGTGGTAAAGGCGATGGACTGCTAATCCATTGGGCTCTTGATGCGTGGGTTTGATTCCCATCCTCGTCGTGCTAAATCTTTTACCTGGGTATTATCAAATTTTGTATTTGATCTTTGAAATATATTTTAATTTGAAAGAAACAATAATTTGTAAGATAAGACGAGGTGGCCGAGTGGTTAAGGCGATGGACTGCTAATCCATTGGTCTCTTGATGCGTGGGTTTGATTCCCATCCTCGTCGTGATAGTTCTTTTACGTCTGTTATATCAAATTTTGTATTTAATCTTTGAAATATATTTTAATTTGAAAGAAATAGAAAATAGGAAGACAAAACGAGGTGGCCCAGTGGTTAAGGCGATGGACTGCAAATCCATTGGGCTCTACCCGCGTGGGTTCGAATCCCATCCTTACCGTGCTAGGGCTTTTACCTGCTTTATATCAAATTTTGTATTTAAATTTTTAAATATACTATATAGTGAAAGAAACTGTTTGAAGGTACAGTCGACGAGGTGGCCGAGTGGTAAAGGCTATGGACTTCCAATACTTCGGGCTTTGCTCGAGCGAGTTCTAATCCCATCGACGTCGAGCTTGTTCTTTTATATGCGTTATATCGAACTTTATAATTTATCTTTGAAAGATATATTCGTTTGAAAGAAATAGTAATTAGTTAGATAAGACGAGGTGGCCGTGTGGTCAAGGTGATGGACTGCTAATCCATTTGGCTCTGCCCGGGTGGGTTCGAATCCCATCCTCGTCGTGCTTGTTCTTTTACCTGGGTTATATCAAATTTTGTATTTATTCTTTGAAAAATATTTTAATTTGAAAGAAACAGTAATCAGAAAGAAAAGACGAGGTGACCGAGTGGTTAAGGCGATGGATTGCTAATCCATTGGGCTCTGCCCGCGTGGGTTCGAATCCCATCCTCGTCGTGCCAGTTCTTTTACCTGGGTTATAACATATTTTGTATTTAATCTTTGAAATATATTTTGATTTGAAAGAAACAGTAATCAGGAAGAAAAGACGAAGTGGCCGAGTGGTTAAGGCGATTGACTGCTAATCCATTGGGCTCTACCCGCGTGGGTTCGAATCCCATCCTCGTCGTGCTAGGGCTTTTACCTGGGTTATATCAAATTTTGTATTTAATCTTTGAAATATATTTTAATTTGAAAGAAACAGTAATGAGGAAGACAAGACGAGGTGGCCGTGTGGTTAAGGCGATGGACTTCTAATCCATAGGGCTCCTCCCGCGTGGGTTCGAATCGCATACTCGTCGTGCTTGTTCTTTTACCTGGGTTATATCATATTTTGTATTTAATCTTTGAAATATATATTGATTTGAAAGAAACAGTAATCAGGAAGAAAAGACGAGGTGGCCGAATGGTTAAGGCGATAGAATGCTAGTCCATTGGGCTCTGCCCGCGTCGGTTTGAATCCCATCCTCGTCGTGCTAGTTCTTTTACCTGGGTTATATCATATTTTGTATTTAATCTTTGAAATATATTTTGATTTGAAAGAAACAGTAATCAGGAAGAAAAGACGAGGTGGCCGAGTGGTTAAGGCGATGGACTGCTAATCCATTGGGCTCTGCCCGCGTGGATTTGAATCCCATCCTCGTCGTGCTTGTTCTTTTACCTGGGTTATATCAAATTTTGTATTTAATCTTTGAAATATATTTTAATTTGAAAGAAACAGAAAATAGGAAAACAAGACGAGGTGGCCGAGTTGTTAAGGTGATGGACTGCTAATCCATTGGGCTCTCCCCGCGTGGGTTCGAATCCCATCCTCGTCGAGTTTTTTCTTTTACCTGAGTTATATAATTTTGTATTTAATCTTTGAAATATATTTTGATTTGAAAGAAACAATAATTAGGAAGATAAGACGAGGTGGCCGAGTGGTTAAGGCGATGGACTGCTAATCCATTGGGCTCTGCCCGCGTGGGTTCGAATCCCATCCTCGTCGTGCTAGTTCTTTTACCTCTGTTATATCAAATTTTGTATTTAATCTTTGAAATATATTTTAATTTGAAAGAAACAGAAAATAGGAAGACAAAACGAGGTGGCCGAGTGGTTAAGGCGATGGACTGCAATTCCATTGGGCTCTACCCGCGTGGGTTCGAATCCCATCCTTACCGTGCTAGGTCTTTTACCTGCTTTATATCAAATTTTGTATTTAAATTTTTAAATATACTATATAGTGAAAGAATCTGTTTGAAGGTACAGTCGACGAGGTGGCCGAGTGGTAAAGGCTATGGATATCCAATACTTCGGGCTTCGCTCGCGCGAGTTCTAATCCATTGGATGTCGAGCTTGTTCTTTTATATGCGTTATATCGAACTTTATAATTTATCTTTGAAAGATATATTCGTTTGAAAGAAATAGTAATTAGTTAGATAAGACGAGGTGGCCGAGTGGTCAAGGTGATGGACTGCTAATCCATTGGGCTCTGCCCGGGTGGGTTCGAATTCCATC
Organism: Linyphia triangularis; assembly: GCA_963978545.1. NCBI lineage: Eukaryota > Metazoa > Arthropoda > Arachnida > Araneae > Linyphiidae > Linyphia > Linyphia triangularis. The sequence goes on along the minus strand of OZ021726.1, from coordinate 45,624,928 downwards.
CTCGTCGTGCTAGTTCTTTTACCTGTGTTCTATCATATTTTGTATTTAATCTTTGAAATATATTTTAATTTGAAAGAAACTGAAACTAGGACGATAAGACGAGGTGGCCGAGTGGTTAAGGCGATGGACTGCTAATCCATTGGGCTCTGCCCGCGTGGGTTCGAATCCCATCCTCGTCGTGCTTGTTCTTTTAACTGGGTTATATCAAATTTTGTATTTATTCTTTGAAAAATATTTTAATTTGAAAGAAACAGTAACTAGAGAAACAAGACGAGGTGGCCGAGTTGTTAAGGTGATGGACTGCTAATCCATTGGGCTCTCCCCGCGTGGGTTCGAATCCCATCCTCGTCGAGTTTTTTCTTTTACCTGAGTTATATAATTTTGTATTTAATCTTTGAAATATATTTTGATTTGAAAGAAACAATAATTAGAAAGATAAGACGAGGTGGCCGAGTGGTTAAGGTGATGGACTGCTAATCCATTGGGCTCTGCCCGCGTGGGTTCGAATCCCATCCTCGTCGTGCTAGTTCTTTTACCTCTGTTATATCAAATTTTGTATTTAATCTTTGAAATATATTTTAATTTGAAAGAAACAGAAAATAGGAAGACAAAACGAGGTGGCCGAGTGGTTAAGGCGATGGACTGCAATTCCATTGGGCTCTACCCGCGTGGGTTCGAATCCCATCCTTACCGTGCTAGGTCTTTTACCTGCTTTATATCAAATTTTGTATTTAAATTTTTAAATATACTATATAGTGAAAGAATCTGTTTGAAGGTACAGTCGACGAGGTGGCCGAGTGGTAAAGGCTATGGATATCCAATACTTCGGGCTTCGCTCGCGCGAGTTCTAATCCATTGGATGTCGAGCTTGTCCTTTTATATGCGTTATATCGAACTTTATAATTTATCTTTGAAAGATATATTTGTTTGAAAGAAATAGTAATTAGTTAGATAAGACGAGGTGGCCGAGTGGTCAAGGTGATGGACTGCTAATCCATTGGGCTCTGCCCGGGTGGGTTTGAATTCCATCCTCGTCGTGCTAGTTCTTTTACCTGTGTTCTATCATATTTTGTATTTAATCTTTGAAATATATTTTAATTTGAAAGAAACTGAAACTAGGACGATAAGACGAGGTGGCCGAGTGGTTAAGGCGATGGACTGCTAATCCATTGGGCTCTGCCCGCGTGGGTTCGAATCCCATCCTCGTCGTGCTTGTTCTTTTAACTGGGTTATATCAAATTTTGTATTTATTCTTTGAAAAATATTTTAATTTGAAAGAAACAGTAACTAGAAAAATAAGACGAAGTGGCCGAGTGGTTAAGGCGATGGGCTGCTAATCCATTGGCCTCTGTCCGCGTGGATTCGAATCCCATCCTCGTCGTGCTTGTTCTTTTACCTGTGTTCTATCATATTTTGTATTTAATCTTTGAAATATATTTTAATTTGAAAAAAACTGAAACTAGGACGATAAGACGAGGTGGCCGAGTGGTTAAGGCGATGGACTGCTAATCCATTGGCCTCTGTCCGCGTGGATTCGAATCCCATCCTCGTCGTGCTTGTTCTTTTACCTGAGTTATATCAAATTTTGTATTTATTCTTTGAAAAATATTTTAATTTGAAAGAAACAGTAACTAGAAAAATAAGACGAAGTGGCCGAGTGGTTAAGGCGATGGACTGCTAATCCATTGGCCTCTGTCCGCGTGGACTCGAATCCCATCCTCGTCGTGCTTGTTCTTTTACCTGGGTTATATCAAATTTTGTATTTAATCTTTGAAATATATTTTGATTTGAAAGAAACAATAATTAGGAAGATAAGACGAGGTGGTCGAGTGGTTAAGGCGATGGACTGCTAATCCATTGGGCTCTGCCCGCGTGGGTTCGAATCCCATCCTCGTCGTGCTAAATCTTTTACCTGGGTATTATCAAATTTTGTATTTGATCTTTGACATATATTTTAATTTGAAAGACACAATAATTAGGAAGATAAGACGAGGTGGCCGAGTGGTAAAGGCGATGGACTGCTAATCCATTGGGCTCTTGATGCGTGGGTTTGATTCCCATCCTCGTCGTGCTAAATCTTTTACCTGGGTATTATCAAATTTTGTATTTGATATTTGAAATATATTTTAATTTGAAAGAAACAATAATTTGTAAGATAAGACGAGGTGGCCGAGTGGTTAAGGCGATGGACTGCTAATCCATTGGTCTCTTGATGCGTGGGTTTGATTCCCATCCTCGTCGTGATAGTTCTTTTACCTCTGTTATATCAAATTTTGTATTTAATCTTTGAAATATATTTTAATTTGAAAGAAACAGAAAATAGGAAGACAAAACGAGGTGGCCCAGTGGTTAAGGCGATGGACTGCAAATCCATTGGGCTTCGAATCCCATCCTTACCGTGCTAGGGCTTTTACCTGCTTTATATCAAATTTTGTATTTAAATTTTTAAATATACTATATAGTGAAAGAAACTGTTTGAAGGTACAGTCGACGAGGTGGCCGAGTGGTAAAGGCTATGGACTTCCAATACTTCGGGCTTTGCTCGAGCGAGTTCTAATCCCATCGACGTCGAGCTTGTTCTTTTATATGCGTTATATCGAACTTTATAATTTATCTTTGAAAGATATATTCGTTTGAAAGAAATAGTAATTAGTTAGATAAGACGAGGTGGCCGAGTGGTCAAGGTGATGGACTGCTAATCCATTGGGCTCTGCCCGGGTGGGTGCGAATCCCATCCTCGTCGTGCTTGTTATTGTACCTGGGTTATATCAAATTTTGTATTTAATCTTTGAAAGATATTTTAATTTGAAAGAAACTGAAATTAGGAAGATAAGACGAGGTGGCCGAGTGGTTAAGGCGATGGACTGCTAATCCATTGGGCTCTGCCCACGTGGGTTCGAATCCCATCCTCGTCGTGCTTGTTCTTTTACCTGGATTATATCAAATTTTGTATTTATTCTTTGAAAAATATTTTAATTTGAAAGAAACAGTAACTAGAAAAATAAGACGAAGTGGCCGAGTGGTTAAGGCGATGGTCTGCTATTCCATTGGTCTCTGTCCGCGTGAATTCGAATCCCATCCTCGTCGTGCTTGTTCTTTTACCTGGGTTATATCATATTTTGTATTTAATCTTTGAAATATATTTTGATTTGAAAGAAACAGTAATCAGGAAGAAAAGACGAGGTGGCAGAGTGGTTAAGGCGATGGACTGCTAATCCATTGGGCTCTGCCCGCGTGGTTTCGAATCCCATCCTCTTCGTGCTAGTTCTTTTACCTGGGTTATATCAAATTTTGTATTTAATCTTTGAAATATATTTTAATTTGAAAGAAACAGAAAATAGGAAAACAAGACGAGGTGGACGAGTTGTTAAGGTGATGGACTGCTAATCCATTGGGCTCTCCCCGCGTGTGTTCGAATCCCATCCTTGTCGAGTTTTTTCTTTTACCTGAGTTATATAATTTTGTATTTAATCTTTGAAATATATTTTGATTTGAAAGAAACAGTAATCAGAAAGAAAAGACGAGGTGGCCGAGTGGTTAAGGCGATGGACTGCTAATCCATTGGGCTCTGCCCGCGTGGGTTCGAATCCCATCCTCGTCGTGCTAGTGCTTTTACCTCTGTTATATCAAATTTTGTATTTAATCTTTGAAATATATTTTAATTTGAAAGAAACAGAAAATAGGAAGACAAAACGAGGTGGCCGAGTGGTTAAGGCGATGGACTGCAATTCCATTGGGCTCTATCCGCGTGGGTTCGAATCCCATCCTCGTCGTGCTAGGGCTTTTACCTGCTTTATATCAAATTTTGTATTTGAATTTTTAAATATACTATATAGTGAAAGAATCTGTTTGAAGGTACAGTCGACGAGGTGGCAGAGTGTCAAAGGCTATGGATATCCAATACTTCGGGCTTCGCTCGCGCGAGTTCTAATCCATTGGATGTCGAGCTTGTTCTTTTATATGCGTTATATCGAACTTTATAATTTATCTTTGAAAGATATATTCGTTTGAAAGAAATAGTAATTAGTTAGATAAGACGAGGTGGCCGAGTGGTCAAGGTGATGGACTGCTAATCCATTGGGCTCTGCCCGGGTGGGTGCGAATCCCATCCTCGTCGTGCTTGTTATTGTACCTGGGTTATATCAAATTTTGTATTTAATCTTTGAAAGATATTTTAATTTGAAAGAAACTGAAATTAGGAAGATAAGACGAGGTGGCCGAGTGGTTAAGGCGATGGACTGCTAATCCATTGGGCTCTGCCCACGTGGGTTCGAATCCCATCCTCGTCGTGCTTGTTCTTTTACCTGGATTATATCAAATTTTGTATTTATTCTTTGAAAAATATTTTAATTTGAAAGAAACAGTAACTAGAAAAATAAGACGAAGTGGCCGAGTGGTTAAGGCGATGGTCTGCTATTCCATTGGTCTCTGTCCGCGTGAATTCGAATCCCATCCTCGTCGTGCTTGTTCTTTTACCTGGGTTATATCATATTTTGTATTTAATCTTTGAAATATATTTTGATTTGAAAGAAACAGTAATCAGGAAGAAAAGACGAGGTGGCAGAGTGGTTAAGGCGATGGACTGCTAATCCATTGGGCTCTGCCCGCGTGGTTTCGAATCCCATCCTCTTCGTGCTAGTTCTTTTACCTGGGTTATATCAAATTTTGTATTTAATCTTTGAAATATATTTTAATTTGAAAGAAACAGAAAATAGGAAAACAAGACGAGGTGGACGAGTTGTTAAGGTGATGGACTGCTAATCCATTGGGCTCTCCCCGCGTGTGTTCGAATCCCATCCTTGTCGAGTTTTTTCTTTTACCTGAGTTATATAATTTTGTATTTAATCTTTGAAATATATTTTGATTTGAAAGAAACAGTAATCAGAAAGAAAAGACGAGGTGGCCGAGTGGTTAAGGCGATGGACTGCTAATCCATTGGGCTCTGCCCGCGTGGGTTCGAATCCCATCCTCGTCGTGCTAGTGCTTTTACCTCTGTTATATCAAATTTTGTATTTAATCTTTGAAATATATTTTAATTTGAAAGAAACAGAAAATAGGAAGACAAAACGAGGTGGCCGAGTGGTTAAGGCGATGGACTGCAATTCCATTGGGCTCTATCCGCGTGGGTTCGAATCCCATCCTCGTCGTGCTAGGGCTTTTACCTGCTTTATATCAAATTTTGTATTTGAATTTTTAAATATACTATATAGTGAAAGAATCTGTTTGAAGGTACAGTCGACGAGGTGGCAGAGTGTCAAAGGCTATGGATATCCAATACTTCGGGCTTCGCTCGCGCGAGTTCTAATCCATTGGATGTCGAGCTTGTTCTTTTATATGCGTTATATCGAACTTTATAATTTATCTTTGAAAGATATATTCGTTTGAAAGAAATAGTAATTAGTTAGATAAGACGAGGTGGCCGAGTGGTCAAGGTGATGGACTGCTAATCCATTGGGCTCTGCCCGGGTGGGTGCGAATCCCATCCTCGTCGTGCTTGTTATTGTACCTGGGTTATATCAAATTTTGTATTTAATCTTTGAAAGATATTTTAATTTGAAAGAAACTGAAATTAGGAAGATAAGACGAGGTGGCCGAGTGGTTAAGGCGATGGACTGCTAATCCATTGGGCTCTGCCCACGTGGGTTCGAATCCCATCCTCGTCGTGCTTGTTCTTTTACCTGGATTATATCAAATTTTGTATTTATTCTTTGAAAAATATTTTAATTTGAAAGAAACAGTAACTAGAAAAATAAGACGAAGTGGCCGAGTGGTTAAGGCGATGGTCTGCTATTCCATTGGTCTCTGTCCGCGTGAATTCGAATCCCATCCTCGTCGTGCTTGTTCTTTTACCTGGGTTATATCATATTTTGTATTTAATCTTTGAAATATATTTTGATTTGAAAGAAACAGTAATCAGGAAGAAAAGACGAGGTGGCAGAGTGGTTAAGGCGATGGACTGCTAATCCATTGGGCTCTGCCCGCGTGGTTTCGAATCCCATCCTCTTCGTGCTAGTTCTTTTACCTGGGTTATATCAAATTTTGTATTTAATCTTTGAAATATATTTTAATTTGAAAGAAACAGAAAATAGGAAAACAAGACGAGGTGGACGAGTTGTTAAGGTGATGGACTGCTAATCCATTGGGCTCTCCCCGCGTGTGTTCGAATCCCATCCTTGTCGAGTTTTTTCTTTTACCTGAGTTATATAATTTTGTATTTAATCTTTGAAATATATTTTGATTTGAAAGAAACAGTAATCAGAAAGAAAAGACGAGGTGGCCGAGTGGTTAAGGCGATGGACTGCTAATCCATTGGGCTCTGCCCGCGTGGGTTCGAATCCCATCCTCGTCGTGCTAGTGCTTTTACCTCTGTTATATCAAATTTTGTATTTAATCTTTGAAATATATTTTAATTTGAAAGAAACAGAAAATAGGAAGACAAAACGAGGTGGCCGAGTGGTTAAGGCGATGGACTGCAATTCCATTGGGCTCTATCCGCGTGGGTTCGAATCCCATCCTTACCGTGCTAGGGCTTTTACCTGCTTTATATCAAATTTTGTATTTAAATTTTTAAATATACTATATAGTGAAAGAATCTGTTTGAAGGTACAGTCGACGAGGTGGCCGAGTGGTAAAGGCTATGGATATCCAATACTTCGGGCTTCGCTCGCGCGAGTTCTAATCCATTGGATGTCGAGCTTGTTCTTTTATATGCGTTATATCGAACTTTATAATTTATCTTTGAAAGATATATTCGTTTGAAAGAAATAGTAATTAGTTAGATAAGACGAGGTGGCCGAGTGGTCAAGGTGATGGACTGCTAATCCATTGGGCTCTGCCCGGGTGGGTTCGAATCCCATCCTCGTCGTGCTAGTTCTTTTACCTGGGTTCTATCATATTTTGTATTTAATCTTTGAAATATATTTTAATTTGAAAGAAACTGAAACTAGGACGATAAGACGAGGTGGCCGAGTGGTTAAAGCGATGGACTGCTAATCCATTGGGCTCTGCCCGCGTGGGTTCGAATCCCATCCTCGTCGTGCTTGTTCTTTTAACTGGGTTATATCAAATTTTGTATTTATTCTTTGAAAAATATTTTAATTTGAAAGAAACAGTAACTAGAAAAATAAGACGAAGTGGCCGAGTGGTTAAGGCGATGGACTGCTAATCCATTGGCCTCTGTCCGCGTGGATTCGAATCCCATCCTCGTCGTGCTTGTTCTTTTACCTGGGTTATATCAAATTTTGTATTTAATCTTTGAAATATATTTTGATTTGAAAGAAACAGTAATCAGGAAGAAAAGACGAGGTGGCCGAGTGGTTAAGGCGATGGACTGCTAATCCATTGGGCTCTGCCCGCGTGGATTTGAATCCCATCCTCGTCGTGCTTGTTCTTTTACCTGGGTTATATCATATTTTGTATTTAATCTTTGAAATATATTTTGATTTGAAAGAAACAATAATTAGGAAGATAAGACGAGGTGGCCGAGTGGTTAAGGCGATGGACTGCTAATCCATTGGGCTCTGCCCGCGTGGGTTCGAATCCCATCCTCGTCGTGCTTGTTCTTTTACCTGGGTTATATCAAATTTTGTATTTAATCTTTGAAAAATATTTTAATTTGAAAGAAACAGTACCTAGAAAAATAAGACGAAGTGGCCGAGTGGTTAAGGCGATGGACTGCTAATCCATTGGCTTCTGGCCGCGTGGATTCGAATGCCATCCTCGTCGTGCTTGTTCTTTTGCCTGGGTTATATCATATTTTGTATTTAATCTTTGAAATATATTTTGATTTGAAAGAAACAGTAATCAGGAAGAAAAGACGAGGTGGCAGAGTGGTTAAGGCGATGGACTGCTAAACCATTCTGCTCTGCCCGCGTGTGTTCGAATCCCGTCCTCGTCGTGCTAGTTCTTTTACCTGGGTTATATCAAATTTTGTATTTAATCTTTAAAATATATTTTAATTTGAAAGAAACAGTAATTAGGAAGACAAGACGAGGTGGCAGTGTGGTTAAGGCGATGGACTTCTAATTCATAGGGCTCCTCCCGCGTGGGTTCGAATCGCATACTCGTCGTGCTTGTTCTTTTACCTGGGTTATATCATATTTTGTATTTAATCTTTGAAATATATATTGATTTGAAAGAAACAGTAATAAGGAAGAAAAGACGAGGTGGCCGAGTGGTTAAGGCGATGGACTGCTAATCCATTGGGCTCTGCCCGCGTGGGTTCGAATCCCATCCTCGTCGTCCTACCCAGATAGCATGCAAGGTTATGAAAACCTTGTCATATACTTGTCATTGACTTTCAGTGATAAGGTTACAGGGCAACCCAACGGCAAGCTTATGAAAACCTTGCCATATACTTGTCAGCGACAACGTTGACAGTAACCTAACATTGCAAGCTTACGAAAACCTTTTCATATACTTGTCAGCGACAACCTTGACGGTAACCTAACATTGCAAGCTTACGAAAACCTTTTCATATACTTGTCAGCGACAACCTTGACGGTAACCTAACATTGCAAGCTTACGAAAACCTTTTCATATACTTGTCATTAGACTTGCGGTGAAAAGGTTGCAGTGCAACCGAACGACAAGCTTTTGTAAAGGTTTACGCGACAACGTTGACAGTTACTTAACATCGCAAGCTTACGAAAACCTAGCCATATATACTTGTCATTAGACTTGCGGTGAAAAGGTTGCAGTGCAACCGAACGACAAGCTTTTCTAAAGGTTTACGCGACAACGTTGACACTAACCTAACATCGCAAGCTTACGAAAATCTTGTCTTATACTTGTCATTAGACTTGCTGTAAAAAGGTTGGAGGGCAACCTAAAAATAAGGTTTTGAAAAGGATAGCAGCGAAACGTTGACACTGACACTAACCTAATATCGCAAGGTTGTAAACACGTTTTCGCTTCAACCGTGTGGCAAGCTTTCTTCAACAAACCTCGCAACGCTGGTGGTAAATTATTCCAAGTTTTTGCTCGGATTATCTTTTTCTCTTGCTTTAGTTGTAGGTGTTCGTAAAATACATTTCTTCACCGGAAAGTCTCCAGGCAAAGTAAAAAAAAAATTTCTGCTTTATTAAATATCTGCTGCACACTTTTTATTTTATTTTCTAAGTTAATTTATGTAGGAATCGTATTATGTTCGCAAGCATGGTCCGGTGTTTGCAGCCGGTATGAGGAATTTCTTTTCATTGTAAATTTCATTTAGTAATTGATTAAATCGTCAATGAATCGCTTGCTTTCTGTTCTATTGAATTGATGAATATGCTGTTTTATTTTTTCGCAAGTTAATTTATACACGAATCGTGTATTTGTATTTCGGAAGATATTATAATCGACTTCATTGAAATTTTAAAGAAGCGCTTATTTGATCGTTTTAATATTATCGACAAATGTGATTTTCCGCGAATTTCGTTAATTATTCATCTGCTGAAAAACTCGTTATTCGCCAAAATTTTGAAAATGGATAAGTTTAATCGTTTAAAAAGTCCGCTGCCGTTCCTCATTCCCTAAAATGTTTGTTTTTTCAACTGACGTGTCAAGGCCATTCGATCCGTCTTTTTTAATACGCTTTTATTAGCTTCAGACGTATGTTAGTATGTAACGGAATCTTTGAGCATGATTTTGACCCCCTTCAAAACGTCGGATTAACTCGAAATTCGGCATACTTATTAAGGACAGATGACAATTCAATAATTGAACAAGTTTGTCACTTTATCGCAAGGATTAGCTCGTGTTGCCCTTGCGCCGTTAAATTCGAACCAACCTTCTCCGGAATCAAACCCTGGTGTGCCGTTTGAATTATTTGTCGTTTGAATAACGTTTATACAAAGCGTGTTTTTTTAGTCGCATTATCCTTACCAGAATCTTCAGGATTTGTGATTTTTCATATTCAGAGACACGGTAGTGTTTTGTGCCAAGTAATACGGTGTGTACTAAGGCATACACATGACTAAAATTTGAGACAAGCATGTACTATTGGCAGAAACAACTGGAGATTTTTGTACACTAACTAAACAAAAATTATAGTTTACAGAAAAAATAATTAATAGTTTAAAAACTAAAAAAACACGCTTTAATAGAAAAGTGAACTAAAAAGGAGAAAATAATTTTAAATAAGTTTGAAGTAAGAATAGAGTGATTAACAAAAAATATTTATTTTATCGTAAAAAAGCGTGGGGTGTTTTTTAAGATATTTTCATAATGGCTCTACTTTTACCAATATTTGTCAATAAATATTTTCAACAATTGACATCAAGCACCCCACGCTTTTTTACGATAAAATAAATATTTCTTGTTAATCACTCTATTCTTATTTCAAACTTATTTAAAATTATTTTCTCCTTTTTAGTTCACTTTTCTATTAAAGCGTATTTTTTAGTTTTTTAAACTATTAATTATTTATGATTTGGATCGTGGTTTGCCTTTGTCACTGGTCTTGCAAAAGGGGAAAATAAGTGACGCTGATTGCGCTGTGTCTTTTTAAATGAATGCAATTAGGTTTTATTCTGGTTCGTAATTTTATTAAATGTTTTTTATATTAATTTTTGTAAAACAGATTACAATGTAATCCTGCGACTAGTCATTTCTTTAAAAAGAGTTTTTATTTTCTTAGTAAGAAGCCTTGAGTGAGTGTAAATGTTGCACCCGCGAGTACGGAATCGCCCTCCTAATATTTAAAATATAATTATTATATAGTATGTGAAATTTCATTGTATCTTTAAAATTATTAAATCATCCTTCCTGCATATTTTTTTGTTAAATTTTTGTGTATTCCTTCTGCAAGCTTTTTTTAACGAATTTTTAGATTTCCTCCTTTTTGCTCTCTGATCTCTCTCATCCCTGGTTATACGAAAAATCTATTTTAAAATCAACTATAAGAATGCAATTATCGAAAACTTGTTTCAACCATTTTTACTATTTGAAGCAATAATTTTAAAATCCCTTAGTAAAAAAAATCAATTATTTTACTCTTTTGAAAGTTCACTATCCTCTTCCATCAAAGTTGTCAACTTTTAAAAAATAATTTAATAAAAAAAAAGGAAACAAACATTTTAATGGAATTTCCCATGTATGTTTCATGAAAAATGAAAAAATTTAAAAGAGCACTGATTTTCATGAAATGTATATTTCAAAAAATCTACGAATTGAATAATTTATTAGAAACATTTAAATGGTCTGAATACATGGCATTTAAGTAGTCCACAGCTAAAATTAAATAGTTTATTATTTAATTTTAGAAGCAATATATTCACTTATAGCTTTGCTTACATAAAGATACCCAACCCATAATAAATTATTATTTTAAGACATTTTTGTTAATAAAGTATTGTTTAATGCTATTTCTCTATTGTAAACTTTATTTATTTTTCAGAGAAAAAAGAAAAAGTGAAGCAGCCGACTTGCCTCTGCAAGATTAACTTGTGTGCCTGCTTTGATTTTTTTATTATTAATTTATATATATGTTCAAAAATAAATTTTAACTGTTGATAGTCTGATTATTGTGTTTTCTGAAATAGGATGAGCAATAAAAATGTAAAGGCCTGTTAATCTTTAACTGCTTTAAGCGGTCTGACAGACTTCGAGTCATTTTTTTTTGTGGAATGCTTTCACCCCCTAAAATATCGCATCTTTGACTTTTATATTTATTTTTCTGATACTATGTTTCTTAAACTTTAAACCGATGTTCACCAATTTATTTGGCGCAGTATGAACCATGTGTAGCTTTTGAGCCAAAAATCTCAAACCACCCAACCACAAGAAACCACGACTTTTTCAACAAACCAGCTTGAAAAAAAAATTCAACGCGATTTAAAGTGTATAATGCAAGTCAGGGAACCTGATATAATCTCGATGCATCTTCGGAATAATAAATTATTTTACTCAATTTTGAAGTATTTTTCAAAAGTTATGTTTGCAATTCTAATGAGTTCCATCTATAGCAAATAAAGTTGAATATCTTAATAAATTGAGTTACTTTTGGTGCCATCAAAACCTTTTATTGTAATTAAATTCCAATTGATTAAATATCTATTACAATAGCCACCAAATTTTGATAATGTTGAGTTCGTCCATTTTTCTGATAATATTGGAACTCTCAAAATAAAATGCTTCTTTTTGACCTTAAAAATTCGACGCATTTCCTTCATAAAGTAAGAACATTATTTCTTATATCTACCTAATAACAACCTTAAACTGCTGTAAGCGGTCTGACAAACCGCGAGTCATTTTTTGTGGAATGCTTTCACCCCCTAAAATATCGCATCTTTGACTTTTATATTTATTTTTCTGATACTTTGTTTCTTAAACTTTAAACTGAGGTTCACAAATTTGTGTGGCGCAGTATGGACCATGTGTTGCTCTTGCGCCAAAAACCTCAAACCACCCAACCACAGCAGTTAAAGGTTAAAATGAAAAGGTTTACCCTCTCTTTTCAGTATAAACCTTGTAATGAAAAGGTTTACATACCCTTTTCAGTGTAAACCTTATAGCAACCTTATAATTAAAAGGTTTTCGTACCCTTTACAGTGAAAACCTTACGACAAGCTTGCTACGAAAAGGTTTTCGCTAAACCTTGTCACAAGCTTGTCGCGACAAGGTTATGAAAAGGTTTACGCTAAAACCTTATCACAAGCTTGTCGCGACAAGGTTATGAAAAGGTTTTCGCTAAACCTTGTCACAAGCTGGTCGCGACAAGGTTATGAAAAGGTTTAAGCTGAAAACCTTTTCGCAAGCTTCGTCGCGACAAGGTTACGACAAGCTTTTCAAGTGTAAACTAGGACCCTTTTTTTGGGCTTGTCACAAGGTTATACCCTTGTCGTGACAAGCTTGCGACAAGGGTGAAACCTTTTCGTTTATAGGGTTTACACAAGGTTTTGAAAAGGTTAAAATGCTATCTGGGTAGTTCTTTTACCTGGGTTATATCAAATTTTGTATTTAATCTTAGAAATATATTTTGATTTGAAAGAAACAGTAATCAGGAAGAAAAGACGAGGTGGCCGAATGGTTAAGGCGATGGACTGCTAATCCATTGGGCTCTGCCCGCGTGGATTTGAATCCCATCCTCGTCGTGCTTGTTCTTTTACCTGGGTTATATCAAATTTTGTATTTAATCTTTGAAATATATTTTAATTTGAAAGAAACAGAAAATAGGAAAACAAGACGAGGTGGCCGAGTTGTTAAGGTGATGGACTGCTAATCCATTGGGCTCTCCCCGCGTGGGTTCGAATCCCATCCTCGTCGAGTTTTTCCTTTTACCTGAGTTATATAATTTTGTATTTAATCTTTGAAATATATTTTGATTTGAAAGAAACAGTAATCAGGAAGAAAAGACGAGGTGGCCGAATGGTTAAGGCGATGGACTGCTAATCCATTGGGCTCTGCCCGCGTGGATTTGAATCCCATCCTCGTCGTGCTTGTTCTTTTACCTGGGTTATATCAAATTTTGTATTTAATCTTTGAAATATATTTTGATTTGAAAGAAACAATAATTAGGAAGATAAGACGAGGTGGCCGAGTGGTTAAGGCGATGGACTGCTAATCCATTGGGCTCTGCCCGCGTGGGTTCGAATCCCATCCTCGTCGTGCTAGTCCTTTTACCTCTGTTATATCAAATTTTGTATTTAATCTTTGAAATATATTTTAATTTGAAAGAAACAGAAAATAGGAAGACAAAACGAGGTGGCCGAGTGGTTAACTCGATGGACTGCAATTCCATTGGGCTCTACCCGCGTGGGTTCGAATCCCATCCTTACCGTGCTAGGGCTTTTACCTGCTTTATATCAAATTTTGTATTTAAATTTTTAAATATACAATATAGTGAAAGAATCTGTTTGAAGGTACAGTCGACGAGGTGGCCGAGTGGTAAAGGCTATGGATATCCAATACTTCGGGCTTCGCTCGCGCGAGTTCTAATCCATTGGATGTCGAGCTTGTTCTTTTATATGCGTTATATCGAACTTTATAATTTATCTTTGAAAGATATATTCGTTTGAAAGAAATAGTAATTAGTTAGATAAGACGAGGTGGCCGAGTGGTCAAGGTGATGGACTGCTAATCCATTGGGCTCTGCCCGGGTGGGTTCGAATCCCATCCTCGTCGTGCTAGTTCTTTTACCTGGGTTCTATCATATTTTGTATTTAATCTTTGAAATATATTTTAATTTGAAAGAAACTAAAACTACGACGATAAGACGAGGTGGCCGAGTGGTTAAGGCGATGGACTGCTAATCCATTGGGCTCTGCCCGCGTGGGTTCGAATCCCATCCTCGTCGTGCTTGTTCTTTTAACTGGGTTATATCAAATTTTGTATTTATTCTTTGAAAAATATTTTAATTTGAAAGAAACAGTAACTAGAAAAATAAGACGAAGTGGCCGAGTGGTTAAGGCGATGGACTGCTAATCCATTGGCCTCTGTCCGCGTGGATTCGAATCCCATCCTCGTCGTGCTTGTTCTTTTACCTGGGTTATATCAAATTTTGTATTTAATCTTTGAAATATATTTTGATTTGAAAGAAACAGTAATCAGGAAGAAAAGACGAGGTGGCCGAGTGGTTAAGGCGATGGACTGCTAATCCATTGGGCTCTGCCCGCGTGGATTTGAATCCCATCCTCGTCGTGCTTGTTCTTTTACCTGGGTTATATCATATTTTGTATTTAATCTTTGAAATATATTTTGATTTGAAAGAAACAATAATTAGGAAGATAAGACGAGGTGGCCGAGTGGTTAAGGCGATGGACTGCTAATCCATTGGGCTCTGCCCGCGTGGGTTCGAATCCCATCCTCGTCGTGCTTGTTCTTTTACCTGGGTTATATCAAATTTTGTATTTAATCTTTGAAAAATATTTTAATTTGAAAGAAACAGTACCTAGAAAAATAAGACGAAGTGGCCGAGTGGTTAAGGCGATGGACTGCTAATCCATTGGCTTCTGGCCGCGTGGATTCGAATGCCATCCTCGTCGTGCTTGTTCTTTTGCCTGGGTTATATCATATTTTGTATTTAATCTTTGAAATATATTTTGATTTGAAAGAAACAGTAATCAGAAAAAGACGAGGTGGCAGAGTGGTTAAGGTGATGGACTGCTAAACCATTCTGCTCTGCCCGCGTGTGTTCGAATCCCGTCCTCGTCGTGCTAGTTCTTTTACCTGGGTTAAATCAAATTTTGTATTTAATCTTTAAAATATATTTTAATTTGAAAGAAACAGTAATTAGGAAGACAAGACGAGGTGGCAGTGTGGTTAAGGCGATGGACTGCTAATCCATTGGGCTCTGCCCGCGTGGGTTCGAATCCCATCCTCGTCGTGCTTGTTCTTTTAACTGCCTTATATCAAATTTTGTATTTATTCTTTGAAAAATATTTTAATTTGAAAGAAACAGTAACTAGAAAAATAAGACGAAGTGGCCGAGTGGTTAAGGCGATGGACTGCTAATCCATTGGCTTCTGGCCGCGTGGATTCGAATGCCATCCTCGTCGTGCTTGTTCTTTTGCCTGGGTTATATCATATTTTGTATTTAATCTTTGAAATATATATTGATTTGAAAGAAACAGTAATCAGGAAGAAAAGACGAGGTGGCAGAGTGGTTAAGGCGATGGACTGCTAAACCATTCTGCTCTGCCCGCGTGTGTTCGAATCCCGTCCTCGTCGTGCTAGTTCTTTTACCTGGGTTATATCAAATTTTGTATTTAATCTTTAAAATATATTTTAATTTGAAAGAAACAGTAATTATGAAGACAAGACGAGGTGGCAGTGTGGTTAAGGCGATGGACTTCTAATCCATAGGGCTCCTCCCGCGTGGGTTTGAATCGCATACTCGTCGTGCTTGTTCTTTTACCTGGGTTATATCATATTTTGTATTTAATCTTTGAAATATATATTGATTTGAAAGAAACAGTAATAAGGAAGAAAAGACGAGGTGGCCGAGTGGTTAAGGCGATGGACTGCTAATCCATTGGGCTCTGCCCGCGTGGGTTCGAATCCCATCCTCGTCGTCCTAGTTCTTTTACCTGGGTTATATCAAATTTTGTATTTAATCTTTGAAATATATTTTGATTTGAAAGAAACAGTAATCAGGAAGAAAAGACGAGGTGGCCGAATGGTTAAGGCGATGGACTGCTAATCCATTGGGCTCTGCCCGCGTGGATTTGAATCCCATCCTCGTCGTGCTTGTTCTTTTACCTGGGTTATATCAAATTTTGTATTTAATCTTTGAAATATATTTTAATTTGAAAGAAACAGAAAATAGGAAAACAAGACGAGGTGGCCGAGTTGTTAAGGTCATGGACTGCTAATCCATTGGGCTCTCCCCGCGTGGGTTCTAATCCCATCCTCGTCGAGTTTTTCCTTTTACCTGAGTTATATAATTTTGTATTTAATCTTTGAAATATATTTTGATTTGAAAGAAACAATAATTAGGAAGATAAGACGAGGTGGCCGAGTGGTTAAGGCGATGGACTGCTAATCCATTGGGCTCTGCACGCGTGGGTTCGAATCCCATCCTCGTCGTGCTAGTTCTTTTACCTCTGTTATATCAAATTTTGTATTTAATCTTTGAAATATATTTTAATTTGAAAGAAACAGAAAATAGGAAGACAAAACGAGGTGGCCGAGTGGTTAAGGCGATGGACTGCAATTCCATTGGGCTCTACCCGCGTGGGTTCGAATCCCATCCTTACCGTGCTAGGGCTTTTACCTGCTTTATATCAAATTTTGTATTTAAATTTTTAAATATACTATATAGTGAAAGAATCTGTTTGAAGGTACAGTCGACGAGGTGGCCGAGTGGTAAAGGCTATGGATATCCAATACTTCGGGCTTCGCTCGCGCGAGTTCTAATCCATTGGATGTCGAGCTTGTTCTTTTATATGCGTTATATCGAACTTTATAATTTATCTTTGAAAGATATATTCGTTTGAAAGAAATAGTAATTAGTTAGATAAGACGAGGTGGCCGAGTGGTCAAGGTGATGGACTGCTAATCCATTGGGCTCTGCCCGGGTGGGTTCGAATTCCATCCTCGTCGTGCTAGTTCTTTTACCTGGGTTCTATCATATTTTGTATTTAAACTTTGAAATATATTTTAATTTGAAAGAAACTGAAACTAGGACGATAAGACGAGGTGGCCGAGTGGTTAAGGCGATGGACTGCTAATCCATTGGGCTCTGCCCGCGTGGGTTCGAATCCCATCCTCGTCGTGCTTGTTCTTTTAACTGGGTTATATCAAATTTTGTATTTATTCTTTGAAAAATATTTTAATTTGAAAGAAACAGTAACTAGAAAAATAAGACGAAGTGGCCGAGTGGTTAAGGCGATGGACTGCTAATCCATTGGCCTCTGTCCGCGTGGATTCGAATCCCATCCTCGTCGTGCTTGTTCTTTTACCTGGGTTATATCATATTTTGTATTTAATCTTTGAAATATATTTTGATTTGAAAGAAACAGTAATCAGGAAGAATAGACGAGGTGGCAGAGTGGTTAAGGCGATGGACTGCTAATCCATTGGGCTCTGCCCGCGTGGGTTCGAATCCCATCCTCGTCGTCCTAGTTCTTTTACCTGGGTTATATCAAATTTTGTATTTAATCTTTGAAATATATTTTGATTTGAAAGAAACAGTAATCAGGAAGAAAAGACGAGGTGGCCGAATGGTTAAGGCGATGGACTGCTAATCCATTGGGCTCTGCCCGCGTGGATTTGAATCCCATCCTCGTCGTGCTTGTTCTTTTACCTGGGTTATATCAAATTTTGTATTTAATCTTTGAAATATATTTTAATTTGAAAGAAACAGAAAATAGGAAAACAAGACGAGGTGGCCGAGTTGTTAAGGTCATGGACTGCTAATCCATTGGGCTCTCCCCGCGTGGGTTCTAATCCCATCCTCGTCGAGTTTTTCCTTTTACCTGAGTTATATAATTTTGTATTTAATCTTTGAAATATATTTTGATTTGAAAGAAACAATAATTAGGAAGATAAGACGAGGTGGCCGAGTGGTTAAGGCGATGGACTGCTAATCCATTGGGCTCTGCCCGCGTGGGTTCGAATCCCATCCTCGTCGTGCTAGTTCTTTTACCTCTGTTATATCAAATTTTGTATTTAATCTTTGAAATATATTTTAATTTGAAAGAAACAGAAACTAGGACGATAAGACGAGGTGGCCGAGTGGTTAAGGCGATGGACTGCTAATCCATTGGGCTCTGCCCGCGTGGGTTCGAATCCCATCCTCGTCGTGCTTGTTCTTTTAACTGGGTTATATCAAATTTTGTATTTATTCTTTGAAAAATATTTTAATTTGAAAGAAACAGTAACTAGAAAAATAAGACGAAGTGGCCGAGTGGTTAAGGCGATGGACTGCTAATCCATTGGCCTCTGTCCGCGTGGATTCGAATCCCATCCTCGTCGTGCTTGTTCTTTTACCTGGGTTATATCATATTTTGTATTTAATCTTTGAAATATATTTTGATTTGAAAGAAACAGTAATCAGGAAGAAAAGACGAGGTGGCAGAGTGGTTAAGGCGATGGACTGCTAATCCATTGGGCTCTGCCCGCGTGGTTTCGAATCCCATCCTCTTCGTGCTAGTTCTTTTACCTGGGTTATATCAAATTTTGTATTTAATCTTTGAAATATATTTTAATTTGAAAGAAACAGAAAATAGGAAAACAAGACGAGGTGGCTGAGTTGTTAAGGTGATGGACTGCTAATCCATTGGGCTCTCCCCGCGTGTGTTCGAATCCCATCCTTGTCGAGTTTTTTCTTTTACCTGAGTTATATAATTTTATCTTTGAAATATCTTCTGGCCTAAAACGCGCTCTGCCCGCGTGGGTTCGAATCCCATCCTCGTCGTGCTTGTTCTTTTACCTGGGTTATATCAAATTTTGTATTTAATCTTTGAAAAATATTTTAATTTGAAAGAAACAGTACCTAGAAAAATAAGCCGAAGTGGCCGAGTGGTTAAGGCGATGGACTGCTAATCCATTGGCTTCTGGCCGCGTGGATTCGAATGCCATCCTCGTCGTGCTTGTTCTTTTGCCTGGGTTATATCATATTTTGTATTTAATCTTTGAAATATATTTTGATTTGAAAGAAACAGTAATCAGGAAGAAAAGACGAGGTGGCAGAGTGGTTAAGGCGATGGACTGCTAAACCATTCTGCTCTGCCCGCGTGTGTTCGAATCCCGTCCTCGTCGTGCTAGTTCTTTTACCTGGGTTAAATCAAATTTTGTATTTAATCTTTAAAATATATTTTAATTTGAAAGAAACAGTAATTAGGAAGACAAGACGAGGTGGCAGTGTGGTTAAGGCGATGGACTGCTAATCCATTGGGCTCTGCCCGCGTGGGTTCGAATCCCATCCTCGTCGTGCTTGTTCTTTTAACTGCGTTATATCAAATTTTGTATTTATTCTTTGAAAAATATTTTAATTTGAAAGAAACAGTAACTAGAAAAATAAGACGAAGTGGCCGAGTGGTTAAGGCGATGGACTGCTAATCCATTGGCTTCTGGCCGCGTGGATTCGAATGCCATCCTCGTCGTGCTTGTTCTTTTGCCTGGGTTATATCATATTTTGTATTTAATCTTTGAAATATATATTGATTTGAAAGAAACAGTAATCAGGAAGAAAAGACGAGGTGGCAGAGTGGTTAAGGCGATGGACTGCTAAACCATTCTGCTCTGCCCGCGTGTGTTCGAATCCCGTCCTCGTCGTGCTAGTTCTTTTACCTGGGTTATATCAAATTTTGTATTTAATCTTTAAAATATATTTTAATTTGAAAGAAACAGTAATTAGGAAGACAAGACGAGGTGGCAGTGTGGTTAAGGCGATGGACTTCTAATCCATAGGGCTCCTCCCGCGTGGGTTCGAATCGCATACTCGTCGTGCTTGTTCTTTTACCTGGGTTATATCATATTTTGTATTTAATCTTTGAAATATATATTGATTTGAAAGAAACAGTAATAAGGAAAAAAAGACGAGGTGGCCGAGTGGTTAAGGCGATGGACTGCTAATCCATTGGACTCTGCCCGCGTGGGTTCGAATCCCATCCTCGTCGTCCTAGTTCTTTTACCTGGGTTATATCAAATTTTGTATTTAATCTTTGAAATATATTTTGATTTGAAAGAAACAGTAATCAGGAAGAAAAGACGAGGTGGCCGAATGGTTAAGGCGATGGACTGCTAATCCATTGGGCTCTGCCCGCGTGGATTTGAATCCCATCCTCGTCGTGCTTGTTCTTTTACCTGGGTTATATCAAATTTTGTATTTAATCTTTGAAATATATTTTAATTTGAAAGAAACAGAAAATAGGAAAACAAGACGAGGTGGCCGAGTTGTTAAGGTCATGGACTGCTAATCCATTGGGCTCTCCCCGCGTGGGTTCTAATCCCATCCTCGTCGAGTTTTTCCTTTTACCTGAGTTATATAATTTTGTATTTAATCTTTGAAATATATTTTGATTTGAAAGAAACAATAATTAGGAAGATAAGACGAGGTGGCCGAGTGGTTAAGGCGATGGACTGCTAATCCATTGGGCTCTGCCCGCGTGGGTTCGAATCCCATCCTCGTCGTGCTAGTTCTTTTACCTCTGTTATATCAAATTTTGTATTTAATCTTTGAAATATATTTTAATTTGAAAGAAACAGAAAATAGGAAGACAAAACGAGGTGGCCGAGTGGTTAAGGCGATGGACTGCTAATCCATTGGGCTCTGCCCGCGTGGGTTCGAATCCCATCCTCGTCGTGCTAGTTCTTTTACCTCTGTTATATCAAATTTTGTATTTAATCTTTAAAATATATT
This sequence comes from Linyphia triangularis, assembly GCA_963978545.1. Lineage (NCBI taxonomy): Eukaryota > Metazoa > Arthropoda > Arachnida > Araneae > Linyphiidae > Linyphia > Linyphia triangularis. Next base: position 45,604,140 of record OZ021726.1, on the reverse strand, counting down.
TTAATTTGAATGAAACAGTAATTAGGAAAACAAGACGAGGTGGCCGAGTTGTTAAGGTGATGGACTGCTAATCCATTGGGCTCTCCCCGCGTGTGTTCGAATCCCATCCTTGTCGAGTTTTTTCTTTTACCTGAGTTATATAATTTTATCTTTGAAATATCTTCTGGCCTAAAACGCGCTCTGCCCGCGTGGGTTCGAATCCCATCCTCGTCGTGCTTGTTCTTTTGCCTGGGTTATATCATATTTTGTATTTAATCTTTGAAATATATTTTGATTTGAAAGAAACAGTAATCAGGAAGAAAAGACGAGGTGGCAGAGTGGTTAAGGCGATGGACTGCTAAACCATTCTGCTCTGCCCGCGTGTGTTCGAATCCCGTCCTCGTCGTGCTAGTTCTTTTACCTGGGTTATATCAAATTTTGTATTTAATCTTTAAAATATATTTTAAATTGAAAGAAACAGTAATTAGGAAGACAAGACGAGGTGGCAGTGTGGTTAAGGCGATGGACTTCTAATCCATAGGGCTCCTCCCGCGTGGTTTCGAATCGCATACTCGTCGTGCTTTTTCTTTTACCTGGGTTATATCATATTTTGTATTTAATCTTTGAAATATATATTGATTTGAAAGAAACAGTAATAAGGAAGAAAAGACGAGGTGGCCGAGTGGTTAAGGCGATGGACTGCTAATCCATTGGGCTCTGCCCGCGTGGGTTCGAATCCCATCCTCGTCGTCCTAGTTCTTTTACCTGGGTTATATCAAATTTTGTATTTAATCTTTGAAATATATTTTAATTTGAAAGAAACAGAAAATAGGAAAACAAGACGAGGTGGCCGAGTTGTTAAGGTGATGGACTTCTAATCCATTGGGCTCTCCCCGCGTGGGTTCTAATCCCATCCTCATCGAGTTTTTCCTTTTACCTGAGTTATATAATTTTGTATTTAATCTTTGAAATATATTTTGATTTGAAAGAAACAATAATTAGGAAGATAAGACGAGGTGGCCGAATGGTTAAGGCGATGGACTGCTAATCCATTGGGCTCTGCCCGCGTGGGTTCGAATCCCATCCTCGTCGTGCTAGTTCTTTTAACTCTGTTATATCAAATTTTGTATTTAATCTTTGAAATATATTTTAATTTGAAAGAAACAGAAAATAGGAAGACAAAACGAGGTGGCCGAGTGGTTAAGGCGATGGACTGCAATTCCATTGGGCTCTACCCGAGTGGGTTCGAATCCCATCCTTACCGTGCTAGGGCTTTTACTTGCTTTATATCAAATTTTGTATTTAAATTTTTAAATATAATATATAGTGAAAGAATCTGTTTGAAGGTACAGTCGACGAGGTGGCCGAGTGGTAAAGGGTATGGATATCCAATACTTCGGGCTTCGCTCGCGCGAGTTCTAATCCATTGGATGTCGAGCTTGTTCTTTTATATGCGTTATATCGAACTTTATAATTTATCTTTGAAAGATATATTCGTTTGAAAGAAATAGTAATTAGTTAGATAAGACGAGGTGGCCGAGTGGTCAAGGTGATGGACTGCTAATCCATTGGGCTCTGCCCGGGTGGGTTCGAATCCCATCCTCGTCGTGCTAGTTCTTTTACCTGGGTTCTATCATATTTTGTATTTAATCTTTGAAATATATTTTAATTTGAAAGAAACTGAAACTAGGACGATAAGACGAGGTGGCCGAGTGGTTAAGGCGATGGACTGCTAATCCATTGGGCTCTGCCCGCGTGGGTTCGAATCCCATCCTCGTCGTGCTTGTTCTTTTAACTGGGTTATATCAAATTTTGTATTTATTCTTTGAAAAATATTTTAATTTGAAAGAAACAGTAACTAGAAAAATAAGACGAAGTGGCCGAGTGGTTAAGGCGATGGACTGCTATTCCATTGGCCTCTGTCCGCGTGAATTCGAATCCCATCCTCGTCGTGCTTGTTCTTTTACCTGGGTTATATCATATTTTGTATTTAATCTTTGAAATATATTTTGATTTGAAAGAAACAGTAATCAGGAAGAAAAGACGAGGTGGCAGAGTTGTTAAGGCGATGGACTGCTAAACCATTCTGCTCTGCCCGCGTGTGTTCGAATCCCGTCCTCGTCGTGCTAGTTCTTTTACCTGGGTTAAATCAAATTTTGTATTTAATCTTTAAAATATATTTTAATTTGAAAGAAACAGTAATTAGGAAGACAAGACGAGGTGGCAGTGTGGTTAAGGCGATGGACTGCTAATCCATTGGGCTCTGCCCGCGTGGGTTTGAATCCCATCCTCGTCGTGCTTGTTCTTTTAACTGCGTTATATCAAATTTTGTATTTATTCTTTGAAAAATATTTTAATTTGAAAGAAACAGTAACTAGAAAAATAAGACGAAGTGGCCGAGTGGTTAAGGCGATGGACTGCTAATCCATTGGCTTCTGGCCGCGTGGATTCGAATGCCATCCTCGTCGTGCTTGTTCTTTTGCCTGGGTTATATCATATTTTGTATTTAATCTTTGAAATATATATTGATTTGAAAGAAACAGTAATCAGGAAGAAAAGACGAGGTGGCAGAGTGGTTAAGGCGATGGACTGCTAAACCATTCTGCTCTGCCCGCGTGTGTTCGAATCCCGTCCTCGTCGTGCTAGTTCTTTTACCTGGGTTATATCAAATTTTGTATTTAATCTTTAAAATATATTTTAATTTGAAAGAAACAGTAATTAGGAAGACAAGACGAGGTGGCAGTGTGGTTAAGGCGATGGACTTCTAATCCATAGGGCTCCTCCCGCGTGGGTTCGAATCGCATACTCGTCGTGCTTGTTCTTTTACCTGGGTTATATCATATTTTGTATTTAATCTTTGAAATATATATTGATTTGAAAGAAACAGTAATAAGGAAGAAAAGACGAGGTGGCCGAGTGGTTAAGGTGATGGACTGCTAATCCATTGGGCTCTGCCCGCGTGGGTTCGAATCCCATCCTCGTCGTCCTAGTTCTTTTACCTGGGTTATATCAAATTTTGTATTTAATCTTTGAAATATATTTTGATTTGAAAGAAACAGTAATCAGGAAGAAAAGACGAGGTGGCCGAATGGTTAAGGCGATGGACTGCTAATCCATTGGGCTCTGCCCGCGTGGATTTGAATCCCATCCTCGTCGTGCTTGTTCTTTTACCTGGGTTATATCAAATTTTGTATTTAATCTTTGAAATATATTTTAATTTGAAAGAAACAGAAAATAGGAAAACAAGACGAGGTGGCCGAGTTGTTAAGGTCATGGACTGCTAATCCATTGGGCTCTCCCCGCGTGGGTTCTAATCCCATCCTCGTCGAGTTTTTCCTTTTACCTGAGTTATATAATTTTGTATTTAATCTTTGAAATATATTTTGATTTGAAAGAAACAATAATTAGGAAGATAAGACGAGGTGGCCGAGTGGTTAAGGCGATGGACTGCTAATCCATTGGGCTCTGCCCGCGTGGGTTCGAATCCCATCCTCGTCGTGCTAGTTCTTTTACCTCTGTTATATCAAATTTTGTATTTAATCTTTGAAATATATTTTAATTTGAAAGAAACAGAAAATAGGAAGACAAAACGAGGTGGCCGAGTGGTTAAGGCGATGGACTGCTAATCCATTGGGCTCTGCCCGCGTGGGTTCGAATCCCATCCTCGTCGTGCTAGTTCTTTTACCTCTGTTATATCAAATTTTGTATTTAATCTTTAAAATATATTTTAATTTGAATGAAACAGTAATTAGGAAAACAAGACGAGGTGGCCGAGTTGTTAAGGTGATGGACTGCTAATCCATTGGGCTCTCCCCGCGTGTGTTCGAATCCCATCCTTGTCGAGTTTTTTCTTTTACCTGAGTTATATAATTTTATCTTTGAAATATCTTCTGGCCTAAAACGCGCTCTGCCCGCGTGGGTTCGAATCCCATCCTCGTCGTGCTTGTTCTTTTACCTGGGTTATATCAAATTTTGTATTTAATCTTTGAAAAATATTTTAATTTGAAAGAAACAGTACCAAGAAAAATAAGACGAAGTGGCCGAGAGGTTAAGGCGATGGACTGCTAATCCATTGGCTTCTGGCCGCGTGGATTCGAATGCCATCCTCGTCGTGCTTTTTCTTTTGCCTGGGTTATATCATATTTTGTATTTAATCTTTGAAATATATTTTGATTTGAAAGAAACAGTAATCAGGAAGAAAAGACGAGGTGGCAGAGTGGTTAAGGCGATGGACTGCTAAACCATTCTGCTCTGCCCGCGTGTGTTCGAATCCCGTCCTCGTCGTGCTAGTTCTTTTACCTGGGTTATATCAAATTTTGTATTTAATCTTTAAAATATATTTTAAATTGAAAGAAACAGTAATTAGGAAGACAAGACGAGGTGGCAGTGTGGTTAAGGCGATGGACTTCTAATCCATAGGGCTCCTCCCGCGTGGTTTCGAATCGCATACTCGTCGTGCTTGTTCTTTTACCTGGGTTATATCATATTTTGTATTTAATCTTTGAAATATATATTGATTTGAAAGAAACAGTAATAAGGAAGAAAAGACGAGGTGGCCGAGTTGTTAAGGCGATGGACTGCTAATCCATTGGGCTCTGCCCGCGTGGGTTCGAATCCCGTCCTCGTCGTCCTAGTTCTTTTACCTGGGTTATATCAAATTTTGTATTTAATCTTTGAAATATATTTTAATTTGAAAGAAACAGAAAATAGGAAAACAAGACGAGGTGGCCGAGTTGTTAAGGTGATGGACTGCTAATCCATTGGGCTCTCCCCGCGTGGGTTCTAATCCCATCCTCATCGAGTTTTTCCTTTTACCTGAGTTATATAATTTTGTATTTAATCTTTGAAATATATTTTGATTTGAAAGAAACAATAATTAGGAAGATAAGACGAGGTGGCCGAGTGGTTAAGGCGATGGACTGCTAATCCATTGGGCTCTGCCCGCGTGGGTTCGAATCCCATCCTCGTCGTGCTTGTTCTTTTAACTGCGTTATATCAAATTTTGTATTTATTCTTTGAAAAATATTTTAATTTGAAAGAAACAGTAACTAGAAAAATAAGACGAAGTGGCCGAGTGGTTAAGGCGATGGACTGCTATTCCATTGGCCTCTGTCCGCGTGAATTCGAATCCCATCCTCTTCGTGCTAGTTCTTTTACCTGGGTTATATCAAATTTTGTATTTAATCTTTGAAATATATTTTAATTTGAAAGAAACAGAAAATAGGAAAACAAGACGAGGTGGCCGAGTTGTTAAGGCGATGGACTGCTAAACCATTCTGCTCTGCCCGCGTGTGTTCGAATCCCGTCCTCGTCGTGCTAGTTCTTTTACCTGGGTTAAATCAAATTTTGTATTTAATCTTTAAAATATATTTTAATTTGAAAGAAACAGTAATTAGGAAGACAAGACGAGGTGGCAGTGTGGTTAAGGCGATGGACTGCTAATCCATTGGGCTCTGCCCGCGTGGGTTCGAATCCCATCCTCGTCGTGCTTGTTCTTTTAACTGCGTTATATCAAATTTTGTATTTATTCTTTGAAAAATATTTTAATTTGAAAGAAACAGTAACTAGAAAAATAAGACGAAGTGGCCGAGTGGTTAAGGCGATGGACTGCTAATCCATTGGCTTCTGGCCGCGTGGATTCGAATGCCATCCTCGTCGTGCTTGTTCTTTTGCCTGGGTTATATCATATTTTGTATTTAATCTTTGAAATATATATTGATTTGAAAGAAACAGTAATCAGGAAGAAAAGACGAGGTGGCAGAGTGGTTAAGGCGATGGACTGCTAAACCATTCTGCTCTGCCCGCGTGTGTTCGAATCCCGTCCTCGTCGTGCTAGTTCTTTTACCTGGGTTATATCAAATTTTGTATTTAATCTTTAAAATATATTTTAATTTGAAAGAAACAGTAATTAGGAAGACAAGACGAGGTGGCAGTGTGGTTAAGGCGATGGACTTCTAATCCATAGGGCTCCTCCCGCGTGGGTTCGAATCGCATACTCGTCGTGCTTGTTCTTTTACCTGGGTTATATCATATTTTGTATTTAATCTTTGAAATATATATTGATTTGAAAGAAACAGTAATAAGGAAGAAAAGACGAGGTGGCCGAGTGGTTAAGGCGATGGACTGCTAATCCATTGGGCTCTGCCCGCGTGGGTTCGAATCCCATCCTCGTCGTCCTAGTTCTTTTACCTGGGTTATATCAAATTTTGTATTTAATCTTTGAAATATATTTTGATTTGAAAGAAACAGTAATCAGGAAGAAAAGACGAGGTGGCCGAATGGTTAAGGCGATGGACTGCTAATCCATTGCGCTCTGCCCGCGTGGATTTGAATCCCATCCTCGTCGTGCTTGTTCTTTTACCTGGGTTATATCAAATTTTGTATTTAATCTTTGAAATATATTTTAATTTGAAAGAAACAGAAAATAGGAAAACAAGACGAGGTGGCCGAGTTGTTAAGGTCATGGACTGCTAATCCATTGGGCTCTCCCCGCGTGGGTTCTAATCCCATCCTCGTCGAGTTTTTCCTTTTACCTGAGTTATATAATTTTGTATTTAATCTTTGAAATATATTTTGATTTGAAAGAAACAATAATTAGGAAGATAAGACGAGGTGGCCGAGTGGTTAAGGCGATGGACTGCTAATCCATTGGGCTCTGCCCGCGTGGGTTCGAATCCCATCCTCGTCGTGCTAGTTCTTTTACCTCTGTTATATCAAATTTTGTATTTAATCTTTGAAATATATTTTAATTTGAAAGAAACAGAAAATAGGAAGACAAAACGAGGTGGCCGAGTGGTTAAGGCGATGGACTGCTAATCCATTGGGCTCTGCCCGCGTGGGTTCGAATCCCATCCTCGTCGTGCTAGTTCTTTTACCTCTGTTATATCAAATTTTGTATTTAATCTTTAAAATATATTTTAATTTGAATGAAACAGTAATTAGGAAAACAAGACGAGGTGGCCGAGTTGTTAAGGTGATGGACTGCTAATCCATTGGGCTCTCCCCGCGTGTGTTCGAATCCCATCCTTGTCGAGTTTTTTCTTTTACCTGAGTTATATAATTTTATCTTTGAAATATCTTCTGGCCTAAAACGCGCTCTGCCCGCGTGGGTTCGAATCCCATCCTCGTCGTGCTTGTTCTTTTACCTGGGTTATATCAAATTTTGTATTTAATCTTTGAAAAATATTTTAATTTGAAAGAAACAGTACCTAGAAAAATAAGACGAAGTGGCCGAGTGGTTAAGGCGATGGACTGCTAATCCATTGGCTTCTGGCCGCGTGGATTCGAATGCCATCCTCGTCGTGCTTTTTCTTTTGCCTGGGTTATATCATATTTTGTATTTAATCTTTGAAATATATTTTGATTTGAAAGAAACAGTAATCAGGAAGAAAAGACGAGGTGGCAGAGTGGTTAAGGCGATGGACTGCTAAACCATTCTGCTCTGCCCGCGTGTGTTCGAATCCCGTCCTCGTCGTGCTAGTTCTTTTACCTGGGTTATATCAAATTTTGTATTTAATCTTTAAAATATATTTTAAATTGAAAGAAACAGTAATTAGGAAGACAAGACGAGGTGGCAGTGTGGTTAAGGCGATGGACTTCTAATCCATAGGGCTCCTCCCGCGTGGTTTCGAATCGCATACTCGTCGTGCTTGTTCTTTTACCTGGGTTATATCATATTTTGTATTTAATCTTTGAAATATATATTGATTTGAAAGAAACAGTAATAAGGAAGAAAAGACGAGGTGGCCGAGTTGTTAAGGCGATGGACTGCTAATCCATTGGGCTCTGCCCGCGTGGGTTCGAATCCCATCCTCGTCGTCCTAGTTCTTTTACCTGGGTTATATCAAATTTTGTATTTAATCTTTGAAATATATTTTAATTTGAAAGAAACAGAAAATAGGAAAACAAGACGAGGTGGCCGAGTTGTTAAGGTGATGGACTGCTAATCCATTGGGCTCTCCCCGCGTGGGTTCTAATCCCATCCTCATCGAGTTTTTCCTTTTACCTGAGTTATATAATTTTGTATTTAATCTTTGAAATATATTTTGATTTGAAAGAAACAATAATTAGGAAGATAAGACGAGGTGGCCGAGTGGTTAAGGCGATGGACTGCTAATCCATTGGGCTCTGCCCGCGTGGGTTCGAATCCCATCCTCGTCGTGCTAGTTCTTTTAACTCTGTTATATCAAATTTTGTATTTAATCTTTGAAATATATTTTAATTTGAAAGAAACAGAAAATAGGAAGACAAAACGAGGTGGCCGAGTGGTTAAGGCGATGGACTGCAATTCCATTGGGCTCTACCCGAGTGGGTTCGAATCCCATCCTTACCGTGCTAGGGCTTTTACCTGCTTTATATAAATTTTGTATTTAAATTTTTAAATATAATATATAGTGAAAGAATCTGTTTGAAGGTACAGTCGACGAGGTGGCCGAGTGGTAAAGGGTATGGATATCCAATACTTCGGGCTTCGCTCGCGCGAGTTCTAATCCATTGGATGTCGAGCTTGTTCTTTTATATGCGTTATATCGAACTTTATAATTTATCTTTGAAAGATATATTCGTTTGAAAGAAATAGTAATTAGTTAGATAAGACGAGGTGGCCGAGTGGTCAAGGTGATGGACTGCTAATCCATTGGGCTCTGCCCGGGTGGGTTCGAATTCCATCCTCGGCGTGCTAGTTCTTTTACCTGGGTTCTATCATATTTTGTATTTAATCTTTGAAATATATTTTAATTTGAAAGAAACTGAAACTAGGACGATAAGACGAGGTGGCCGAGTGGTTAAGGCGATGGACTGCTAATCCATTGGGCTCTGCCCGCGTGGTTTCGAATCCCATCCTCTTCGTGCTAGTTCTTTTACCTGGGTTATATCAAATTTTGTATTTAATCTTTGAAATATATTTTAATTTGAAAGAAACAGAAAATAGGAAAACAAGACGAGGTGGCCGAGTTGTTAAGGTGATGGACTGCTAATCCATTGGGCTCTCCCCGCGTGTGTTCGAATCCCATCCTCGTCGTGCTTGTTCTTTTAACTGGGTTATATCAAATTTTGTATTTATTCTTTGAAAAATATTTTAATTTGAAAGAAACAGTAACTAGAAAAATAAGACGAAGTGGCCGAGTGGTTAAGGCGATGGACTGCTATTCCATTGGCCTCTGTCCGCGTGAATTCGAATCCCATCCTCGTCGTGCTTGTTCTTTTACCTGGGTTATATCATATTTTGTATTTAATCTTTGAAATATATTTTGATTTGAAAGAAACAGTAATCAGGAAGAAAAGACGAGGTGGCAGAGTGGTTAAGGCGATGGACTGCTAATCCATTGGGCTCTGCCCGCGTGGTTTCGAATCCCATCCTCTTCGTGCTAGTTCTTTTACCTGGGTTATATCAAATTTTGTATTTAATCTTTGAAATATATTTTAATTTGAAAGAAACAGAAAATAGGAAAACAAGACGAGGTGGCCGAGTTGTTAAGGTGATGGAATGCTAATCCATTGGGCTCTCCCCGCGTGTGTTCGAATCCCATCCTCGTCGTGCTTGTTCTTTTAACTGGGTTATATCAAATTTTGTATTTATTCTTTGAAAAATATTTTAATTTGAAAGAAACAGTAACTAGAAAAATAAGACGAAGTGGCCGAGTGGTTAAGGCGATGGACTGCTATTCCATTGGCCTCTGTCCGCGCGAATTCGAATCCCATCCTTGTCGAGTTTTTTCTTTTACCTGAGTTATATAATTTTGTATTTAATCTTTGAAATATATTTTGATTTGAAAGAAACAATAATTAGGAAGATAAGACGAGGTGGCCGAGTGGTTAAGGCGATGGACTGCTAATCCATTGGGCTCTGACCGCGTGGGTTCGAATCCCATCCTCGTCGTGCTAATTCTTTTACCTCTGTTATATCAAATTTTGTATTTAATCTTTGAAATATATTTTAATTTGAAAGAAACAGAAAATAGGAAGACAAAACGAGGTGGCCGAGTGGTTAAGGCGATGGACTGCAATTCCATTGGGCTCTACCCGCGTGGGTTCGAATCCCATCCTTACCGTGCTAGGGCTTTTACCTGCTTTATATCAAATTTTGTATTTAAATTTTTAAATATACTATATAGTGAAAGAATCTGTTTGAAGGTACAGTCGACGAGGTGGCCGAGTGGTAAAGGCTATGGATATCCAATACTTCGGGCTTCGCTCGCGCGAGTTCTAATCCATTGGATGTCGAGCTTGTTCTTTTATATGCGTTATATCGAACTTTATAATTTATCTTTGAAAGATATATTCGTTTGAAAGAAATAGTAATTAGTTAGATAAGACGAGGTGGCCGAGTGGTCAAGGTGATGGACTGCTAATCCATTGGGCTCTGCCCGGGTGGGTTCGAATCCCATCCTCATCGTGCTAGTTCTTTTACCTGGGTTCTATCATATTTTTTATTTAATCTTTGAAATATATTTTAATTTGAAAGAAACTGAAACTAGGACGATAAGACGAGGTGGCCGAGTGGTTAAGGCGATGGACTGCTAATCCATTGGGCTCTGCCCGCGTGGGTTCGAATCCCATTCTCGTCGTGCTTGTTCTTTTAACTGGGTTATATCAAATTTTGTATTTATTCTTTGAAAAATATTTTAATTTGAAAGAAACAGTAACTAGAAAAATAAGACGAAGTGGCCGAGTGGTTAAGGCGATGGACTGCTAATCCATTGGCTTCTGGCCGCGTGGATTCGAATGCCATCCTCGTCGTGCTTGTTCTTTTGCCTGGGTTATATCATATTTTGTATTTAATCTTTGAAATATATTTTGATTTGAAAGAAACAGTAATCAGGAAGAAAAGACGAGGTGGCAGAGTGGTTAAGGCGATGGACTGCTAAACCATTCTGCTCTGCCCGCGTGTGTTCGAATCCCGTCCTCGTCGTGCTAGTTCTTTTACCTGGGTTATATCAAAATTTGTATTTAATCTTTAAAATATATTTTAATTTGAAAGAAACAGTAATTAGGAAGACAAGACGAGGTGGCAGTGTGGTTAAGGCGATGGACTTCTAATCCATAGGGCTCCTCCCGCGTGGGTTCGAATCGCATACTCGTCGTGCTTGTTCTTTTACCTGGGTTATATCATATTTTGTATTTAATCTTTGAAATATATATTGATTTGAAAGAAACAGTAATAAGGAAGAAAAGACGAGGTGGCCGAGTGGTTAAGGCGATGGACTGCTAATCCATTGGGCTCTGCCCGCGTGGGTTCGAATCCCATCCTCGTCGTCCTAGTTCTTTTACCTGGGTTATATCAAATTTTGTATTTAATCTTTGAAATATATTTTGATTTGAAAGAAACAGTAATCAGGAAGAAAAGACGAGGTGGCCGAATGGTTAAGGCGATGGACTGCTAATCCATTGGGCTCTGCCCGCGTGGATTTGAATCCCATCCTCGTCGTGCTTGTTCTTTTACCTGGGTTATATCAAATTTTGTATTTAATCTTTGAAATATATTTTAATTTGAAAGAAACAGAAAATAGGAAAACAAGACGAGGTGGCCGAGTTGTTAAGGTCATGGACTGCTAATCCATTGGGCTCTCCCCGCGTGGGTTCTAATCCCATCCTCGTCGAGTTTTTCCTTTTACCTGAGTTATATAATTTTGTATTTAATCTTTGAAATATATTTTGATTTGAAAGAAACAATAATTAGGAAGATAAGACGAGGTGGCCGAGTGGTTAAGGCGATGGACTGCTAATCCATTGGGCTCTGCCCGCGTGGGTTCGAATCCCATCCTCGTCGTGCTAGTCCTTTTACCTCTGTTATATCAAATATTGTATTTAATCTTTGAAATATATTTTAATTTGAAAGAAACAGAAAATAGGAAGACAAAACGAGGTGGCCGAGTGGTTAAGGCGATGGACTGCAATTCCATTGGGCTCTACCCGCGTGGGTTCGAATCCCATCCTTACCGTGCTAGGGCTTTTACCTGCTTTATATCAAATTTTGTATTTAAATTTTTAAATATACTATATAGTGAAAGAAACTGTTTGAAGGTACAGTCGACGAGGTGGCCGAGTGGTAAAGGCTATGGATATCCAATACTTCGGGCTTCGATCGCGCGAGTTCTAATCCATTGGATGTCGAGCTTGTTCTTTTATATGCGTTATATCGAACTTTATAATTTATCTTTGAAAGATATATTCGTTTGAAAGAAATAGTAATTAGTTAGATAAGACGAGGTGGCCGAGTGGTCAAGGTGATGGACTGCTAATCCAATGGGCTCTGCCCGGGTGGGTTCGAATACCATCCTCGTCGTGCTAGTTCTTTTACCTGGGTTCTATCATATTTTGTATTTAATCTTTGAAATATATTTTAATTTGAAAGAAACTGAAACTAGGACGAAAAGACGAGGTGGCCGAGTGGTTAAGGCGATGGACTGCTAATCCATTGGGCTCTGCCCGCGTGGGTTCGAATCCCATCCTCGTCGTGCTTGTTCTTTTAACTGGGTTATATCAAATTTTGTATTTATTCTTTGAAAAATATTTTAATTTGAAAGAAACAGTAACTAGAAAAATAAGACGAAGTGGCCGAGTGGTTAAGGCGATGGACTGCTATTCCATTGGCCTCTGTCCGCGTGAATTCGAATCCCATCCTCGTCGTGCTTGTTCTTTTACCTGGGTTATATCATATTTTGTATTTAATCTTTGAAATATATTTTGATTTGAAAGAAACAGTAATCAGGAAGAAAAGACGAGGTGGCAGAGTGGTTAAGGCGATGGACTGCTAATCCATTGGGCTCTGCCCGCGTGGTTTCGAATCCCATCCTCTTCGTGCTAGTTCTTTTACCTGGGTTATATCAAATTTTGTATTTAATCTTTGAAATATATTTTAATTTGAAAGAAACAGAAAATAGGAAAACAAGACGAGGTGGCCGAGTTGTTAAGGTGATGGACTGCTAATCCATTGGGCTCTCCCCGCGTGTGTTCGAATCCCATCCTTGTCGAGTTTTTTCTTTTACCTGAGTTATATAATTTTGTATTTAATCTTTGAAATATATTTTGATTTGAAAGAAACAATAATTAGGAAGATAAGACGAGGTGGCCGAGTGGTTAAGGCGATGGACTGCTAATCCATTGGGCTCTGCCCGCGTGGGTTCGAATCCCATCCTCGTCGTGCTAGTTCTTTTACCTCTGTTATATCAAATTTTGTATTTAATCTTTGAAATATATTTTAATTTGAAAGAAACAGAAAATAGGAAGACAAAACGAGGTGGCCGAGTGGTTAAGGCGATGGACTGCTAATCCATTGGGCTCTGCCCGCGTGGGTTCGAATCCCATCCTCGTCGTGCTAGTTCTTTTACCTCTGTTATATCAAATTTTGTATTTAATCTTTGAAATATATTTTAATTTGAAAGAAACAGAAAATAGGAAGACAAAACGAGGTGGCCGAGTGGTTAAGGCGATGGACTGCAATTCCATTGGGCTCTACCCGCGTGGGTTCGAATCCCATCCTTACCGTGCTAGGGCTTTTACCTGCTTTATATCAAATTTTGTATTTAAATTTTTAAATATACTATATAGTGAAAGAATCTGTTTGAAGGTACAGTCGACGAGGTGGCCGAGTGGTAAAGGCTATGGATATCCAATACTTCGGGCTTCGCTCGCGCGAGTTCTAATCCATTGGATGTCGAGCTTGTTCTTTTATATGCGTTATATCGAACTTTATAATATCTTTGAAAGATATATTCGTTTGAAAGAAATAGTAATTAGTTAGATAAGACGAGGTGGCCGAGTGGTTAAGGCGATGGACTGCTAATCCATTGGCCTCTGTCCGCGTGGATTCGAATCCCATCCTCGTCGTGCTTGTTCTTTTACCTGGGTTATATCAAATTTTGTATTTAATCTTTGAAATATATTTTGATTTGAAAGAAACAGTAATCAGGAAGAAAAGACGAGGTGGCCGAGTGGTTAAGGCGATGGACTGCTAATCCATTGGCCTCTGTCCGCGTGGATTCGAATCCCATCCTCGTCGTTCTTGTTCTTTTACCTGGGTTATATCAAATTTTGTATTTAATCTTTGAAATATATTTTGATTTGAAAGAAACAATAATTAGGAAGATAAGACGAGGTGGCCGAGTGGTTAAGGCGATGGACTGCTAATCCATTGGGCTCTGCCCGCGTGGATTCGAATCATCCCATCCTCGTCGTGCTTGTTCTTTTAACTGGGTTATATCAAATTTTGTATTTATTCTTTGAAAAATATTTTAATTTGAAAGAAACAGTAACTAGAAAAATAAGACGAAGTGGCCGAGTGGTTAAGGCGATGGACTGCTAATCCATTGGCTTCTGTCCGCGTGGATTCGAATACCATCCTCGTCGTGCTTGTTCTTTTAAATGGGTTATATCAAATTTTGTATTTAATCTTTGAAATATATTTTGATTTGAAAGAAACAGTAATCAGGAAGAAAAGACGAGGTGGCCGAGTGGTTAAGGCGATGGACTGCTAATCCATTGGGCTCTGCCCACGTGGATTTGAATCCCATCCTCGTCGTGCTTGTTCTTTTACCTGGGTTATATAATTTTGTATTTAATCTTTGAAATATATTTTGATTTGAAAGAAACAATAATTAGGAAGATAAGACGAGGTGGCCGAGTGGTTAAGGCGATGGACTGCTAATCCATTGGGCTCTGCCCGCGTGGGTTCGAATCCCATCCTCGTCGTGCTTGTTCTTTTAACTGGGTTATATCAAATTTTGTATTTATTCTTTGAAAAATATTTTAATTTGAAAGAAACAGTAACTAGAAAAATAAGACGAAGTGGCCGAGTGGTTAAGGCGATGGACTGCTAATCCATTGGCCTCTGTCCGCGTGGATTCGAATCCCATCCTCGTCGTGCTTGTTCTTTTACCTGGGTTATATCAAATTTTGTATTTATTCTTTGAAATATATTTTGATTTGAAAGAAACAATAATTAGGAAGATAAGACGAGGTGGCCGAGTGGTTAAGGCGATGGACTGCTAATCCATTGGGCTCTGCCCGCGTGGATTCGAATCCCATCCTCGTCGTGCTTGTTCTTTTAACTGGGTTATATCAAATTTTGTATTTATTCTTTGAAAAATATTTTAATTTGAAAGAAACAGTAACTAGAAAAATAAGACGAAGTGGCCGAGTGGTTAAGGCGATGGACTGCTAATCCATTGGCTTCTGTCCGCGTGGATTCGAATACCATCCTCGTCGTGCTTGTTCTTTTACCTGGGTTATATCAAATTTTGTATTTATTCTTTGAAAAATATTTTAATTTGAAAGAAACAGTAACTAGAAAAATAAGACGAAGTGGCCGAGTGGTTAAGGCGATGGACTGCTATTCCATTGGCCTCTGTCCGCGTGAATTCGAATCCCATCCTCGTCGTGCTTGTTCTTTTACCTGGGTTATATCATATTTTGTATTTAATCTTTGAAATATATTTTGATTTGAAAGAAACAGTAATCAGGAAGAAAAGACGAGGTGGCAGAGTGGTTAAGGCGATGGACTGCTAATCCATTGGGCTCTGCCCGCGTGGTTTCGAATCCCATCCTCTTCGTGCTAGTTCTTTTACCTGGGTTATATCAAATTTTGTATTTAATCTTTGAAATATATTTTAATTTGAAAGAAACAGAAAATAGGAAAACAAGACGAGGTGGCCGAGTTGTTAAGGTGATGGACTGCTAATCCATTGGGCTCTCCCCGCGTGTGTTCGAATCCCATCCTTGTCGAGTTTTTTCTTTTACCTGAGTTATATAATTTTGTATTTAATCTTTGAAATATATTTTGATTTGAAAGAAACAATAATTAGGAAGATAAGACGAGGTGGCCGAGTGGTTAAGGCGATGGACTGCTAATCCATTGGGCTCTGCCCGCGTGGGTTCGAATCCCATCCTCGTCGTGCTAGTTCTTTTACCTCTGTTATATCAAATTTTGTATTTAATCTTTGAAATATATTTTAATTTGAAAGAAACAGAAAATAGGAAGACAAAACGAGGTGGCCGAGTGGTTAAGGCGATGGACTGCAATTCCATTGGGCTCTACCCGCGTGGGTTCGAATCCCATCCTTACCGTGCTAGGGCTTTTACCTGCTTTATATCAAATTTTGTATTTAAATTTTTAAATATACTATATAGTGAAAGAATCTGTTTGAAGGTACAGTCGACGAGGTGGCCGAGTGGTAAAGGCTATGGATATCCAATACTTCGGGCTTCGCTCGCGCGAGTTCTAATCCATTGGATGTCGAGCTTGTTCTTTTATATGCGTTATATCGAACTTTATAATATCTTTGAAAGATATATTCGTTTGAAAGAAATAGTAATTAGTTAGATAAGACGAGGTGGCCGAGTGGTTAAGGCGATGGACTGCTAATCCATTGGCCTCTGTCCGCGTGGATTCGAATCCCATCCTCGTCGTGCTTGTTCTTTTACCTGGGTTATATCAAATTTTGTATTTAATCTTTGAAATATATTTTGATTTGAAAGAAACAGTAATCAGGAAGAAAAGACGAGGTGGCCGAGTGGTTAAGGCGATGGACTGCTAATCCATTGGCCTCTGTCCGCGTGGATTCGAATCCCATCCTCGTCGTTCTTGTTCTTTTACCTGGGTTATATCAAATTTTGTATTTAATCTTTGAAATATATTTTGATTTGAAAGAAACAATAATTAGGAAGATAAGACGAGGTGGCCGAGTGGTTAAGGCGATGGACTGCTAATCCATTGGGCTCTGCCCGCGTGGATTCGAATCCCATCCTCGTCGTGCTTGTTCTTTTAACTGGGTTATATCAAATTTTGTATTTATTCTTTGAAAAATATTTTAATTTGAAAGAAACAGTAACTAGAAAAATAAGACGAAGTGGCCGAGTGGTTAAGGCGATGGACTGCTAATCCATTGGCTTCTGTCCGCGTGGATTCGAATACCATCCTCGTCGTGCTTGTTCTTTTAAATGGGTTATATCAAATTTTGTATTTAATCTTTGAAATATATTTTGATTTGAAAGAAACAGTAATCAGGAAGAAAAGACGAGGTGGCCGAGTGGTTAAGGCGATGGACTGCTAATCCATTGGGCTCTGCCCACGTGGATTTGAATCCCATCCTCGTCGTGCTTGTTCTTTTACCTGGGTTATATAATTTTGTATTTAATCTTTGAAATATATTTTGATTTGAAAGAAACAATAATTAGGAAGATAAGACGAGGTGGCCGAGTGGTTAAGGCGATGGACTGCTAATCCATTGGGCTCTGCCCGCGTGGGTTCGAATCCCATCCTCGTCGTGCTTGTTCTTTTAACTGGGTTATATCAAATTTTGTATTTATTCTTTGAAAAATATTTTAATTTGAAAGAAACAGTAACTAGAAAAATAAGACGAAGTGGCCGAGTGGTTAAGGCGATGGACTGCTAATCCATTGGCCTCTGTCCGCGTGGATTCGAATCCCATCCTCGTCGTGCTTGTTCTTTTACCTGGGTTATATCAAATTTTGTATTTAATCTTTGAAATATATTTTGATTTGAAAGAAACAATAATTAGGAAGATAAGACGAGGTGGCCGAGTGGTTAAGGCGATGGACTGCTAATCCATTGGGCTCTGCCCGCGTGGATTCGAATCCCATCCTCGTCGTGCTTGTTCTTTTAACTGGGTTATATCAAATTTTGTATTTATTCTTTGAAAAATATTTTAATTTGAAAGAAACAGTAACTAGAAAAATAAGACGAAGTGGCCGAGTGGTTAAGGCGATGGACTGCTAATCCATTGGCTTCTGTCCGCGTGGATTCGAATACCATCCTCGTCGTGCTTGTTCTTTTACCTGGGTTATATCAAATTTTGTATTTAATCTTTGAAAAATATTTTAATTTGAAAGAAACAGTACCTAGAAAAATAAGACGAAGTGGCCGAGTGGTTAAGGCGATGGACTGCTAATCCATTGGCTTCTGGCCGCGTGGATTCGAATGCCATCCTCGTCGTGCTTGTTCTTTTGCCTGGGTTATATCATATTTTGTATTTAATCTTTGAAATATATTTTGATTTGAAAGAAACAGTAATCAGGAAGAAAAGACGAGGTGGCAGAGTGGTTAAGGCGATGGACTGCTAAACCATTCTGCTCTGCCCGCGTGTGTTCGAACCCCATCATCGTCGTGCTAGTTCTTTTACCTGGGTTATATCAAATTTTGTATTTAATCTTTAAAATATATTTTAATTTGAAAGAAACAGTAATTAGGAAGACAAGACGAGGTGGCAGTGTGGTTAAGGCGATGGACTTCTAATCCATAGGGCTCCTCCCGCGTGGGTTCGAATCGCATACTCGTCGTGCTTGTTCTTTTACCTGGGTTATATCATATTTTGTATTTAATCTTTGAAATATATATTGATTTGAAAGAAACAGTAATAAGGAAGAAAAGACGAGGTGGCCGAGTGGTTAAGGCGATGGACTGCTAATCCATTGGGCTCTGCCCGCGTGGGTTCGAATCCCATCCTCGTCGTCCTAGTTCTTTTACCTGGGTTATATCAAATTTTGTATTTAATCTTTGAAATATATTTTGATTTGAAAGAAACAGTAATCAGGAAGAAAAGACGAGGTGGCCGAATGGTTAAGGCGATGGACTGCTAATCCATTGGGCTCTGCCCGCGTGGATTTGAATCCCATCCTCGTCGTGCTTGTTCTTTTACCTGGGTTATATCAAATTTTGTATTTAATCTTTGAAATATATTTTAATTTGAAAGAAACAGAAAATAGGAAAACAAGACGAGGTGGCCGAGTTGTTAAGGTGATGGACTGCTAATCCATTGGGCTCTGCCCGCGTGGGTTCGAATCCCATCCTCGTCGTGCTAGTTCTTTTACCTCTGTTATATCAAATTTTGTATTTAATCTTTGAAATATATTTTAATTTGAAAGAAACAGAAAATAGGAAGACAAAACGAGGTGGCCGAGTGGTTAAGGCGATGGACTGCAATTCCATTGGGCTCTACCCGCGTGGGTTCGAATCCCATCCTTACCGTGCTAGGGCTTTTACCTGCTTTATATCAAATTTTGTATTTAAATTTTTAAATATACTATATAGTGAAAGAATCTGTTTGAAGGTACAGTCGACGAGGTGGCCGAGTGGTAAAGGCTATGGATATCCAATACTTCGGGCTTCGCTCGCGCGAGTTCTAATCCATTGGATGTCGAGCTTGTTCTTTTATATGCGTTATATCGAACTTTATAATTTATCTTTGAAAGATATATTTCGTTTGAAAGAAATAGTAATTAGTTAGATAAGACGAGGTGGCCGAGTGGTTAAGGCGATGGACTGCTAATCCATTGGCCTCTGTCCGCGTGGATTCGAATCCCATCCTCGTCGTGCTTGTTCTTTTACCTGGGTTATATCAAATTTTGTATTTAATCTTTGAAATATATTTTGATTTGAAAGAAACAGTAATCAGGAAGAAAAGACGAGGTGGCCGAGTGGTTAAGGCGATGGACTGCTAATCCATTGGGCTCTGTCCGCGTGGATTCGAATCCCATCCTCGTCGTGCTTGTTCTTTTACCAGGGTTATATCAAATTTTGTATTTAATCTTTGAAATATATTTTGATTTGAAAGAAACAATAATTAGGAAGATAAGACGAGGTGGCCGAGTGGTTAAGGCGATGGACTGCTAATCCATTGGGCTCTGCCCGCGTGGATTCGAATCCCATCCTCGTCGTGCTTGTTCTTTTAACTGGGTTATATCAAATTTTGTATTTATTCTTTGAAAAATAATTTAATTTGAAAGAAACAGTAACTAGAAAAATAAGACGAAGTGGCCGAGTGGTTAAGGCGATGGACTGCTAATCCATTGGGCTCTGCCCGCGTGGGTTCGAATCCCATCCTCGTCGTGCTAGTTCTTTTACCTCTGTTATATCAAATTTTGTATTTAATCTTTGAAATATATTTTAATTTGAAAGAAACAGAAAATAGGAAGACAAAACAAGGTGGCCGAGTGGTTAAGGCGATTGACTGCAATTCCATTGGGCTCTACCCGCGTGGGTTCGAATCCCATCCTTACCGTGCTAGGGCTTTTACCTGCTTTATATCAAATTTTGTATTTAAATTTTTAAATATACTATATAGTGAAAGAATCTGTTTGAAGGTAGAGTCGACGAGGTGGCCGAGTGGTAAAGGCTATGGATATCCAATACTTCGGGCTTCGCTCGCGCGAGTTCTAATCCATTGGATGTCGAGCTTGTTCTTTTATATGCGTTATATCGAACTTTATAATTTATCTTTGAAAGATATATTCGTTTGAAAGAAATAGTAATTAGTTAGATAAGACGAGGTGGCCGAGTGGTCAAGGTGATGGACTGCTAATTGGGCTCTGCCCGGGTGGGTTCGAATCCCATCCTCGTCGTGCTAGTTCTTTTACCTGGGTTCTATCATATTTTGTATTTAATCTTTGAAATATATTTTAATTTGAAAGAAACTGAAACTAGGACGATAAGACGAGGTGGCCGAGTGGTTAAGGCGATGGACTGCTAATCCATTGGGCTCTGCCCGCGTGGGTTCGAATCCCATCCTCGTCGTGCTTGTTCTTTTAACTGGGTTATATCAAATTTTGTATTTATTCTTTGAAAAATATTTTAATTTGAAAGAAACAGTAACTAGAAAAATAAGACGAAGTGGCCGAGTGGTTAAGGCGATGGACTGCTAATCCATTGGCCTCTGTCTGCGTGGATTCGAATCCCATCCTCGTCGTGCTTGTTCTTTTACCTGGGTTATATCAAATTTTGTATTTAATCTTTGAAATATATTTTGATTTGAAAGAAACAATAATTAGGAAGATAAGACGAGGTGGCCGAGTGGTTAAGGCGATGGACTGCTAATCCATTGGGCTCTGCCCGCGTGGATTCGAATCCCATCCTCGTCGTGCTTGTTCTTTTAACTGGGTTATATCAAATTTTGTATTTATTCTTTGAAAAATATTTTAATTTGAAAGAAACAGTAACTAGAAAAATAAGACGAAGTGGCCGAGTGGTTAAGGCGATGGACTGCTAATCCATTGGCCTCTGTCCGCGTGGATTCGAATCTCATCCTCGTCGTGCTTGTTCTTTTACCTGGGTTATATCAAATTTTGTATTTAATCTTTAAAAAATATTTTGATTTGAAAGAAACAGTAATCAGGAAGAAAAGACGAGGTGGCCGAGTGGTTAAGGCGATGGACTGCTAATCCATTGGGCTCTGCCCGCGTGGATTTGAATCCCATCCTCGTCGTGCTTGTTCTTTTACCTGGGTTATATCATATTTTGTATTTAATCTTTGAAATATATTTTGATTTGAAAGAAACAATAATTAGGAAGATAAGACGAGGTGGCCGAGTGGTTAAGGCGATGGACTGCTAATCCATTGGGCTCTGCCCGCGTGGGTTCGAATCCCATCCTCGTCGTGCTTGTTCTTTTACCTGGGTTATATCAAATTTTGTATTTAATCTTTGAAAAATATTTTAATTTGAAATAAACAGTACCTAGAAAAATAAGACGAAGTGGCCGAGTGGTTAAGGCGATGGACTGCTAATCCATTGGCTTCTGCCCGCGTGGATTCGAATGCCATCCTCGTCGTGCTTGTTCTTTTGCCTGGGTTATATCATATTTTGTATTTAATCTTTGAAATATATTTTGATTTGAAAGAAACAGTAATCAGGAAGAAAAGACGAGGTGGCCGAGTGGTTAAGGCGATGGACTGCTAATCCATTGGGCTCTGCCCGCGTGGATTTGAATCCCATCCTCGTCGTGCTTGTTCTTTTACCTGGGTTATATAATTTTGTATTTAATCTTTGAAATATATTTTGATTTGAAAGAAACAATAATTAGGAAGATAAGACGAGGTGGCCGAGTGGTTAAGACGATGGACTTCTAATCCATTGGGCTCTGCCCGCGTGGGTTCGAATCCCATCCTCGTCGTGTTAGTTCTTTTACCTCTGTTATATCAAATTTTGTATTTAATCTTTGAAATATATTTTAATTTGAAAGAAACAGAAAATAGGAAGACAAAACGAGGTGGCCGAGTGGTTAAGGCGATGGACTGCAATTCCATTGGGCTCTACCAGCGTGGGTTCGAATTCCATCCTTACCGTGCTAGGGCTTTTACCTGCTTTATATCAAATTTTGTATTTAAATTTTTAAATATACTATATAGTGAAAGAATCTGTTTGAAGGTACAGTCGACGAGGTAGCCGAGTGGTAAAGGCTATGGATATCCAATACTTCGGGCTTCGCTCGCGCGAGTTCTAATCCATTGTATGTCGAGCTTGTTCTTTTATATGCGTTATATCGAACTTTATAATTTATCTTTGAAAGATATATTCGTTTGAAAGAAATAGTAATTAGTTAGATAAGACGAGGTGGCCGAGTGGTCAAGGTGATGGACTGCTAATCCATTGGGCTCTTTCCGGGTGGGTTCGAATCCCATTCTCGTCGTGCTAGTTCTTTTACCTGGGTTCTATCATATTTTGTATTTAATCTTTGAAATATATTTTAATTTGAAAGAAACTGAAACTAGGACGATAAGACGAGGTGGCCGAGTGGTTAAGGCGATGGACTGCTAATCCATTGGGCTCTGCCCGCGTGGGTTCGAATACCATCCTCGTCGTGCTTGTTCTTTTAACTGGGTTATATCAAATTTTGTATTTATTCTTTGAAAAATATTTTAATTTGAAAGAAACAGTAACTAGAAAAATAAGACGAAGTGGCCGAGTGGTTAAGGCGATGGACTGCTAATCCATTGGCCTCTGTCCGCGTGGATTCGAATCCCATCCTCGTCGTGCTTGTTCTTTTACCTGGGTTATATCAAATTTTGTATTTAATCTTTAAAAAATATTTTGATTTGAAAGAAACAGTAATCAGGAAGAAAAGACAAGGTGGCAGAGTGGTTAAGGCGATGGACTGCTAAACCATTCTGCTCTGCCCGCGTGTGTTCGAATCCCATCCTCGTCGTGCTTGTTCTTTTACCTGGGTTATATCAAATTTTGTATTTAATCTTTAAAAAATATTTTGATTTGAAAGAAACAGTAATCAGGAAGAAAAGACGAGGTGGCCGAGTGGTTAAGGCGATGGACTGCTAATCCATTGGGCTCTGCCCTCGTGGATTTGAATCCCATCCTCGTCGTGCTTGTTCTTTTACCTGGGTTATATCATATTTTGTATTTAATCTTTGAAATATATTTTGATTTGAAAGAAACAATAATTAGGAAGATAAGACGAGGTGGCCGAGTGGTTAAGGCGATGGACTGCTAATCCATTGGGCTCTGCCCGCGTGGGTTCGAATCCCATCCTCGTCGTGCTTGTTCTTTTACCTGGGTTATATCAAATTTTGTATTTAATCTTTGAAAAATATTTTAATTTGAAAGAAACAGTACCTAGAAAAATAAGACGAAGTGGCCGAGTGGTTAAGGCGATGGACTGCTAATCCATTGGCTTCTGCCCGCGTGGATTCGAATGCCATCCTCGTCGTGCTTGTTCTTTTGCCTGGGTTATATCATATTTTGTATTTAATCTTTGAAATATATTTTGATTTGAAAGAAACAGTAATCAGGAAGAAAAGACAAGGTGGCAGAGTGGTTAAGGCGATGGACTGCTAAACCATTCTGCTCTGCCCGCGTGTGTTCGAATCCCGTCCTCGTCGTGCTAGTTCTTTTACCTGGGTTATATCAAATTTTGTATTTAATCTTTAAAATATATTTTAATTTGAAAGAAACAGTAATTAGGAAGATAAGACGAGGTGGCCGAGTGGTTAAGGCGATGGACTTCTAATCCATAGGGCTCCTCCCACGTGGGTTCGAATCGCATACTCGTCGTGCTTGTTCTTTTACCTGGGTTATATCATATTTTGTATTTAATCTTTGAAATATATATTGATTTGAAAGAAACAGTAATAAGGAAGAAAAGACGAGGTTCCCGAGTGGTTAAGGCGATGGACTGCTAATCCATTGGGCTCTGCCCGCGTGGGTTCGAATCCCATCCTCGTCGTCCTAGTTCTTTTACCTGGGTTATATCAAATTTTGTATTTAATCTTTGAAATATATTTTGATTTGAAAGAAACAGTAATCAGGAAGAAAAGACGAGGTGGCAGAGTGGTTAAGGCGATGGACTGCTAATCCATTGGGCTCTGCCCGCGTGGATTTGAATCCCATCCTCGTCGTGCTTGTTCTTTTACCTGGGTTATATCAAATTTTGTATTTAATCTTTGAAATATATTTTAATTTGAAAGAAACAGAAAATAGGAAAACAAGACGAGGTGGCCGAGTTGTTAAGGTGATGGACTGCTAATCCATTGGGCTCTCCTCGCGTGGGTTCGAATCCCATCCTCGTCGAGTTTTTTCTTTTACCTGAGTTATATAATTTTGTATTTAATCTTTGAAATATATTTTGATTTGAAAGAAACAATAATTAGGAAGATAAGACGACTTGGCCGAGTGGTTAAGGCGATGGACTGCTAATCCATTGGGCTCTGCCCGCGTGGGTTCGAATCCCATCCTCGTCGTGCTAGTTCTTTTACCTCTGTTATATCAAATTTTGTATTTAATCTTTGAAATATATTTTGATTTGAAAGAAACAGTAATCAGGAAGAAAAGACGAGGTGGCCGAATGGTTAAGGCGATGGACTGCTAATCCATTGGGCTCTGCCCGCGTGGATTTGAATCCCATCCTCGTCGTGCTTGTTCTTTTACCTGGGTTATATCAAATTTTGTATTTAATCTTTGAAATATATTTTAATTTGAAAGAAACAGAAAATAGGAAAACAAGACGAGGTGGCCGAGTTGTTAAGGTCATGGACTGCTAATCCATTGGGCTCTCCCCGCGTGGGTTCTAATCCCATCCTCGTCGAGTTTTTCCTTTTACCTGAGTTATATAATTTTGTATTTAATCTTTGAAATATATTTTGATTTGAAAGAAACAATAATTAGGAAGATAAGACGAGGTGGCCGAGTGGTTAAGGCGATGGACTGCTAATCCATTGGGCTCTGCCCGCGTGGGTTCGAATCCCATCCTCGTCGTGCTAGTTCTTTTACCTCTGTTATATCAAATTTTGTATTTAATCTTTGAAATATATTTTAATTTGAAAGAAACAGAAACTAGGACGATAAGACGAGGTGGCCGAGTGGTTAAGGCGATGGACTGCTAATCCATTGGGCTCTGCCCGCGTGGGTTCGAATCCCATCCTCGTCGTGCTTGTTCTTTTAACTGGGTTATATCAAATTTTGTATTTATTCTTTGAAAAATATTTTAATTTGAAAGAAACAGTAACTAGAAAAATAAGACGAAGTGGCCGAGTGGTTAAGGCGATGGACTGCTAATCCATTGGCCTCTGTCCGCGTGGATTCGAATCCCATCCTCGTCGTGCTTGTTCTTTTACCTGGGTTATATCATATTTTGTATTTAATCTTTAAAATATATTTTGATTTGAAAGAAACAGTAATCAGGAAGAAAAGACGAGGTGGCAGAGTGGTTAAGGCGATGGACTGCTAATCCATTGGGCTCTGCCCGCGTGGTTTCGAATCCCATCCTCTTCGTGCTAGTTCTTTTACCTGGGTTATATCAAATTTTGTATTTAATCTTTGAAATATATTTTAATTTGAAAGAAACAGAAAATAGGAAAACAAGACGAGGTGGCTGAGTTGTTAAGGTGATGGACTGCTAATCCATTGGGCTCTCCCCGCGTGTGTTCGAATCCCATCCTTGTCGAGTTTTTTCTTTTACCTGAGTTATATAATTTTATCTTTGAAATATCTTCTGGCCTAAAACGCGCTCTGCCCGCGTGGGTTCGAATCCCATCCTCGTCGTGCTTGTTCTTTTACCTGGGTTATATCAAATTTTGTATTTAATCTTTGAAAAATATTTTAATTTGAAAGAAACAGTACCTAGAAAAATAAGCCGAAGTGGCCGAGTGGTTAAGGCGATGGACTGCTAATCCATTGGCTTCTGGCCGCGTGGATTCGAATGCCATCCTCGTCGTGCTTGTTCTTTTGCCTGGGTTATATCATATTTTGTATTTAATCTTTGAAATATATTTTGATTTGAAAGAAACAGTAATCAGGAAGAAAAGACGAGGTGGCAGAGTGGTTAAGGCGATGGACTGCTAAACCATTCTGCTCTGCCCGCGTGTGTTCGAATCCCGTCCTCGTCGTGCTAGTTCTTTTACCTGGGTTAAATCAAATTTTGTATTTAATCTTTAAAATATATTTTAATTTGAAAGAAACAGTAATTAGGAAGACAAGACGAGGTGGCAGTGTGGTTAAGGCGATGGACTGCTAATCCATTGGGCTCTGCCCGCGTGGGTTCGAATCCCATCCTCGTCGTGCTTGTTCTTTTAACTGCGTTATATCAAATTTTGTATTTATTCTTTGAAAAATATTTTAATTTGAAAGAAACAGTAACTAGAAAAATAAGACGAAGTGGCCGAGTGGTTAAGGCGATGGACTGCTAATCCATTGGCTTCTGGCCGCGTGGATTCGAATGCCATCCTCGTCGTGCTTGTTCTTTTGCCTGGGTTATATCATATTTTGTATTTAATCTTTGAAATATATATTGATTTGAAAGAAACAGTAATCAGGAAGAAAAGACGAGGTGGCAGAGTGGTTAAGGCGATGGACTGCTAAACCATTCTGCTCTGCCCGCGTGTGTTCGAATCCCGTCCTCGTCGTGCTAGTTCTTTTACCTGGGTTATATCAAATTTTGTATTTAATCTTTAAAATATATTTTAATTTGAAAGAAACAGTAATTAGGAAGACAAGACGAGGTGGCAGTGTGGTTAAGGCGATGGACTTCTAATCCATAGGGCTCCTCCCGCGTGGGTTCGAATCGCATACTCGTCGTGCTTGTTCTTTTACCTGGGTTATATCATATTTTGTATTTAATCTTTGAAATATATATTGATTTGAAAGAAACAGTAATAAGGAAGAAAAGACGAGGTGGCCGAGTGGTTAAGGCGATGGACTGCTAATCCATTGGGCTCTGCCCGCGTGGGTTCGAATCCCATCCTCGTCGTCCTAGTTCTTTTACCTGGGTTATATCAAATTTTGTATTTAATCTTTGAAATATATTTTGATTTGAAAGAAACAGTAATCAGGAAGAAAAGACGAGGTGGCCGAATGGTTAAGGCGATGGACTGCTAATCCATTGGGCTCTGCCCGCGTGGATTTGAATCCCATCCTCGTCGTGCTTGTTCTTTTACCTGGGTTATATCAAATTTTGTATTTAATCTTTGAAATATATTTTAATTTGAAAGAAACAGAAAATAGGAAAACAAGACGAGGTGGCCGAGTTGTTAAGGTCATGGACTGCTAATCCATTGGGCTCTCCCCGCGTGGGTTCTAATTCCATCCTCGTCGAGTTTTTCCTTTTACCTGAGTTATATAATTTTGTATTTAATCTTTGAAATATATTTTGATTTGAAAGAAACAATAATTAGGAAGATAAGACGAGGTGGCCGAGTGGTTAAGGCGATGGACTGCTAATCCATTGGGCTCTGCCCGCGTGGGTTCGAATCCCATCCTCGTCGTGCTAGTTCTTTTACCTCTGTTATATCAAATTTTGTATTTAATCTTTAAAATATATTTTAATTTGAATGAAACAGTAATTAGGAAAACAAGACGAGGTGGCCGAGTTGTTAAGGTGATGGACTGCTAATCCATTGGGCTCTCCCCGCGTGTGTTCGAATCCCATCCTTGTCGAGTTTTTTCTTTTACCTGAGTTATATAATTTTATCTTTGAAATATCTTCTGGCCTAAAACGCGCTCTGCCCGCGTGGGTTCGAATCCCATCCTCGTCGTGCTTGTTCTTTTACCTGGGTTATATCAAATTTTGTATTTAATCTTTGAAAAATATTTTAATTTGAAAGAAACAGTACCTAGAAAAATAAGACGAAGTGGCCGAGTGGTTAAGGCGATGGACTGCTAATCCATTGGCTTCTGGCCGCGTGGATTCGAATGCCATCCTCGTCGTGCTTGTTCTTTTGCCTGGGTTATATCATATTTTGTATTTAATCTTTGAAATATATTTTGATTTGAAAGAAACAGTAATCAGGAAGAAAAGACGAGGTGGCAGAGTGGTTAAGGCGATGGACTGCTAAACCATTCTGCTCTGCCCGCGTGTGTTCGAATCCCGTCCTCGTCGTGCTAGTTCTTTTACCTGGGTTATATCAAATTTTGTATTTAATCTTTAAAATATATTTTAAATTGAAAGAAACAGTAATTAGGAAGACAAGACGAGGTGGCAGTGTGGTTAAGGCGATGGACTTCTAATCCATAGGGCTCCTCCCGCGTGGTTTCGAATCGCATACTCGTCGTGCTTGTTCTTTTACCTGGGTTATATCATATTTTGTATTTAATCTTTGAAATATATATTGATTTGAAAGAAACAGTAATAAGGAAGAAAAGACGAGGTGGCCGAGTGGTTAAGGCGATGGACTGCTAATCCATTGGGCTCTGCCCGCGTGGGTTCGAATCCCATCCTCGTCGTCCTAGTTCTTTTACCTGGGTTATATCAAATTTTGTATTTAATCTTTGAAATATATTTTAATTTGAAAGAAACAGAAAATAGGAAAACAAGACGAGGTGGCCGAGTTGTTAAGGTGATGGACTTCTAATCCATTGGGCTCTCCCCGCGTGGGTTCTAATCCCATCCTCATCGAGTTTTTCCTTTTACCTGAGTTATATAATTTTGTATTTAATCTTTGAAATATATTTTGATTTGAAAGAAACAATAATTAGGAAGATAAGACGAGGTGGCCGAATGGTTAAGGCGATGGACTGCTAATCCATTGGGCTCTGCCCGCGTGGGTTCGAATCCCATCCTCGTCGTGCTAGTTCTTTTAACTCTGTTATATCAAATTTTGTATTTAATCTTTGAAATATATTTTAATTTGAAAGAAACAGAAAATAGGAAGACAAAACGAGGTGGCCGAGTGGTTAAGGCGATGGACTGCAATTCCATTGGGCTCTACCCGAGTGGGTTCGAATCCCATCCTTACCGTGCTAGGGCTTTTACTTGCTTTATATCAAATTTTGTATTTAAATTTTTAAATATAATATATAGTGAAAGAATCTGTTTGAAGGTACAGTCGACGAGGTGGCCGAGTGGTAAAGGGTATGGATATCCAATACTTCGGGCTTCGCTCGCGCGAGTTCTAATCCATTGGATGTCGAGCTTGTTCTTTTATATGCGTTATATCGAACTTTATAATTTATCTTTGAAAGATATATTCGTTTGAAAGAAATAGTAATTAGTTAGATAAGACGAGGTGGCCGAGTGGTCAAGGTGATGGACTGCTAATCCATTGGGCTCTGCCCGGGTGGGTTCGAATCCCATCCTCGTCGTGCTAGTTCTTTTACCTGGGTTCTATCATATTTTGTATTTAATCTTTGAAATATATTTTAATTTGAAAGAAACTGAAACTAGGACGATAAGACGAGGTGGCCGAGTGGTTAAGGCGATGGACTGCTAATCCATTGGGCTCTGCCCGCGTGGGTTCGAATCCCATCCTCGTCGTGCTTGTTCTTTTAACTGGGTTATATCAAATTTTGTATTTATTCTTTGAAAAATATTTTAATTTGAAAGAAACAGTAACTAGAAAAATAAGACGAAGTGGCCGAGTGGTTAAGGCGATGGACTGCTATTCCATTGGCCTCTGTCCGCGTGAATTCGAATCCCATCCTCGTCGTGCTTGTTCTTTTACCTGGGTTATATCATATTTTGTATTTAATCTTTGAAATATATTTTGATTTGAAAGAAACAGTAATCAGGAAGAAAAGACGAGGTGGCAGAGTGGTTAAGGCGATGGACTGCTAATCCATTGGGCTCTGCCCGCGTGGGTTCGAATCCCATCCTCGTCGTGCTTGTTCTTTTAACTGGGTTATATCAAATTTTGTATTTATTCTTTGAAAAATATTTTAATTTGAAAGAAACAGTAACTAGAAAAATAAGACGAAGTGGCCGAGTGGTTAAGGCGATGGACTGCTATTCCATTGGCCTCTGTCCGCGTGAATTCGAATCCCATCCTCTTCGTGCTAGTTCTTTTACCTGGGTTATATCAAATTTTGTATTTAATCTTTGAAATATATTTTAATTTGAAAGAAACAGAAAATAGGAAAACAAGACGAGGTGGCCGAGTTGTTAAGGCGATGGACTGCTAAACCATTCTGCTCTGCCCGCGTGTGTTCGAATCCCGTCCTCGTCGTGCTAGTTCTTTTACCTGGGTTAAATCAAATTTTGTATTTAATCTTTAAAATATATTTTAATTTGAAAGAAACAGTAATTAGGAAGACAAGACGAGGTGGCAGTGTGGTTAAGGCGATGGACTGCTAATCCATTGGGCTCTGCCCGCGTGGGTTCGAATCCCATCCTCGTCGTGCTTGTTCTTTTAACTGCGTTATATCAAATTTTGTATTTATTCTTTGAAAAATATTTTAATTTGAAAGAAACAGTAACTAGAAAAATAAGACGAAGTGGCCGAGTGGTTAAGGCGATGGACTGCTAATCCATTGGCTTCTGGCCGCGTGGATTCGAATGCCATCCTCGTCGTGCTTGTTCTTTTGCCTGGGTTATATCATATTTTGTATTTAATCTTTGAAATATATATTGATTTGAAAGAAACAGTAATCAGGAAGAAAAGACGAGGTGGCAGAGTGGTTAAGGCGATGGACTGCTAAACCATTCTCCTCTGCCCGCGTGTGTTCGAATCCCGTCCTCGTCGTGCTAGTTCTTTTACCTGGGTTATATCAAATTTTGTATTTAATCTTTAAAATATATTTTAATTTGAAAGAAACAGTAATTAGGAAGACAAGACGAGGTGGCAGTGTGGTTAAGGCGATGGACTTCTAATCCATAGGGCTCCTCCCGCGTGGGTTCGAATCGCATACTCGTATTGCTTGTTCTTTTACCTGGGTTATATCATATTTTGTATTTAATCTTTGAAATATATATTGATTTGAAAGAAACAGTAATAAGGAAGAAAAGACGAGGTGGCCGAGTGGTTAAGGCGATGGACTGCTAATCCATTGGGCTCTGCCCGCGTGGGTTCGAATCCCATCCTCGTCGTCCTAGTTCTTTTACCTGGGTTATATCAAATTTTGTATTTAATCTTTGAAATATATTTTGATTAGAAAGAAACAGTAATCAGGAAGAAAAGACGAGGTGGCCGAATGGTTAAGGCGATGGACTGCTAATCCATTGGGCTCTGCCCGCGTGGATTTGAATCCCATCCTCGTCGTGCTTGTTCTTTTACCTGGGTTATATCAAATTTTGTATTTAATCTTTGAAATATATTTTAATTTGAAAGAAACAGAAAATAGGAAAACAAGACGAGGTGGCCGAGTTGTTAAGGTCATGGACTGCTAATCCATTGGGCTCTCCCCGCGTGGGTTCTAATCCCATCCTCGTCGAGTTTTTCCTTTTACCTGAGTTATATAATTTTGTATTTAATCTTTGAAATATATTTTGATTTGAAAGAAACAATAATTAGGAAGATAAGACGAGGTGGCCGAGTGGTTAAGGCAATGGACTGCTAATCCATTGGGCTCTGCCCGCGTGGGTTCGAATCCCATCCTCGTCGTGCTAGTTCTTTTACCTCTGTTATATCAAATTTTGTATTTAATCTTTGACATATATTTTAATTTGAAAGAAACAGAAAATAGGAAGACAAAACGAGGTGGCCGAGTGGTTAAGGCGATGGACTGCTAATCCATTGGGCTCTGCCCGCGTGGGTTCGAATCCCATCCTCGTCGTGCTAGTTCTTTTACCTCTGTTATATCAAATTTTGTATTTAATCTTTAAAATATATTTTAATTTGAATGAAACAGTAATTAGGAAAACAAGACGAGGTGGCCGAGTTGTTAAGGTGATGGACTGCTAATCCATTGGGCTCTCCCCGCGTGTGTTCGAATCCCATCCTTGTCGAGTTTTTTCTTTTACCTGAGTTATATAATTTTATCTTTGAAATATCTTCTGGCCTAAAACGCGCTCTGCCCGCGTGGGTTCGAATCCCATCCTCGTCGTGCTTGTTCTTTTACCTGGGTTATATCAAATTTTGTATTTAATCTTTGAAAAATATTTTAATTTGAAAGAAACAGTACCTAGAAAAATAAGACGAAGTGGCCGAGTGGTTAAGGCGATGGACTGCTAATCCATTGGCTTCTGGCCGCGTGGATTCGAATGCCATCC
Source organism: Linyphia triangularis (assembly GCA_963978545.1). Taxonomy (NCBI): domain Eukaryota; kingdom Metazoa; phylum Arthropoda; class Arachnida; order Araneae; family Linyphiidae; genus Linyphia; species Linyphia triangularis. Next base: position 45,572,006 of record OZ021726.1, on the reverse strand, counting down.
TCGTCGTGCTTTTTCTTTTGCCTGGGTTATATCATATTTTGTATTTAATCTTTGAAATATATTTTGATTTGAAAGAAACAGTAATCAGGAAGAAAAGACGAGGTGGCAGAGTGGTTAAGGCGATGGACTGCTAAACCATTCTGCTCTGCCCGCGTGTGTTCGAATCCCGTCCTCGTCGTGCTAGTTCTTTTACCTGGGTTATATCAAATTTTGTATTTAATCTTTAAAATATATTTTAAATTGAAAGAAACAGTAATTAGGAAGACAAGACGAGGTGGCAGTGTGGTTAAGGCGATGGACTTCTAATCCATAGGGCTCCTCCCGCGTGGTTTCGAATCGCATACTCGTCGTGCTTGTTCTTTTACCTGGGTTATATCATATTTTGTATTTAATCTTTGAAATATATATTGATTTGAAAGAAACAGTAATAAGGAAGAAAAGACGAGGTGGCCGAGTTGTTAAGGCGATGGACTGCTAATCCATTGGGCTCTGCCCGCGTGGGTTCGAATAACATCCTCGTCGTCCTAGTTCTTTTACCTGGGTTATATCAAATTTTGTATTTAATCTTTGAAATATATTTTAATTTGAAAGAAACAGAAAATAGGAAAACAAGACGAGGTGGCCGAGTTGTTAAGGTGATGGACTGCTAATCCATTGGGCTCTCCCCGCGTGGGTTCTAATCCCATCCTCATCGAGTTTTTCCTTTTACCTGAGTTATATAATTTTGTATTTAATCTTTGAAATATATTTTGATTTGAAAGAAACAATAATTAGGAAGATAAGACGAGGTGGCCGAGTGGTTAAGGCGATGGACTGCTAATCCATTGGGCTCTGCCCGCGTGGGTTCGAATCCCATCCTCGTCGTGCTAGTTCTTTTAACTCTGTTATATCAAATTTTGTATTTAATCTTTGAAATATATTTTAATTTGAAAGAAACAGAAAATAGGAAGACAAAACGAGGTGGCCGAGTGGTTAAGGCGATGGACTGCAATTCCATTGGGCTCTACCCGAGTGGGTTCGAATCCCATCCTTACCGTGCTAGGGCTTTTACCTGCTTTATATCAAATTTTGTATTTAAATTTTTAAATATAATATATAGTGAAAGAATCTGTTTGAAGGTACAGTCGACGAGGTGGCCGAGTGGTAAAGGGTATGGATATCCAATACTTCGGGCTTCGCTCGCGCGAGTTCTAATCCATTGGATGTCGAGCTTGTTCTTTTATATGCGTTATATCGAACTTTATAATTTATCTTTGAAAGATATATTCGTTTGAAAGAAATAGTAATTAGTTAGATAAGACGAGGTGGCCGAGTGGTCAAGGTGATGGACTGCTAATCCATTGGGCTCTGCCCGGGTGGGTTCGAATTCCATCTTCGTCGTGCTAGTTCTTTTACCTGGGTTCTATCATATTTTGTATTTAATCTTTGAAATATATTTTAATTTGAAAGAAACTGAAACTAGGACGATAAGACGAGGTGGCCGAGTGGTTAAGGCGATGGGCTGCTAATCCATTGGGCTCTGCCCGCGTGGGTTCGAATCCCATCCTCGTCGTGCTTGTTCTTTTACCTGGGTTATATCATATTTTGTATTTAATCTTTGAAATATATTTTGATTTGAAAGAAACAGTAATCAGGAAGAAAAGACGAGGTGGCAGAGTGGTTAAGGCGATGGACTGCTAATCCATTGGGCTCTGCCCGCGTGGTTTCGAATCCCATCCTCTTCGTGCTAGTTCTTTTACCTGGGTTATATCAAATTTTGTATTTAATCTTTGAAATATATTTTAATTTGAAAGAAACAGAAAATAGGAAAACAAGACGAGGTGGCCGAGTTGTTAAGGTGATGGACTGCTAATCCATTGGGCTCTCCCCGCGTGTGTTCGAATCCCATCCTTGTCGAGTTTTTTCTTTTACCTGAGTTATATAATTTTGTATTTAATCTTTGAAATATATTTTGATTTGAAAGAAACAATAATTAGGAAGATAAGACGAGGTGGCCGAGTGGTTAAGGCGATGGACTGCTAATCCATTGGGCTCTGACCGCGTGGGTTCGAATCCCATCCTCGTCGTGCTAATTCTTTTACCTCTGTTATATCAAATTTTGTATTTAATCTTTGAAATATATTTTAATTTGAAAGAAACAGAAAATAGGAAGACAAAACGAGGTGGCCGAGTGGTTAAGGCGATGGACTGCAATTCCATTGGGCTCTACCCGCGTGGGTTCGAATCCCATCCTTACCGTGCTAGGGCTTTTACCTGCTTTATATCAAATTTTGTATTTAAATTTTTAAATATACTATATAGTGAAAGAATCTGTTTGAAGGTACAGTCGACGAGGTGGCCGAGTGGTAAAGGCTATGGATATCCAATACTTCGGGCTTCGCTCGCGCGAGTTCTAATCCATTGGATGTCGAGCTTGTTCTTTTATATGCGTTATATCGAACTTTATAATTTATCTTTGAAAGATATATTCGTTTGAAAGAAATAGTAATTAGTTAGATAAGACGAGGTGGCCGAGTGGTCAAGGTGATGGACTGCTAATCCATTGGGCTCTGCCCGGGTGGGTTCGAATCCCATCATCGTCGTGCTAGTTCTTTTACCTGGGTTCTATCATATTTTTTATTTAATCTTTGAAATATATTTTAATTTGAAAGAAACTGAAACTAGGACGATAAGACGAGGTGGCCGAGTGGTTAAGGCGATGGACTGCTAATCCATTGGGCTCTGCCCGCGTGGGTTCGAATCCCATTCTCGTCGTGCTTGTTCTTTTAACTGGGTTATATCAAATTTTGTATTTATTCTTTGAAAAATATTTTAATTTGAAAGAAACAGTAACTAGAAAAATAAGACGAAGTGGCCGAGTGGTTAAGGCGATGGACTGCTAATCCATTGGCTTCTGGCCGCGTGGATTCGAATGCCATCCTCGTCGTGCTTGTTCTTTTGCCTGGGTTATATCATATTTTGTATTTAATCTTTGAAATATATTTTGATTTGAAAGAAACAGTAATCAGGAAGAAAAGACGAGGTGGCAGAGTGGTTAAGGCGATGGACTGCTAAACCATTCTGCTCTGCCCGCGTGTGTTCGAATCCCGTCCTCGTCGTGCTAGTTCTTTTACCTGGGTTATATCAAATTTTGTATTTAATCTTTAAAATATATTTTAATTTGAAAGAAACAGTAATTAGGAAGACAAGACGAGGTGGCAGTGTGGTTAAGGCGATGGACTTCTAATCCATAGGGCTCCTCCCGCGTGGGTTCGAATCGCATACTCGTCGTGCTTGTTCTTTTACCTGGGTTATATCATATTTTGTATTTAATCTTTGAAATATATATTGATTTGAAAGAAACAGTAATAAGGAAGAAAAGACGAGGTGGCCGAGTGGTTAAGGCGATGGACTGCTAATCCATTGGGCTCTGCCCGCGTGGGTTCGAATCCCATCCTCGTCGTCCTAGTTCTTTTACCTGGGTTATATCAAATTTTGTATTTAATCTTTGAAATACATTTTGATTTGAAAGAAACAGTAATCAGGAAGAAAAGACGAGGTGGCCGAATGGTTAAGGCGATGGACTGCTAATCCATTGGGCTCTGCCCGCGTGGATTTGAATCCCATCCTCGTCGTGCTTGTTCTTTTACCTGGGTTATATCAAATTTTGTATTTAATCTTTGAAATATATTTTAATTTGAAAGAAACAGAAAATAGGAAAACAAGACGAGGTGGCCGAGTTGTTAAGGTCATGGACTGCTAATCCATTGGGCTCTCCCCGCGTGGGTTCTAATCCCATCCTCGTCGAGTTTTTCCTTTTACCTGAGTTATATAATTTTGTATTTAATCTTTGAATTATATTTTGATTTGAAAGAAACAATAATTAGGAAGATAAGACGAGGTGGCCGAGTGGTTAAGGCGATGGACTGCTAATCCATTGGGCTCTGCCCGCGTGGGTTCGAATCCCATCCTCGTCGTGCTAGTTCTTTTACCTCTGTTATATCAAATTTTGTATTTAATCTTTGAAATATATTTTAATTTGAAAGAAACAGAAAATAGGAAGACAAAACGAGGTGGCCGAGTGGTTAAGGCGATGGACTGCAATTCCATTGGGCTCTACCCGCGTGGGTTCGAATCCCATCCTTACCGTGCTAGGGCTTTTACCTGCTTTATATCAAATTTTGTATTTAAATTTTTAAATATACTATATAGTGAAAGAATCTGTTTGAAGGTACAGTCGACGAGGTGGCCGAGTGGTAAAGGCTATGGATATCCAATACTTCGGGCTTCGCTCGCGCGAGTTCTAATCCATTGGATGTCGAGCTTGTTCTTTTATATGCGTTATATCGAACTTTATAATATCTTTGAAAGATATATTCGTTTGAAAGAAATAGTAATTAGTTAGATAAGACGAGGTGGCCGAGTGGTTAAGGCGATGGACTGCTAATCCATTGGCCTCTGTCCGCGTGGATTCGAATCCCATCCTCGTCGTGCTTGTTCTTTTACCTGGGTTATATCAAATTTTGTATTTAATCTTTGAAATATATTTTGATTTGAAAGAAACAGTAATCAGGAAGAAAAGACGAGGTGGCCGAGTGGTTAAGGCGATGGACTGCTAATCCATTGGCCTCTGTCCGCGTGGATTCGAATCCCATCCTCGTCGTTCTTGTTCTTTTACCTGGGTTATATCAAATTTTGTATTTAATCTTTGAAATATATTTTGATTTGAAAGAAACAATAATTAGGAAGATAAGACGAGGTGGCCGAGTGGTTAAGGCGATGGACTGCTAATCCATTGGGCTCTGCCCGCGTGGATTCGAATCCCATCCTCGTCGTGCTTGTTCTTTTAACTGGGTTATATCAAATTTTGTATTTATTCTTTGAAAAATATTTTAATTTGAAAGAAACAGTAACTAGAAAAATAAGACGAAGTGGCCGAGTGGTTAAGGCGATGGACTGCTAATCCATTGGCTTCTGTCCGCGTGGATTCGAATACCATCCTCGTCGTGCTTGTTCTTTTAAATGGGTTATATCAAATTTTGTATTTAATCTTTGAAATATATTTTGATTTGAAAGAAACAGTAATCAGGAAGAAAAGACGAGGTGGCCGAGTGGTTAAGGCGATTTACTGCTAATCCATTGGGCTCTGCCCACGTGGATTTGAATCCCATCCTCGTCGTGCTTCTTCTTTTACCTGGGTTATATAATTTTGTATTTAATCTTTGAAATATATTTTGATTTGAAAGAAACAATAATTAGGAAGATAAGACGAGGTGGCCGAGTGGTTAAGGCGATGGACTGCTAATCCATTGGGCTCTGCCCGCGTGGGTTCGAATCCCATCCTCGTCGTGCTTGTTCTTTTAACTGGGTTATATCAAATTTTGTATTTATTCTTTGAAAAATATTTTAATTTGAAAGAAACAGTAACTAGAAAAATAAGACGAAGTGGCCGAGTGGTTTATTCGATGGACTGCTAATCCATTGGCCTCTGTCCGCGTGGATTCGAATCCCATCCTCGTCGTGCTTGTTCTTTTACCTGGGTTATATCAAATTTTGTATTTAATCTTTGAAATATATTTTGATTTGAAAGAAACAATAATTAGGAAGATAAGACGAGGTGGCCGAGTGGTTAAGGCGATGGACTGCTAATCCATTGGGCTCTGCCCGCGTGGATTCGAATCCCATCCTCGTCGTGCTTGTTCTTTTAACTGGGTTATATCAAATTTTGTATTTATTCTTTGAAAAATATTTTAATTTGAAAGAAACAGTAACTAGAAAAATAAGACGAAGTGGCCGAGTGGTTAAGGCGATGGACTGCTAATCCATTGGCTTCTGTCCGCGTGGATTCGAATACCATCCTCGTCGTGCTTGTTCTTTTACCTGGGTTATATCAAATTTTGTATTTAATCTTTGAAAAATATTTTAATTTGAAAGAAACAGTACCTAGAAAAATAAGACGAAGTGGCCGAGTGGTTAAGGCGATGGACTGCTAATCCATTGGCTTCTGGCCGCGTGGATTCGAATGCCATCCTCGTCGTGCTTGTTCTTTTGCCTGGGTTATATCATATTTTGTATTTAATCTTTGAAATATATTTTGATTTGAAAGAAACAGTAATCAGGAAGAAAAGACGAGGTGGCAGAGTGGTTAAGGCGATGGACTGCTAAACCATTCTGCTCTGCCCGCGTGTGTTCGAACGCCATCATCGTCGTGCTAGTTCTTTTACCTGGGTTATATCAAATTTTGTATTTAATCTTTAAAATATATTTTAATTTGAAAGAAACAGTAATTAGGAAGACAAGACGAGGTGGCAGTGTGGTTAAGGCGATGGACTTCTAATCCATAGGGCTCCTCCCGCGTGGGTTCGAATCGCATACTCGTCGTGCTTGTTCTTTTACCTGGGTTATATCATATTTTGTATTTAATCTTTGAAATATATATTGATTTGAAAGAAACAGTAATAAGGAAGAAAAGACGAGGTGGCCGAGTGGTTAAGGCGATGGACTGCTAATCCATTGGGCTCTGCCCGCGTGGGTTCGAATCCCATCCTCGTCGTCCTAGTTCTTTTACCTGGGTTATATCAAATTTTGTATTTAATCTTTGAAATATATTTTGATTTGAAAGAAACAGTAATCAGGAAGAAAAGACGAGGTGGCCGAATGGTTAAGGCGATGGACTGCTAATCCATTGGGCTCTGCCCGCGTGGATTTGAATCCCATCCTCGTCGTGCTTGTTCTTTTACCTGGGTTATATCAAATTTTGTATTTAATCTTTGAAATATATTTTAATTTGAAAGAAACAGAAAATAGGAAAACAAGACGAGGTGGCCGAGTTGTTAAGGTGATGGACTGCTAATCCATTGGGCTCTGCCCGCGTGGGTTCGAATCCCATCCTCGTCGTGCTAGTTCTTTTACCTCTGTTATATCAAATTTTGTATTTAATCTTTGAAATATATTTTAATTTGAAAGAAACAGAAAATAGGAAGACAAAACGAGATGGCCGAGTGGTTAAGGCGATGGACTGCAATTCCATTGGGCTCTACCCGCGTGGGTTCGAATCCCATCCTTACCGTGCTAGGGCTTTTACCTGCTTTATATCAAATTTTGTATTTAAATTTTTAAATATACTATATAGTGAAAGAATCTGTTTGAAGGTACAGTCGACGAGGTGGCCGAGTGGTAAAGGCTATGGATATCCAATACTTCGGGCTTCGCTCGCGCGAGTTCTAATCCATTGGATGTCGAGCTTGTTCTTTTATATGCGTTATATCGAACTTTATAATTTATCTTTGAAATATATATTCGTTTGAAAGAAATAGTAATTAGTTAGATAAGACGAGGTGGCCGAGTGGTTAAGGCGATGGACTGCTAATCCATTGGCCTCTGTCCGCGTGGATTCGAATCCCATCCTCGTCGTGCTTGTTCTTTTACCTGGGTTATATCAAATTTTGTATTTAATCTTTGAAATATATTTTGATTTGAAAGAAACAGTAATCAGGAAGAAAAGACGAGGTGGCCGAGTGGTTAAGGCGATGGACTGCTAATCCATTGGGCTCTGTCCGCGTGGATTCGAATCCCATCCTCGTCGTGCTTGTTCTTTTACTAGGGTTATATCAAATTTTGTATTTAATCTTTGAAATATATTTTGATTTGAAAGAAACAATAATTAGGAAGATAAGACGAGGTGGCCGAGTGGTTAAGGCGATGGACTGCTAATCCATTGGGCTCTGCCCGCGTGGATTCGAATCCCATCCTCGTCGTGCTTGTTCTTTTAACTGGGTTATATCAAATTTTGTATTTATTCTTTGAAAAATAATTTAATTTGAAAGAAACAGTAACTAGAAAAATAAGACGAAGTGGCCGAGTGGTTAAGGCGATGGACTGCTAATCCATTGGGCTCTGCCCGCGTGGGTTCGAATCCCATCCTCGTCGTGCTAGTTCTTTTACCTCTGTTATATCAAATTTTGTATTTAATCTTTGAAATATATTTTAATTTGAAAGAAACAGAAAATAGGAAGACAAAACAAGGTGGCCGAGTGGTTAAGGCGATTGACTGCAATTCCATTGGGCTCTACCCGCGTGGGTTCGAATCCCATCCTTACCGTGCTAGGGCTTTTACCTGCTTTATATCAAATTTTGTATTTAAATTTTTAAATATACTATATAGTGAAAGAATCTGTTTGAAGGTAGAGTCGACGAGGTGGCCGAGTGGTAAAGGCTATGGATATCCAATACTTCGGGCTTCGCTCGCGCGAGTTCTAATCCATTGGATGTCGAGCTTGTTCTTTTATATGCGTTATATCGAACTTTATAATTTATCTTTGAAAGATATATTCGTTTGAAAGAAATAGTAATTAGTTAGATAAGACGAGGTGGCCGAGTGGTCAAGGTGATGGACTGCTAATCCATTGGGCTCTTTCCGGGTGGGTTCGAATCCCATTCTCGTCGTGCTAGTTCTTTTACCTGGGTTCTATCATATTTTGTATTTAATCTTTGAAATATATTTTAATTTGAAAGAAACTGAAACTAGGACGATAAGACGAAGTGGCCGAGTGGTTAAGGCGATGGACTGCTAATCCATTGGGCTCTGCCCGCGTGGGTTCGAATCCCATCCTCGTCGTGCTTGTTCTTTTAACTGGGTTATATCAAATTTTGTATTTATTCTTTGAAAAATATTTTAATTTGAAAGAAACAGTAACTAGAAAAATAAGACGAAGTGGCCGAGTGGTTAAGGCGATGGACTGCTAATCCATTGGCCTCTGTCTGCGTGGATTCGAATCCCATCCTCGTCGTGCTTGTTCTTTTACCTGGGTTATATCAAATTTTGTATTTAATCTTTGAAATATATTTTGATTTGAAAGAAACAATAATTAGGAAGATAAGACGAGGTGGCCGAGTGGTTAAGGCGATGGACTGCTAATCCATTGGGCTCTGCCCGCGTGGATTCGAATCCCATCCTCGTCGTGCTTGTTCTTTTAACTGGGTTATATCAAATTTTGTATTTATTCTTTGAAAAATATTTTAATTTGAAAGAAACAGTAACTAGAAAAATAAGACGAAGTGGCCGAGTGGTTAAGGCGATGGACTGCTAATCCATTGGCCTCTGTCCGCGTGGATTCGAATCTCATCCTCGTCGTGCTTGTTCTTTTACCTGGGTTATATCAAATTTTGTATTTAATCTTTAAAAAATATTTTGATTTGAAAGAAACAGTAATCAGGAAGAAAAGACGAGGTGGCCGAGTGGTTAAGGCGATGGACTGCTAATCCATTGGGCTCTGCCCGCGTGGATTTGAATCCCATCCTCGTCGTGCTTGTTCTTTTACCTGGGTTATATCATATTTTGTATTTAATCTTTGAAATATATTTTGATTTGAAAGAAACAATAATTAGGAAGATAAGACGAGGTGGCCGAGTGGTTAAGGCGATGGACTGCTAATCCATTGGACTCTGCCCGCGTGGGTTCGAATCCCATCCTCGTCGTGCTTGTTCTTTTACCTGGGTTATATCAAATTTTGTATTTAATCTTTGAAAAATATTTTAATTTGAAATAAACAGTACCTAGAAAAATAAGACGAAGTGGCCGAGTGGTTAAGGCGATGGACTGCTAATCCATTGGCTTCTGCCCGCGTGGATTCGAATGCCATCCTCGTCGTGCTTGTTCTTTTGCCTGGGTTATATCATATTTTGTATTTAATCTTTGAAATATATTTTGATTTGAAAGAAACAGTAATCAGGAAGAAAAGACGAGGTGGCCGAGTGGTTAAGGCGATGGACTGCTAATCCATTGGGCTCTGCCCGCGTGGATTTGAATCCCATCCTCGTCGTGCTTGTTCTTTTACCTGGGTTATATAATTTTGTATTTAATCTTTGAAATATATTTTGATTTGAAAGAAACAATAATTAGGAAGATAAGACGAGGTGGCCGAGTGGTTAAGACGATGGACTTCTAATCCATTGGGCTCTGCCCGCGTGGGTTCGAATCCCATCCTCGTCGTGTTAGTTCTTTTACCTCTGTTATATCAAATTTTGTATTTAATCTTTGAAATATATTTTAATTTGAAAGAAACAGAAAATAGGAAGACAAAACGAGGTGGCCGAGTGGTTAAGGCGATGGACTGCAATTCCATTGGGCTCTACCAGCGTGGGTTCGAATTCCATCCTTACCGTGCTAGGGCTTTTACCTGCTTTATATCAAATTTTGTATTTAAATTTTTAAATATACTATATAGTGAAAGAATCTGTTTGAAGGTACAGTCGACGAGGTAGCCGAGTGGTAAAGGCTATGGATATCCAATACTTCGGGCTTTGCTCGCGCGAGTTCTAATCCATTGTATGTCGAGCTTGTTCTTTTATATGCGTTATATCGAACTTTATAATTTATCTTTGAAAGATATATTCGTTTGAAAGAAATAGTAATTAGTTAGATAAGACGAGGTGGCCGAGTGGTCAAGGTGATGGACTGCTAATCCATTGGGCTCTTTCCGGGTGGGTTCGAATCCCATTCTCGTCGTGCTAGTTCTTTTACCTGGGTTCTATCATATTTTGTATTTAATCTTTGAAATATATTTTAATTTGAAAGAAACTGAAACTAGGACGATAAGACGAGGTGGCCGAGTGGTTAAGGCGATGGACTGCTAATCCATTGGGCTCTGCCCGCGTGGGTTCGAATACCATCCTCGTCGTGCTTGTTCTTTTAACTGGGTTATATCAAATTTTGTATTTATTCTTTGAAAAATATTTTAATTTGAAAGAAACAGTAACTAGAAAAATAAGACGAAGTGGCCGAGTGGTTAAGGCGATGGACTGCTAATCCATTGGCCTCTGTCCGCGTGGATTCGAATCCCATCCTCGTCGTGCTTGTTCTTTTACCTGGGTTATATCAAATTTTGTATTTAATCTTTAAAAAATATTTTGATTTGAAAGAAACAGTAATCAGGAAGAAAAGACAAGGTGGCAGAGTGGTTAAGGCGATGGACTGCTAAACCATTCTGCTCTGCCCGCGTGTGTTCGAATCCCATCCTCGTCGTGCTTGTTCTTTTACCTGGGTTATATCAAATTTTGTATTTAATCTTTAAAAAATATTTTGATTTGAAAGAAACAGTAATCAGGAAGAAAAGACGAGGTGGCCGAGTGGTTAAGGCGATGGACTGCTAATCCATTGGGCTCTGCCCTCGTGGATTTGAATCCCATCCTCGTCGTGCTTGTTCTTTTACCTGGGTTATATCATATTTTGTATTTAATCTTTGAAATATATTTTGATTTGAAAGAAACAATAATTAGGAAGATAAGACGAGGTGGCCGAGTGGTTAAGGCGATGGACTGCTAATCCATTGGCTTCTGCCCGCGTGGATTCGAATGCCATCCTCGTCGTGCTTGTTCTTTTGCATGGGTTATATCATATTTTGTATTTAATCTTTGAAATATATTTTGATTTGAAAGAAACAGTAATCAGGAAGAAAAGACAAGGTGGCAGAGTGGTTAAGGCGATGGACTGCTAAACCATTCTGCTCTTCCCGCGTGTGTTCGAATCCCGTCCTCGTCGTGCTAGTTCTTTTACCTGGGTTATATCAAATTTTGTATTTAATCTTTAAAATATATTTTAATTTGAAAGAAACAGTAATTAGGAAGATAAGACGAGGTGGCCGAGTGGTTAAGGCGATGGACTTCTAATCCATAGGGCTCCTCCCACGTGGGTTCGAATCGCATACTCGTCGTGCTTGTTCTTTTACCTGGGTTATATCATATTTTGTATTTAATCTTTGAAATATATATTGATTTGAAAGAAACAGTAATAAGGAAGAAAAGACGAGGTTCCCGAGTGGTTAAGGCGATGGACTGCTAATCCATTGGCTTCTGCCCGCGTGGATTCGAATGCCATCCTCGTCGTCCTAGTTCTTTTACCTGGGTTATATCAAATTTTGTATTTAATCTTTGAAATATATTTTGATTTGAAAGAAACAGTAATCAGGAAGAAAAGACGAGGTGGCAGAGTGGTTAAGGCGATGGACTGCTAATCCATTGGGCTCTGCCCGCGTGGATTTGAATCCCATCCTCGTCGTGCTTGTTCTTTTACCTGGGTTATATCAAATTTTGTATTTAATCTTTGAAATATATTTTAATTTGAAAGAAACAGAAAATAGGAAAACAAGACGAGGTGGCCGAGTTGTTAAGGTGATGGACTGCTAATCCATTGGGCTCTCCTCGCGTGGGTTCGAATCCCATCCTCGTCGAGTTTTTTCTTTTACCTGAGTTATATAATTTTGTATTTAATCTTTGAAATATATTTTGATTTGAAAGAAACAATAATTAGGAATATAAGACGACTTGGCCGAGTGGTTAAGGCGATGGACTGCTAATCCATTGGGCTCTGCCCGCGTGGGTTCGAATCCCATCCTCGTCGTGCTAGTTCTTTTACCTCTGTTATATCAAATTTTGTATTTAATCTTTGAAATATATTTTAATTTGAAAGAAACAGAAAATAGGAAGACAAAACGAGGTGGCCGAGTGGTTAAGGCGATGGACTGCAATTCCATTGGGCTCTACCCGCGTGGGTTCGAATCCCATCCTTACCGTGCTAGGGCTTTTACCTCCTTTATATCAAATTTTGTATTTAAATTTTTAAATATACTATATAGTGAAAGAATCTGTTTGAAGGTACAGTCGACGAGGTGGCCGAGTGGTAAAGGCTATGGATATCCAATACTTCGGGCTTCGCTCGCGCGAGTTCTAATCCATTGGATGTCGAGCTTGTTCTTTTATATGCGTTATATCGAACTTTATAATTTATCTTTGAAAGATATATTCGTTTGAAAGAAATAGTAATTAGTTAGATAAGACGAGGTGGCCGAGTGGTCAAGGTGATGGACTGCTAATCCATTGGGCTCTGCCCGGATGGGTTCGAATCCCATCCTCGTCGTGCTAAGTCTTTTACCTGGGTTCTATCATATTTTGTATTTAATCTTTGAAATATATTTTAATTTGAAAGAAACTGAAACTAGGACGATAAGACGAGGTGGCCGAGTGGTTAAGGCGATGGACTGCTAATCCATTGGGCTCTGCCCGCGTGGGTTCGAATCCCATCCTCGTCGTGCTTGTTCTTTTAACTGGGTTATATCAAATTTTGTATTTATTCTTTGAAAAATATTTTAATTTGAAAGAAACAGTAACTAGAAAAATAAGACGAAGTGGCCGAGTGGTTAAGGCGATGGACTGCTAATCCATTGGCCTCTGTCCGCGTGGATTCGAATCCCATCCTCGTCGTGCTTGTTCTTTTACCTCGGTTATATCAAATTTTGTATTTAATCTTTGAAATATATTTTGATTTGAAAGAAACAGTAATCAGGAAGAAAAGACGAGGTGGCCGAGTGGTTAAGGCGATGGACTGCTAATCCATTGGGCTCTGCCCGCGTGGATTTGAATCCCATCCTCGTCGTGCTTGTTCTTTTACCTGGGTTATATCATATTTTGTATTTAATCTTTGAAATATATTTTGATTTGAAAGAAACAATAATTAGGAAGATAAGACGAGGTGGCCGAGTGGTTAAGGCGATGGACTGCTAATCCATTGGGCTCTGCCCGCGTGGATTCGAATGCCATCCTCGTCGTGCTTGTTCTTTTGCCTGGGTTATATCATATTTTGTATTTAATCTTTGAAATATATTTTGATTTGAAAGAAACAGTAATCAGGAAGAAAAGACGAGGTGGCAGAGTGGGTAAGGCGATGGACTGCTAAACCATTCTGCTCTGCCCGCGTGTGTTCGAATCCCGTCCTCGTCGTGCTAGTTCTTTTACCTGGGTTATATCATATTTTGTATTTAATCTTTGAAATATATATTGATTTGAAAGAAACAGTAATCAGGAAGAAAAGACGAGGTGGCCGAGTGGTTAAGGCGATGGACTTCTAATCCATAGGGCTCCTCCCGCGTGGGTTCGAATCGCATACTCGTCGTGCTTGTTCTTTTACCTGGGTTATATCATATTTTGTATTTAATCTTTGAAATATATATTGATTTGAAAGAAACAGTAATCAGGAAGAAAAGACGAGGTGGCCGAGTGGTTAAGGCGATGGACTGCTAATCCATTGGGCTCTGCCCGCGTGGGTTCGAATCCCATCCTCGTTGTCCTAGTTCTTTTTCCTGGGTTATATCAAATTTTGTATTTAATCTTTGAAATATATTTTGATTTGAAAAAAACAGTAATCAGGAAGAAAAGACGAGGTGGCCGAATGGTTAAGGCGATGGACTGCTAGTCCATTGGGCTCTGCCCGCGTCGGTATGAATCCCATCCTCGTCGTGCTAGTTCTTTTACCTGGGTTATATCATATTTTGTATTTAATCTTTGAAATATATTTTGATTTGAAAGAAACAGTAATCAGGAAGAAAAGACGAGGTGGCCGAGTGGTTAAGGCGATGGACTGCTAATCCATTGGGCTCTGCCCGCGTGGATTTGAATCCCATTCTCGTCGTGCTTGTTCTTTTACCTGGGTTATATCAAATTTTGTATTTAATCTTTGAAATATATTTTAATTTGAAAGAAACAGAAAATAGGAAAACAAGACGAGGTGGCCGAGTTGTTAAGGTGATGGACTGCTAATCCATTGGGCTCTCCCCGCGTGGGTTCGAATCCCATCCTCGTAGAGTTTTTTCTTTTACCTGAGTTATATAATTTTGTATTTAATCTTTGAAATATATTTTAATTTGAAATAAACAGAAAATAGGAAGACAAAACGAGGTGGCAGAGTGGTTAAGGCGATGGACTGCAATTCCATTGGGCTCTACCCGCGTGGGTTCGAATCCCATCCTTACCGTGCTAGGGCTTTTACCTGCTTTATATCAAATTTTGTATTTAAATTTTTAAATATACTATATAGTGAAAGAATCTGTTTGAAGGTACAGTCGACGAGGTGGCCGAGTGGTAAAAGCTATGGATATCCAATACTTCGGGCTTCGCTCGCGCGAGTTCTAATCCATTGGATGTCGAGCTTGTTCTTTTATATGCGTTATATCGAACTTTATAATTTATCTTTGAAAGATATATTCGTTTGAAAGAAATAGTAATTAGTTAGATAAGACGAGGTGGCCGAGTGGTCAAGGTGATGGACTGCTAATCCATTGGGCTCTGCCCGGGTGGGTTCGAATCCCATCCTCGTCGTGCTAGTTCTTTTACCTGGGTTCTATCATATTTTGTATTTAATCTTTGAAATATATTTTAATTTGAAAGAAACTGAAACTAGGACGATAAGACGAGGTGGCCGAGTGGTTAAGGCGATGGACTGCTAATCCATTGGGCTCTGCCCGCGTGGGTTCGAATCCCATCCTCGTCGTGCTTGTTCTTTTAACTGGGTTATATCAAATTTTGTATTTATTCTTTGAAAAATATTTTAATTTGAAAGAAACAGTAACTAGAAAAATAAGACGAAGTGGCCGAGTGGTTAAGGCGATGGACTGCTAATCCATTGGCCTCTGTCCGCGTGGATTCGAATCCCATCCTCGTCGTGCTTGTTCTTTTACCTGGGTTATATCAAATTTTGTATTTAATCTTTGAAATATATTTTGATTTGAAAGAAACAGTAATCAGGAAGAAAAGACGAGGTGGCCGAGTGGTTAAGGCGATGGACTGCTAATCCATTGGGCTCTGCCCGCGTGGATTTGAATCCCATCCTCGTCGTGCTTGTTCTTTTACCTGGGTTATATCATATTTTGTATTTAATCTTTGAAATATATTTGGATATGAAAGAAACAATAATTAGGAAGATAAGACGAGGTGGCCGAGTGGTTAAGGCGATGGACTGCTAATCCATTGGGCTCTGCCCGCGTGGGTTCGAATCCCATCCTCGTCGTGCTTGTTCTTTTACCTGGATTATATCAAATTTTCTATTTAATCTTTGAAAAATATTTTAATTTGAAAGAAACAGTACCTAGAAAAATAAGACGAAGTGGCCGAGTGGTTAAGGCGATGGACTGCTAATCCATTGGCTTCTGGCCGCGTGGATTCGAATGCCATCCTCGTCGTGCTTGTTCTTTTGCCTGGGTTATATCATATTTTGTATTTAATCTTTGAAATATATTTTGATTTGAAAGAAACAGTAATCAGGAAGAAAAGACGAGGTGGCCGAGTGGTTAAGGCGATGGACTGCTAATCCATTGGGCTCTGCCCGCGTGGATTTGAATCCCATCCTCGTCGTGCTTGTTCTTTTACCTGGGTTATATAATTTTGTATTTAATCTTTGAAATATATTTTGATTTGAAAGAAACAATAATTAGGAAGATAAGACGAGGTGGCCGAGTGGTTAAGACGATGGACTGCTAATCCATTGGGCTCTGCCCGCGTGGGTTCGAATCCCATCCTCGTCGTGTTAGTTCTTTTACCTCTGTTATATCAAATTTTGTATTTAATCTTTGAAATATATTTTAATTTGAAAGAAACAGAAAATAGGAAGACAAAACGAGGTGGCCGAGTGGTTAAGGCGATGGACTGCAATTCCATTGGGCTCTACCAGCGTGGGTTCGAATTCCATCCTTACCGTGCTAGGGCTTTTACCTGCTTTATATCAAATTTTGTATTTAAATTTTTAAATATACTATATAGTGAAAGAATCTGTTTGAAGGTACAGTCGACGAGGTAGCCGAGTGGTAAAGGCTATGGATATCCAATACTTCGGGCTTCGCTCGCGCGAGTTCTAATCCATTGTATGTCGAGCTTGTTCTTTTATATGCGTTATATCGAACTTTATAATTTATCTTTGAAAGATATATTCGTTTGAAAGAAATAGTAATTAGTTAGATAAGACGAGGTGGCCGAGTGGTCAAGGTGATGGACTGCTAATCCATTGGGCTCTTTCCGGGTGGGTTCGAATCCCATTCTCGTCGTGCTAGTTCTTTTACCTGGGTTCTATCATATTTTGTATTTAATCTTTGAAATATATTTTAATTTGAAAGAAACTGAAACTAGGACGATAAGACGAGGTGGCCGAGTGGTTAAGGCGATGGACTGCTAATCCATTGGGCTCTGCCCGCGTTGGTTCGAATACCATCCTCGTCGTGCTTGTTCTTTTAACTGGGTTATATCAAATTTTGTATTTATTCTTTGAAAAATATTTTAATTTGAAAGAAACAGTAACTAGAAAAATAAGACGAAGTGGCCGAGTGGTTAAGGCGATGGACTGCTAATCCATTGGCCTCTGTCCGCGTGGATTCGAATCCCATCCTCGTCGTGCTTGTTCTTTTACCTGGGTTATATCAAATTTTGTATTTAATCTTTAAAAAATATTTTGATTTGAAAGAAACAGTAATCAGGAAGAAAAGACAAGGTGGCAGAGTGGTTAAGGCGATGGACTGCTAAACCATTCTGCTCTGCCCGCGTGTGTTCGAATCCCATCCTCGTCGTGCTTGTTCTTTTACCTGGGTTATATCAAATTTTGTATTTAATCTTTAAAAAATATTTTGATTTGAAAGAAACAGTAATCAGGAAGAAAAGACGAGGTGGCCGAGTGGTTAAGGCGATGGACTGCTAATCCATTGGGCTCTGCCCGCGTGGATTTGAATCCCATCCTCGTCGTGCTTGTTCTTTTACCTGGGTTATATCATATTTTGTATTTAATCTTTGAAATATATTTTGATTTGAAAGAAACAATAATTAGGAAGATAAGACGAGGTGGCCGAGTGGTTAAGGCGATGGACTGCTAATCCATTGGGCTCTGCCCGCGTGGGTTCGAATCCCATCCTCGTCGTGCTTGTTCTTTTACCTGGGTTATATCAAATTTTGTATTTAATCTTTGAAAAATATTTTAATTTGAAAGAAACAGTACCTAGAAAAATAAGACGAAGTGGCCGAGTGGTTAAGGCGATGGACTGCTAATCCATTGGCTTCTGCCCGCGTGGATTCGAATGCCATCCTCGTCGTGCTTGTTCTTTTGCCTGGGTTATATCATATTTTGTATTTAATCTTTGAAATATATTTTGATTTGAAAGAAACAGTAATCAGGAAGAAAAGACAAGGTGGCAGAGTGGTTAAGGCGATGGACTGCTAAACCATTCTGCTCTGCCCGCGTGTGTTCGAATCCCGTCCTCGTCGTGCTAGTTCTTTTACCTGGGTTATATCAAATTTTGTATTTAATCTTTAAAATATATTTTAATTTGAAAGAAACAGTAATTAGGAAGATAAGACGAGGTGGCCGAGTGGTTAAGGCGATGGACTTCTAATCCATAGGGCTCCTCCCACGTGGGTTCGAATCGCATACTCGTCGTGCTTGTTCTTTTACCTGGGTTATATCATATTTTGTATTTAATCTTTGAAATATATATTGATTTGAAAGAAACAGTAATAAGGAAGAAAAGACGAGGTTCCCGAGTGGTTAAGGCGATGGACTGCTAATCCATTGGGCTCTGCCAGCGTGGGTTCGAATCCCATCCTCGTCGTCCTAGTTCTTTTACCTGGGTTATATCAAATTTTGTATTTAATCTTTGAAATATATTTTGATTTGAAAGAAACAGTAATCAGGAAGAAAAGACGAGGTGGCAGAGTGGTTAAGGCGATGGACTGCTAATCCATTGGGCTCTGCCCGCGTGGATTTGAATCCCATCCTCGTCGTGCTTGTTCTTTTACCTGGGTTATATCAAATTTTGTATTTAATCTTTGAAATATATTTTAATTTGAAAGAAACAGAAAATAGGAAAACAAGACGAGGTGGCCGAGTTGTTAAGGTGATGGACTGCTAATCCATTGGGCTCTCCTCGCGTGGGTTCGAATCCCATCCTCGTCGAGTTTTTTCTTTTACCTGAGTTATATAATTTTGTATTTAATCTTTGAAATATATTTTGATTTGAAAGAAACAATAATTAGGAAGATAAGACGACTTGGCCGAGTGGTTAAGGCGATGGACTGCTAATCCATTGGGCTCTGCCCGCGTGGGTTCGAATCCCATCCTCGTCGAGTTTTTTCTTTTACCTGAGTTATATAATTTTGTATTTAATCTTTGAAATATATTTTAATTTGAAAGAAACAGAAAATAGGAAGACAAAACAAGGTGGCCGAGTGATTAAGGCGATGGACTGCAATTCCATTGGGCTCTACCCGCGTGGGTTCGAATCCCATCCTTACCGTGCTAGGGCTTTTACCTCCTTTATATCAAATTTTGTATTTAAATTTTTAAATATACTATATAGTGAAAGAATCTGTTTGAAGGTACAGTCGACGAGGTGGCCGAGTGGTAAAGGCTATGGATATCCAATACTTCGGGCTTCGCTCGCGCGAGTTCTAATCCATTGGATGTCGAGCTTGTTCTTTTATATGCGTTATATCGAACTTTATAATTTATCTTTGAAAGATATATTCGTTTGAAAGAAATAGTAATTAGTTAGATAAGACGAGGTGGCCGAGTGGTCAAGGTGATGGACTGCTAATCCATTGGGCTCTGCCCGGATGGGTTCGAATCCCATCCTCGTCGTGCTTGTTCTTTTAACTGGGTTATATCAAATTTTGTATTTATTCTTTGAAAAATATTTTAATTTGAAAGAAACAGTAACTAGAAAAATAAGACGAAGTGGCCGAGTGGTTAAGGCGATGGACTGCTAATCCATTGGCCTCTGTCCGCGTGGATTCGAATCCCATCCTCGTCGTGCTTGTTCTTTTACCTCGGTTATATCAAATTTTGTATTTAATCTTTGAAATATATTTTGATTTGAAAGAAACAATAATTAGGAAGATAAGACGAGGTGGCCGAGTGGTTAAGGCGATGGACTGCTAATCCATTGGGCTCTGCCCGCGTGGATTCGAATCCCATCCTCGTCGTGCTTGTTCTTTTAACTGGGTTATATCAAATTTTGTATTTATTCTTTGAAAAATATTTTAATTTGAAAGAAACAGTAACTAGAAAAATAAGACGAAGTGGCCGAGTGGTTAAGGCGATGGACTGCTAATCCATTGGCCTCTGTCCGCGTGGATTCGAATCTCATCCTCGTCGTGCTTGTTCTTTTACCTGGGTTATATCAAATTTTGTATTTAATCTTTAAAAAATATTTTGATTTGAAAGAAACAGTAATCAGGAAGAAAAGACGAGGTGGCCGAGTGGTTAAGGCGATGGACTGCTAATCCATTGGGCTCTGCCCGCGTGGATTTGAATCCCATCCTCGTCGTGCTTGTTCTTTTACCTGGGTTATATCATATTTTGTATTTAATCTTTGAAATATATTTTGATTTGAAAGAAACAATAATTAGGAAGATAAGACGAGGTGGCCGAGTGGTTAAGGCGATGGACTGCTAATCCATTGGACTCTGCCCGCGTGGGTTCGAATCCCATCCTCGTCGTGCTTGTTCTTTTACCTGGGTTATATCAAATTTTGTATTTAATCTTTGAAAAATATTTTAATTTGAAATAAACAGTACCTAGAAAAATAAGACGAAGTGGCCGAGTGGTTAAGGCGATGGACTGCTAATCCATTGGCTTCTGCCCGCGTGGATTCGAATGCCATCCTCGTCGTGCTTGTTCTTTTGCCTGGGTTATATCATATTTTGTATTTAATCTTTGAAATATATTTTGATTTGAAAGAAACAGTAATCAGGAAGAAAAGACGAGGTGGCCGAGTGGTTAAGGCGATGGACTGCTAATCCATTGGGCTCTGCCCGCGTGGATTTGAATCCCATCCTCGTCGTGCTTGTTCTTTTACCTGGGTTATATAATTTTGTATTTAATCTTTGAAATATATTTTGATTTGAAAGAAACAATAATTAGGAAGATAAGACGAGGTGGCCGAGTGGTTAAGACGATGGACTTCTAATCCATTGGGCTCTGCCCGCGTGGGTTCGAATCCCATCCTCGTCGTGTTAGTTCTTTTACCTCTGTTATATCAAATTTTGTATTTAATCTTTGAAATATATTTTAATTTGAAAGAAACAGAAAATAGGAAGACAAAACGAGGTGGCCGAGTGGTTAAGGCGATGGACTGCAATTCCATTGGGCTCTACCAGCGTGGGTTCGAATTCCATCCTTACCGTGCTAGGGCTTTTACCTGCTTTATATCAAATTTTGTATTTAAATTTTTAAATATACTATATAGTGAAAGAATCTGTTTGAAGGTACAGTCGACGAGGTAGCCGAGTGGTAAAGGCTATGGATATCCAATACTTCGGGCTTCGCTCGCGCGAGTTCTAATCCATTGTATGTCGAGCTTGTTCTTTTATATGCGTTATATCGAACTTTATAATTTATCTTTGAAAGATATATTCGTTTGAAAGAAATAGTAATTAGTTAGATAAGACGAGGTGGCCGAGTGGTCAAGGTGATGGACTGCTAATCCATTGGGCTCTTTCCGGGTGGGTTCGAATCCCATTCTCGTCGTGCTAGTTCTTTTACCTGGGTTCTATCATATTTTGTATTTAATCTTTGAAATATATTTTAATTTGAAAGAAACTGAAACTAGGACGATAAGACGAGGTGGCCGACTGGTTAAGGCGATGGACTGCTAATCCATTGGGCTCTGCCCGCGTGGGTTCGAATACCATCCTCGTCGTGCTTGTTCTTTTAACTGGGTTATATCAAATTTTGTATTTATTCTTTGAAAAATATTTTAATTTGAAAGAAACAGTAACTAGAAAAATAAGACGAAGTGGCCGAGTGGTTAAGGCGATGGACTGCTAATCCATTGGCCTCTGTCCGCGTGGATTCGAATCCCATCCTCGTCGTGCTTGTTCTTTTACCTGGGTTATATCAAATTTTGTATTTAATCTTTAAAAAATATTTTGATTTGAAAGAAACAGTAATCAGGAAGAAAAGACAAGGTGGCAGAGTGGTTAAGGCGATGGACTGCTAAACCATTCTGCTCTGCCCGCGTGTGTTCGAATCCCATCCTCGTCGTGCTTGTTCTTTTACCTGGGTTATATCAAATTTTGTATTTAATCTTTAAAAAATATTTTGATTTGAAAGAAACAGTAATCAGGAAGAAAAGACGAGGTGGCCGAGTGGTTAAGGCGATGGACTGCTAATCCATTGGGCTCTGCCCTCGTGGATTTGAATCCCATCCTCGTCGTGCTTGTTCTTTTACCTGGGTTATATCATATTTTGTATTTAATCTTTGAAATATATTTTGATTTGAAAGAAACAATAATTAGGAAGATAAGACGAGGTGGCCGAGTGGTTAAGGCGATGGACTGCTAATCCATTGGGCTCTGCCCGCGTGGGTTCGAATCAAATCCTCGTCGTGCTTGTTCTTTTACCTGGGTTATATCAAATTTTGTATTTAATCTTTGAAAAATATTTTAATTTGAAAGAAACAGTACCTAGAAAAATAAGACGAAGTGGCCGAGTGGTTAAGGCGATGGACTGCTAATCCATTGGCTTCTGCCCGCGTGGATTCGAATGCCATCCTCGTCGTGCTTGTTCTTTTGCCTGGGTTATATCATATTTTGTATTTAATCTTTGAAATATATTTTGATTTGAAAGAAACAGTAATCAGGAAGAAAAGACAAGGTGGCAGAGTGGTTAAGGCGATGGACTGCTAAACCATTCTGCTCTGCCCGCGTGTGTTCGAATCCCGTCCTCGTCGTGCTAGTTCTTTTACCTGGGTTATATCAAATTTTGTATTTAATCTTTAAAATATATTTTAATTTGAAAGAAACAGTAATTAGGAAGATAAGACGAGGTGGCCGAGTGGTTAAGGCGATGGACTTCTAATCCATAGGGCTCCTCCCACGTGGGTTCGAATCGCATACTCGTCGTGCTTGTTCTTTTACCTGGGTTATATCATATTTTGTATTTAATCTTTGAAATATATATTGATTTGAAAGAAACAGTAATAAGGAAGAAAAGACGAGGTTCCCGAGTGGTTAAGGCGATGGACTGCTAATCCATTGGGCTCTGCCCGCGTGGGTTCGAATCCCATCCTCGTCGTCCTAGTTCTTTTACCTGGGTTATATCAAATTTTGTATTTAATCTTTGAAATATATTTTGATTTGAAAGAAACAGTAATCAGGAAGAAAAGACGAGGTGGCAGAGTGGTTAAGGCGATGGACTGCTAATCCATTGGGCTCTGCCCGCGTGGATTTGAATCCCATCCTCGTCGTGCTTGTTCTTTTACCTGGGTTATATCAAATTTTGTATTTAATCTTTGAAATATATTTTAATTTGAAAGAAACAGAAAATAGGAAAACAAGACGAGGTGGCCGAGTTGTTAAGGTGATGGACTGCTAATCCATTGGGCTCTCCTCGCGTGGGTTCGAATCCCATCCTCGTCGAGTTTTTTCTTTTACCTGAGTTATATAATTTTGTATTTAATCTTTGAAATATATTTTGATTTGAAAGAAACAATAATTAGGAAGATAAGACGACTTGGCCGAGTGGTTAAGGCGATGGACTGCTAATCCATTGGGCTCTGCCCGCGTGGGTTCGAATCCCATCCTCGTCGTGCTAGTTCTTTTACCTCTGTTATATCAAATTTTGTATTTAATCTTTGAAATATATTTTAATTTGAAAGAAACAGAAAATAGGAAGACAAAACGAGGTGGCCGAGTGGTTAAGGCGATGGACTGCAATTCCATTGGGCTCTACCCGCGTGGGTTCGAATCCCATCCTTACCGTGCTAGGGCTTTTACCTCCTTTATATCAAATTTTGTATTTAAATTTTTAAATATACTATATAGTGAAAGAATCTGTTTGAAGGTACAGTCGACGAGGTGGCCGAGTGGTAAAGGCTATGGATATCCAATACTTCGGGCTTCGCTCGCGCGAGTTCTAATCCATTGGATGTCGAGCTTGTTCTTTTATATGCGTTATATCGAACTTTATAATTTATCTTTGAAAGATATATTCGTTTGAAAGAAATAGTAATTAGTTAGATAAGACGAGGTGGCCGAGTGGTCAAGGTGATGGACTGCTAATCCATTGGGCTCTGCCCGGATGGGTTCGAATCAAATCCTCGTCGTGCTAAGTCTTTTACCTGGGTTCTATCATATTTTGTATTTAATCTTTGAAATATATTTTAATTTGAAAGAAACTGAAACTAGGACGATAAGACGAGGTGGCCGAGTGGTTAAGGCGATGGACTGCTAATCCATTGGGCTCTGCCCGCGTGGGTTCGAATCCCATCCTCGTCGTGCTTGTTCTTTTAACTGGGTTATATCAAATTTTGTATTTATTCTTTGAAAAATATTTTAATTTGAAAGAAACAGTAACTAGAAAAATAAGACGAAGTGGCCGAGTGGTTAAGGCGATGGACTGCTAATCCATTGGCCTCTGTCCGCGTGGATTCGAATCCCATCCTCGTCGTGCTTGTTCTTTTACCTCGGTTATATCAAATTTTGTATTTAATCTTTGAAATATATTTTGATTTGAAAGAAACAGTAATCAGGAAGAAAAGACGAGGTGGCCGAGTGGTTAAGGCGATGGACTGCTAATCCATTGGGCTCTGCCCGCGTGGATTTGAATCCCATCCTCGTCGTGCTTGTTCTTTTACCTGGGTTATATCATATTTTGTATTTAATCTTTGAAATATATTTTGATTTGAAAGAAACAATAATTAGGAAGATAAGACGAGGTGGCCGAGTGGTTAAGGCGATGGACTGCTAATCCATTGGGCTCTGCCCGCGTGGATTCGAATGCCATCCTCGTCGTGCTTGTTCTTTTGCCTGGGTTATATCATATTTTGTATTTAATCTTTGAAATATATTTTGATTTGAAAGAAACAGTAATCAGGAAGAAAAGACGAGGTGGCAGAGTGGGTAAGGCGATGGACTGCTAAACCATTCTGCTCTGCCCGCGTGTGTTCGAATCCCGTCCTCGTCGTGCTAGTTCTTTTACCTGGGTTATATCATATTTTGTATTTAATCTTTGAAATATATATTGATTTGAAAGAAACAGTAATCAGGAAGAAAAGACGAGGTGGCCGAGTGGTTAAGGCGATGGACTTCTAATCCATAGGGCTCCTCCCGCGTGGGTTCGAATCGCATACTCGTCGTGCTTGTTCTTTTACCTGGGTTATATCATATTTTGTATTTAATCTTTGAAATATATATTGATTTGAAAGAAACAGTAATCAGGAAGAAAAGACGAGGTGGCCGAGTGGTTAAGGCGATGGACTGCTAATCCATTGGGCTCTGCCCGCGTGGGTTCGAATCCCATCCTCGTCGTCCTAGTTCTTTTTCCTGGGTTATATCAAATTTTGTATTTAATCTTTGAAATATATTTTGATTTGAAAAAAACAGTAATCAGGAAGAAAAGACGAGGTGGCCGAATGGTTAAGGCGATGGACTGCTAGTCCATTGGGCTCTGCCCGCGTCGGTATGAATCCCATCCTCGTCGTGCTAGTTCTTTTACCTGGGTTATATCATATTTTGTATTTAATCTTTGAAATATATTTTGATTTGAAAGAAACAGTAATCAGGAAGAAAAGACGAGGTGGCCGAGTGGTTAAGGCGATGGACTGCTAATCCATTGGGCTCTGCCCGCGTGGATTTGAATCCCATTCTCGTCGTGCTTGTTCTTTTACCTGGGTTATATCAAATTTTGTATTTAATCTTTGAAATATATTTTAATTTGAAAGAAACAGAAAATAGGAAAACAAGACGAGGTGGCCGAGTTGTTAAGGTGATGGACTGCTAATCCATTGGGCTCTCCCCGCGTGGGTTCGAATCCCATCCTCGTAGAGTTTTTTCTTTTACCTGAGTTATATAATTTTGTATTTAATCTTTGAAATATATTTTAATTTGAAATAAACAGAAAATAGGAAGACAAAACGAGGTGGCAGAGTGGTTAAGGCGATGGACTGCAATTCCATTGGGCTCTACCCGCGTGGGTTCGAATCCCATCCTTACCGTGCTAGGGCTTTTACCTGCTTTATATC
The DNA here is from genome assembly GCA_963978545.1 of Linyphia triangularis. Taxonomy (NCBI): domain Eukaryota; kingdom Metazoa; phylum Arthropoda; class Arachnida; order Araneae; family Linyphiidae; genus Linyphia; species Linyphia triangularis. Next base: position 45,546,201 of record OZ021726.1, on the reverse strand, counting down.
AAATTTTGTATTTAAATTTTTAAATATACTATATAGTGAAAGAATCTGTTTGAAGGTACAGTCGACGAGGTGGCCGAGTGGTAAAAGCTATGGATATCCAATACTTCGGGCTTCGCTCGCGCGAGTTCTAATCCATTGGATGTCGAGCTTGTTCTTTTATATGCGTTATATCGAACTTTATAATTTATCTTTGAAAGATATATTCGTTTGAAAGAAATAGTAATTAGTTAGATAAGACGAGGTGGCCGAGTGGTCAAGGTGATGGACTGCTAATCCATTGGGCTCTGCCCGGGTGGGTTCGAATCCCATCCTCGTCGTGCTAGTTCTTTTACCTGGGTTCTATCATATTTTGTATTTAATCTTTGAAATATATTTTAATTTGAAAGAAACTGAAACTAGGACGATAAGACGAGGTGGCCGAGTGGTTAAGGCGATGGACTGCTAATCCATTGGGCTCTGCCCGCGTGGGTTCGAATCCCATCCTCGTCGTGCTTGTTCTTTTAACTGGGTTATATCAAATTTTGTATTTATTCTTTGAAAAATATTTTAATTTGAAAGAAACAGTAACTAGAAAAATAAGACGAAGTGGCCGAGTGGTTAAGGCGATGGACTGCTAATCCATTGGCCTCTGTCCGCGTGGATTCGAATCCCATCCTCGTCGTGCTTGTTCTTTTACCTGGGTTATATCAAATTTTGTATTTAATCTTTGAAATATATTTTGATTTGAAAGAAACAGTAATCAGGAAGAAAAGACGAGGTGGCCGAGTGGTTAAGGCGATGGACTGCTAATCCATTGGGCTCTGCCCGCGTGGATTTGAATCCCATCCTCGTCGTGCTTGTTCTTTTACCTGGGTTATATCATATTTTGTATTTAATCTTTGAAATATATTTGGATATGAAAGAAACAATAATTAGGAAGATAAGACGAGGTGGCCGAGTGGTTAAGGCGATGGACTGCTAATCCATTGGGCTCTGCCCGCGTGGGTTCGAATCCCATCCTCGTCGTGCTTGTTCTTTTACCTGGATTATATCAAATTTTCTATTTAATCTTTGAAAAATATTTTAATTTGAAAGAAACAGTACCTAGAAAAATAAGACGAAGTGGCCGAGTGGTTAAGGCGATGGACTGCTAATCCATTGGCTTCTGGCCGCGTGGATTCGAATGCCATCCTCGTCGTGCTTGTTCTTTTGCCTGGGTTATATCATATTTTGTATTTAATCTTTGAAATATATTTTGATTTGAAAGAAACAGTAATCAGGAAGAAAAGACGAGGTGGCCGAGTGGTTAAGGCGATGGACTGCTAAACCATTGGGCTCTGCCCGCGTGGATTTGAATCCCATCCTCGTCGTGCTTGTTCTTTTACCTGGGTTATATAATTTTGTATTTAATCTTTGAAATATATTTTGATTTGAAAGAAACAATAATTAGGAAGATAAGACGAGGTGGCCGAGTGGTTAAGACGATGGACTGCTAATCCATTGGGCTCTGCCCGCGTGGGTTCGAATCCCATCCTCGTCGTGTTAGTTCTTTTACCTCTGTTATATCAAATTTTGTATTTAATCTTTGAAATATATTTTAATTTGAAAGAAACAGAAAATAGGAAGACAAAACGAGGTGGCCGAGTGGTTAAGGCGATGGACTGCAATTCCATTGGGCTCTACCAGCGTGGGTTCGAATTCCATCCTTACCGTGCTAGGGCTTTTACCTGCTTTATATCAAATTTTGTATTTAAATTTTTAAATATACTATATAGTGAAAGAATCTGTTTGAAGGTACAGTCGACGAGGTAGCCGAGTGGTAAAGGCTATGGATATCCAATACTTCGGGCTTCGCTCGCGCGAGTTCTAATCCATTGTATGTCGAGCTTGTTCTTTTATATGCGTTATATCGAACTTTATAATTTATCTTTGAAAGATATATTCGTTTGAAAGAAATAGTAATTAGTTAGATAAGACGAGGTGGCCGAGTGGTCAAGGTGATGGACTGCTAATCCATTGGGCTCTTTCCGGGTGGGTTCGAATCCCATTCTCGTCGTGCTAGTTCTTTTACCTGGGTTCTATCATATTTTGTATTTAATCTTTGAAATATATTTTAATTTGAAAGAAACTGAAACTAGGACGATAAGACGAGGTGGCCGAGTGGTTAAGGCGATGGACTGCTAATCCATTGGGCTCTGCCCGCGTTGGTTCGAATACCATCCTCGTCGTGCTTGTTCTTTTAACTGGGTTATATCAAATTTTGTATTTATTCTTTGAAAAATATTTTAATTTGAAAGAAACAGTAACTAGAAAAATAAGACGAAGTGGCCGAGTGGTTAAGGCGATGGACTGCTAATCCATTGGCCTCTGTCCGCGTGGATTCGAATCCCATCCTCGTCGTGCTTGTTCTTTTACCTGGGTTATATCAAATTTTGTATTTAATCTTTAAAAAATATTTTGATTTGAAAGAAACAGTAATCAGGAAGAAAAGACAAGGTGGCAGAGTGGTTAAGGCGATGGACTGCTAAACCATTCTGCTCTGCCCGCGTGTGTTCGAATCCCATCCTCGTCGTGCTTGTTCTTTTACCTGGGTTATATCAAATTTTGTATTTAATCTTTAAAAAATATTTTGATTTGAAAGAAACAGTAATCAGGAAGAAAAGACGAGGTGGCCGAGTGGTTAAGGCGATGGACTGCTAATCCATTGGGCTCTGCCCGCGTGGATTTGAATCCCATCCTCGTCGTGCTTGTTCTTTTACCTGGGTTATATCATATTTTGTATTTAATCTTTGAAATATATTTTGATTTGAAAGAAACAATAATTAGGAAGATAAGACGAGGTGGCCGAGTGGTTAAGGCGATGGACTGCTAATCCATTCGGCTCTGCCCGCGTGGGTTCGAATCCCATCCTCGTCGTGCTTGTTCTTTTACCTGGGTTATATCAAATTTTGTATTTAATCTTTGAAAAATATTTTAATTTGAAAGAAACAGTACCTAGAAAAATAAGACGAAGTGGCCGAGTGGTTAAGGCGATGGACTGCTAATCCATTGGCTTCTGCCCGCGTGGATTCGAATGCCATCCTCGTCGTGCTTGTTCTTTTGCCTGGGTTATATCATATTTTGTATTTAATCTTTGAAATATATTTTGATTTGAAAGAAACAGTAATCAGGAAGAAAAGACAAGGTGGCAGAGTGGTTAAGGCGATGGACTGCTAAACCATTCTGCTCTGCCCGCGTGTGTTCGAATCCCGTCCTCGTCGTGCTAGTTCTTTTACCTGGGTTATATCAAATTTTGTATTTAATCTTTAAAATATATTTTAATTTGAAAGAAACAGTAATTAGGAAGATAAGACGAGGTGGCCGAGTGGTTAAGGCGATGGACTTCTAATCCATAGGGCTCCTCCCACGTGGGTTCGAATCGCATACTCGTCGTGCTTGTTCTTTTACCTGGGTTATATCATATTTTGTATTTAATCTTTGAAATATATATTGATTTGAAAGAAACAGTAATAAGGAAGAAAAGACGAGGTTCCCGAGTGGTTAAGGCGATGGACTGCTAATCCATTGGGCTCTGCCCGCGTGGGTTCGAATCCCATCCTCGTCGTCCTAGTTCTTTTACCTGGGTTATATCAAATTTTGTATTTAATCTTTGAAATATATTTTAATTTGAAAGAAACAGAAAATAGGAAAACAAGACGAGGTGGCCGAGTTGTTAAGGTGATGGACTGCTAATCCATTGGGCTCTCCTCGCGTGGGTTCGAATCCCATCCTCGTCGAGTTTTTTCTTTTACCTGAGTTATATAATTTTGTATTTAATCTTTGAAATATATTTTGATTTGAAAGAAACAATAATTAGGAAGATAAGACGACTTGGCCGAGTGGTTAAGGCGATGGACTGCTAATCCATTGGGCTCTGCCCGCGTGGGTTCGAATCCCATCCTCGTCGAGTTTTTTCTTTTACCTGAGTTATATAATTTTGTATTTAATCTTTGAAATATTTTTAATTTGAAAGAAACAGAAAATAGGAAGACAAAACAAGGTGGCCGAGTGGTTAAGGCGATGGACTGCAATTCCATTGGGCTCTACCCGCGTGGGTTCGAATCCCATCCTTACCGTGCTAGGGCTTTTACCTCCTTTATATCAAATTTTGTATTTAAATTTTTAAATATACTATATAGTGAAAGAATCTGTTTGAAGGTACAGTCGACGAGGTGGCCGAGTGGTAAAGGCTATGGATATCCAATACTTCGGGCTTCGCTCGCGCGAGTTCTAATCCATTGGATGTCGAGCTTGTTCTTTTATATGCGTTATATCGAACTTTATAATTTATCTTTGAAAGATATATTCGTTTGAAAGAAATAGTAATTAGTTAGATAAGACGAGGTGGCCGAGTGGTCAAGGTGATGGACTGCTAATCCATTGGGCTCTGCCCGGATGGGTTCGAATCCCATCCTCGTCGTGCTAAGTCTTTTACCTGGGTTCTATCATATTTTGTATTTAATCTTTGAAATATATTTTAATTTGAAAGAAACTGAAACTAGGACGATAAGACGAGGTGGCCGAGTGGTTAAGGCGATGGACTGCTAATCCATTGGGCTCTGCCCGCGTGGGTTCGAATCCCATCCTCGTCGTGCTTGTTCTTTTAACTGGGTTATATCAAATTTTGTATTTATTCTTTGAAAAATATTTTAATTTGAAAGAAACAGTAACTAGAAAAATAAGACGAAGTGGCCGAGTGGTTAAGGCGATGGACTGCTAATCCATTGGCCTCTGTCCGCGTGGATTCGAATCCCATCCTCGTCGTGCTTGTTCTTTTACCTCGGTTATATCAAATTTTGTATTTAATCTTTGAAATATATTTTGATTTGAAAGAAACAGTAATCAGGAAGAAAAGACGAGGTGGCCGAGTGGTTAAGGCGATGGACTGCTAATCCATTGGGCTCTGCCCGCGTGGATTTGAATCCCATCCTCGTCGTGCTTGTTCTTTTACCTGGGTTATATCATATTTTGTATTTAATCTTTGAAATATATTTTGATTTGAAAGAAACAATAATTAGGAAGATAAGACGAGGTGGCCGAGTGGTTAAGGCGATGGACTGCTAATCCATTGGGCTCTGCCCGCGTGGATTCGAATGCCATCCTCGTCGTGCTTGTTCTTTTGCCTGGGTTATATCATATTTTGTATTTAATCTTTGAAATATATTTTGATTTGAAAGAAACAGTAATCAGGAAGAAAAGACGAGGTGGCAGAGTGGGTAAGGCGATGGACTGCTAAACCATTCTGCTCTGCCCGCGTGTGTTCGAATCCCGTCCTCGTCGTGCTAGTTCTTTTACCTGGGTTATATCATATTTTGTATTTAATCTTTGAAATATATATTGATTTGAAAGAAACAGTAATCAGGAAGAAAAGACGAGGTGGCCGAGTGGTTAAGGCGATGGACTTCTAATCCATAGGGCTCCTCCCGCGTGGGTTCGAATCGCATACTCGTCGTGCTTGTTCTTTTACCTGGGTTATATCATATTTTGTATTTAATCTTTGAAATATATATTGATTTGAAAGAAACCGTAATCAGGAAGAAAAGACGAGGTGGCCGAATGGTTAAGGCGATGGACTGCTAGTCCATTGGGCTCTGCCCGCGTCGGTATGAATCCCATCCTCGTCGTCCTAGTTCTTTTTCCTGGGTTATATCAAATTTTGTATTTAATCTTTGAAATATATTTTGATTTGAAAAAAACAGTAATCAGGAAGAAAAGACGAGGTGGCCGAATGGTTAAGGCGATGGACTGCTAGTCCATTGGGCTCTGCCCGCGTCGGTATGAATCCCATCCTCGTCGTGCTAGTTCTTTTACCTGGGTTATATCATATTTTGTATTTAATCTTTGAAATATATTTTGATTTGAAAGAAACAGTAATCAGGAAGAAAAGACGAGGTGGCCGAGTGGTTAAGGCGATGGACTGCTAATCCATTGGGCTCTGCCCGCGTGGATTTGAATCCCATTCTCGTCGTGCTTGTTCTTTTACCTGGGTTATATCAAATTTTGTATTTAATCTTTGAAATATATTTTAATTTGAAATAAACAGAAAATAGGAAAACAAGACGAGGTGGCCGAGTTGTTAAGGTGATGGACTGCTAATCCATTGGGCTCTCCCCGCGTGGGTTCGAATCCCATCCTCGTAGAGTTTTTTCTTTTACCTGAGTTATATAATTTTGTATTTAATCTTTGAAATATATTTTGATTTGAAAGAAACAATAATTAGGAAGATAAGACGAGGTGGCCGAGTGGTTAAGGCGATGGACTGCTAATGCATTGGACTCTGCCCGCGTGGGTTCGAATCCCATCCTCGTCGTGCTAGTTCTTTTACCTCTGTTATATCAAATTTTGTATTTAATCTTTGAAATATATTTTAATTTGAAAGAAACAGAAAATAGGAAGACAAAACGAGGTGGCCGAGTGGTTAAGGCGATGGACTGCAATTCCATTGGGCTCTACCCGCGTGGGTTCGAATCCCATCCTTACCGTGCTAGGGCTTTTACCTGCTTTATATCAAATTTTGTATTTAAATTTTTAAATATACTATATAGTGAAAGAATCTGTTTGAAGGTACAGTCGACGAGGTGGCCGAGTGGTAAAAGCTATGGATATCCAATACTTCGGGCTTCGCTCGCGCGAGTTCTAATCCATTGGATGTCGAGCTTGTTCTTTTATATGCGTTATATCGAACTTTATAATTTATCTTTGAAAGATATATTCGTTTGAAAGAAATAGTAATTAGTTAGATAAGACGAGGTGGCCGAGTGGTCAAGGTGATGGACTGCTAATCCATTGGGCTCTGCCCGGGTGGGTTCGAATCCCATCCTCGTCGTGCTAGTTCTTTTACCTGGGTTCTATCATATTTTGTATTTAATCTTTGAAATATATTTTAATTTGAAAGAAACTGAAACTAGGACGATAAGACGAGGTGGCCGAGTGGTTAAGGCGATGGACTGCTAATCCATTGGGCTCTGCCCGCGTGGGTTCGAATCCCATCCTCGTCGTGCTTGTTCTTTTAACTGGGTTATATCAAATTTTGTATTTATTCTTTGAAAAATATTTTAATTTGAAAGAAACAGTAACTAGAAAAATAAGACGAAGTGGCCGAGTGGTTAAGGCGATGGACTGCTAATCCATTGGCCTCTGTCCGCGTGGATTCGAATCCCATCCTCGTCGTGCTTGTTCTTTTACCTGGGTTATATCAAATTTTGTATTTAATCTTTGAAATATATTTTGATTTGAAAGAAACAGTAATCAGGAAGAAAAGACGAGGTGGCCGAGTGGTTAAGGCGATGGACTGCTAATCCATTGGGCTCTGCCCGCGTGGATTTGAATCCCATCCTCGTCGTGCTTGTTCTTTTACCTGGGTTATATCATATTTTGTATTTAATCTTTGAAATATATTTGGATTTGAAAGAAACAATAATTAGGAAGATAAGACGAGGTGGCCGAGTGGTTAAGGCGATGGACTGCTAATCCATTGGGCTCTGCCCGCGTGGGTTCGAATCCCATCCTCGTCGTGCTTGTTCTTTTACCTGGATTATATCAAATTTTGTATTTAATCTTTAAAATATATTTTAATTTGAAAGAAACAGTAATTAGGAAGACAAGACGAGGTGGCAGTGTGGTTAAGGCGATGGACTTCTAATCCATAGGGCTCCTCCCGCGTGGGTTCGAATCGCATACTCGTCGTGCTTGTTCTTTTACCTGGGTTATATCATATTTTGTATTTAATCTTTGAAATATATATTGATTTGAAAGAAACAGTAATAAGGAAGAAAAGACGAGGTGGCCGAGTGGTTAAGGCGATGGACTGCTAATCCATTGGCTTCTGGCCGCGTGGATTCGAATGCCATCCTCGTCGTGCTTGTTCTTTTGCCTGGGTTATATCATATTTTGTATTTAATCTTTGAAATATATTTTGATTTGAAAGAAACAGTAATCAGGAAGAAAAGACGAGGTGGCAGAGTGGTTAAGGCGATGGACTTCTAAACCATTCTGCTCTGCCCGCGTGTGTTCGAATCCCGTCCTCGTCGTGCTAGTTCTTTTACCTGGGTTATATCAAATTTTGTATTTAATCTTTAAAATATATTTTAATTTGAAAGAAACAGTAATTAGGAAGACAAGACGAGGTGGCAGTGTGGTTAAGGCGATGGACTTCTAATCCATAGGGCTCCTCCCGCGTGGGTTCGAATCGCATACTCGTCGTGCTTGTTCTTTTACCTGGGTTATATCATATTTTGTATTTAATCTTTGAAATATATATTGATTTGAAAGAAACAGTAATAAGGAAGAAAAGACGAGGTGGCCGAGTGGTTAAGGCGATGGACTGCTAATCCATTGGGCTCTGCCCGCGTGGGTTCGAATCCCATCCTCGTCGTCCTAGTTCTTTTACCTGGGTTATATCAAATTTTGTATTTAATCTTTGAAATATATTTTGATTTGAAAGAAACAGTAATCAGGAAGAAAAGACGAGGTGGCCGAATGGTTAAGGCGATGGACTGCTAATCCATTGGGCTCTGCCCGCGTGGATTTGAATCCCATCCTCGTCGTGCTTGTTCTTTTACCTGGGTTTTATCAAATTTTGTATTTAATCTTTGAAATATATTTTAATTTGAAAGAAACAGAAAATAGGAAAACAAGTCGAGGTGGCCGAGTTGTTAAGGTGATGGACTGCTAATCCATTGGGCTCTCCCCGCGTGGGTTCGAATCCCATCCTCGTCGAGTTTTTCCTTTTACCTGAGTTATATAATTTTGTATTTAATCTTTGAAATATATTTTGATTTGAAAGAAACAATAATTAGGAAGATAAGACGAGGTGGCCGAGTGGTTAAGGCGATGGACTGCTAATCCATTAGGCTCTGCCCGCGTGGGTTCGAATCCCATCCTCGTCGTGCTAGTTCTTTTACCTCTGTTATGTCAAATTTTGTATTTAATCTTTGAAATATATTTTAATTTGAAAGAAACAGAAAATAGGAAGACAAAACGAGGTGGCCGAGTGGTTAAGGCGATGGACTGCAATTCCATTGGGCTCTACCCGCGTGGGTTCGAATCCCATCCTCGTCGTGCTAGTTCTTTTACCTGGGTTCTATCATATTTTGTATTTAATCTTTGAAATATATATTAATTTGAAAGAAACTGAAACTAGGACGATAAGACGAGGTGGCCGAGTGGTTAAGGCGATGGACTGCTAATCCATTGGGCTCTGCCCGCGTGGGTTCGAATCCCATCCTCGTCGTGCTTGTTCTTTTAACTGGGTTATATCAAATTTTGTATTTATTCTTTGAAAAATATTTTAATTTGAAAGAAACAGTAACTAGAAAAATAAGACGAAGTGGCCGAGTGGTTAAGGCGATGGACTGCTAATCCATTGGCCTCTGTCCGCGTGGATTCGAATCCCATCCTCGTCGTGCTTGTTCTTTTACCTGGGTTATATCAAATTTTGTATTTAATCTTTAAAAAATATTTTGATTTGAAAGAAACAGTAATCAGGAAGAAAAGACAAGGTGGCAGAGTGGTTAAGGCGATGGACTGCTAAACCATTCTGCTCTGCCCGCGTGTGTTCGAATCCCATCCTCGTCGTGCTTGTTCTTTTACCTGGGTTATATCAAATTTTGTATTTAATCTTTAAAAAATATTTTGATTTGAAAGAAACAGTAATCAGGAAGAAAAGACGAGGTGGCCGAGTGGTTAAGGCGATGGACTGCTAATCCATTGGGCTCTGCCCTCGTGGATTTGAATCCCATCCTCGTCGTGCTTGTTCTTTTACCTGGGTTATATCATATTTTGTATTTAATCTTTGAAATATATTTTGATTTGAAAGAAACAATAATTAGGAAGATAAGACGAGGTGGCCGAGTGGTTAAGGCGATGGACTGCTAATCCATTGGGCTCTGCCCGCGTGGGTTCGAATCAAATCCTCGTCGTGCTTGTTCTTTTACCTGGGTTATATCAAATTTTGTATTTAATCTTTGAAAAATATTTTAATTTGAAAGAAACAGTACCTAGAAAAATAAGACGAAGTGGCCGAGTGGTTAAGGCGATGGACTGCTAATCCATTGGCTTCTGCCCGCGTGGATTCGAATGCCATCCTCGTCGTGCTTGTTCTTTTGCCTGGGTTATATCATATTTTGTATTTAATCTTTGAAATATATTTTGATTTGAAAGAAACAGTAATCAGGAAGAAAAGACAAGGTGGCAGAGTGGTTAAGGCGATGGACTGCTAAACCATTCTGCTCTGCCCGCGTGTGTTCGAATCCCGTCCTCGTCGTGCTAGTTCTTTTACCTGGGTTATATCAAATTTTGTATTTAATCTTTAAAATATATTTTAATTTGAAAGAAACAGTAATTAGGAAGATAAGACGAGGTGGCCGAGTGGTTAAGGCGATGGACTTCTAATCCATAGGGCTCCTCCCACGTGGGTTCGAATCGCATACTCGTCGTGCTTGTTCTTTTACCTGGGTTATATCATATTTTGTATTTAATCTTTGAAATATATATTGATTTGAAAGAAACAGTAATAAGGAAGAAAAGACGAGGTTCCCGAGTGGTTAAGGCGATGGACTGCTAATCCATTGGGCTCTGCCCGCGTGGGTTCGAATCCCATCCTCGTCGTCCTAGTTCTTTTACCTGGGTTATATCAAATTTTGTATTTAATCTTTGAAATATATTTTGATTTGAAAGAAACAGTAATCAGGAAGAAAAGACGAGGTGGCAGAGTGGTTAAGGCGATGGACTGCTAATCCATTGGGCTCTGCCCGCGTGGATTTGAATCCCATCCTCGTCGTGCTTGTTCTTTTACCTGGGTTATATCAAATTTTGTATTTAATCTTTGAAATATATTTTAATTTGAAAGAAACAGAAAATAGGAAAACAAGACGAGGTGGCCGAGTTGTTAAGGTGATGGACTGCTAATCCATTGGGCTCTCCTCGCGTGGGTTCGAATCCCATCCTCGTCGAGTTTTTTCTTTTACCTGAGTTATATAATTTTGTATTTAATCTTTGAAATATATTTTGATTTGAAAGAAACAATAATTAGGAAGATAAGACGACTTGGCCGAGTGGTTAAGGCGATGGACTGCTAATCCATTGGGCTCTGCCCGCGTGGGTTCGAATCCCATCCTCGTCGTGCTAGTTCTTTTACCTCTGTTATATCAAATTTTGTATTTAATCTTTGAAATATATTTTAATTTGAAAGAAACAGAAAATAGGAAGACAAAACGAGGTGGCCGAGTGGTTAAGGCGATGGACTGCAATTCCATTGGGCTCTACCCGCGTGGGTTCGAATCCCATCCTTACCGTGCTAGGGCTTTTACCTCCTTTATATCAAATTTTGTATTTAAATTTTTAAATATACTATATAGTGAAAGAATCTGTTTGAAGGTACAGTCGACGAGGTGGCCGAGTGGTAAAGGCTATGGATATCCAATACTTCGGGCTTCGCTCGCGCGAGTTCTAATCCATTGGATGTCGAGCTTGTTCTTTTATATGCGTTATATCGAACTTTATAATTTATCTTTGAAAGATATATTCGTTTGAAAGAAATAGTAATTAGTTAGATAAGACGAGGTGGCCGAGTGGTCAAGGTGATGGACTGCTAATCCATTGGGCTCTGCCCGGATGGGTTCGAATCAAATCCTCGTCGTGCTAAGTCTTTTACCTGGGTTCTATCATATTTTGTATTTAATCTTTGAAATATATTTTAATTTGAAAGAAACTGAAACTAGGACGATAAGACGAGGTGGCCGAGTGGTTAAGGCGATGGACTGCTAATCCATTGGGCTCTGCCCGCGTGGGTTCGAATCCCATCCTCGTCGTGCTTGTTCTTTTAACTGGGTTATATCAAATTTTGTATTTATTCTTTGAAAAATATTTTAATTTGAAAGAAACAGTAACTAGAAAAATAAGACGAAGTGGCCGAGTGGTTAAGGCGATGGACTGCTAATCCATTGGCCTCTGTCCGCGTGGATTCGAATCCCATCCTCGTCGTGCTTGTTCTTTTACCTCGGTTATATCAAATTTTGTATTTAATCTTTGAAATATATTTTGATTTGAAAGAAACAGTAATCAGGAAGAAAAGACGAGGTGGCCGAGTGGTTAAGGCGATGGACTGCTAATCCATTGGGCTCTGCCCGCGTGGATTTGAATCCCATCCTCGTCGTGCTTGTTCTTTTACCTGGGTTATATCATATTTTGTATTTAATCTTTGAAATATATTTTGATTTGAAAGAAACAATAATTAGGAAGATAAGACGAGGTGGCCGAGTGGTTAAGGCGATGGACTGCTAATCCATTGGGCTCTGCCCGCGTGGATTCGAATGCCATCCTCGTCGTGCTTGTTCTTTTGCCTGGGTTATATCATATTTTGTATTTAATCTTTGAAATATATTTTGATTTGAAAGAAACAGTAATCAGGAAGAAAAGACGAGGTGGCAGAGTGGGTAAGGCGATGGACTGCTAAACCATTCTGCTCTGCCCGCGTGTGTTCGAATCCCGTCCTCGTCGTGCTAGTTCTTTTACCTGGGTTATATCATATTTTGTATTTAATCTTTGAAATATATATTGATTTGAAAGAAACAGTAATCAGGAAGAAAAGACGAGGTGGCCGAGTGGTTAAGGCGATGGACTTCTAATCCATAGGGCTCCTCCCGCGTGGGTTCGAATCGCATACTCGTCGTGCTTGTTCTTTTACCTGGGTTATATCATATTTTGTATTTAATCTTTGAAATATATATTGATTTGAAAGAAACAGTAATCAGGAAGAAAAGACGAGGTGGCCGAGTGGTTAAGGCGATGGACTGCTAATCCATTGGGCTCTGCCCGCGTGGGTTCGAATCCCATCCTCGTCGTCCTAGTTCTTTTTCCTGGGTTATATCAAATTTTGTATTTAATCTTTGAAATATATTTTGATTTGAAAAAAACAGTAATCAGGAAGAAAAGACGAGGTGGCCGAATGGTTAAGGCGATGGACTGCTAGTCCATTGGGCTCTGCCCGCGTCGGTATGAATCCCATCCTCGTCGTGCTAGTTCTTTTACCTGGGTTATATCATATTTTGTATTTAATCTTTGAAATATATTTTGATTTGAAAGAAACAGTAATCAGGAAGAAAAGACGAGGTGGCCGAGTGGTTAAGGCGATGGACTGCTAATCCATTGGGCTCTGCCCGCGTGGATTTGAATCCCATTCTCGTCGTGCTTGTTCTTTTACCTGGGTTATATCAAATTTTGTATTTAATCTTTGAAATATATTTTAATTTGAAAGAAACAGAAAATAGGAAAACAAGACGAGGTGGCCGAGTTGTTAAGGTGATGGACTGCTAATCCATTGGGCTCTCCCCGCGTGGGTTCGAATCCCATCCTCGTAGAGTTTTTTCTTTTACCTGAGTTATATAATTTTGTATTTAATCTTTGAAATATATTTTAATTTGAAATAAACAGAAAATAGGAAGACAAAACGAGGTGGCAGAGTGGTTAAGGCGATGGACTGCAATTCCATTGGGCTCTACCCGCGTGGGTTCGAATCCCATCCTTACCGTGCTAGGGCTTTTACCTGCTTTATATCAAATTTTGTATTTAAATTTTTAAATATACTATATAGTGAAAGAATCTGTTTGAAGGTACAGTCGACGAGGTGGCCGAGTGGTAAAAGCTATGGATATCCAATACTTCGGGCTTCGCTCGCGCGAGTTCTAATCCATTGGATGTCGAGCTTGTTCTTTTATATGCGTTATATCGAACTTTATAATTTATCTTTGAAAGATATATTCGTTTGAAAGAAATAGTAATTAGTTAGATAAGACGAGGTGGCCGAGTGGTCAAGGTGATGGACTGCTAATCCATTGGGCTCTGCCCGGGTGGGTTCGAATCCCATCCTCGTCGTGCTAGTTCTTTTACCTGGGTTCTATCATATTTTGTATTTAATCTTTGAAATATATTTTAATTTGAAAGAAACTGAAACTAGGACGATAAGACGAGGTGGCCGAGTGGTTAAGGCGATGGACTGCTAATCCATTGGGCTCTGCCCGCGTGGGTTCGAATCCCATCCTCGTCGTGCTTGTTCTTTTAACTGGGTTATATCAAATTTTGTATTTATTCTTTGAAAAATATTTTAATTTGAAAGAAACAGTAACTAGAAAAATAAGACGAAGTGGCCGAGTGGTTAAGGCGATGGACTGCTAATCCATTGGCCTCTGTCCGCGTGGATTCGAATCCCATCCTCGTCGTGCTTGTTCTTTTACCTGGGTTATATCAAATTTTGTATTTAATCTTTGAAATATATTTTGATTTGAAAGAAACAGTAATCAGGAAGAAAAGACGAGGTGGCCGAGTGGTTAAGGCGATGGACTGCTAATCCATTGGGCTCTGCCCGCGTGGATTTGAATCCCATCCTCGTCGTGCTTGTTCTTTTACCTGGGTTATATCATATTTTGTATTTAATCTTTGAAATATATTTGGATATGAAAGAAACAATAATTAGGAAGATAAGACGAGGTGGCCGAGTGGTTAAGGCGATGGACTGCTAATCCATTGGGCTCTGCCCGCGTGGGTTCGAATCCCATCCTCGTCGTGCTTGTTCTTTTACCTGGATTATATCAAATTTTCTATTTAATCTTTGAAAAATATTTTAATTTGAAAGAAACAGTACCTAGAAAAATAAGACGAAGTGGCCGAGTGGTTAAGGCGATGGACTGCTAATCCATTGGCTTCTGGCCGCGTGGATTCGAATGCCATCCTCGTCGTGCTTGTTCTTTTGCCTGGGTTATATCATATTTTGTATTTAATCTTTGAAATATATTTTGATTTGAAAGAAACAGTAATCAGGAAGAAAAGACGAGGTGGCCGAGTGGTTAAGGCGATGGACTGCTAAACCATTGGGCTCTGCCCGCGTGGATTTGAATCCCATCCTCGTCGTGCTTGTTCTTTTACCTGGGTTATATAATTTTGTATTTAATCTTTGAAATATATTTTGATTTGAAAGAAACAATAATTAGGAAGATAAGACGAGGTGGCCGAGTGGTTAAGACGATGGACTGCTAATCCATTGGGCTCTGCCCGCGTGGGTTCGAATCCCATCCTCGTCGTGTTAGTTCTTTTACCTCTGTTATATCAAATTTTGTATTTAATCTTTGAAATATATTTTAATTTGAAAGAAACAGAAAATAGGAAGACAAAACGAGGTGGCCGAGTGGTTAAGGCGATGGACTGCAATTCCATTGGGCTCTACCAGCGTGGGTTCGAATTCCATCCTTACCGTGCTAGGGCTTTTACCTGCTTTATATCAAATTTTGTATTTAAATTTTTAAATATACTATATAGTGAAAGAATCTGTTTGAAGGTACAGTCGACGAGGTAGCCGAGTGGTAAAGGCTATGGATATCCAATACTTCGGGCTTCGCTCGCGCGAGTTCTAATCCATTGTATGTCGAGCTTGTTCTTTTATATGCGTTATATCGAACTTTATAATTTATCTTTGAAAGATATATTCGTTTGAAAGAAATAGTAATTAGTTAGATAAGACGAGGTGGCCGAGTGGTCAAGGTGATGGACTGCTAATCCATTGGGCTCTTTCCGGGTGGGTTCGAATCCCATTCTCGTCGTGCTAGTTCTTTTACCTGGGTTCTATCATATTTTGTATTTAATCTTTGAAATATATTTTAATTTGAAAGAAACTGAAACTAGGACGATAAGACGAGGTGGCCGAGTGGTTAAGGCGATGGACTGCTAATCCATTGGGCTCTGCCCGCGTTGGTTCGAATACCATCCTCGTCGTGCTTGTTCTTTTAACTGGGTTATATCAAATTTTGTATTTATTCTTTGAAAAATATTTTAATTTGAAAGAAACAGTAACTAGAAAAATAAGACGAAGTGGCCGAGTGGTTAAGGCGATGGACTGCTAATCCATTGGCCTCTGTCCGCGTGGATTCGAATCCCATCCTCGTCGTGCTTGTTCTTTTACCTGGGTTATATCAAATTTTGTATTTAATCTTTAAAAAATATTTTGATTTGAAAGAAACAGTAATCAGGAAGAAAAGACAAGGTGGCAGAGTGGTTAAGGCGATGGACTGCTAAACCATTCTGCTCTGCCCGCGTGTGTTCGAATCCCATCCTCGTCGTGCTTGTTCTTTTACCTGGGTTATATCAAATTTTGTATTTAATCTTTAAAAAATATTTTGATTTGAAAGAAACAGTAATCAGGAAGAAAAGACGAGGTGGCCGAGTGGTTAAGGCGATGGACTGCTAATCCATTGGGCTCTGCCCGCGTGGATTTGAATCCCATCCTCGTCGTGCTTGTTCTTTTACCTGGGTTATATCATATTTTGTATTTAATCTTTGAAATATATTTTGATTTGAAAGAAACAATAATTAGGAAGATAAGACGAGGTGGCCGAGTGGTTAAGGCGATGGACTGCTAATCCATTCGGCTCTGCCCGCGTGGGTTCGAATCCCATCCTCGTCGTGCTTGTTCTTTTACCTGGGTTATATCAAATTTTGTATTTAATCTTTGAAAAATATTTTAATTTGAAAGAAACAGTACCTAGAAAAATAAGACGAAGTGGCCGAGTGGTTAAGGCGATGGACTGCTAATCCATTGGCTTCTGCCCGCGTGGATTCGAATGCCATCCTCGTCGTGCTTGTTCTTTTGCCTGGGTTATATCATATTTTGTATTTAATCTTTGAAATATATTTTGATTTGAAAGAAACAGTAATCAGGAAGAAAAGACAAGGTGGCAGAGTGGTTAAGGCGATGGACTGCTAAACCATTCTGCTCTGCCCGCGTGTGTTCGAATCCCGTCCTCGTCGTGCTAGTTCTTTTACCTGGGTTATATCAAATTTTGTATTTAATCTTTAAAATATATTTTAATTTGAAAGAAACAGTAATTAGGAAGATAAGACGAGGTGGCCGAGTGGTTAAGGCGATGGACTTCTAATCCATAGGGCTCCTCCCACGTGGGTTCGAATCGCATACTCGTCGTGCTTGTTCTTTTACCTGGGTTATATCATATTTTGTATTTAATCTTTGAAATATATATTGATTTGAAAGAAACAGTAATAAGGAAGAAAAGACGAGGTTCCCGAGTGGTTAAGGCGATGGACTGCTAATCCATTGGGCTCTGCCCGCGTGGGTTCGAATCCCATCCTCGTCGTCCTAGTTCTTTTACCTGGGTTATATCAAATTTTGTATTTAATCTTTGAAATATATTTTAATTTGAAAGAAACAGAAAATAGGAAAACAAGACGAGGTGGCCGAGTTGTTAAGGTGATGGACTGCTAATCCATTGGGCTCTCCTCGCGTGGGTTCGAATCCCATCCTCGTCGAGTTTTTTCTTTTACCTGAGTTATATAATTTTGTATTTAATCTTTGAAATATATTTTGATTTGAAAGAAACAATAATTAGGAAGATAAGACGACTTGGCCGAGTGGTTAAGGCGATGGACTGCTAATCCATTGGGCTCTGCCCGCGTGGGTTCGAATCCCATCCTCGTCGAGTTTTTTCTTTTACCTGAGTTATATAATTTTGTATTTAATCTTTGAAATATTTTTAATTTGAAAGAAACAGAAAATAGGAAGACAAAACAAGGTGGCCGAGTGGTTAAGGCGATGGACTGCAATTCCATTGGGCTCTACCCGCGTGGGTTCGAATCCCATCCTTACCGTGCTAGGGCTTTTACCTCCTTTATATCAAATTTTGTATTTAAATTTTTAAATATACTATATAGTGAAAGAATCTGTTTGAAGGTACAGTCGACGAGGTGGCCGAGTGGTAAAGGCTATGGATATCCAATACTTCGGGCTTCGCTCGCGCGAGTTCTAATCCATTGGATGTCGAGCTTGTTCTTTTATATGCGTTATATCGAACTTTATAATTTATCTTTGAAAGATATATTCGTTTGAAAGAAATAGTAATTAGTTAGATAAGACGAGGTGGCCGAGTGGTCAAGGTGATGGACTGCTAATCCATTGGGCTCTGCCCGGATGGGTTCGAATCCCATCCTCGTCGTGCTAAGTCTTTTACCTGGGTTCTATCATATTTTGTATTTAATCTTTGAAATATATTTTAATTTGAAAGAAACTGAAACTAGGACGATAAGACGAGGTGGCCGAGTGGTTAAGGCGATGGACTGCTAATCCATTGGGCTCTGCCCGCGTGGGTTCGAATCCCATCCTCGTCGTGCTTGTTCTTTTAACTGGGTTATATCAAATTTTGTATTTATTCTTTGAAAAATATTTTAATTTGAAAGAAACAGTAACTAGAAAAATAAGACGAAGTGGCCGAGTGGTTAAGGCGATGGACTGCTAATCCATTGGCCTCTGTCCGCGTGGATTCGAATCCCATCCTCGTCGTGCTTGTTCTTTTACCTCGGTTATATCAAATTTTGTATTTAATCTTTGAAATATATTTTGATTTGAAAGAAACAGTAATCAGGAAGAAAAGACGAGGTGGCCGAGTGGTTAAGGCGATGGACTGCTAATCCATTGGGCTCTGCCCGCGTGGATTTGAATCCCATCCTCGTCGTGCTTGTTCTTTTACCTGGGTTATATCATATTTTGTATTTAATCTTTGAAATATATTTTGATTTGAAAGAAACAATAATTAGGAAGATAAGACGAGGTGGCCGAGTGGTTAAGGCGATGGACTGCTAATCCATTGGGCTCTGCCCGCGTGGATTCGAATGCCATCCTCGTCGTGCTTGTTCTTTTGCCTGGGTTATATCATATTTTGTATTTAATCTTTGAAATATATTTTGATTTGAAAGAAACAGTAATCAGGAAGAAAAGACGAGGTGGCAGAGTGGGTAAGGCGATGGACTGCTAAACCATTCTGCTCTGCCCGCGTGTGTTCGAATCCCGTCCTCGTCGTGCTAGTTCTTTTACCTGGGTTATATCATATTTTGTATTTAATCTTTGAAATATATATTGATTTGAAAGAAACAGTAATCAGGAAGAAAAGACGAGGTGGCCGAGTGGTTAAGGCGATGGACTTCTAATCCATAGGGCTCCTCCCGCGTGGGTTCGAATCGCATACTCGTCGTGCTTGTTCTTTTACCTGGGTTATATCATATTTTGTATTTAATCTTTGAAATATATATTGATTTGAAAGAAACCGTAATCAGGAAGAAAAGACGAGGTGGCCGAATGGTTAAGGCGATGGACTGCTAGTCCATTGGGCTCTGCCCGCGTCGGTATGAATCCCATCCTCGTCGTCCTAGTTCTTTTTCCTGGGTTATATCAAATTTTGTATTTAATCTTTGAAATATATTTTGATTTGAAAAAAACAGTAATCAGGAAGAAAAGACGAGGTGGCCGAATGGTTAAGGCGATGGACTGCTAGTCCATTGGGCTCTGCCCGCGTCGGTATGAATCCCATCCTCGTCGTGCTAGTTCTTTTACCTGGGTTATATCATATTTTGTATTTAATCTTTGAAATATATTTTGATTTGAAAGAAACAGTAATCAGGAAGAAAAGACGAGGTGGCCGAGTGGTTAAGGCGATGGACTGCTAATCCATTGGGCTCTGCCCGCGTGGATTTGAATCCCATTCTCGTCGTGCTTGTTCTTTTACCTGGGTTATATCAAATTTTGTATTTAATCTTTGAAATATATTTTAATTTGAAATAAACAGAAAATAGGAAAACAAGACGAGGTGGCCGAGTTGTTAAGGTGATGGACTGCTAATCCATTGGGCTCTCCCCGCGTGGGTTCGAATCCCATCCTCGTAGAGTTTTTTCTTTTACCTGAGTTATATAATTTTGTATTTAATCTTTGAAATATATTTTGATTTGAAAGAAACAATAATTAGGAAGATAAGACGAGGTGGCCGAGTGGTTAAGGCGATGGACTGCTAATGCATTGGACTCTGCCCGCGTGGGTTCGAATCCCATCCTCGTCGTGCTAGTTCTTTTACCTCTGTTATATCAAATTTTGTATTTAATCTTTGAAATATATTTTAATTTGAAAGAAACAGAAAATAGGAAGACAAAACGAGGTGGCCGAGTGGTTAAGGCGATGGACTGCAATTCCATTGGGCTCTACCCGCGTGGGTTCGAATCCCATCCTTACCGTGCTAGGGCTTTTACCTGCTTTATATCAAATTTTGTATTTAAATTTTTAAATATACTATATAGTGAAAGAATCTGTTTGAAGGTACAGTCGACGAGGTGGCCGAGTGGTAAAAGCTATGGATATCCAATACTTCGGGCTTCGCTCGCGCGAGTTCTAATCCATTGGATGTCGAGCTTGTTCTTTTATATGCGTTATATCGAACTTTATAATTTATCTTTGAAAGATATATTCGTTTGAAAGAAATAGTAATTAGTTAGATAAGACGAGGTGGCCGAGTGGTCAAGGTGATGGACTGCTAATCCATTGGGCTCTGCCCGGGTGGGTTCGAATCCCATCCTCGTCGTGCTAGTTCTTTTACCTGGGTTCTATCATATTTTGTATTTAATCTTTGAAATATATTTTAATTTGAAAGAAACTGAAACTAGGACGATAAGACGAGGTGGCCGAGTGGTTAAGGCGATGGACTGCTAATCCATTGGGCTCTGCCCGCGTGGGTTCGAATCCCATCCTCGTCGTGCTTGTTCTTTTAACTGGGTTATATCAAATTTTGTATTTATTCTTTGAAAAATATTTTAATTTGAAAGAAACAGTAACTAGAAAAATAAGACGAAGTGGCCGAGTGGTTAAGGCGATGGACTGCTAATCCATTGGCCTCTGTCCGCGTGGATTCGAATCCCATCCTCGTCGTGCTTGTTCTTTTACCTGGGTTATATCAAATTTTGTATTTAATCTTTGAAATATATTTTGATTTGAAAGAAACAGTAATCAGGAAGAAAAGACGAGGTGGCCGAGTGGTTAAGGCGATGGACTGCTAATCCATTGGGCTCTGCCCGCGTGGATTTGAATCCCATCCTCGTCGTGCTTGTTCTTTTACCTGGGTTATATCATATTTTGTATTTAATCTTTGAAATATATTTGGATTTGAAAGAAACAATAATTAGGAAGATAAGACGAGGTGGCCGAGTGGTTAAGGCGATGGACTGCTAATCCATTGGGCTCTGCCCGCGTGGGTTCGAATCCCATCCTCGTCGTGCTTGTTCTTTTACCTGGATTATATCAAATTTTGTATTTAATCTTTAAAATATATTTTAATTTGAAAGAAACAGTAATTAGGAAGACAAGACGAGGTGGCAGTGTGGTTAAGGCGATGGACTTCTAATCCATAGGGCTCCTCCCGCGTGGGTTCGAATCGCATACTCGTCGTGCTTGTTCTTTTACCTGGGTTATATCATATTTTGTATTTAATCTTTGAAATATATATTGATTTGAAAGAAACAGTAATAAGGAAGAAAAGACGAGGTGGCCGAGTGGTTAAGGCGATGGACTGCTAATCCATTGGCTTCTGGCCGCGTGGATTCGAATGCCATCCTCGTCGTGCTTGTTCTTTTGCCTGGGTTATATCATATTTTGTATTTAATCTTTGAAATATATTTTGATTTGAAAGAAACAGTAATCAGGAAGAAAAGACGAGGTGGCAGAGTGGTTAAGGCGATGGACTTCTAAACCATTCTGCTCTGCCCGCGTGTGTTCGAATCCCGTCCTCGTCGTGCTAGTTCTTTTACCTGGGTTATATCAAATTTTGTATTTAATCTTTAAAATATATTTTAATTTGAAAGAAACAGTAATTAGGAAGACAAGACGAGGTGGCAGTGTGGTTAAGGCGATGGACTTCTAATCCATAGGGCTCCTCCCGCGTGGGTTCGAATCGCATACTCGTCGTGCTTGTTCTTTTACCTGGGTTATATCATATTTTGTATTTAATCTTTGAAATATATATTGATTTGAAAGAAACAGTAATAAGGAAGAAAAGACGAGGTGGCCGAGTGGTTAAGGCGATGGACTGCTAATCCATTGGGCTCTGCCCGCGTGGGTTCGAATCCCATCCTCGTCGTCCTAGTTCTTTTACCTGGGTTATATCAAATTTTGTATTTAATCTTTGAAATATATTTTGATTTGAAAGAAACAGTAATCAGGAAGAAAAGACGAGGTGGCCGAATGGTTAAGGCGATGGACTGCTAATCCATTGGGCTCTGCCCGCGTGGATTTGAATCCCATCCTCGTCGTGCTTGTTCTTTTACCTGGGTTTTATCAAATTTTGTATTTAATCTTTGAAATATATTTTAATTTGAAAGAAACAGAAAATAGGAAAACAAGTCGAGGTGGCCGAGTTGTTAAGGTGATGGACTGCTAATCCATTGGGCTCTCCCCGCGTGGGTTCGAATCCCATCCTCGTCGAGTTTTTCCTTTTACCTGAGTTATATAATTTTGTATTTAATCTTTGAAATATATTTTGATTTGAAAGAAACAATAATTAGGAAGATAAGACGAGGTGGCCGAGTGGTTAAGGCGATGGACTGCTAATCCATTAGGCTCTGCCCGCGTGGGTTCGAATCCCATCCTCGTCGTGCTAGTTCTTTTACCTCTGTTATGTCAAATTTTGTATTTAATCTTTGAAATATATTTTAATTTGAAAGAAACAGAAAATAGGAAGACAAAACGAGGTGGCCGAGTGGTTAAGGCGATGGACTGCAATTCCATTGGGCTCTACCCGCGTGGGTTCGAATCCCATCCTCGTCGTGCTAGTTCTTTTACCTGGGTTCTATCATATTTTGTATTTAATCTTTGAAATATATATTAATTTGAAAGAAACTGAAACTAGGACGATAAGACGAGGTGGCCGAGTGGTTAAGGCGATGGACTGCTAATCCATTGGGCTCTGCCCGCGTGGGTTCGAATCCCATCCTCGTCGTGCTTGTTCTTTTAACTGGGTTATATCAAATTTTGTATTTATTCTTTGAAAAATATTTTAATTTGAAAGAAACAGTAACTAGAAAAATAAGACGAAGTGGCCGAGTGGTTAAGGCGATGGACTGCTAATCCATTGGGCTCTGCCCGCGTGGGTTCGAATCCCATCCTCGTCGTGCTAGTTCTTTTACCTGGGTTATATCAAATTTTGTATTTAATCTTTGAAATATATTTTGATTTGAAAGAAACAGTAATCAGGAAGAAAAGACGAGGTGGCCGAGTGGTTAAGGCGATGGACTGCTAATCCATTGGGCTCTGCCCGCGTGGATTTGAATCCCATCCTCGTCGTGCTTGTTCTTTTACCTGGGTTATATCATATTTTGTATTTAATCTTTGAAATATATTTTAATTTGAAAGAAACTGAAACTAGGACGATAAGACGAGGTGGCCGAGTGGTTAAGGCGATGGACTGCTAATCCATTGGGCTCTGCCCGCGTGGATTCGAATCCCATCCTCGTCGTGCTTGTTCTTTTACCTGGGTTATATCAAATTTTGTATTTAATCTTTAGAAAATATTTTAATTTGAAAGAAACAGTACCTAGAAAAATAAGACGAAGTGGCCGAGTGGTTAAGGCGATGGACTGCTAATCCATTGGCTTCTGCCCGCGTGGATTCGAATGCCATCCTCGTCTTGCTTGTTCTTTTGCCTGGGTTATATCATATTTTGTATTTAATCTTTGAAATATATTTTGATTTGAAAGAAACAGTAATCAGGAAGAAAAGACGAGGTGGCAGAGTGGGTAAGGCGATGGACTGCTAAACCATTCTGCTCTGCCCACGTGTGTTCGAATCCCGTCCTCGTCGTGCTAGTTCTTTTACCTGGGTTATATCAAATTTTGTATTTAATCTTTAAAATATATTTTAATTTGAAAGAAACAGTAATTAGGAAGACAAGACGAGGTGGCCGTGTGGTAAAGGCGATGGACTTCTAATCCATAGGGCTCCTCCCGCGTGGGTTCGAATCGCATACTCGTCGTGCTTGTTCTTTTACCTGGGTTATATCATATTTTGTATTTAATCTTTGAAATATATATTGATTTGAAAGAAACAGTAATCAGGAAGAAAAGACGAGGTGGCCGAGTGGTTAAGGCGATGGACTGCTAATCCATTGGGCTCTGCCCGCGTGGGTTCGAATCCCATCCTCGTCGTCCTAGTTTTTTTACCTGGGTTATATCAAATTTTGTATTTAATCTTTGAAATATATTTTGATTTGAAAAAAACAGTAATCAGGAAGAAAAGACGAGGTGGCCGAATGGTTAAGGCGATGGACTGCTAGTCCATTGGGCTCTGCCCGCGTGGGTTTGAATCCCATCCTCGTCGTGCTAGTTCTTTTACCTGGGTTATATCATATTTTGTATTTAATCTTTGAAATATATTTTGATTTGAAAGAAACAGTAATCAGGAAGAAAAGACGAGGTGGCCGAGTGGTTAAGGCGATGGACTGCTAATCCATTGGGCTCTGCCCGCGTGGATTTGAATCCCATTCTCGTCGTGCTTGTTCTTTTACCTGGGTTATATAATTTTGTATTTAATCTTTGAAATATATTTTGATTTGAAAGAAACAATAATTAGGAAAACAAGACGAGGTGGCCGAGTTGTTAAGGTGATGGACTGCTAATCCATTGGGCTCTGCCCGCGTGGGTTCGAATCCCATCCTCGTCGTGCTAGTTCTTTTACCTCTGTTATATCAAATTTTGTATTTAATCTTTGAAATATATTTTAATTTGAAAGAAACAGAAAATAGGAAGACAAAACGAGGTGGCCGAGTGGTTAAGGCGATGGACTGCAATTCCATTGGGCTCTACCCGCGTGGGTTCGAATCCCATCCTTACCGTGCTAGGGCTTTTACCTGCTTTATATCAAATTTTGTATTTAAATTTTTAAATATACTATATAGTGAAAGAATCTGTTTGAAGGTACAGTCGACGAGGTGGCCGAGTGGTAAAGGCTATGGATATCCAATACTTCGGGCTTCGCTCGCTTGAGTTCTAATCCATTGGATGTCGAGCTTGTTCTTTTATATGCGTTATATCGAACTTTATAATTTATCTTTGAAAGATATATTCGTTTGAAAGAAATAGTAATTAGTTAGATAAGACGAGGTGGCCGAGTGGTCAAGGTGATGGACTGCTAATCCATTGGGCTCTGCCCGGGTGGGTTCGAATCCCATCCTCGTCGTGCTAGTTCTTTTACCTGGGTTCTATCATATTTTGTATTTAATCTTTGAAATATATTTTAATTTGAAAGAAACTGAAACTAGGACGATAAGACGAGGTGGCCGAGTGGTTAAGGCGATGGACTGCTAATCCATTGGGCTCTGCCCGCGTGGGTTCGAATCCCATCCTCGTCGTGCTTGTTCTTTTACCTGGGTTATATCAAATTTTGTATTTATTCTTTGAAAAATATTTTAATTTGAAAGAAACAGTAACTAGAAAAATAAGACGAAGTGGCCGAGTGGTTAAGGCGATGGACTGCTAATCCATTGGCCTCTGTCCGCGTGGATTCGAATCCCATCCTCGTCGTGCTTGTTCTTTTACCTGGGTTATATCAAATTTTGTATTTAATCTTTGAAATATATTTTGATTTGAAAGAAACAGTAACTAGGTAGATAAGACGAGGTGGCCGAATGGTTAAGGCGATGGACTGCTAGTCCATTGGTCTCTGCCCGCGTGGGTTTGAATCCCATCCTCGTCGTGCTAGTTCTTTTACCTGGGTTATATCATATTTTGTATTTAATCTTTGAAATATATTTTGATTTGAAAGAAACAGTAATCAGGAAGAAAAGACGAGGTGGCTGAGTGGTTAAGGCGATGGACTGCTAATCCATTGGGCTCTGCCCGCATGGATTTGAATCCCATCCTCGTCGTGCTTGTTCTTTTACCTGGGTTATATCATATTTTGTATTTAATCTTTGAAATATATTTTGATTTGAAAGAAACAATAATTAGGAAGATAAGACGAGGTGGCCGAGTGGTTAAGGCGATGGACTGCTAATCCATTGGGCTCTGCCCGCGTGGGTTCGAATCCCATCCTCGTCGTGCTTGTTCTTTTACCAGGGTTATATCAAATTTTGTATTTAATCTTTGAAAAATATTTTAATTTGAAAGAAACAGTACCTAGAAAAATAAGACGAAGTGGCCGAGTTGTTAAGGCGATGGACTGCAAATCCATTGGGCTCTACCCGCGTGGTTTCGAATCCCATCCTTACCGTGCTAGGGCTTTTACCTGCTTTATATCAAATTTTGTATTTAAATTTTTAAATATACTATATAGTGAAAGAATCTGTTTGAAGGTACAGTCGACGAGGTGGCCGAGTGGTAAAGGCTATGGATATCCAACACTTCGGTCTTCGCTCGCGCGAGTTCTAATCCATTGGATGTCGAGCTTGTTCTTTTATATGCGTTATATCGAACTTTATAATTTATCTTTGAAAGATATATTCGTTTGAAAGAAATAGTAATTAGTTAGATAAGACGAGGTGGCCGAGTGGTCAAGGTGATGGACTGCTAATCTATTGGACCCTGCCCGGTTGGGTGCGAATCCCATCCTCGTCGTGCTTGTTATTGTACCTGGGTTATATGAAATTTTGTATTTAATCTTTGACATATATTTTAATTTGAAAGAAACTGAAATTAGGAAGATAAGACGAGGTGGCCGAGTGGTTAAGGCGATGGACTGCTAATCCATTGGGCTCTGCCCGCGTGGGTTCGAATCCCATCCTCGTCGTGCTTGTTCTTTTACCTGGGTTATATCAAATTTTGTATTTATTCTTTGAAAAATATTTTAATTTGAAAGAAACAGTAACTAGAAAAATAAGGCGAAGTGGCCGAGTGGTAAAGGCGATGGACTGCTATTCCATTGGCCTCTGTCCGCGTGGATTCGAATCCCATCCTCGTCGTGCTTGTTCTTTTACCTGGGTTATATCAAATTTTGTATTTAATCTTTGAAATATATTTTGATTTGAAAGAAAAAGTAACTAGGTAGATAAGACGAGGTGGCCGAATGGTTAAGGCGATGGACTGCTAGTCCATTGGGCTCTGCCCGCGTGGGTTTGAATCCCATCCTCGTCGTGCTAGTTCTTTTACCTGGGTTATATCATATTTTGTATTTAATCTTTGAAATATATTTTGATTTGAAAGAAACAGTAATCAGGAAGAAAAGACGAGGTGGCCGAGTGGTTAAGGCGATGGACTGCTAATCCATTGGGCTCTGCCCGCGTGGATTTGAATCCCATCCTCGTCGTGCTTGTTCTTTTACCTGGGTTATATCATATTTTGTATTTAATCTTTGAAATATATTTTGATTTGAAAGAAACAATAATTAGGAAGATAAGACGAGGTGGCCGAATGGTTAAGGCGATGGACTGCTAATCCATTGGGCTCTGCCCGCGTGGGTTCGAATCCCATCCTCGTCGTGCTAAGTCTTTTACCTGGGTTCTATCATATTTTGTATTTAATCTTTGAAATATATTTTAATTTGAAAGAAACTGAAACTAGGACGATAAGACGAGGTGGCCGAGTGGTTAAGGCGATGGACTGCTAATCCATTGGGCTCTGCCCGCGTGGGTTCGAATCCCATCCTCGTCGTGCTTGTTCTTTTAACTGGGTTATATCAAATTTTGTATTTATTCTTTGAAAAATATTTTAATTTGAAAGAAACAGTAACTAGAAAAATAAGACGAAGTGGCCGAGTGGTTAAGGCGATGGACTGCTAATCCATTGGCCTCTGTCCGCGTGGATTCGAATCCCATCCTCGTCGTGCTTGTTCTTTTACCTCGGTTATATCAAATTTTGTATTTAATCTTTGAAATATATTTTGATTTGAAAGAAACAGTAATCAGGAAGAAAAGACGAGGTGGCCGAGTGGTTAAGGCGATGGACTGCTAATCCATTGGGCTCTGCCCGCGTGGATTTGAATCCCATCCTCGTCGTGCTTGTTCTTTTACCTGGGTTATATCATATTTTGTATTTAATCTTTGAAATATATTTTGATTTGAAAGAAACAATAATTAGGAAGATAAGACGAGGTGGCCGAGTGGTTAAGGCGATGGACTGCTAATCCATTGGGCTCTGCCCGCGTGGATTCGAATGCCATCCTCGTCGTGCTTGTTCTTTTGCCTGGGTTATATCATATTTTGTATTTAATCTTTGAAATATATTTTGATTTGAAAGAAACAGTAATCAGGAAGAAAAGACGAGGTGGCAGAGTGGGTAAGGCGATGGACTGCTAAACCATTCTGCTCTGCCCGCGTGTGTTCGAATCCCGTCCTCGTCGTGCTAGTTCTTTTACCTGGGTTATATCATATTTTGTATTTAATCTTTGAAATATATATTGATTTGAAAGAAACAGTAATCAGGAAGAAAAGACGAGGTGGCCGAGTGGTTAAGGCGATGGACTTCTAATCCATAGGGCTCCTCCCGCGTGGGTTCGAATCGCATACTCGTCGTGCTTGTTCTTTTACCTGGGTTATATCATATTTTGTATTTAATCTTTGAAATATATATTGATTTGAAAGAAACAGTAATCAGGAAGAAAAGACGAGGTGGCCGAGTGGTTAAGGCGATGGACTGCTAATCCATTGGGCTCTGCCCGCGTGGGTTCGAATCCCATCCTCGTCGTCCTAGTTCTTTTACCTGGGTTATATCAAATTTTGTATTTAATCTTTGAAATATATTTTGATTTGAAAGAAACAGTAATCAGGAAGAAAAGACGAGGTGGCCGAATGGTTAAGGCGATGGACTGCTAATCCATTGGGCTCTGCCCGCGTGGATTTGAATCCCATCCTCGTCGTGCTTGTTCTTTTACCTGGGTTTTATCAAATTTTGTATTTAATCTTTGAAATATATTTTAATTTGAAAGAAACAGAAAATAGGAAAACAAGTCGAGGTGGCCGAGTTGTTAAGGTGATGGACTGCTAATCCATTGGGCTCTCCCCGCGTGGGTTCGAATCCCATCCTCGTCGAGTTTTTCCTTTTACCTGAGTTATATAATTTTGTATTTAATCTTTGAAATATATTTTGATTTGAAAGAAACAATAATTAGGAAGATAAGACGAGGTGGCCGAGTGGTTAAGGCGATGGACTGCTAATCCATTAGGCTCTGCCCGCGTGGGTTCGAATCCCATCCTCGTCGTGCTAGTTCTTTTACCTCTGTTATGTCAAATTTTGTATTTAATCTTTGAAATATATTTTAATTTGAAAGAAACAGAAAATAGGAAGACAAAACGAGGTGGCCGAGTGGTTAAGGCGATGGACTGCAATTCCATTGGGCTCTACCCGCGTGGGTTCGAATCCCATCCTCGTCGTGCTAGTTCTTTTACCTGGGTTATATCATATTTTGTATTTAATCTTTGAAATATATATTAATTTGAAAGAAACTGAAACTAGGACGATAAGACGAGGTGGCCGAGTGGTTAAGGCGATGGACTGCTAATCCATTGGGCTCTGCCCGCGTGGGTTCGAATCCCATCCTCGTCGTGCTTGTTCTTTTAACTGGGTTATATCAAATTTTGTATTTATTCTTTGAAAAATATTTTAATTTGAACGAAACAGTAACTAGAAAAATAAGACGAAGTGGCCGAGTGGTTAAGGCGATGGACTGCTAATCCATTGGGCTCTGCCCGCGTGGGTTCGAATCCCATCCTCGTCGTGCTAGTTCTTTTACCTGGGTTATATCAAATTTTGTATTTAATCTTTGAAATATATTTTGATTTGAAAGAAACAGTAATCAGGAAGAAAAGACGAGGTGGCCGAGTGGTTAAGGCGATGGACTGCTAATCCATTGGGCTCTGCCCGCGTGGATTTGAATCCCATCCTCGTCGTGCTTGTTCTTTTACCTGGGTTATATCATATTTTGTATTTAATCTTTGAAATATATTTTAATTTGAAAGAAACTGAAACTAGGACGATAAGACGAGGTGGCCGAGTGGTTAAGGCGATGGACTGCTAATCCATTGGGCTCTGCCCGCGTGGATTCGAATCCCATCCTCGTCGTGCTTGTTCTTTTACCTGGGTTATATCAAATTTTGTATTTAATCTTTGAAAAATATTTTAATTTGAAAGAAACAGTACCTAGAAAAATAAGACGAAGTGGCCGAGTGGTTAAGGCGATGGACTGCTAATCCATTGGCTTCTGCCCGCGTGGATTCGAATGCCATCCTCGTCTTGCTTGTTCTTTTGCCTGGGTTATATCATATTTTGTATTTAATCTTTGAAATATATTTTGATTTGAAAGAAACAGTAATCAGGAAGAAAAGACGAGGTGGCAGAGTGGGTAAGGCGATGGACTGCTAAACCATTCTGCTCTGCCCACGTGTGTTCGAATCCCGTCCTCGTCGTGCTAGTTCTTTTACCTGGGTTATATCAAATTTTGTATTTAATCTTTAAAATATATTTTAATTTGAAAGAAACAGTAATTAGGAAGACAAGACGAGGTGGCCGTGTGGTAAAGGCGATGGACTTCTAATCCATAGGGCTCCTCCCGCGTGGGTTCGAATCGCATACTCGTCGTGCTTGTTCTTTTACCTGGGTTATATCATATTTTGTATTTAATCTTTGAAATATATATTGATTTGAAAGAAACAGTAATCAGGAAGAAAAGACGAGGTGGCCGAGTGGTTAAGGCGATGGACTGCTAATCCATTGGGCTCTGCCCGCGTGGGTTCGAATCCCATCCTCGTCGTCCTAGTTTTTTTACCTGGGTTATATCAAATTTTGTATTTAATCTTTGAAATATATTTTGATTTGAAAAAAACAGTAATCAGGAAGAAAAGACGAGGTGGCCGAATGGTTAAGGCGATGGACTGCTAGTCCATTGGGCTCTGCCCGCGTGGGTTTGAATCCCATCCTCGTCGTGCTAGTTCTTTTACCTGGGTTATATCATATTTTGTATTTAATCTTTGAAATATATTTTGATTTGAAAGAAACAGTAATCAGGAAGAAAAGACGAGGTGGCCGAGTGGTTAAGGCGATGGACTGCTAATCCATTGGGCTCTGCCCGCGTGGATTTGAATCCCATTCTCGTCGTGCTTGTTCTTTTACCTGGGTTATATAATTTTGTATTTAATCTTTGAAATATATTTTGATTTGAAAGAAACAATAATTAGGAAAACAAGACGAGGTGGCCGAGTTGTTAAGGTGATGGACTGCTAATCCATTGGGCTCTCCCCGCGTGGATTCGAATCCCATCCTCGTCGAGTTTTTTCTTTTACCTGAGTTATATAATTTTGTATTTAATCTTTGAAATATATTTTGATTTGAAAGAAACAATAATTAGGAAAACAAGACGAGGTGGCCGAGTGGTTAAGGCGATGGACTGCTATTCCATTGGGCTCTGCCCGCGTGGGTTCGAATCCCATCCTCGTCGTGCTAGTTCTTTTACCTCTGTTATATCAAATTTTGTATTTAATCTTTGAAATATATTTTAATTTGAAAGAAACAGAAAATAGGAAGACAAAACGAGGTGGCCGAGTGGTTAAGGCGATGGACTGCAATTCCATTGGGCTCTACCCGCGTGGGTTCGAATCCCATCCTTACCGTGCTAGGGCTTTTACCCGCTTTATATCAAATTTTGTATTTAAATTTTTAAATATACTATATAGTGAAAGAATCTGTTTGAAGGTACAGTCGACGAGGTGGCCGAGTGGTAAAGGCTATGGATATCCAATACTTCGGGCTTCGCTCGCTTGAGTTCTAATCCATTGGATGTCGAGCTTGTTGTTTTATATGCGTTATATCGAACTTTATAATTTATCTTTGAAAGATATATTCGTTTGAAAGAAATAGTAATTAGTTAGATAAGACGAGGTGGCCGAGTGGTCAAGGTGATGGACTGCTAATCCATTGGGCTCTGCCCGGGTGGGTTCGAATCCCATCCTCGTCGTGCTAGTTCTTTTACCTGGGTTCTATCATATTTTGTATTTAATCTTTGAAATATATTTTAATTTGAAAGAAACTGAAACTAGGACGATAAGACGAGGTGTCCGAGTGGTTAAGGCGATGGACTGCTAATCCATTGGGCTCTGCCCGCGTGGGTTCGAATCCCATCCTCGTCGTGCTTGTTCTTTTACCTGGGTTATATCAAATTTTGTATTTATTCTTTGAAAAATATTTTAATTTGAAAGAAACAGTAACTAGAAAAATAAGACGAAGTGGCCGAGTGGTTAAGGCGATGGACTGCTAATCCATTGGCCTCTGTCCGCGTGGATTCGAATCCCATCCTCGTCGTGCTTGTTCTTTTACCTGGGTTATATCAAATTTTGTATTTAATCTTTGAAATATATTTTGATTTGAAAGAAACAGTAACTAGGTAGATAAGACGAGGTGGCCGAATGGTTAAGGCGATGGACTGCTAGTCCATTGGTCTCTGCCCGCGTGGGTTTGAATCCCATCCTCGTCGTGCTAGTTCTTTTACCTGGATTATATCATATTTTGTATTTAATCTTTGAAATATATTTTGATTTGAAAGAAACAGTAATCAGGAAGAAAAGACGAGGTGGCTGAGTGGTTAAGGCGATGGACTGCTAATCCATTGGGCTCTGCCCGCATGGATTTGAATCCCATCCTCGTCGTGCTTGTTCTTTTACCTGGGTTATATCATATTTTGTATTTAATCTTTGAAATATATTTTGATTTGAAAGAAACAATAATTAGGAAGATAAGACGAGGTGGCCGAGTGGTTAAGGCGATGGACTGCTAATCCATTGGGCTCTGCCCGCGTGGGTTCGAATCCCATCCTCGTCGTGCTTGTTCTTTTACCAGGGTTATATCAAATTTTGTATTTAATCTTTGAAAAATATTTTAATTTGAAAGAAACAGTACCTAGAAAAATAAGACGAAGTGGCCGAGTTGTTAAGGCGATGGACTGCAAATCCATTGGGCTCTACCCGCGTGGTTTCGAATCCCATCCTTACCGTGCTAGGGCTTTTACCTGCTTTATATCAAATTTTGTATTTAAATTTTTAAATATACTATATAGTGAAAGAATCTGTTTGAAGGTACAGTCGACGAGGTGGCCGAGTGGTAAAGGCTATGGATATCCAACACTTCGGTCTTCGCTCGCGCGAGTTCTAATCCATTGGATGTCGAGCTTGTTCTTTTATATGCGTTATATCGAACTTTATAATTTATCTTTGAAAGATATATTCGTTTGAAAGAAATAGTAATTAGTTAGATAAGACGAGGTGGCCGAGTGGTCAAGGTGATGGACTGCTAATCTATTGGACCCTGCCCGGTTGGGTGCGAATCCCATCCTCGTCGTGCTTGTTATTGTACCTGGGTTATATGAAATTTTGTATTTAATCTTTGACATATATTTTAATTTGAAAGAAACTGAAATTAGGAAGATAAGACGAGGTGGCCGAGTGGTTAAGGCGATGGACTGCTAATCCATTGGGCTCTGCCCGCGTGGGTTCGAATCCCATCCTCGTCGTGCTTGTTCTTTTACCTGGGTTATATCAAATTTTGTATTTATTCTTTGAAAAATATTTTAATTTGAAAGAAACAGTAACTAGAAAAATAAGGCGAAGTGGCCGAGTGGTAAAGGCGATGGACTGCTATTCCATTGGCCTCTGTCCGCGTGGATTCGAATCCCATCCTCGTCGTGCTTGTTCTTTTACCTGGGTTATATCAAATTTTGTATTTAATCTTTGAAATATATTTTGATTTGAAAGAAAAAGTAACTAGGTAGATAAGACGAGGTGGCCGAATGGTTAAGGCGATGGACTGCTAGTCCATTGGGCTCTGCCCGCGTGGGTTTGAATCCCATCCTCGTCGTGCTAGTTCTTTTACCTGGGTTATATCATATTTTGTATTTAATCTTTGAAATATATTTTGATTTGAAAGAAACAGTAATCAGGAAGAAAAGACGAGGTGGCCGAGTGGTTAAGGCGATGGACTGCTAATCCATTGGGCTCTGCCCGCGTGGATTTGAATCCCATCCTCGTCGTGCTTGTTCTTTTACCTGGGTTATATCATATTTTGTATTTAATCTTTGAAATATATTTTGATTTGAAAGAAACAATAATTAGGAAGATAAGACGAGGTGGCCGAATGGTTAAGGCGATGGACTGCTAATCCATTGGGCTCTGCCCGCGTGGGTTCGAATCCCATCCTCGTCGTGCTTGTTCTTTTACCAGGGTTATATCAAATTTTGTATTTAATCTTTGAAAAATATTTTAATTTGAAAGAAACAGTACCTAGAAAAGTAAGACGAAGTGGCCGAGTTGTTAAGGCGATGGACTGCAAATCCATTGGGCTCTACCCGCGTGGGTTCGAATCCCATCCTTACCGTGCTAGGGCTTTTACCTGCTTTATATCAAATTTTGTATTTAAATTTTTAAATATACTATATAGTGAAAGAATCTGTTTGAAGGTACAGTCGACGAGGTGGCCGAGTGGTAAAGGCTATGGATATCCAATACTTCGGTCTTCGCTCGCGCGAGTTCTAATCCATTGGATGTCGAGCTTGTTCTTTTATATGCGTTATATCGAACTTTATAATTTATCTTTGAAAGATATATTCGTTTGAAAGAAATAGTAATTAGTTAGATTAGACGAGGTGGCCGAGTGGTCAAGGTGATGGACTGCTAATCTATTGGGCCCTGCCCGGTTGGGTGCGAATCCCATCCTCGTCGTGCTTGTTATTGTACCTGGGTTATATCAAATTTTGTATTTAATCTTTGAAATATATTTTGATTTGAAAGAAACTGAAATTAGGAAGATAAGACGAGGTGGCCGAGTGGTTAAGGCGATTGACTGCTAATCCATTGGGCTCTGCCCGCGTGGGTTCGAATCCCATCCTCGTCGTGCTTGTTCTTTTACCTGGGTTATATCAAATTTTGTATTTATTCTTTGAAAAATATTTTAATTTGAAAGAAACAGTAACTAGAAAAATAAGGCGAAGTGGCCGAGTGGTAAAGGCGATGGACTGCTATTCCATTGGCCTCTGTCCGCGTGGATTCGAATCCCATCCTCGTCGTGCTTGTTCTTTTACCTGGGTTATATCAAATTTTGTATTTAATCTTTGAAAAATATTTTGATTTGAAAGAAACAGTAACTAGGTAGATAAGACGAGGTGGCCGAATGGTTAAGGCGATGGACTGCTAGTCCATTGGGCTCTGCCCGAGTGGGTTTGAATCCCATCCTCGTCGTGCTAGTTCTTTAACCTGGGTTATATCATATTTTGTATTTAATCTTTGAAATATATTTTGATTTGAAAGAAACAGAAAATATAAAGACAAAACGAGGTGGCCGAGTGGTTAAGGCGATGGACTGCAATTCCATTGGGCTCTACCCGCGTGGGTTCGAATCCCATCCTTACCGTGCTAGGGCTTTTACCTGCTTTATATCAAATTTTGTATTTAAATTTTTAAATATACTATATAGTGAAAGAATCTGTTTGAAGGTACAGTCGACGAGGTGGCCGAGTGGTAAAGGCTATGGATATCCAATACTTCGGGCTTCGCTCGCGCGAGTTCTAATCCATTGGATGTCGAGCTTGTTCTTTTATATGCGTTATATCGAACTTTATAATTTATCTTTGAAAGATATATTCGTTTGAAAGAAATAGTAATTAGTTAGATAAGACGAGGGGGCCGAGTGGTCAAGGTGATGGACTGCTAATCCATTGGGCTCTGCCCGGGTGGGTTCGAATCCCATCCTCGTCGTGCTAGTTCTTTTACCTGGGTTCTATCATATTATGTATTTAATCTTTGAAATATATTTTAATTTGAAAGAAACTGAAACTAGGACGATAAGACGAGGTGGCCGAGTGGTTAAGGCGATGGACTGCTAATTCATTGGGCTCTGCCCGCGTGGGTTCGAATCCCATCCTCGTCGTGCTTGTTCTTTTAAATGGGTTATATCAAATTTTGTATTTATTCTTTGAAAAATATTTTAATTTGAAAGAAACAGTAACTAGAAAAATAAGACGAACTGGCCGAGTGGTTAAGGCGATGGACTGCTAATCCATTGGCCTCTGTCCGCGTGGATTCGAATCCCATCCTCGTCGTGCTTGTTCTTTTACCTGGGTTATATCAAATTTTGTATTTAATCTTTGAAATATATTTTGATTTGAAAGAAACAGTAACTAGGTAGATAAGACGAGGTGGCCGAATGGTTAAGGCGATGGACTGCTAATCCATTGGGCTCTGCCCGCGTGGATTTGAATCCCATCCTCGTCGTGCTTGTTCTTTTACCTGGGTTATATCATATTTTGTATTTAATCTTTGAAATATATTTTGATTTGAAAGAAACAATAATTAGGAAGATAAGACGAGGTGGCCGAGTGGTTAAGGCGATGGACTGCTAATCCATTGGGCTCTGTCCGCGTGGGGTCGAATCCCATCCTCGTCGTGCTTGTTCTTTTACCAGAGTTATATCAAATTTTGTATTTAATCTTTGAAAAATATTTTAATTTGAAAGAAACAGTACCTAGAAAAATAAGACGAAGTGGCCGAGTTGTTAAGGCGATGGACTGCAAATCCATTAAGCTCTACCCGCGTGGGTTCGAATCCCATCCTTACCGTGCTAGGGCTTTTACCTGCTTTATATCAAATTTTGTATTTAAATTTTTAAATATACTATATAGTGAAAGAATCTGTTTGAAGGTACAGTCGACGAGGTGGCCGAGTGGTAAATGCTATGGATATCCAATACTTCGGGCTTCGCTCGCGCGAGTTCTAATCCATTGGATGTCGAGCTTGTTCTTTTATATGCGTTATATCGAACTATATAATTTATCTTTGAAAGATATATTCGTTTGAAAGAAATAGTAATTAGTTAGATAAGACGAGGTGGCCGAGTGGTCAAGGTGATGGACTGCTAATCTATTGGGCCCTGCCCGGTTGGGTGCGAATCCCATCCTCGTCGTGCTTGTTATTGTACCTGGGTTATATCAAATTTTGTATTTAATCTTTGAAATATATTTTAATTTGAAAGAAACTGAAATTAGGAAGATAAGACGAGGTGGCCGAGTGGTTAAGGCGATGGACTGCTAATCCATTGGGCTCTGCCCGCGTGGGTTCGAATCCCATCCTCGTCGTGGTTGTTCTTTTACCTGGGTTATATCAAATTTTGTATTTATTCTTTGAAAAATATTTTAATTTGAAAGAAACAGTAACTAGAAAAATAAGGCGAAGTGGCCGAGTGGTAAAGGCGATGGACTGCTATTCCATTGGCCTCTGTCCGCGTGAATTCGAATCCCATCCTCGTCGTGCTTGTTCTTTTACCTGGGTTATATCATATTTTATATTTAATCTTTGAAATATATTTTGATTTGAAAGAAACAGTAATCAGGAAGAAAAGACGAGGTGGCAGAGTGGTTAAGGCGATGGACTGCTAGTCCATTGGGCTCTGCCCGCGTGGATTTGAATCCCATCCTCGTCGTGCTAGTTCTTTTAACTGGGTTATATCAAATTTTGTATTTATTCTTTGAAAAATATTTTAATTTGAAAGAAACAGTAACTAGAAAAATAAGACGAAGTGGCCGAGTGGTTAAGGCGATGGACTGCTAATCCATTGGCTTCTGTCCGCGTGGATTCGAATACCATCCTCGTCGTGCTTGTTCTTTTAAATGGGTTATATCAAATTTTGTATTTAATCTTTGAAATATATTTTGATTTGAAAGAAACAGTAATCAGGAAGAAAAGACGAGGTGGCCGAGTGGTTAAGGCGATGGACTGCTAATCCATTGGGCTCTGCCCACGTGGATTTGAATCCCATCCTCGTCGTGCTTGTTCTTTTGCCTGGGTTATATCATATTTTGTATTTAATCTTTGAAATATATTTTGATTTGAAAGAAACAGTAATCAGGAAGAAAAGACGAGGTGGCAGAGTGGTTAAGGCGATGGACTGCTAAACCATTCTGCTCTGCCCGCGTGTGTTCGAACCCCATCATCGTCGTGCTAGTTCTTTTACCTGGGTTATATCAAATTTTGTATTTAATCTTTAAAATATATTTTAATTTGAAAGAAACAGTAATTAGGAAGACAAGACGAGGTGGCAGTGTGGTTAAAGCGATGGACTTCTAATCCATAGGGCTCCTCCCGCGTGGGTTCGAATCGCATACTCGTCGTGCTTGTTCTTTTACCTGGGTTATATCATATTTTGTATTTAATCTTTGAAATATATATTGATTTGAAAGAAACAGTAATAAGGAAGAAAAGACGAGGTGGCCGAGTGGTTAAGGCGATGGACTGCTAATCTATTGGGCTCTGCCCGCGTGGGTTCGAATCCCATCCTCGTCGTCCTAGTTCTTTTACCTGGGTTATATCAAATTTTGTATTTAATCTTTGAAATATATTTTGATTTGAAAGAAACAGTAATCAGGAAGAAAAGACGAGGTGGCCGAATGGTTAAGGCGATGGACTGCTAATCCATTGGGCTCTGCCCGCGTGGATTTGAATCCCATCCTCGTCGTGCTTGTTCTTTTACCTGGGTTATATCAAATTTTGTATTTAATCTTTGAAATATATTTTAATTTGAAAGAAACAGTAACTAGAAAAATAAGACGAAGTGGCCGAGTGGTTAAGGCGATGGACTGCTAATCCATTGGGCTCTTCCCGCGTGGGTTCGAATCCCATCCTTACCGTGCTAGGGCTTTTACCTGCTTTATATCAAATTTTGTATTTAAATTTTTAAATATACTATATAGTGAAAGAATCTGTTTGAAGGTACAGTCGACGAGGTAGCCGAGTGGTAAAGGCTATGGATATCCAATACTTCGGGCTTCGCTCGCGCGAGTTCTAATCCATTGTATGTCGAGCTTGTTCTTTTATATGCGTTATATCGAACTTTATAATTTATCTTTGAAAGATATATTCGTTTGAAAGAAATAGTAATTAGTTAGATAAGACGAGGTGGCCGAGTGGTCAAGGTGATGGACTGCTAATCCATTGGGCTTTTTCCGGGTGGGTTCGAATCCCATTCTCGTCGTGCTAGTTCTTTTACCTGGGTTCTATCATATTTTGTATTTAATCTTTGAAATATATTTTAATTTGAAAGAAACTGAAACTAGGACGATAAGACGAGGTGGCCGAGTGGTTAAGGCGATGGACTGCTAATCCATTGGGCTCTGCCCGCGTGGGTTCGAATCCCATCCTCGTCGTGCTTGTTCTTTTAACTGGGTTATATCAAATTTTGTATTTATTCTTTGAAAAATATTTTAATTTGAAAGAAACAGTAACTAGAAAAATAAGACGAAGTGGCCGAGTGGTTAAGGCGATGGACTGCTAATCCATTGGCCTCTGTCCGCGTGGATTCGAATCCCATCCTCGTCGTGCTTGTTCTTTTACCTGGGTTATATCAAATTTTGTATTTAATCTTTGAAATATATTTTGATTTGAAAGAAACAATAATTAGGAAGATAAGACGAGGTGGCCGAGTGGTTAAGGCGATGGACTGCTAATCCATTGGGCTCTGCCCGCGTGGATTCGAATCCCATCCTCGTCGTGCTTGTTCTTTTAACTGGGTTATATCAAATTTTGTATTTCTTCTTTGAAAAATATTTTAATTTGAAAGAAACAGTAACTAGAAAAATAAGACGAAGTGGCCGAGTGGTTAAGGCGATGGACTGCTAATCCATTGGCTTCTGTCCGCGTGGATTCGAATACCATCCTCGTCGTGCTTGTTCTTTTACCTGGGTTATATCAAATTTTGTATTTAATCTTTGAAAAATATTTTAATTTGAAAGAAACAGTACCTAGAAAAATAAGACGAAGTGGCCGAGTGGTTAAGGCGATGGACTGCTAATCCATTGGCTTCTGGCCGCGTGGATTCGAATGCCATCCTCGTCGTGCTTGTTCTTTTGCCTGGGTTATATCATATTTTGTATTTAATCTTTGAAATATATTTTGATTTGAAAGAAACAGTAATCAGGAAGAAAAGACGAGGTGGCAGAGTGGTTAAGGCGATGGACTGCTAAACCATTCTGCTTTGCCCGCGTGTGTTCGAACCCCATCATCGTCGTGCTAATTCTTTTACCTGGGTTATATCAAATTTTGTATTTAATCTTTAAAATATATTTTAATTTGAAAGAAACAGTAATTAGGAAGACAAGACGAGGTGGCAGTGTGGTTAAGGCGATGGACTTCTAATCCATAGGGCTCCTCCCGCGTGGGTTCGAATCGCATACTCGTCGTGCTTGTTCTTTTACCTGGGTTATATCATATTTTGTATTTAATCTTTGAAATATATATTGATTTGAAAGAAACAGTAATAAGGAAGAAAAGACGAGGTGGCCGAGTGGTTAAGGCGATGGACTGCTAATCCATTGGGCTCTGCCCGCGTGGGTTCGAATCCCATCCTCGTCGTCCTAGTTCTTTTACCTGGGTTATATCAAATTTTGTATTTAATCTTTGAAATATATTTTGATTTGAAAGAAACAGTAATCAGGAAGAAAAGACGAGGTGGCCGAAAGGTTAAGGCGATGGACTGCTAATCCATTGGGCTCTGCCCGCGTGGATTTGAATCCCATCCTCGTCGTGCTTGTTCTTTTACCTGGGTTATATCAAATTTTGTATTTAATCTTTGAAATATATTTTAATTTGAAAGAAACAGTAACTAGAAAAATAAGACGAAGTGGCCGAGTGGTTAAGGCGATGGACTGCTAATCCATTGGGCTCTGCCCGCGTGGGTTCGAATCCCATCCTCGTCGTGCTAGTTCTTTTACCTCTGTTATATCAAATTTTGTATTTAATCTTTGAAATATATTTTAATTTGAAAGAAACAGAAAATAGGAAGACAAAACAAGGTGGCCGAGTGGTTAAGGCGATGGACTGCAATTCCATTGGGCTCTACCCGCGTGGGTTCGAATCCCATCCTTACCGTGCTAGGGCTTTTACCTGCTTTATATCAAATTTTGTATTTAAATTTTTAAATATACTATATAGTGAAAGAATCTGTTTGAAGGTAGAGTCGACGAGGTGGCCGAGTGGTAAAGGCTATGGATATCCAATACTTCGGGCTTCGCTCGCGCGAGTTCTAATCCATTGGATGTCGAGCTTGTTCTTTTATATGCGTTATATCGAACTTTATAATTTATCTTTGAAAGATATATTCGTTTGAAAGAAATAGTAATTAGTTAGATAAGACGAGGTGGCCGAGTGGTCAAGGTGATGGACTGCTAATCCATTGGGCTCTGCCCGGGTGGGTTCGAATCCCATCCTCGTCGTGCTAGTTCTTTTACCTGGGTTCTATCATATTTTGTATATAATCTTTGAAATATATTTTAATTTGAAAGAAACTGAAACTAGGACGATAAGACGAGGTGGCCGAGTGGTTAAGGCGATGGACTGTTAATCCATTGGGCTCTGCCCGCGTGGGTTCGAATCCCATCCTCGTCGTGCTTGTTCTTTTAACTGGGTTATATCAAATTTTGTATTTATTCTTTGAAAAATATTTTAATTTGAAAGAAACAGTAACTAGAAAAATAAGACGAAGTGGCCGAGTGGTTAAGGCGATGGACTGCTAATCCATTGGCCTCTGTCCGCGTGGATTCGAATCCCATCCTCGTCGTGCTTGTTCTTTTACCTGGGTTATATCAAATTTTGTATTTAATCTTTGAAATATATTTTGATTTGAAAGAAACAATAATTAGGAAGATAAGACGAGGTGGCCGAGTGGTTAAGGCGATGGACTGCTAATCCATTGGGCTCTGCCCGCGTGGATTCGAATCCCATCCTCGTCGTGCTTGTTCTTTTAACTGGGTTATATCAAATTTTGTATTTCTTCTTTGAAAAATATTTTAATTTGAAAGAAACAGTAACTAGAAAAATAAGACGAAGTGGCCGAGTGGTTAAGGCGATGGACTGCTAATCCATTGGCTTCTGTCCGCGTGGATTCGAATACCATCCTCGTCGTGCTTGTTCTTTTACCTGGGTTATATCAAATTTTGTATTTAATCTTTGAAAAATATTTTAATTTGAAAGAAACAGTACCTAGAAAAATAAGACGAAGTGGCCGAGTGGTTAAGGCGATGGACTGCTAATCCATTGGCTTCTGGCCGCGTGGATTCGAATGCCATCCTCGTCGTGCTTGTTCTTTTGCCTGGGTTATATCATATTTTGTATTTAATCTTTGAAATATATTTTGATTTGAAAGAAACAGTAATCAGGAAGAAAAGACGAGGTGGCAGAGTGGTTAAGGCGATGGACTGCTAAACCATTCTGCTTTGCCCGCGTGTGTTCGAACCCCATCATCGTCGTGCTAATTCTTTTACCTGGGTTATATCAAATTTTGTATTTAATCTTTAAAATATATTTTAATTTGAAAGAAACAGTAATTAGGAAGACAAGACGAGGTGGCAGTGTGGTTAAGGCGATGGACTTCTAATCCATAGGGCTCCTCCCGCGTGGGTTCGAATCGCATACTCGTCGTGCTTGTTCTTTTACCTGGGTTATATCATATTTTGTATTTAATCTTTGAAATATATATTGATTTGAAAGAAACAGTAATAAGGAAGAAAAGACGAGGTGGCCGAGTGGTTAAGGCGATGGACTGCTAATCCATTGGGCTCTGCCCGCGTGGGTTCGAATCCCATCCTCGTCGTCCTAGTTCTTTTACCTGGGTTATATCAAATTTTGTATTTAATCTTTGAAATATATTTTGATTTGAAAGAAACAGTAATCAGGAAGAAAAGACGAGGTGGCCGAAAGGTTAAGGCGATGGACTGCTAATCCATTGGGCTCTGCCCGCGTGGATTTGAATCCCATCCTCGTCGTGCTTGTTCTTTTACCTGGGTTATATCAAATTTTGTATTTAATCTTTGAAATATATTTTAATTTGAAAGAAACAGTAACTAGAAAAATAAGACGAAGTGGCCGAGTGGTTAAGGCGATGGACTGCTAATCCATTGGGCTCTGCCCGCGTGGGTTCGAATCCCATCCTCGTCGTGCTAGTTCTTTTACCTCTGTTATATCAAATTTTGTATTTAATCTTTGAAATATATTTTAATTTGAAAGAAACAGAAAATAGGAAGACAAAACAAGGTGGCCGAGTGGTTAAGGCGATGGACTGCAATTCCATTGGGCTCTACCCGCGTGGGTTCGAATCCCATCCTTACCGTGCTAGGGTTTTACCTGCTTTATATCAAATTTTGTATTTAAATTTTTAAATATACTATATAGTGAAAGAATCTGTTTGAAGGTAGAGTCGACGAGGTGGCCGAGTGGTAAAGGCTATGGATATCCAATACTTCGGGCTTCGCTCGCGCGAGTTCTAATCCATTGGATGTCGAGCTTGTTCTTTTATATGCGTTATATCGAACTTTATAATTTATCTTTGAAAGATATATTCGTTTGAAAGAAATAGTAATTAGTTAGATAAGACGAGGTGGCCGAGTGGTCAAGGTGATGGACTGCTAATCCATTGGGCTCTGCCCGGGTGGGTTCGAATCCCATCCTCGTCGTGCTAGTTCTTTTACCTGGGTTCTATCATATTTTGTATATAATCTTTGAAATATATTTTAATTTGAAAGAAACTGAAACTAGGACGATAAGACGAGGTGGCCGAGTGGTTAAGGCGATGGACTGCTAATCCATTGGGCTCTGCCCGCGTGGGTTCGAATCCCATCCTCGTCGTGCTTGTTCTTTTAACTGGGTTATATCAAATTTTGTATTTATTCTTTGAAAAATATTTTAATTTGAAAGAAACAGTAACTAGAAAAATAAGACGAAGTGGCCGAGTGGTTAAGGCGATGGACTGCTAATCCATTGGCCTCTGTCCGCGTGGATTCGAATCCCATCCTCGTCGTGCTTGTTCTTTTACCTGGGTTATATCAAATTTTGTATTTAATCTTTGAAATATATTTTGATTTGAAAGAAACAATAATTAGGAAGATAAGACGAGGTGGCCGAGTGGTTAAGGCGATGGACTGCTAATCCATTGGGCTCTGCCCGCGTGGATTCGAATCCCATCCTCGTCGTGCTTGTTCTTTTAACTGGGTTATATCAAATTTTGTATTTCTTCTTTGAAAAATATTTTAATTTGAAAGAAACAGTAACTAGAAAAATAAGACGAAGTGGCCGAGTGGTTAAGGCGATGGACTGCTAATCCATTGGCTTCTGTCCGCGTGGATTCGAATACCATCCTCGTCGTGCTTGTTCTTTTACCTGGGTTATATCAAATTTTGTATTTAATCTTTGAAAAATATTTTAATTTGAAAGAAACAGTACCTAGAAAAATAAGACGAAGTGGCCGAGTGGTTAAGGCGATGGACTGCTAATCCATTGGCTTCTGGCCGCGTGGATTCGAATGCCATCCTCGTCGTGCTTGTTCTTTTGCCTGGGTTATATCATATTTTGTATTTAATCTTTGAAATATATTTTGATTTGAAAGAAACAGTAATCAGGAAGAAAAGACGAGGTGGCAGAGTGGTTAAGGCGATGGACTGCTAAACCATTCTGCTTTGCCCGCGTGTGTTCGAACCCCATCATCGTCGTGCTAATTCTTTTACCTGGGTTATATCAAATTTTGTATTTAATCTTTAAAATATATTTTAATTTGAAAGAAACAGTAATTAGGAAGACAAGACGAGGTGGCAGTGTGGTTAAGGCGATGGACTTCTAATCCATAGGGCTCCTCCCGCGTGGGTTCGAATCGCATACTCGTCGTGCTTGTTCTTTTACCTGGGTTATATCATATTTTGTATTTAATCTTTGAAATATATATTGATTTGAAAGAAACAGTAATAAGGAAGAAAAGACGAGGTGGCCGAGTGGTTAAGGCGATGGACTGCTAATCCATTGGGCTCTGCCCGCGTGGGTTCGAATCCCATCCTCGTCGTCCTAGTTCTTTTACCTGGGTTATATCAAATTTTGTATTTAATCTTTGAAATATATTTTGATTTGAAAGAAACAGTAATCAGGAAGAAAAGACGAGGTGGCCGAAAGGTTAAGGCGATGGACTGCTAATCCATTGGGCTCTGCCCGCGTGGATTTGAATCCCATCCTCGTCGT
This sequence comes from Linyphia triangularis, assembly GCA_963978545.1. Taxonomy (NCBI): domain Eukaryota; kingdom Metazoa; phylum Arthropoda; class Arachnida; order Araneae; family Linyphiidae; genus Linyphia; species Linyphia triangularis. The sequence continues at coordinate 45,501,370 of OZ021726.1, read as the reverse complement.
GCTTGTTCTTTTACCTGGGTTATATCAAATTTTGTATTTAATCTTTGAAATATATTTTAATTTGAAAGAAACAGTAACTAGAAAAATAAGACGAAGTGGCCGAGTGGTTAAGGCGATGGACTGCTAATCCATTGGGCTCTGCCCGCGTGGGTTCGAATCCCATCCTCGTCGTGCTAGTTCTTTTACCTCTGTTATATCAAATTTTGTATTTAATCTTTGAAATATATTTTAATTTGAAAGAAACAGAAAATAGGAAGACAAAACAAGGTGGCCGAGTGGTTAAGGCGATGGACTGCAATTCCATTGGGCTCTACCCGCGTGGGTTCGAATCCCATCCTTACCGTGCTAGGGCTTTTACCTGCTTTATATCAAATTTTGTATTTAAATTTTTAAATATACTATATAGTGAAAGAATCTGTTTGAAGGTAGAGTCGACGAGGTGGCCGAGTGGTAAAGGCTATGGATATCCAATACTTCGGGCTTCGCTCGCGCGAGTTCTAATCCATTGGATGTCGAGCTTGTTCTTTTATATGCGTTATATCGAACTTTATAATTTATCTTTGAAAGATATATTCGTTTGAAAGAAATAGTAATTAGTTAGATAAGACGAGGTGGCCGAGTGGTCAAGGTGATGGACTGCTAATCCATTGGGCTCTGCCCGGGTGGGTTCGAATCCCATCCTCGTCGTGCTAGTTCTTTTACCTGGGTTCTATCATATTTTGTATATAATCTTTGAAATATATTTTAATTTGAAAGAAACTGAAACTAGGACGATAAGACGAGGTGGCCGAGTGGTTAAGGCGATGGACTGCTAATCCATTGGGCTCTGCCCGCGTGGGTTCGAATCCCATCCTCGTCGTGCTTGTTCTTTTAACTGGGTTATATCAAATTTTGTATTTATTCTTTGAAAAATATTTTAATTTGAAAGAAACAGTAACTAGAAAAATAAGACGAAGTGGCCGAGTGGTTAAGGCGATGGACTGCTAATCCATTGGCCTCTGTCCGCGTGGATTCGAATCCCATCCTCGTCGTGCTTGTTCTTTTACCTGGGTTATATCAAATTTTGTATTTAATCTTTGAAATATATTTTGATTTGAAAGAAACAATAATTAGGAAGATAAGACGAGGTGGCCGAGTGGTTAAGGCGATGGACTGCTAATCCATTGGGCTCTGCCCGCGTGGATTCGAATCCCATCCTCGTCGTGCTTGTTCTTTTAACTGGGTTATATCAAATTTTGTATTTCTTCTTTGAAAAATATTTTAATTTGAAAGAAACAGTAACTAGAAAAATAAGACGAAGTGGCCGAGTGGTTAAGGCGATGGACTGCTAATCCATTGGCTTCTGTCCGCGTGGATTCGAATACCATCCTCGTCGTGCTTGTTCCTTTACCTGGGTTATATCAAATTTTGTATTTAATCTTTGAAAAATATTTTAATTTGAAAGAAACAGTACCTAGAAAAATAAGACGAAGTGGCCGAGTGGTTAAGGCGATGGACTGCTAATCCATTGGCTTCTGGCCGCGTGGATTCGAATGCCATCCTCGTCGTGCTTGTTCTTTTGCCTGGGTTATATCATATTTTGTATTTAATCTTTGAAATATATTTTGATTTGAAAGAAACAGTAATCAGGAAGAAAAGACGAGGTGGCAGAGTGGTTAAGGCGATGGACTGCTAAACCATTCTGCTTTGCCCGCGTGTGTTCGAACCCCATCATCGTCGTGCTAATTCTTTTACCTGGGTTATATCAAATTTTGTATTTAATCTTTAAAATATATTTTAATTTGAAAGAAACAGTAATTAGGAAGACAAGACGAGGTGGCAGTGTGGTTAAGGCGATGGACTTCTAATCCATAGGGCTCCTCCCGCGTGGGTTCGAATCGCATACTCGTCGTGCTTGTTCTTTTACCTGGGTTATATCATATTTTGTATTTAATCTTTGAAATATATATTGATTTGAAAGAAACAGTAATAAGGAAGAAAAGACGAGGTGGCCGAGTGGTTAAGGCGATGGACTGCTAATCCATTGGGCTCTGCCCGCGTGGGTTCGAATCCCATCCTCGTCGTCCTAGTTCTTTTACCTGGGTTATATCAAATTTTGTATTTAATCTTTGAAATATATTTTGATTTGAAAGAAACAGTAATCAGGAAGAAAAGACGAGGTGGCCGAAAGGTTAAGGCGATGGACTGCTAATCCATTGGGCTCTGCCCGCGTGGATTTGAATCCCATCCTCGTCGTGCTTGTTCTTTTACCTGGGTTATATCAAATTTTGTATTTAATCTTTGAAATATATTTTAATTTGAAAGAAACAGAAAATAGGAAAACAAGACGAGGTGGCCGAGTTGTTAAGGTGATGGACTGCTAATCCATTGGGCTCTCCTCGCGTGGGTTCGAATCCCATCCTCGTCGAGTTTTTTCTTTTACCTGAGTTATATAATTTTGTATTTAATCTTTGAAATATATTTTGATTTGAAAGAAACAATAATTAGGAAGATAAGACGACTTGGCCGAGTGGTTAAGGCGATGGACTGCTAATCCATTGGGCTCTGCCCGCGTGGGTTCGAATCCCATCCTCGTCGAGTTTTTTCTTTTACCTGAGTTATATAATTTTGTATTTAATCTTTGAAATATTTTTAATTTGAAAGAAACAGAAAATAGGAAGACAAAACAAGGTGGCCGAGTGGTTAAGGCGATGGACTGCAATTCCATTGGGCTCTACCCGCGTGGGTTCGAATCCCATCCTTACCGTGCTAGGGCTTTTACCTCCTTTATATCAAATTTTGTATTTAAATTTTTAAATATACTATATAGTGAAAGAATCTGTTTGAAGGTACAGTCGACGAGGTGGCCGAGTGGTAAAGGCTATGGATATCCAATACTTCGGGCTTCGCTCGCGCGAGTTCTAATCCATTGGATGTCGAGCTTGTTCTTTTATATGCGTTATATCGAACTTTATAATTTATCTTTGAAAGATATATTCGTTTGAAAGAAATAGTAATTAGTTAGATAAGACGAGGTGGCCGAGTGGTCAAGGTGATGGACTGCTAATCCATTGGGCTCTGCCCGGATGGGTTCGAATCCCATCCTCGTCGTGCTAAGTCTTTTACCTGGGTTCTATCATATTTTGTATTTAATCTTTGAAATATATTTTAATTTGAAAGAAACTGAAACTAGGACGATAAGACGAGGTGGCCGAGTGGTTAAGGCGATGGACTGCTAATCCATTGGGCTCTGCCCGCGTGGGTTCGAATCCCATCCTCGTCGTGCTTGTTCTTTTAACTGGGTTATATCAAATTTTGTATTTATTCTTTGAAAAATATTTTAATTTGAAAGAAACAGTAACTAGAAAAATAAGACGAAGTGGCCGAGTGGTTAAGGCGATGGACTGCTAATCCATTGGCCTCTGTCCGCGTGGATTCGAATCCCATCCTCGTCGTGCTTGTTCTTTTACCTCGGTTATATCAAATTTTGTATTTAATCTTTGAAATATATTTTGATTTGAAAGAAACAGTAATCAGGAAGAAAAGACGAGGTGGCCGAGTGGTTAAGGCGATGGACTGCTAATCCATTGGGCTCTGCCCGCGTGGATTTGAATCCCATCCTCGTCGTGCTTGTTCTTTTACCTGGGTTATATCATATTTTGTATTTAATCTTTGAAATATATTTTGATTTGAAAGAAACAATAATTAGGAAGATAAGACGAGGTGGCCGAGTGGTTAAGGCGATGGACTGCTAATCCATTGGGCTCTGCCCGCGTGGATTCGAATGCCATCCTCGTCGTGCTTGTTCTTTTGCCTGGGTTATATCATATTTTGTATTTAATCTTTGAAATATATTTTGATTTGAAAGAAACAGTAATCAGGAAGAAAAGACGAGGTGGCAGAGTGGGTAAGGCGATGGACTGCTAAACCATTCTGCTCTGCCCGCGTGTGTTCGAATCCCGTCCTCGTCGTGCTAGTTCTTTTACCTGGGTTATATCATATTTTGTATTTAATCTTTGAAATATATATTGATTTGAAAGAAACAGTAATCAGGAAGAAAAGACGAGGTGGCCGAGTGGTTAAGGCGATGGACTTCTAATCCATAGGGCTCCTCCCGCGTGGGTTCGAATCGCATACTCGTCGTGCTTGTTCTTTTACCTGGGTTATATCATATTTTGTATTTAATCTTTGAAATATATATTGATTTGAAAGAAACCGTAATCAGGAAGAAAAGACGAGGTGGCCGAATGGTTAAGGCGATGGACTGCTAGTCCATTGGGCTCTGCCCGCGTCGGTATGAATCCCATCCTCGTCGTCCTAGTTCTTTTTCCTGGGTTATATCAAATTTTGTATTTAATCTTTGAAATATATTTTGATTTGAAAAAAACAGTAATCAGGAAGAAAAGACGAGGTGGCCGAATGGTTAAGGCGATGGACTGCTAGTCCATTGGGCTCTGCCCGCGTCGGTATGAATCCCATCCTCGTCGTGCTAGTTCTTTTACCTGGGTTATATCATATTTTGTATTTAATCTTTGAAATATATTTTGATTTGAAAGAAACAGTAATCAGGAAGAAAAGACGAGGTGGCCGAGTGGTTAAGGCGATGGACTGCTAATCCATTGGGCTCTGCCCGCGTGGATTTGAATCCCATTCTCGTCGTGCTTGTTCTTTTACCTGGGTTATATCAAATTTTGTATTTAATCTTTGAAATATATTTTAATTTGAAATAAACAGAAAATAGGAAAACAAGACGAGGTGGCCGAGTTGTTAAGGTGATGGACTGCTAATCCATTGGGCTCTCCCCGCGTGGGTTCGAATCCCATCCTCGTAGAGTTTTTTCTTTTACCTGAGTTATATAATTTTGTATTTAATCTTTGAAATATATTTTGATTTGAAAGAAACAATAATTAGGAAGATAAGACGAGGTGGCCGAGTGGTTAAGGCGATGGACTGCTAATGCATTGGACTCTGCCCGCGTGGGTTCGAATCCCATCCTCGTCGTGCTAGTTCTTTTACCTCTGTTATATCAAATTTTGTATTTAATCTTTGAAATATATTTTAATTTGAAAGAAACAGAAAATAGGAAGACAAAACGAGGTGGCCGAGTGGTTAAGGCGATGGACTGCAATTCCATTGGGCTCTACCCGCGTGGGTTCGAATCCCATCCTTACCGTGCTAGGGCTTTTACCTGCTTTATATCAAATTTTGTATTTAAATTTTTAAATATACTATATAGTGAAAGAATCTGTTTGAAGGTACAGTCGACGAGGTGGCCGAGTGGTAAAAGCTATGGATATCCAATACTTCGGGCTTCGCTCGCGCGAGTTCTAATCCATTGGATGTCGAGCTTGTTCTTTTATATGCGTTATATCGAACTTTATAATTTATCTTTGAAAGATATATTCGTTTGAAAGAAATAGTAATTAGTTAGATAAGACGAGGTGGCCGAGTGGTCAAGGTGATGGACTGCTAATCCATTGGGCTCTGCCCGGGTGGGTTCGAATCCCATCCTCGTCGTGCTAGTTCTTTTACCTGGGTTCTATCATATTTTGTATTTAATCTTTGAAATATATTTTAATTTGAAAGAAACTGAAACTAGGACGATAAGACGAGGTGGCCGAGTGGTTAAGGCGATGGACTGCTAATCCATTGGGCTCTGCCCGCGTGGGTTCGAATCCCATCCTCGTCGTGCTTGTTCTTTTAACTGGGTTATATCAAATTTTGTATTTATTCTTTGAAAAATATTTTAATTTGAAAGAAACAGTAACTAGAAAAATAAGACGAAGTGGCCGAGTGGTTAAGGCGATGGACTGCTAATCCATTGGCCTCTGTCCGCGTGGATTCGAATCCCATCCTCGTCGTGCTTGTTCTTTTACCTGGGTTATATCAAATTTTGTATTTAATCTTTGAAATATATTTTGATTTGAAAGAAACAGTAATCAGGAAGAAAAGACGAGGTGGCCGAGTGGTTAAGGCGATGGACTGCTAATCCATTGGGCTCTGCCCGCGTGGATTTGAATCCCATCCTCGTCGTGCTTGTTCTTTTACCTGGGTTATATCATATTTTGTATTTAATCTTTGAAATATATTTGGATTTGAAAGAAACAATAATTAGGAAGATAAGACGAGGTGGCCGAGTGGTTAAGGCGATGGACTGCTAATCCATTGGGCTCTGCCCGCGTGGGTTCGAATCCCATCCTCGTCGTGCTTGTTCTTTTACCTGGATTATATCAAATTTTGTATTTAATCTTTAAAATATATTTTAATTTGAAAGAAACAGTAATTAGGAAGACAAGACGAGGTGGCAGTGTGGTTAAGGCGATGGACTTCTAATCCATAGGGCTCCTCCCGCGTGGGTTCGAATCGCATACTCGTCGTGCTTGTTCTTTTACCTGGGTTATATCATATTTTGTATTTAATCTTTGAAATATATATTGATTTGAAAGAAACAGTAATAAGGAAGAAAAGACGAGGTGGCCGAGTGGTTAAGGCGATGGACTGCTAATCCATTGGCTTCTGGCCGCGTGGATTCGAATGCCATCCTCGTCGTGCTTGTTCTTTTGCCTGGGTTATATCATATTTTGTATTTAATCTTTGAAATATATTTTGATTTGAAAGAAACAGTAATCAGGAAGAAAAGACGAGGTGGCAGAGTGGTTAAGGCGATGGACTTCTAAACCATTCTGCTCTGCCCGCGTGTGTTCGAATCCCGTCCTCGTCGTGCTAGTTCTTTTACCTGGGTTATATCAAATTTTGTATTTAATCTTTAAAATATATTTTAATTTGAAAGAAACAGTAATTAGGAAGACAAGACGAGGTGGCAGTGTGGTTAAGGCGATGGACTTCTAATCCATAGGGCTCCTCCCGCGTGGGTTCGAATCGCATACTCGTCGTGCTTGTTCTTTTACCTGGGTTATATCATATTTTGTATTTAATCTTTGAAATATATATTGATTTGAAAGAAACAGTAATAAGGAAGAAAAGACGAGGTGGCCGAGTGGTTAAGGCGATGGACTGCTAATCCATTGGGCTCTGCCCGCGTGGGTTCGAATCCCATCCTCGTCGTCCTAGTTCTTTTACCTGGGTTATATCAAATTTTGTATTTAATCTTTGAAATATATTTTGATTTGAAAGAAACAGTAATCAGGAAGAAAAGACGAGGTGGCCGAATGGTTAAGGCGATGGACTGCTAATCCATTGGGCTCTGCCCGCGTGGATTTGAATCCCATCCTCGTCGTGCTTGTTCTTTTACCTGGGTTTTATCAAATTTTGTATTTAATCTTTGAAATATATTTTAATTTGAAAGAAACAGAAAATAGGAAAACAAGTCGAGGTGGCCGAGTTGTTAAGGTGATGGACTGCTAATCCATTGGGCTCTCCCCGCGTGGGTTCGAATCCCATCCTCGTCGAGTTTTTCCTTTTACCTGAGTTATATAATTTTGTATTTAATCTTTGAAATATATTTTGATTTGAAAGAAACAATAATTAGGAAGATAAGACGAGGTGGCCGAGTGGTTAAGGCGATGGACTGCTAATCCATTAGGCTCTGCCCGCGTGGGTTCGAATCCCATCCTCGTCGTGCTAGTTCTTTTACCTCTGTTATGTCAAATTTTGTATTTAATCTTTGAAATATATTTTAATTTGAAAGAAACAGAAAATAGGAAGACAAAACGAGGTGGCCGAGTGGTTAAGGCGATGGACTGCAATTCCATTGGGCTCTACCCGCGTGGGTTCGAATCCCATCCTCGTCGTGCTAGTTCTTTTACCTGGGTTCTATCATATTTTGTATTTAATCTTTGAAATATATATTAATTTGAAAGAAACTGAAACTAGGACGATAAGACGAGGTGGCCGAGTGGTTAAGGCGATGGACTGCTAATCCATTGGGCTCTGCCCGCGTGGGTTCGAATCCCATCCTCGTCGTGCTTGTTCTTTTAACTGGGTTATATCAAATTTTGTATTTATTCTTTGAAAAATATTTTAATTTGAAAGAAACAGTAACTAGAAAAATAAGACGAAGTGGCCGAGTGGTTAAGGCGATGGACTGCTAATCCATTGGGCTCTGCCCGCGTGGGTTCGAATCCCATCCTCGTCGTGCTAGTTCTTTTACCTGGGTTATATCAAATTTTGTATTTAATCTTTGAAATATATTTTGATTTGAAAGAAACAGTAATCAGGAAGAAAAGACGAGGTGGCCGAGTGGTTAAGGCGATGGACTGCTAATCCATTGGGCTCTGCCCGCGTGGATTTGAATCCCATCCTCGTCGTGCTTGTTCTTTTACCTGGGTTATATCATATTTTGTATTTAATCTTTGAAATATATTTTAATTTGAAAGAAACTGAAACTAGGACGATAAGACGAGGTGGCCGAGTGGTTAAGGCGATGGACTGCTAATCCATTGGGCTCTGCCCGCGTGGATTCGAATCCCATCCTCGTCGTGCTTGTTCTTTTACCTGGGTTATATCAAATTTTGTATTTAATCTTTAGAAAATATTTTAATTTGAAAGAAACAGTACCTAGAAAAATAAGACGAAGTGGCCGAGTGGTTAAGGCGATGGACTGCTAATCCATTGGCTTCTGCCCGCGTGGATTCGAATGCCATCCTCGTCTTGCTTGTTCTTTTGCCTGGGTTATATCATATTTTGTATTTAATCTTTGAAATATATTTTGATTTGAAAGAAACAGTAATCAGGAAGAAAAGACGAGGTGGCAGAGTGGGTAAGGCGATGGACTGCTAAACCATTCTGCTCTGCCCACGTGTGTTCGAATCCCGTCCTCGTCGTGCTAGTTCTTTTACCTGGGTTATATCAAATTTTGTATTTAATCTTTAAAATATATTTTAATTTGAAAGAAACAGTAATTAGGAAGACAAGACGAGGTGGCCGTGTGGTAAAGGCGATGGACTTCTAATCCATAGGGCTCCTCCCGCGTGGGTTCGAATCGCATACTCGTCGTGCTTGTTCTTTTACCTGGGTTATATCATATTTTGTATTTAATCTTTGAAATATATATTGATTTGAAAGAAACAGTAATCAGGAAGAAAAGACGAGGTGGCCGAGTGGTTAAGGCGATGGACTGCTAATCCATTGGGCTCTGCCCGCGTGGGTTCGAATCCCATCCTCGTCGTCCTAGTTTTTTTACCTGGGTTATATCAAATTTTGTATTTAATCTTTGAAATATATTTTGATTTGAAAAAAACAGTAATCAGGAAGAAAAGACGAGGTGGCCGAATGGTTAAGGCGATGGACTGCTAGTCCATTGGGCTCTGCCCGCGTGGGTTTGAATCCCATCCTCGTCGTGCTAGTTCTTTTACCTGGGTTATATCATATTTTGTATTTAATCTTTGAAATATATTTTGATTTGAAAGAAACAGTAATCAGGAAGAAAAGACGAGGTGGCCGAGTGGTTAAGGCGATGGACTGCTAATCCATTGGGCTCTGCCCGCGTGGATTTGAATCCCATTCTCGTCGTGCTTGTTCTTTTACCTGGGTTATATAATTTTGTATTTAATCTTTGAAATATATTTTGATTTGAAAGAAACAATAATTAGGAAAACAAGACGAGGTGGCCGAGTTGTTAAGGTGATGGACTGCTAATCCATTGGGCTCTGCCCGCGTGGGTTCGAATCCCATCCTCGTCGTGCTAGTTCTTTTACCTCTGTTATATCAAATTTTGTATTTAATCTTTGAAATATATTTTAATTTGAAAGAAACAGAAAATAGGAAGACAAAACGAGGTGGCCGAGTGGTTAAGGCGATGGACTGCAATTCCATTGGGCTCTACCCGCGTGGGTTCGAATCCCATCCTTACCGTGCTAGGGCTTTTACCTGCTTTATATCAAATTTTGTATTTAAATTTTTAAATATACTATATAGTGAAAGAATCTGTTTGAAGGTACAGTCGACGAGGTGGCCGAGTGGTAAAGGCTATGGATATCCAATACTTCGGGCTTCGCTCGCTTGAGTTCTAATCCATTGGATGTCGAGCTTGTTCTTTTATATGCGTTATATCGAACTTTATAATTTATCTTTGAAAGATATATTCGTTTGAAAGAAATAGTAATTAGTTAGATAAGACGAGGTGGCCGAGTGGTCAAGGTGATGGACTGCTAATCCATTGGGCTCTGCCCGGGTGGGTTCGAATCCCATCCTCGTCGTGCTAGTTCTTTTACCTGGGTTCTATCATATTTTGTATTTAATCTTTGAAATATATTTTAATTTGAAAGAAACTGAAACTAGGACGATAAGACGAGGTGGCCGAGTGGTTAAGGCGATGGACTGCTAATCCATTGGGCTCTGCCCGCGTGGGTTCGAATCCCATCCTCGTCGTGCTTGTTCTTTTACCTGGGTTATATCAAATTTTGTATTTATTCTTTGAAAAATATTTTAATTTGAAAGAAACAGTAACTAGAAAAATAAGACGAAGTGGCCGAGTGGTTAAGGCGATGGACTGCTAATCCATTGGCCTCTGTCCGCGTGGATTCGAATCCCATCCTCGTCGTGCTTGTTCTTTTACCTGGGTTATATCAAATTTTGTATTTAATCTTTGAAATATATTTTGATTTGAAAGAAACAGTAACTAGGTAGATAAGACGAGGTGGCCGAATGGTTAAGGCGATGGACTGCTAGTCCATTGGTCTCTGCCCGCGTGGGTTTGAATCCCATCCTCGTCGTGCTAGTTCTTTTACCTGGGTTATATCATATTTTGTATTTAATCTTTGAAATATATTTTGATTTGAAAGAAACAGTAATCAGGAAGAAAAGACGAGGTGGCTGAGTGGTTAAGGCGATGGACTGCTAATCCATTGGGCTCTGCCCGCATGGATTTGAATCCCATCCTCGTCGTGCTTGTTCTTTTACCTGGGTTATATCATATTTTGTATTTAATCTTTGAAATATATTTTGATTTGAAAGAAACAATAATTAGGAAGATAAGACGAGGTGGCCGAGTGGTTAAGGCGATGGACTGCTAATCCATTGGGCTCTGCCCGCGTGGGTTCGAATCCCATCCTCGTCGTGCTTGTTCTTTTACCAGGGTTATATCAAATTTTGTATTTAATCTTTGAAAAATATTTTAATTTGAAAGAAACAGTACCTAGAAAAATAAGACGAAGTGGCCGAGTTGTTAAGGCGATGGACTGCAAATCCATTGGGCTCTACCCGCGTGGTTTCGAATCCCATCCTTACCGTGCTAGGGCTTTTACCTGCTTTATATCAAATTTTGTATTTAAATTTTTAAATATACTATATAGTGAAAGAATCTGTTTGAAGGTACAGTCGACGAGGTGGCCGAGTGGTAAAGGCTATGGATATCCAACACTTCGGTCTTCGCTCGCGCGAGTTCTAATCCATTGGATGTCGAGCTTGTTCTTTTATATGCGTTATATCGAACTTTATAATTTATCTTTGAAAGATATATTCGTTTGAAAGAAATAGTAATTAGTTAGATAAGACGAGGTGGCCGAGTGGTCAAGGTGATGGACTGCTAATCTATTGGACCCTGCCCGGTTGGGTGCGAATCCCATCCTCGTCGTGCTTGTTATTGTACCTGGGTTATATGAAATTTTGTATTTAATCTTTGACATATATTTTAATTTGAAAGAAACTGAAATTAGGAAGATAAGACGAGGTGGCCGAGTGGTTAAGGCGATGGACTGCTAATCCATTGGGCTCTGCCCGCGTGGGTTCGAATCCCATCCTCGTCGTGCTTGTTCTTTTACCTGGGTTATATCAAATTTTGTATTTATTCTTTGAAAAATATTTTAATTTGAAAGAAACAGTAACTAGAAAAATAAGGCGAAGTGGCCGAGTGGTAAAGGCGATGGACTGCTATTCCATTGGCCTCTGTCCGCGTGGATTCGAATCCCATCCTCGTCGTGCTTGTTCTTTTACCTGGGTTATATCAAATTTTGTATTTAATCTTTGAAATATATTTTGATTTGAAAGAAAAAGTAACTAGGTAGATAAGACGAGGTGGCCGAATGGTTAAGGCGATGGACTGCTAGTCCATTGGGCTCTGCCCGCGTGGGTTTGAATCCCATCCTCGTCGTGCTAGTTCTTTTACCTGGGTTATATCATATTTTGTATTTAATCTTTGAAATATATTTTGATTTGAAAGAAACAGTAATCAGGAAGAAAAGACGAGGTGGCCGAGTGGTTAAGGCGATGGACTGCTAATCCATTGGGCTCTGCCCGCGTGGATTTGAATCCCATCCTCGTCGTGCTTGTTCTTTTACCTGGGTTATATCATATTTTGTATTTAATCTTTGAAATATATTTTGATTTGAAAGAAACAATAATTAGGAAGATAAGACGAGGTGGCCGAATGGTTAAGGCGATGGACTGCTAATCCATTGGGCTCTGCCCGCGTGGGTTCGAATCCCATCCTCGTCGTGCTAAGTCTTTTACCTGGGTTCTATCATATTTTGTATTTAATCTTTGAAATATATTTTAATTTGAAAGAAACTGAAACTAGGACGATAAGACGAGGTGGCCGAGTGGTTAAGGCGATGGACTGCTAATCCATTGGGCTCTGCCCGCGTGGGTTCGAATCCCATCCTCGTCGTGCTTGTTCTTTTAACTGGGTTATATCAAATTTTGTATTTATTCTTTGAAAAATATTTTAATTTGAAAGAAACAGTAACTAGAAAAATAAGACGAAGTGGCCGAGTGGTTAAGGCGATGGACTGCTAATCCATTGGCCTCTGTCCGCGTGGATTCGAATCCCATCCTCGTCGTGCTTGTTCTTTTACCTCGGTTATATCAAATTTTGTATTTAATCTTTGAAATATATTTTGATTTGAAAGAAACAGTAATCAGGAAGAAAAGACGAGGTGGCCGAGTGGTTAAGGCGATGGACTGCTAATCCATTGGGCTCTGCCCGCGTGGATTTGAATCCCATCCTCGTCGTGCTTGTTCTTTTACCTGGGTTATATCATATTTTGTATTTAATCTTTGAAATATATTTTGATTTGAAAGAAACAATAATTAGGAAGATAAGACGAGGTGGCCGAGTGGTTAAGGCGATGGACTGCTAATCCATTGGGCTCTGCCCGCGTGGATTCGAATGCCATCCTCGTCGTGCTTGTTCTTTTGCCTGGGTTATATCATATTTTGTATTTAATCTTTGAAATATATTTTGATTTGAAAGAAACAGTAATCAGGAAGAAAAGACGAGGTGGCAGAGTGGGTAAGGCGATGGACTGCTAAACCATTCTGCTCTGCCCGCGTGTGTTCGAATCCCGTCCTCGTCGTGCTAGTTCTTTTACCTGGGTTATATCATATTTTGTATTTAATCTTTGAAATATATATTGATTTGAAAGAAACAGTAATCAGGAAGAAAAGACGAGGTGGCCGAGTGGTTAAGGCGATGGACTTCTAATCCATAGGGCTCCTCCCGCGTGGGTTCGAATCGCATACTCGTCGTGCTTGTTCTTTTACCTGGGTTATATCATATTTTGTATTTAATCTTTGAAATATATATTGATTTGAAAGAAACAGTAATCAGGAAGAAAAGACGAGGTGGCCGAGTGGTTAAGGCGATGGACTGCTAATCCATTGGGCTCTGCCCGCGTGGGTTCGAATCCCATCCTCGTCGTCCTAGTTCTTTTACCTGGGTTATATCAAATTTTGTATTTAATCTTTGAAATATATTTTGATTTGAAAGAAACAGTAATCAGGAAGAAAAGACGAGGTGGCCGAATGGTTAAGGCGATGGACTGCTAATCCATTGGGCTCTGCCCGCGTGGATTTGAATCCCATCCTCGTCGTGCTTGTTCTTTTACCTGGGTTTTATCAAATTTTGTATTTAATCTTTGAAATATATTTTAATTTGAAAGAAACAGAAAATAGGAAAACAAGTCGAGGTGGCCGAGTTGTTAAGGTGATGGACTGCTAATCCATTGGGCTCTCCCCGCGTGGGTTCGAATCCCATCCTCGTCGAGTTTTTCCTTTTACCTGAGTTATATAATTTTGTATTTAATCTTTGAAATATATTTTGATTTGAAAGAAACAATAATTAGGAAGATAAGACGAGGTGGCCGAGTGGTTAAGGCGATGGACTGCTAATCCATTAGGCTCTGCCCGCGTGGGTTCGAATCCCATCCTCGTCGTGCTAGTTCTTTTACCTCTGTTATGTCAAATTTTGTATTTAATCTTTGAAATATATTTTAATTTGAAAGAAACAGAAAATAGGAAGACAAAACGAGGTGGCCGAGTTGTTAAGGCGATGGACTGCAATTCCATTGGGCTCTACCCGCGTGGGTTCGAATCCCATCCTCGTCGTGCTAGTTCTTTTACCTGGGTTATATCATATTTTGTATTTAATCTTTGAAATATATATTAATTTGAAAGAAACTGAAACTAGGACGATAAGACGAGGTGGCCGAGTGGTTAAGGCGATGGACTGCTAATCCATTGGGCTCTGCCCGCGTGGGTTCGAATCCCATCCTCGTCGTGCTTGTTCTTTTAACTGGGTTATATCAAATTTTGTATTTATTCTTTGAAAAATATTTTAATTTGAACGAAACAGTAACTAGAAAAATAAGACGAAGTGGCCGAGTGGTTAAGGCGATGGACTGCTAATCCATTGGGCTCTGCCCGCGTGGGTTCGAATCCCATCCTCGTCGTGCTAGTTCTTTTACCTGGGTTATATCAAATTTTGTATTTAATCTTTGAAATATATTTTGATTTGAAAGAAACAGTAATCAGGAAGAAAAGACGAGGTGGCCGAGTGGTTAAGGCGATGGACTGCTAATCCATTGGGCTCTGCCCGCGTGGATTTGAATCCCATCCTCGTCGTGCTTGTTCTTTTACCTGGGTTATATCATATTTTGTATTTAATCTTTGAAATATATTTTAATTTGAAAGAAACTGAAACTAGGACGATAAGACGAGGTGGCCGAGTGGTTAAGGCGATGGACTGCTAATCCATTGGGCTCTGCCCGCGTGGATTCGAATCCCATCCTCGTCGTGCTTGTTCTTTTACCTGGGTTATATCAAATTTTGTATTTAATCTTTGAAAAATATTTTAATTTGAAAGAAACAGTACCTAGAAAAATAAGACGAAGTGGCCGAGTGGTTAAGGCGATGGACTGCTAATCCATTGGCTTCTGCCCGCGTGGATTCGAATGCCATCCTCGTCTTGCTTGTTCTTTTGCCTGGGTTATATCATATTTTGTATTTAATCTTTGAAATATATTTTGATTTGAAAGAAACAGTAATCAGGAAGAAAAGACGAGGTGGCAGAGTGGGTAAGGCGATGGACTGCTAAACCATTCTGCTCTGCCCACGTGTGTTCGAATCCCGTCCTCGTCGTGCTAGTTCTTTTACCTGGGTTATATCAAATTTTGTATTTAATCTTTAAAATATATTTTAATTTGAAAGAAACAGTAATTAGGAAGACAAGACGAGGTGGCCGTGTGGTAAAGGCGATGGACTTCTAATCCATAGGGCTCCTCCCGCGTGGGTTCGAATCGCATACTCGTCGTGCTTGTTCTTTTACCTGGGTTATATCATATTTTGTATTTAATCTTTGAAATATATATTGATTTGAAAGAAACAGTAATCAGGAAGAAAAGACGAGGTGGCCGAGTGGTTAAGGCGATGGACTGCTAATCCATTGGGCTCTGCCCGCGTGGGTTCGAATCCCATCCTCGTCGTCCTAGTTTTTTTACCTGGGTTATATCAAATTTTGTATTTAATCTTTGAAATATATTTTGATTTGAAAAAAACAGTAATCAGGAAGAAAAGACGAGGTGGCCGAATGGTTAAGGCGATGGACTGCTAGTCCATTGGGCTCTGCCCGCGTGGGTTTGAATCCCATCCTCGTCGTGCTAGTTCTTTTACCTGGGTTATATCATATTTTGTATTTAATCTTTGAAATATATTTTGATTTGAAAGAAACAGTAATCAGGAAGAAAAGACGAGGTGGCCGAGTGGTTAAGGCGATGGACTGCTAATCCATTGGGCTCTGCCCGCGTGGATTTGAATCCCATTCTCGTCGTGCTTGTTCTTTTACCTGGGTTATATAATTTTGTATTTAATCTTTGAAATATATTTTGATTTGAAAGAAACAATAATTAGGAAAACAAGACGAGGTGGCCGAGTTGTTAAGGTGATGGACTGCTAATCCATTGGGCTCTACCCGCGTGGATTCGAATCCCATCCTCGTCGAGTTTTTTCTTTTACCTGAGTTATATAATTTTGTATTTAATCTTTGAAATATATTTTGATTTGAAAGAAACAATAATTAGGAAAACAAGACGAGGTGGCCGAGTGGTTAAGGCGATGGACTGCTATTCCATTGGGCTCTGCCCGCGTGGGTTCGAATCCCATCCTCGTCGTGCTAGTTCTTTTACCTCTGTTATATCAAATTTTGTATTTAATCTTTGAAATATATTTTAATTTGAAAGAAACAGAAAATAGGAAGACAAAACGAGGTGGCCGAGTGGTTAAGGCGATGGACTGCAATTCCATTGGGCTCTACCCGCGTGGGTTCGAATCCCATCCTTACCGTGCTAGGGCTTTTACCCGCTTTATATCAAATTTTGTATTTAAATTTTTAAATATACTATATAGTGAAAGAATCTGTTTGAAGGTACAGTCGACGAGGTGGCCGAGTGGTAAAGGCTATGGATATCCAATACTTCGGGCTTCGCTCGCTTGAGTTCTAATCCATTGGATGTCGAGCTTGTTGTTTTATATGCGTTATATCGAACTTTATAATTTATCTTTGAAAGATATATTCGTTTGAAAGAAATAGTAATTAGTTAGATAAGACGAGGTGGCCGAGTGGTCAAGGTGATGGACTGCTAATCCATTGGGCTCTGCCCGGGTGGGTTCGAATCCCATCCTCGTCGTGCTAGTTCTTTTACCTGGGTTCTATCATATTTTGTATTTAATCTTTGAAATATATTTTAATTTGAAAGAAACTGAAACTAGGACGATAAGACGAGGTGTCCGAGTGGTTAAGGCGATGGACTGCTAATCCATTGGGCTCTGCCCGCGTGGGTTCGAATCCCATCCTCGTCGTGCTTGTTCTTTTACCTGGGTTATATCAAATTTTGTATTTATTCTTTGAAAAATATTTTAATTTGAAAGAAACAGTAACTAGAAAAATAAGACGAAGTGGCCGAGTGGTTAAGGCGATGGACTGCTAATCCATTGGCCTCTGTCCGCGTGGATTCGAATCCCATCCTCGTCGTGCTTGTTCTTTTACCTGGGTTATATCAAATTTTGTATTTAATCTTTGAAATATATTTTGATTTGAAAGAAACAGTAACTAGGTAGATAAGACGAGGTGGCCGAATGGTTAAGGCGATGGACTGCTAGTCCATTGGTCTCTGCCCGCGTGGGTTTGAATCCCATCCTCGTCGTGCTAGTTCTTTTACCTGGATTATATCATATTTTGTATTTAATCTTTGAAATATATTTTGATTTGAAAGAAACAGTAATCAGGAAGAAAAGACGAGGTGGCTGAGTGGTTAAGGCGATGGACTGCTAATCCATTGGGCTCTGCCCGCATGGATTTGAATCCCATCCTCGTCGTGCTTGTTCTTTTACCTGGGTTATATCATATTTTGTATTTAATCTTTGAAATATATTTTGATTTGAAAGAAACAATAATTAGGAAGATAAGACGAGGTGGCCGAGTGGTTAAGGCGATGGACTGCTAATCCATTGGGCTCTGCCCGCGTGGGTTCGAATCCCATCCTCGTCGTGCTTGTTCTTTTACCAGGGTTATATCAAATTTTGTATTTAATCTTTGAAAAATATTTTAATTTGAAAGAAACAGTACCTAGAAAAATAAGACGAAGTGGCCGAGTTGTTAAGGCGATGGACTGCAAATCCATTGGGCTCTACCCGCGTGGTTTCGAATCCCATCCTTACCGTGCTAGGGCTTTTACCTGCTTTATATCAAATTTTGTATTTAAATTTTTAAATATACTATATAGTGAAAGAATCTGTTTGAAGGTACAGTCGACGAGGTGGCCGAGTGGTAAAGGCTATGGATATCCAACACTTCGGTCTTCGCTCGCGCGAGTTCTAATCCATTGGATGTCGAGCTTGTTCTTTTATATGCGTTATATCGAACTTTATAATTTATCTTTGAAAGATATATTCGTTTGAAAGAAATAGTAATTAGTTAGATAAGACGAGGTGGCCGAGTGGTCAAGGTGATGGACTGCTAATCTATTGGACCCTGCCCGGTTGGGTGCGAATCCCATCCTCGTCGTGCTTGTTATTGTACCTGGGTTATATGAAATTTTGTATTTAATCTTTGACATATATTTTAATTTGAAAGAAACTGAAATTAGGAAGATAAGACGAGGTGGCCGAGTGGTTAAGGCGATGGACTGCTAATCCATTGGGCTCTGCCCGCGTGGGTTCGAATCCCATCCTCGTCGTGCTTGTTCTTTTACCTGGGTTATATCAAATTTTGTATTTATTCTTTGAAAAATATTTTAATTTGAAAGAAACAGTAACTAGAAAAATAAGGCGAAGTGGCCGAGTGGTAAAGGCGATGGACTGCTATTCCATTGGCCTCTGTCCGCGTGGATTCGAATCCCATCCTCGTCGTGCTTGTTCTTTTACCTGGGTTATATCAAATTTTGTATTTAATCTTTGAAATATATTTTGATTTGAAAGAAAAAGTAACTAGGTAGATAAGACGAGGTGGCCGAATGGTTAAGGCGATGGACTGCTAGTCCATTGGGCTCTGCCCGCGTGGGTTTGAATCCCATCCTCGTCGTGCTAGTTCTTTTACCTGGGTTATATCATATTTTGTATTTAATCTTTGAAATATATTTTGATTTGAAAGAAACAGTAATCAGGAAGAAAAGACGAGGTGGCCGAGTGGTTAAGGCGATGGACTGCTAATCCATTGGGCTCTGCCCGCGTGGATTTGAATCCCATCCTCGTCGTGCTTGTTCTTTTACCTGGGTTATATCATATTTTGTATTTAATCTTTGAAATATATTTTGATTTGAAAGAAACAATAATTAGGAAGATAAGACGAGGTGGCCGAATGGTTAAGGCGATGGACTGCTAATCCATTGGGCTCTGCCCGCGTGGGTTCGAATCCCATCCTCGTCGTGCTTGTTCTTTTACCAGGGTTATATCAAATTTTGTATTTAATCTTTGAAAAATATTTTAATTTGAAAGAAACAGTACCTAGAAAAGTAAGACGAAGTGGCCGAGTTGTTAAGGCGATGGACTGCAAATCCATTGGGCTCTACCCGCGTGGGTTCGAATCCCATCCTTACCGTGCTAGGGCTTTTACCTGCTTTATATCAAATTTTGTATTTAAATTTTTAAATATACTATATAGTGAAAGAATCTGTTTGAAGGTACAGTCGACGAGGTGGCCGAGTGGTAAAGGCTATGGATATCCAATACTTCGGTCTTCGCTCGCGCGAGTTCTAATCCATTGGATGTCGAGCTTGTTCTTTTATATGCGTTATATCGAACTTTATAATTTATCTTTGAAAGATATATTCGTTTGAAAGAAATAGTAATTAGTTAGATTAGACGAGGTGGCCGAGTGGTCAAGGTGATGGACTGCTAATCTATTGGGCCCTGCCCGGTTGGGTGCGAATCCCATCCTCGTCGTGCTTGTTATTGTACCTGGGTTATATCAAATTTTGTATTTAATCTTTGAAATATATTTTGATTTGAAAGAAACTGAAATTAGGAAGATAAGACGAGGTGGCCGAGTGGTTAAGGCGATTGACTGCTAATCCATTGGGCTCTGCCCGCGTGGGTTCGAATCCCATCCTCGTCGTGCTTGTTCTTTTACCTGGGTTATATCAAATTTTGTATTTATTCTTTGAAAAATATTTTAATTTGAAAGAAACAGTAACTAGAAAAATAAGGCGAAGTGGCCGAGTGGTAAAGGCGATGGACTGCTATTCCATTGGCCTCTGTCCGCGTGGATTCGAATCCCATCCTCGTCGTGCTTGTTCTTTTACCTGGGTTATATCAAATTTTGTATTTAATCTTTGAAAAATATTTTGATTTGAAAGAAACAGTAACTAGGTAGATAAGACGAGGTGGCCGAATGGTTAAGGCGATGGACTGCTAGTCCATTGGGCTCTGCCCGAGTGGGTTTGAATCCCATCCTCGTCGTGCTAGTTCTTTAACCTGGGTTATATCATATTTTGTATTTAATCTTTGAAATATATTTTGATTTGAAAGAAACAGAAAATATAAAGACAAAACGAGGTGGCCGAGTGGTTAAGGCGATGGACTGCAATTCCATTGGGCTCTACCCGCGTGGGTTCGAATCCCATCCTTACCGTGCTAGGGCTTTTACCTGCTTTATATCAAATTTTGTATTTAAATTTTTAAATATACTATATAGTGAAAGAATCTGTTTGAAGGTACAGTCGACGAGGTGGCCGAGTGGTAAAGGCTATGGATATCCAATACTTCGGGCTTCGCTCGCGCGAGTTCTAATCCATTGGATGTCGAGCTTGTTCTTTTATATGCGTTATATCGAACTTTATAATTTATCTTTGAAAGATATATTCGTTTGAAAGAAATAGTAATTAGTTAGATAAGACGAGGGGGCCGAGTGGTCAAGGTGATGGACTGCTAATCCATTGGGCTCTGCCCGGGTGGGTTCGAATCCCATCCTCGTCGTGCTAGTTCTTTTACCTGGGTTCTATCATATTATGTATTTAATCTTTGAAATATATTTTAATTTGAAAGAAACTGAAACTAGGACGATAAGACGAGGTGGCCGAGTGGTTAAGGCGATGGACTGCTAATTCATTGGGCTCTGCCCGCGTGGGTTCGAATCCCATCCTCGTCGTGCTTGTTCTTTTAAATGGGTTATATCAAATTTTGTATTTATTCTTTGAAAAATATTTTAATTTGAAAGAAACAGTAACTAGAAAAATAAGACGAACTGGCCGAGTGGTTAAGGCGATGGACTGCTAATCCATTGGCCTCTGTCCGCGTGGATTCGAATCCCATCCTCGTCGTGCTTGTTCTTTTACCTGGGTTATATCAAATTTTGTATTTAATCTTTGAAATATATTTTGATTTGAAAGAAACAGTAACTAGGTAGATAAGACGAGGTGGCCGAATGGTTAAGGCGATGGACTGCTAATCCATTGGGCTCTGCCCGCGTGGATTTGAATCCCATCCTCGTCGTGCTTGTTCTTTTACCTGGGTTATATCATATTTTGTATTTAATCTTTGAAATATATTTTGATTTGAAAGAAACAATAATTAGGAAGATAAGACGAGGTGGCCGAGTGGTTAAGGCGATGGACTGCTAATCCATTGGGCTCTGTCCGCGTGGGGTCGAATCCCATCCTCGTCGTGCTTGTTCTTTTACCAGAGTTATATCAAATTTTGTATTTAATCTTTGAAAAATATTTTAATTTGAAAGAAACAGTACCTAGAAAAATAAGACGAAGTGGCCGAGTTGTTAAGGCGATGGACTGCAAATCCATTAAGCTCTACCCGCGTGGGTTCGAATCCCATCCTTACCGTGCTAGGGCTTTTACCTGCTTTATATCAAATTTTGTATTTAAATTTTTAAATATACTATATAGTGAAAGAATCTGTTTGAAGGTACAGTCGACGAGGTGGCCGAGTGGTAAATGCTATGGATATCCAATACTTCGGGCTTCGCTCGCGCGAGTTCTAATCCATTGGATGTCGAGCTTGTTCTTTTATATGCGTTATATCGAACTATATAATTTATCTTTGAAAGATATATTCGTTTGAAAGAAATAGTAATTAGTTAGATAAGACGAGGTGGCCGAGTGGTCAAGGTGATGGACTGCTAATCTATTGGGCCCTGCCCGGTTGGGTGCGAATCCCATCCTCGTCGTGCTTGTTATTGTACCTGGGTTATATCAAATTTTGTATTTAATCTTTGAAATATATTTTAATTTGAAAGAAACTGAAATTAGGAAGATAAGACGAGGTGGCCGAGTGGTTAAGGCGATGGACTGCTAATCCATTGGGCTCTGCCCGCGTGGGTTCGAATCCCATCCTCGTCGTGGTTGTTCTTTTACCTGGGTTATATCAAATTTTGTATTTATTCTTTGAAAAATATTTTAATTTGAAAGAAACAGTAACTAGAAAAATAAGGCGAAGTGGCCGAGTGGTAAAGGCGATGGACTGCTATTCCATTGGCCTCTGTCCGCGTGAATTCGAATCCCATCCTCGTCGTGCTTGTTCTTTTACCTGGGTTATATCATATTTTATATTTAATCTTTGAAATATATTTTGATTTGAAAGAAACAGTAATCAGGAAGAAAAGACGAGGTGGCAGAGTGGTTAAGGCGATGGACTGCTAGTCCATTGGGCTCTGCCCGCGTGGATTTGAATCCCATCCTCGTCGTGCTAGTTCTTTTAACTGGGTTATATCAAATTTTGTATTTATTCTTTGAAAAATATTTTAATTTGAAAGAAACAGTAACTAGAAAAATAAGACGAAGTGGCCGAGTGGTTAAGGCGATGGACTGCTAATCCATTGGCTTCTGTCCGCGTGGATTCGAATACCATCCTCGTCGTGCTTGTTCTTTTAAATGGGTTATATCAAATTTTGTATTTAATCTTTGAAATATATTTTGATTTGAAAGAAACAGTAATCAGGAAGAAAAGACGAGGTGGCCGAGTGGTTAAGGCGATGGACTGCTAATCCATTGGGCTCTGCCCACGTGGATTTGAATCCCATCCTCGTCGTGCTTGTTCTTTTGCCTGGGTTATATCATATTTTGTATTTAATCTTTGAAATATATTTTGATTTGAAAGAAACAGTAATCAGGAAGAAAAGACGAGGTGGCAGAGTGGTTAAGGCGATGGACTGCTAAACCATTCTGCTCTGCCCGCGTGTGTTCGAACCCCATCATCGTCGTGCTAGTTCTTTTACCTGGGTTATATCAAATTTTGTATTTAATCTTTAAAATATATTTTAATTTGAAAGAAACAGTAATTAGGAAGACAAGACGAGGTGGCAGTGTGGTTAAAGCGATGGACTTCTAATCCATAGGGCTCCTCCCGCGTGGGTTCGAATCGCATACTCGTCGTGCTTGTTCTTTTACCTGGGTTATATCATATTTTGTATTTAATCTTTGAAATATATATTGATTTGAAAGAAACAGTAATAAGGAAGAAAAGACGAGGTGGCCGAGTGGTTAAGGCGATGGACTGCTAATCTATTGGGCTCTGCCCGCGTGGGTTCGAATCCCATCCTCGTCGTCCTAGTTCTTTTACCTGGGTTATATCAAATTTTGTATTTAATCTTTGAAATATATTTTGATTTGAAAGAAACAGTAATCAGGAAGAAAAGACGAGGTGGCCGAATGGTTAAGGCGATGGACTGCTAATCCATTGGGCTCTGCCCGCGTGGATTTGAATCCCATCCTCGTCGTGCTTGTTCTTTTACCTGGGTTATATCAAATTTTGTATTTAATCTTTGAAATATATTTTAATTTGAAAGAAACAGTAACTAGAAAAATAAGACGAAGTGGCCGAGTGGTTAAGGCGATGGACTGCTAATCCATTGGGCTCTTCCCGCGTGGGTTCGAATCCCATCCTTACCGTGCTAGGGCTTTTACCTGCTTTATATCAAATTTTGTATTTAAATTTTTAAATATACTATATAGTGAAAGAATCTGTTTGAAGGTACAGTCGACGAGGTAGCCGAGTGGTAAAGGCTATGGATATCCAATACTTCGGGCTTCGCTCGCGCGAGTTCTAATCCATTGTATGTCGAGCTTGTTCTTTTATATGCGTTATATCGAACTTTATAATTTATCTTTGAAAGATATATTCGTTTGAAAGAAATAGTAATTAGTTAGATAAGACGAGGTGGCCGAGTGGTCAAGGTGATGGACTGCTAATCCATTGGGCTTTTTCCGGGTGGGTTCGAATCCCATTCTCGTCGTGCTAGTTCTTTTACCTGGGTTCTATCATATTTTGTATTTAATCTTTGAAATATATTTTAATTTGAAAGAAACTGAAACTAGGACGATAAGACGAGGTGGCCGAGTGGTTAAGGCGATGGACTGCTAATCCATTGGGCTCTGCCCGCGTGGGTTCGAATCCCATCCTCGTCGTGCTTGTTCTTTTAACTGGGTTATATCAAATTTTGTATTTATTCTTTGAAAAATATTTTAATTTGAAAGAAACAGTAACTAGAAAAATAAGACGAAGTGGCCGAGTGGTTAAGGCGATGGACTGCTAATCCATTGGCCTCTGTCCGCGTGGATTCGAATCCCATCCTCGTCGTGCTTGTTCTTTTACCTGGGTTATATCAAATTTTGTATTTAATCTTTGAAATATATTTTGATTTGAAAGAAACAATAATTAGGAAGATAAGACGAGGTGGCCGAGTGGTTAAGGCGATGGACTGCTAATCCATTGGGCTCTGCCCGCGTGGATTCGAATCCCATCCTCGTCGTGCTTGTTCTTTTAACTGGGTTATATCAAATTTTGTATTTCTTCTTTGAAAAATATTTTAATTTGAAAGAAACAGTAACTAGAAAAATAAGACGAAGTGGCCGAGTGGTTAAGGCGATGGACTGCTAATCCATTGGCTTCTGTCCGCGTGGATTCGAATACCATCCTCGTCGTGCTTGTTCTTTTACCTGGGTTATATCAAATTTTGTATTTAATCTTTGAAAAATATTTTAATTTGAAAGAAACAGTACCTAGAAAAATAAGACGAAGTGGCCGAGTGGTTAAGGCGATGGACTGCTAATCCATTGGCTTCTGGCCGCGTGGATTCGAATGCCATCCTCGTCGTGCTTGTTCTTTTGCCTGGGTTATATCATATTTTGTATTTAATCTTTGAAATATATTTTGATTTGAAAGAAACAGTAATCAGGAAGAAAAGACGAGGTGGCAGAGTGGTTAAGGCGATGGACTGCTAAACCATTCTGCTTTGCCCGCGTGTGTTCGAACCCCATCATCGTCGTGCTAATTCTTTTACCTGGGTTATATCAAATTTTGTATTTAATCTTTAAAATATATTTTAATTTGAAAGAAACAGTAATTAGGAAGACAAGACGAGGTGGCAGTGTGGTTAAGGCGATGGACTTCTAATCCATAGGGCTCCTCCCGCGTGGGTTCGAATCGCATACTCGTCGTGCTTGTTCTTTTACCTGGGTTATATCATATTTTGTATTTAATCTTTGAAATATATATTGATTTGAAAGAAACAGTAATAAGGAAGAAAAGACGAGGTGGCCGAGTGGTTAAGGCGATGGACTGCTAATCCATTGGGCTCTGCCCGCGTGGGTTCGAATCCCATCCTCGTCGTCCTAGTTCTTTTACCTGGGTTATATCAAATTTTGTATTTAATCTTTGAAATATATTTTGATTTGAAAGAAACAGTAATCAGGAAGAAAAGACGAGGTGGCCGAAAGGTTAAGGCGATGGACTGCTAATCCATTGGGCTCTGCCCGCGTGGATTTGAATCCCATCCTCGTCGTGCTTGTTCTTTTACCTGGGTTATATCAAATTTTGTATTTAATCTTTGAAATATATTTTAATTTGAAAGAAACAGTAACTAGAAAAATAAGACGAAGTGGCCGAGTGGTTAAGGCGATGGACTGCTAATCCATTGGGCTCTGCCCGCGTGGGTTCGAATCCCATCCTCGTCGTGCTAGTTCTTTTACCTCTGTTATATCAAATTTTGTATTTAATCTTTGAAATATATTTTAATTTGAAAGAAACAGAAAATAGGAAGACAAAACAAGGTGGCCGAGTGGTTAAGGCGATGGACTGCAATTCCATTGGGCTCTACCCGCGTGGGTTCGAATCCCATCCTTACCGTGCTAGGGCTTTTACCTGCTTTATATCAAATTTTGTATTTAAATTTTTAAATATACTATATAGTGAAAGAATCTGTTTGAAGGTAGAGTCGACGAGGTGGCCGAGTGGTAAAGGCTATGGATATCCAATACTTCGGGCTTCGCTCGCGCGAGTTCTAATCCATTGGATGTCGAGCTTGTTCTTTTATATGCGTTATATCGAACTTTATAATTTATCTTTGAAAGATATATTCGTTTGAAAGAAATAGTAATTAGTTAGATAAGACGAGGTGGCCGAGTGGTCAAGGTGATGGACTGCTAATCCATTGGGCTCTGCCCGGGTGGGTTCGAATCCCATCCTCGTCGTGCTAGTTCTTTTACCTGGGTTCTATCATATTTTGTATATAATCTTTGAAATATATTTTAATTTGAAAGAAACTGAAACTAGGACGATAAGACGAGGTGGCCGAGTGGTTAAGGCGATGGACTGTTAATCCATTGGGCTCTGCCCGCGTGGGTTCGAATCCCATCCTCGTCGTGCTTGTTCTTTTAACTGGGTTATATCAAATTTTGTATTTATTCTTTGAAAAATATTTTAATTTGAAAGAAACAGTAACTAGAAAAATAAGACGAAGTGGCCGAGTGGTTAAGGCGATGGACTGCTAATCCATTGGCCTCTGTCCGCGTGGATTCGAATCCCATCCTCGTCGTGCTTGTTCTTTTACCTGGGTTATATCAAATTTTGTATTTAATCTTTGAAATATATTTTGATTTGAAAGAAACAATAATTAGGAAGATAAGACGAGGTGGCCGAGTGGTTAAGGCGATGGACTGCTAATCCATTGGGCTCTGCCCGCGTGGATTCGAATCCCATCCTCGTCGTGCTTGTTCTTTTAACTGGGTTATATCAAATTTTGTATTTCTTCTTTGAAAAATATTTTAATTTGAAAGAAACAGTAACTAGAAAAATAAGACGAAGTGGCCGAGTGGTTAAGGCGATGGACTGCTAATCCATTGGCTTCTGTCCGCGTGGATTCGAATACCATCCTCGTCGTGCTTGTTCTTTTACCTGGGTTATATCAAATTTTGTATTTAATCTTTGAAAAATATTTTAATTTGAAAGAAACAGTACCTAGAAAAATAAGACGAAGTGGCCGAGTGGTTAAGGCGATGGACTGCTAATCCATTGGCTTCTGGCCGCGTGGATTCGAATGCCATCCTCGTCGTGCTTGTTCTTTTGCCTGGGTTATATCATATTTTGTATTTAATCTTTGAAATATATTTTGATTTGAAAGAAACAGTAATCAGGAAGAAAAGACGAGGTGGCAGAGTGGTTAAGGCGATGGACTGCTAAACCATTCTGCTTTGCCCGCGTGTGTTCGAACCCCATCATCGTCGTGCTAATTCTTTTACCTGGGTTATATCAAATTTTGTATTTAATCTTTAAAATATATTTTAATTTGAAAGAAACAGTAATTAGGAAGACAAGACGAGGTGGCAGTGTGGTTAAGGCGATGGACTTCTAATCCATAGGGCTCCTCCCGCGTGGGTTCGAATCGCATACTCGTCGTGCTTGTTCTTTTACCTGGGTTATATCATATTTTGTATTTAATCTTTGAAATATATATTGATTTGAAAGAAACAGTAATAAGGAAGAAAAGACGAGGTGGCCGAGTGGTTAAGGCGATGGACTGCTAATCCATTGGGCTCTGCCCGCGTGGGTTCGAATCCCATCCTCGTCGTCCTAGTTCTTTTACCTGGGTTATATCAAATTTTGTATTTAATCTTTGAAATATATTTTGATTTGAAAGAAACAGTAATCAGGAAGAAAAGACGAGGTGGCCGAAAGGTTAAGGCGATGGACTGCTAATCCATTGGGCTCTGCCCGCGTGGATTTGAATCCCATCCTCGTCGTGCTTGTTCTTTTACCTGGGTTATATCAAATTTTGTATTTAATCTTTGAAATATATTTTAATTTGAAAGAAACAGTAACTAGAAAAATAAGACGAAGTGGCCGAGTGGTTAAGGCGATGGACTGCTAATCCATTGGGCTCTGCCCGCGTGGGTTCGAATCCCATCCTCGTCGTGCTAGTTCTTTTACCTCTGTTATATCAAATTTTGTATTTAATCTTTGAAATATATTTTAATTTGAAAGAAACAGAAAATAGGAAGACAAAACAAGGTGGCCGAGTGGTTAAGGCGATGGACTGCAATTCCATTGGGCTCTACCCGCGTGGGTTCGAATCCCATCCTTACCGTGCTAGGGTTTTACCTGCTTTATATCAAATTTTGTATTTAAATTTTTAAATATACTATATAGTGAAAGAATCTGTTTGAAGGTAGAGTCGACGAGGTGGCCGAGTGGTAAAGGCTATGGATATCCAATACTTCGGGCTTCGCTCGCGCGAGTTCTAATCCATTGGATGTCGAGCTTGTTCTTTTATATGCGTTATATCGAACTTTATAATTTATCTTTGAAAGATATATTCGTTTGAAAGAAATAGTAATTAGTTAGATAAGACGAGGTGGCCGAGTGGTCAAGGTGATGGACTGCTAATCCATTGGGCTCTGCCCGGGTGGGTTCGAATCCCATCCTCGTCGTGCTAGTTCTTTTACCTGGGTTCTATCATATTTTGTATATAATCTTTGAAATATATTTTAATTTGAAAGAAACTGAAACTAGGACGATAAGACGAGGTGGCCGAGTGGTTAAGGCGATGGACTGCTAATCCATTGGGCTCTGCCCGCGTGGGTTCGAATCCCATCCTCGTCGTGCTTGTTCTTTTAACTGGGTTATATCAAATTTTGTATTTATTCTTTGAAAAATATTTTAATTTGAAAGAAACAGTAACTAGAAAAATAAGACGAAGTGGCCGAGTGGTTAAGGCGATGGACTGCTAATCCATTGGCCTCTGTCCGCGTGGATTCGAATCCCATCCTCGTCGTGCTTGTTCTTTTACCTGGGTTATATCAAATTTTGTATTTAATCTTTGAAATATATTTTGATTTGAAAGAAACAATAATTAGGAAGATAAGACGAGGTGGCCGAGTGGTTAAGGCGATGGACTGCTAATCCATTGGGCTCTGCCCGCGTGGATTCGAATCCCATCCTCGTCGTGCTTGTTCTTTTAACTGGGTTATATCAAATTTTGTATTTCTTCTTTGAAAAATATTTTAATTTGAAAGAAACAGTAACTAGAAAAATAAGACGAAGTGGCCGAGTGGTTAAGGCGATGGACTGCTAATCCATTGGCTTCTGTCCGCGTGGATTCGAATACCATCCTCGTCGTGCTTGTTCTTTTACCTGGGTTATATCAAATTTTGTATTTAATCTTTGAAAAATATTTTAATTTGAAAGAAACAGTACCTAGAAAAATAAGACGAAGTGGCCGAGTGGTTAAGGCGATGGACTGCTAATCCATTGGCTTCTGGCCGCGTGGATTCGAATGCCATCCTCGTCGTGCTTGTTCTTTTGCCTGGGTTATATCATATTTTGTATTTAATCTTTGAAATATATTTTGATTTGAAAGAAACAGTAATCAGGAAGAAAAGACGAGGTGGCAGAGTGGTTAAGGCGATGGACTGCTAAACCATTCTGCTTTGCCCGCGTGTGTTCGAACCCCATCATCGTCGTGCTAATTCTTTTACCTGGGTTATATCAAATTTTGTATTTAATCTTTAAAATATATTTTAATTTGAAAGAAACAGTAATTAGGAAGACAAGACGAGGTGGCAGTGTGGTTAAGGCGATGGACTTCTAATCCATAGGGCTCCTCCCGCGTGGGTTCGAATCGCATACTCGTCGTGCTTGTTCTTTTACCTGGGTTATATCATATTTTGTATTTAATCTTTGAAATATATATTGATTTGAAAGAAACAGTAATAAGGAAGAAAAGACGAGGTGGCCGAGTGGTTAAGGCGATGGACTGCTAATCCATTGGGCTCTGCCCGCGTGGGTTCGAATCCCATCCTCGTCGTCCTAGTTCTTTTACCTGGGTTATATCAAATTTTGTATTTAATCTTTGAAATATATTTTGATTTGAAAGAAACAGTAATCAGGAAGAAAAGACGAGGTGGCCGAAAGGTTAAGGCGATGGACTGCTAATCCATTGGGCTCTGCCCGCGTGGATTTGAATCCCATCCTCGTCGTGCTTGTTCTTTTACCTGGGTTATATCAAATTTTGTATTTAATCTTTGAAATATATTTTAATTTGAAAGAAACAGTAACTAGAAAAATAAGACGAAGTGGCCGAGTGGTTAAGGCGATGGACTGCTAATCCATTGGGCTCTGCCCGCGTGGGTTCGAATCCCATCCTCGTCGTGCTAGTTCTTTTACCTCTGTTATATCAAATTTTGTATTTAATCTTTGAAATATATTTTAATTTGAAAGAAACAGAAAATAGGAAGACAAAACAAGGTGGCCGAGTGGTTAAGGCGATGGACTGCAATTCCATTGGGCTCTACCCGCGTGGGTTCGAATCCCATCCTTACCGTGCTAGGGCTTTTACCTGCTTTATATCAAATTTTGTATTTAAATTTTTAAATATACTATATAGTGAAAGAATCTGTTTGAAGGTAGAGTCGACGAGGTGGCCGAGTGGTAAAGGCTATGGATATCCAATACTTCGGGCTTCGCTCGCGCGAGTTCTAATCCATTGGATGTCGAGCTTGTTCTTTTATATGCGTTATATCGAACTTTATAATTTATCTTTGAAAGATATATTCGTTTGAAAGAAATAGTAATTAGTTAGATAAGACGAGGTGGCCGAGTGGTCAAGGTGATGGACTGCTAATCCATTGGGCTCTGCCCGGGTGGGTTCGAATCCCATCCTCGTCGTGCTAGTTCTTTTACCTGGGTTCTATCATATTTTGTATATAATCTTTGAAATATATTTTAATTTGAAAGAAACTGAAACTAGGACGATAAGACGAGGTGGCCGAGTGGTTAAGGCGATGGACTGCTAATCCATTGGGCTCTGCCCGCGTGGGTTCGAATCCCATCCTCGTCGTGCTTGTTCTTTTAACTGGGTTATATCAAATTTTGTATTTATTCTTTGAAAAATATTTTAATTTGAAAGAAACAGTAACTAGAAAAATAAGACGAAGTGGCCGAGTGGTTAAGGCGATGGACTGCTAATCCATTGGCCTCTGTCCGCGTGGATTCGAATCCCATCCTCGTCGTGCTTGTTCTTTTACCTGGGTTATATCAAATTTTGTATTTAATCTTTGAAATATATTTTGATTTGAAAGAAACAATAATTAGGAAGATAAGACGAGGTGGCCGAGTGGTTAAGGCGATGGACTGCTAATCCATTGGGCTCTGCCCGCGTGGATTCGAATCCCATCCTCGTCGTGCTTGTTCTTTTAACTGGGTTATATCAAATTTTGTATTTCTTCTTTGAAAAATATTTTAATTTGAAAGAAACAGTAACTAGAAAAATAAGACGAAGTGGCCGAGTGGTTAAGGCGATGGACTGCTAATCCATTGGCTTCTGTCCGCGTGGATTCGAATACCATCCTCGTCGTGCTTGTTCCTTTACCTGGGTTATATCAAATTTTGTATTTAATCTTTGAAAAATATTTTAATTTGAAAGAAACAGTACCTAGAAAAATAAGACGAAGTGGCCGAGTGGTTAAGGCGATGGACTGCTAATCCATTGGCTTCTGGCCGCGTGGATTCGAATGCCATCCTCGTCGTGCTTGTTCTTTTGCCTGGGTTATATCATATTTTGTATTTAATCTTTGAAATATATTTTGATTTGAAAGAAACAGTAATCAGGAAGAAAAGACGAGGTGGCAGAGTGGTTAAGGCGATGGACTGCTAAACCATTCTGCTTTGCCCGCGTGTGTTCGAACCCCATCATCGTCGTGCTAATTCTTTTACCTGGGTTATATCAAATTTTGTATTTAATCTTTAAAATATATTTTAATTTGAAAGAAACAGTAATTAGGAAGACAAGACGAGGTGGCAGTGTGGTTAAGGCGATGGACTTCTAATCCATAGGGCTCCTCCCGCGTGGGTTCGAATCGCATACTCGTCGTGCTTGTTCTTTTACCTGGGTTATATCATATTTTGTATTTAATCTTTGAAATATATATTGATTTGAAAGAAACAGTAATAAGGAAGAAAAGACGAGGTGGCCGAGTGGTTAAGGCGATGGACTGCTAATCCATTGGGCTCTGCCCGCGTGGGTTCGAATCCCATCCTCGTCGTCCTAGTTCTTTTACCTGGGTTATATCAAATTTTGTATTTAATCTTTGAAATATATTTTGATTTGAAAGAAACAGTAATCAGGAAGAAAAGACGAGGTGGCCGAAAGGTTAAGGCGATGGACTGCTAATCCATTGGGCTCTGCCCGCGTGGATTTGAATCCCATCCTCGTCGTGCTTGTTCTTTTACCTGGGTTATATCAAATTTTGTATTTAATCTTTGAAATATATTTTAATTTGAAAGAAACAGTAACTAGAAAAATAAGACGAAGTGGCCGAGTGGTTAAGGCGATGGACTGCTAATCCATTGGGCTCTGCCCGCGTGGGTTCGAATCCCATCCTCGTCGTGCTAGTTCTTTTACCTCTGTTATATCAAATTTTGTATTTAATCTTTGAAATATATTTTAATTTGAAAGAAACAGAAAATAGGAAGACAAAACAAGGTGGCCGAGTGGTTAAGGCGATGGACTGCAATTCCATTGGGCTCTACCCGCGTGGGTTCGAATCCCATCCTTACCGTGCTAGGGCTTTTACCTGCTTTATATCAAATTTTGTATTTAAATTTTTAAATATACTATATAGTGAAAGAATCTGTTTGAAGGTAGAGTCGACGAGGTGGCCGAGTGGTAAAGGCTATGGATATCCAATACTTCGGGCTTCGCTCGCGCGAGTTCTAATCCATTGGATGTCGAGCTTGTTCTTTTATATGCGTTATATCGAACTTTATAATTTATCTTTGAAAGATATATTCGTTTGAAAGAAATAGTAATTAGTTAGATAAGACGAGGTGGCCGAGTGGTCAAGGTGATGGACTGCTAATCCATTGGGCTCTGCCCGGGTGGGTTCGAATCCCATCTTCGTCGTGCTAGTTCTTTTACCTGGGTTCTATCATATTTTGTATATAATCTTTGAAATATATTTTAATTTGAAAGAAACTGAAACTAGGACGATAAGACGAGGTGGCCGAGTGGTTAAGGCGATGGACTGCTAATCCATTGGGCTCTGCCCGCGTGGGTTCGAATCCCATCCTCGTCGTGCTTGTTCTTTTAACTGGGTTATATCAAATTTTGTATTTATTCTTTGAAAAATATTTTAATTTGAAAGAAACAGTAACTAGAAAAATAAGACGAAGTGGCCGAGTGGTTAAGGCGATGGACTGCTAATCCATTGGCCTCTGTCCGCGTGGATTCGAATCCCATCCTCGTCGTGCTTGTTCTTTTACCTGGGTTATATCAAATTTTGTATTTAATCTTTGAAATATATTTTGATTTGAAAGAAACAATAATTAGGAAGATAAGACGAGGTGGCCGAGTGGTTAAGGCGATGGACTGCTAATCCATTGGGCTCTGCCCGCGTGGATTCGAATCCCATCCTCGTCGTGCTTGTTCTTTTACCTGGGTTATATCAAATTTTGTATTTAATCTTTGAAATATATTTTGATTTGAAAGAAACAATAATTAGGAAGATAAGACGAGGTGGCCGAGTGGTTAAGGCGATGGACTGCTAATCCATTGGGCTCTGCCCGCGTGGAGATTCGAATCCCATCCTCGTCGTGCTTGTTCTTTTAACTGGGTTATATCAAATTTTGTATTTCTTCTTTGAAAAATATTTTAATTTGAAAGAAACAGTAACTAGAAAAATAAGACGAAGTGGCCGAGTGGTTAAGGCGATGGACTGCTAATCCATTGGCTTCTGTCCGCGTGGATTCGAATACCATCCTCGTCGTGCTTGTTCTTTTACCTGGGTTATATCAAATTTTGTATTTAATCTTTGAAAAATATTTTAATTTGAAAGAAACAGTACCTAGAAAAATAAGACGAAGTGGCCGAGTGGTTAAGGCGATGGACTGCTAATCCATTGGCTTCTGGCCGCGTGGATTCGAATGCCATCCTCGTCGTGCTTGTTCTTTTGCCTGGGTTATATCATATTTTGTATTTAATCTTTGAAATATATTTTGATTTGAAAGAAACAGTAATCAGGAAGAAAAGACGAGGTGGCAGAGTGGTTAAGGCGATGGACTGCTAAACCATTCTGCTTTGCCCGCGTGTGTTCGAACCCCATCATCGTCGTGCTAATTCTTTTACCTGGGTTATATCAAATTTTGTATTTAATCTTTAAAATATATTTTAATTTGAAAGAAACAGTAATTAGGAAGACAAGACGAGGTGGCAGTGTGGTTAAGGCGATGGACTTCTAATCCATAGGGCTCCTCCCGCGTGGGTTCGAATCGCATACTCGTCGTGCTTGTTCTTTTACCTGGGTTATATCATATTTTGTATTTAATCTTTGAAATATATATTGATTTGAAAGAAACAGTAATAAGGAAGAAAAGACGAGGTGGCCGAGTGGTTAAGGCGATGGACTGCTAATCCATTGGGCTCTGCCCGCGTGGGTTCGAATCCCATCCTCGTCGTCCTAGTTCTTTTACCTGGGTTATATCAAATTTTGTATTTAATCTTTGAAATATATTTTGATTTGAAAGAAACAGTAATCAGGAAGAAAAGACGAGGTGGCCGAAAGGTTAAGGCGATGGACTGCTAATCCATTAGGCTCTGCCCGCGTGGGTTCGAATCCCATCCTCGTCGTGCTAGTTCTTTTACCTCTGTTATGTCAAATTTTGTATTTAATCTTTGAAATATATTTTAATTTGAAAGAAACAGAAAATAGGAAGACAAAACGAGGTGGCCGAGTGGTTAAGGCGATGGACTGCAATTCCATTGGGCTCTACCCGCGTGGGTAAGAGCCCAATGGATAACCGCGTGGTAAAAGAACAAGCACGACGAGGATGGGATTCGAATCCACGCGGACAGAGGCCAATGGATTAGCAGTCCATCGCCTTAACCACTCGGCCACTTCGTCTTATTTTTCTAGTTACTGTTTCTTTCAAATTAAAATATTTTTCAAAGAATAAATACAAAATTTGATATAACCCAGTTAAAAGAACAAGCACGACGAGGATGGGATTCGAACCCACGCGGGCAGAGCCCAATGGATTAGCAGTCCATCGCCTTAACCACTCGGCCACCTCGTCTTTTCTTCCTGATTACTGTTTCTTTCAAATTAAAATATATTTCAAAGATTAAATACAAAATTTGATATAACCCAGGTAAAAGAACAAGCACGACGAGGATGGGATTCAAATCCACGCGGGCAGAGCCCAATGGATTAGCAGTCCATCGCCTTAACCACTCTGCCACCTCGTCTTTTCTTCCTGATTACTGTTTCTTTCAAATCAAAATATATTTCAAAGATTAAATACAAAATTTGATATAACCCAGGTAAAAGAACTAGGACGACGAGGATGGGATTCGAACCCACGCGGGCAGAGCATAATGGATTAGCAGTCCATCGCCTTAACCACTCGGGAACCTCGTCATTTCTTCCTTATTACTGTTTCTTTCAAATCAATATATATTTCAAAGATTAAATACAAAATATGATATAACCCAGGTAAAAGAACAAGCACGACGAGTATGCGATTCGAACCCACGTGGGAGGAGCCCTATGGATTAGAAGTCCATCGCCTTAACCACTCGGCCACCTCGTCTTATCTTCCTAATTACTGTTTCTTTCAAATTAAAATATATTTTAAAGATTAAATACAAAATTTGATATAACCCAGGTAAAAGAACTAGCACGACGAGGACGGGATTCGAACACACGCGGGCAGAGCAGAATGGTTTAGCAGTCCATCGCCTTAACCACTCTGCCACCTTGTCTTTTCTTCCTGATTACTGTTTCTTTCAAATCAAAATATATTTCAAAGATTAAATACAAAATATGATATAACCCAGGCAAAAGAACAAGCACGACGAGGATGGCATTCGAATCCACGCGGGCAGAAGCCAATGGATTAGCAGTCCATCGCCTTAACCACTCGGCCACTTCGTCTTATTTTTCTAGGTACTGTTTCTTTCAAATTAAAATATTTTTCAAAGATTAAATACAAAATTTGATATAACCCAGGTAAAAGAACAAGCACGACGAGGATGGGATTCGAAACCACGCGGGCAGAGCCCAATGGATTAGCAGTCCATCGCCTTAACCACTCGGCCACTTCGTCTTATTTTTCTAGTTACTGTTTCTTTCAAATTAAAATATTTTTCAAAGAATAAATACAAAATTTGATATAACCCAGTTAAAAGAACAAGCACGACGAGGATGGGATTCGAACCCACGCGGGCAGAGCCCAATGGATTAGCAGTCCATCGCCTTAACCACTCGGCCACCTCGTCTTATCGTCCTAGTTTCAGTTTCTTTCAAATTAAAATATATTTCAAAGATTATATACAAAATATGATAGAACCCAGGTAAAAGAACTAGCACGACGAGGATGGGATTCGAACCCACCCGGGCAGAGCCCAATGGATTAGCAGTCCATCACCTTGACCACTCGGCCACCTCGTCTTATCTAACTAATTACTATTTCTTTCAAACGAATATATCTTTCAAAGATAAATTATAAAGTTCGATATAACGCATATAAAAGAACAAGCTCGACATCCAATGGATTAGAACTCGCGCGAGCGAAGCCCGAAGTATTGGATATCCATAGCCTTTACCACTCGGCCACCTCGTCGACTCTACCTTCAAACAGATTCTTTCACTATATAGTATATTTAAAAATTTAAATACAAAATTTGATATAAAGCAGGTAAAAGCCCTAGCACGGTAAGGATGGGATTCGAACCCACGCGGGTAGAGCCCAATGGAATTGCAGTCCATCGCCTTAACCACTCGGCCACCTTGTTTTGTCTTCCTATTTTCTGTTTCTTTCAAATTAAAATATATTTCAAAGATTAAATACAAAATTTGATATAACAGAGGTAAAAGAACTAGCTCGACGAGGATGGGATTTCTTTTACCCAAATTCGAGCAAATTCTTTTACCTCTGTTATATCAATAATGTATTTAATCTTTGAAATATATTTTAATTTGAAAGAAACAGAAAATAGGAAGACAAAACGAGGTGGCCGAGTGGTTAAGGCGATGGACTGCAATTCCATTGGGCTCTACCCGCGTGGGTTCGAATCCCATCCTTACCGTGCTAGGGCTTTTACCTGCTTTATATCAAATTTTGTATTTAAATTTTTAAATATACTATATAGTGAAAGAATCTGTTTGAAGGTACAGTCGACGAGGTGGCCGAGTGGTAAGGGCTATGGATATCCAATACTTCGGGCTTCGCTCGCTTGAGTTCTAATCCATTGGATGTCGAGCTTGTTCTTTTATATGCGTTATATCGAACTTTATAATTTATCTTTGAAAGATATATTCGTTTGAAAGAAATAGTAATTAGTTAGATAAGACGAGGTGGCCGAGTGGTCAAGGTGATGGACTGCTAATCCATTGGGCTCTGCCCGGGTGGGTTCGAATCCCATCCTCGTCGTGCTAGTTCTTTTACCTGGGTTCTATCATATTTTGTATTTAATCTTTGAAATATATTTTAATTTGAAAGAAACTGAAACTAGGACGATAAGACGAGGTGGCCGAGTGGTTAAGGCGATGGACTGCTAATCCATTGGGTTCTGCCCGCGTGGGTTCGAATCCCATCCTCGTCGTGCTTGTTCTTTTACCTGGGTTATATCAAATTTTGTATTTATTCTTTGAAAAATATTTTAATTTGAAAGAAACAGTAACTAGAAAAATAAGACGAAGTGGCCGAGTGGTTAAGGCGATGGACTGCTAATCCATTGGCCTCTGTCCGCGTGGATTCGAATCCCATCCTCGTCGTGCTTGTTCTTTTACCTGGGTTATATCAAATTTTGTATTTAATCTTTGAAATATATTTTGATTTGAAAGAAACAGTAACTAGGTAGATAAGACGAGGTGGCCGAATGGTTAAGGCGATGGACTGCTAGTCCATTGGTCTCTGCCCGCGTGGGTTTGAATCCCATCCTCGTCGTGCTAGTTCTTTTACCTGGGTTATATCATATTTTGTATTTAATCTTTGAAATATATTTTGATTTGAAAGAAACAGTAATCAGGAAGAAAAGACGAGGTGGCTGAGTGGTTAAGGCGATGGACTGCTAATCCATTGGGCTCTGCCCGCATGGATTTGAATCCCATCCTCGTCGTGCTTGTTCTTTTACCTGGGTTATATCATATTTTGTATTTAATCTTTGAAATATATTTTGATTTGAAAGAAACAATAATTAGGAAGATAAGACGAGGTGGCCGAGTGGTTAAGGCGATGGACTGCTAATCCATTGGGCTCTGCCCGCGTGGGTTCGAATCCCATCCTCGTCGTGCTTGTTCTTTTACCAGGGTTATATCAAATTTTGTATTTAATCTTTGAAAAATATTTTAATTTGAAAGAAACAGTACCTAGAAAAATAAGACGAAGTGGCCGAGTTGTTAAGGCGATGGACTGCAAATCCATTGGGCTCTACCCGCGTGGTTTCGAATCCCATCCTTACCGTGCTAGGGCTTTTACCTGCTTTATATCAAATTTTGTATTTAAATTTTTAAATATACTATATAGTGAAAGAATCTGTTTGAAGGTACAGTCGACGAGGTGGCCGAGTGGTAAAGGCTATGGATATCCAACACTTCGGTCTTCGCTCGCGCGAGTTCTAATCCATTGGATGTCGAGCTTGTTCTTTTATATGCGTTATATCGAACTTTATAATTTATCTTTGAAAGATATATTCGTTTGAAAGAACTAGTAATTAGTTAGATAAGACGAGGTGGCCGAGTGGTCAAGGTGATGGACTGCTAATCTATTGGACCCTGCCCGGTTGGGTGCGAATCCCATCCTCGTCGTGCTTGTTATTGTACCTGGGTTATATGAAATTTTGTATTTAATCTTTGACATATATTTTAATTTGAAAGAAACTGAAATTAGGAAGATAAGACGAGGTGGCCGAGTGGTTAAGGCGATGGACTGCTAATCCATTGGGCTCTGCCCGCGTGGGTTCGAATCCCATCCTCGTCGTGCTTGTTCTTTTACCTGGGTTATATCAAATTTTGTATTTATTCTTTGAAAAATATTTTAATTTGAAAGAAACAGTAACTAGAAAAATAAGGCGAAGTGGCCGAGTGGTAAAGGCGATGGACTGCTATTCCATTGGCCTCTGTCCGCGTGGATTCGAATCCCATCCTCGTCGTGCTTGTTCTTTTACCTGGGTTATATCAAATTTTGTATTTAATCTTTGAAATATATTTTGATTTGAAAGAAAAAGTAACTAGGTAGATAAGACGAGGTGGCCGAATGGTTAAGGCGATGGACTGCTAGTACATTGGGCTCTGCCCGCGTGGGTTTGAATCCCATCCTCGTCGTGCTAGTTTTTTTACCTGGGTTATATCATATTTTGTATTTAATCTTTGAAATATATTTTGATTTGAAAGAAACAGTAATCAGGAAGAAAAGACGAGGTGGCCGAGTGGTTAAGGCGATGGACTGCTAATCCATTGGGCTCTGCCCGCGTGGATTTGAATCCCATCCTCGTCGTGCTTGTTCTTTTACCTGGGTTATATCATATTTTGTATTTAATCTTTGAAATATATTTTGATTTGAAAGAAACAATAATTAGGAAGATAAGACGAGGTGGCCGAATGGTTAAGGCAATGGACTGCTAATCCATTGGGCTCTGCCCGCGTGGGTTCGAATCCCATCCTCGTCGTGCTTGTTCTTTTACCAGGGTTATATCAAATTTTGTATTTAATCTTTGAAAAATATTTTAATTTGAAAGAAACAGTACCTAGAAAAGTAAGACGAAGTGGCCGAGTTGTTAAGGCGATGGACTGCAAATCCATTGGGCTCTACCCGCGTGGGTTCGAATCCCATCCTTACCGTGCTAGGGCTTTTACCTGCTTTATATCAAATTTTGTATTTAAATTTTTAAATATACTATATAGTGAAAGAATCTGTTTGAAGGTACAGTCGACGAGGTGGCCGAGTGGTAAAGGCTATAGATATCCAATACTTCGGTCTTCGCTCGCGCGAGTTCTAATCCATTGGATGTCGAGCTTGTTCTTTTATATGCGTTATATCGAACTTTATAATTTATCTTTGAAAGATATATTCGTTTGAAAGAAATAGTAATTAGTTAGATTAGACGAGGTGGCCGAGTGGTCAAGGTGATGGACTGCTAATCTATTGGGCCCTGCCCGGTTGGGTGCGAATCCCATCCTCGTCGTGCTTGTTATTGTACCTGGGTTATATCAAATTTTGTATTTAATCTTTGAAATATATTTTGATTTGAAAGAAACTGAAATTAGGAAGATAAGACGAGGTGGCCGAGTGGTTAAGGCTATTGACTGCTAATCCATTGGGCTCTGCCCGCGTGGGTTCGAATCCCATCCTCGTCGTGCTTGTTCTTTTACCTGGGTTATATCAAATTTTGTATTTATTCTTTGAAAAATATTTTAATTTGAAAGAAACAGTAACTAGAAAAATAAGGCGAAGTGGCCGAGTGGTAAAGGCGATGGACTGCTATTCCATTGGCCTCTGTCCGCGTGGATTCGAATCCCATCCTCGTCGTGCTTGTTCTTTTACCTGGGTTATATCAAATTTTGTATTTAATCTTT
This sequence comes from Linyphia triangularis, assembly GCA_963978545.1. Classification (NCBI taxonomy): domain Eukaryota; kingdom Metazoa; phylum Arthropoda; class Arachnida; order Araneae; family Linyphiidae; genus Linyphia; species Linyphia triangularis. Next base: position 45,460,868 of record OZ021726.1, on the reverse strand, counting down.
GAAAAATATTTTGATTTGAAAGAAACAGTAACTAGGTAGATAAGACGAGGTGGCCGAATGGTTAAGGCGATGGACTGCTAGTCCATTGGGCTCTGCCCGAGTGGGTTTGAATCCCATCCTCGTCGTGCTAGTTCTTTAACCTGGGTTATATCATATTTTGTATTTAATCTTTGAAATATATTTTGATTTGAAAGAAACAGAAAATAGGAAGACAAAACGAGGTGGCCGAGTGGTTAAGGCGATGGACTGCAATTCCATTGGGCTCTACCCGCGTGGGTTCGAATCCCATCCTTACCGTGCTAGGGCTTTTACCTGCTTTATATCAAATTTTGTATTTAAATTTTTAAATATACTATATAGTGAAAGAATCTGTTTGAAGGTACAGTCGACGAGGTGGCCGAGAGGTAAAGGCTATGGATATCCAATACTTCGGGCTTCGCTCGCGCGAGTTCTAATCCATTGGATGTCGAGCTTGTTCTTTTATATGCGTTATATCGAACTTTATAATTTATCTTTGAAAGATATATTCGTTTGAAAGAAATAGTAATTAGTTAGATAAGACGAGGGGGCCGAGTGGTCAAGGTGATGGACTGCTAATCCATTGGGCTCTGCCCGGGTGGGTTCGAATCCCATCCTCGTCGTGCTAGTTCTTTTACCTGGGTTCTATCATATTATGTATTTAATCTTTGAAATATATTTTAATTTGAAAGAAACTGAAACTACGACGATAAGACGAGGTGGCCGAGTGGTTAAGGCGATGGACTGCTAATTCATTGGGCTCTGCCCGCGTGGGTTCGAATCCCATCCTCGTCGTGCTTGTTCTTTTAAATGGGTTATATCAAATTTTGTATTTATTCTTTGAAAAATATTTTAATTTGAAAGAAACAGTAACTAGAAAAATAAGACGAACTGGCCGAGTGGTTAAGGCGATGGACTGCTAATCCATTGGCCTCTGTCCGCGTGGATTCGAATCCCATCCTCGTCGTGCTTGTTCTTTTACCTGGGTTATATCAAATTTTGTATTTAATCTTTGAAATATATTTTGATTTGAAAGAAACAGTAACTAGGTAGATAAGACGAGGTGGCCGAATGGTTAAGGCGATGGACTGCTAATCCATTGGGCTCTGCCCGCGTGGATTTGAATCCCATCCTCGTCGTGCTTGTTCTTTTACCTGGGTTATATCATATTTTGTATTTAATCTTTGAAATATATTTTGATTTGAAAGAAACAATAATTAGGAAGATAAGACGAGGTGGCCGAGTGGTTAAGGCGATGGACTGCTAATCCATTGGGCTCTGTCCGCGTGGGGTCGAATCCCATCCTCGTCGTGCTTGTTCTTTTACCAGAGTTATATCAAATTTTGTATTTAATCTTTGAAAAATATTTTAATTTGAAAGAAACAGTACCTAGAAAAATAAGACGAAGTGGCCGAGTTGTTAAGGCGATGGACTGCAAATCCATTGGGCTCTACCCGCGTGGGTTCGAATCCCATCCTTACCGTGCTAGGGCTTTTACCTGCTTTATATCAAATTTTGTATTTAAATTTTTAAATATACTATATAGTGAAAGAATCTGTTTGAAGGTACAGTCGACGAGGTGGCCGAGTGGTAAATGCTATGGATATCCAATACTTCGGGTTTCGCTCGCGCGAGTTCTAATCCATTGGATGTCGAGCTTGTTCTTTTATATGCGTTATATCGAACTATATAATTTATCTTTGAAAGATATATTCGTTTGAAAGAAATAGTAATTAGTTAGATAAGACGAGGTGGCCGAGTGGTCAAGGTGATGGACTGCTAATCTATTGGGCCCTGCCCGGTTGGGTGCGAATCCCATCCTCGTCGTGCTTGTTATTGTACCTGGGTTATATCAAATTTTGTATTTAATCTTTGAAATATATTTTAATTTGAAAGAAACTGAAATTAGGAAGATAAGACGAGGTGGCCGAGTGGTTAAGGCGATGGACTGCTAATCCATTGGGCTCTGCCCGCGTGGGTTCGAATCCCATCCTCGTCGTGCTTGTTCTTTTACCTGGGTTATATCAAATTTTGTATTTATTCTTTGAAAAATATTTTAATTTGAAAGAAACAGTAACTAGAAAAATAAGGCGAAGTGGCCGAGTGGTAAAGGCGATGGACTGCTATTCCATTGGCCTCTGTCCGCGTGAATTCGAATCCCATCCTCGTCGTGCTTGTTCTTTTACCTGGGTTATATCATATTTTATATTTAATCTTTGAAATATATTTTGATTTGAAAGAAACAGTAATCAGGAAGAAAAGACGAGGTGGCAGAGTGGTTAAGGCGATGGACTGCTAGTCCATTGGGCTCTGCCCGCGTGGGTTTGAATCCCATCCTCGTCGTGCTAGTTCTTTTAACTGGGTTATATCAAATTTTGTATTTATTCTTTGAAAAATATTTTAATTTGAAAGAAACAGTAACTAGAAAAATAAGACGAAGTGGCCGAGTGGTTAAGGCGATGGACTGCTAATCCATTGGCTTCTGTCCGCGTGGATTCGAATACCATCCTCGTCGTGCTTGTTCTTTTAAATGGGTTATATCAAATTTTGTATTTAATCTTTGAAATATATTTTGATTTGAAAGAAACAGTAATCAGGAAGAAAAGACGAGGTGGCCGAGTGGTTAAGGCGATGGACTGCTAATCCATTGGGCTCTGCCCACGTGGATTTGAATCCCATCCTCGTCGTGCTTGTTCTTTTGCCTGGGTTATATCATATTTTGTATTTAATCTTTGAAATATATTTTGATTTGAAAGAAACAGTAATCAGGAAGAAAAGACGAGGTGGCAGAGTGGTTAAGGCGATGGACTGCTAAACCATTCTGCTCTGCCCGCGTGTGTTCGAACCCCATCATCGTCGTGCTAGTTCTTTTACCTGGGTTATATCAAATTTTGTATTTAATCTTTAAAATATATTTTAATTTGAAAGAAACAGTAATTAGGAAGACAAGACGAGGTGGCAGTGTGGTTAAGGCGATGGACTTCTAATCCATAGGGCTCCTCCCGCGTGGGTTCGAATCGCATACTCGTCGTGCTTGTTCTTTTACCTGGGTTATATCATATTTTGTATTTAATCTTTGAAATATATATTGATTTGAAAGAAACAGTAATAAGGAAGAAAAGACGAGGTGGCCGAGTGGTTAAGGCGATGGATTGCTAATCTATTGGGCTCTGCCCGCGTGGGTTCGAATCCCATCCTCGTCGTCCTAGTTCTTTTACCTGGGTTATATCAAATTTTGTATTTAATCTTTGAAATATATTTTGATTTGAAAGAAACAGTAATCAGGAAGAAAAGACGAGGTGGCCGAATGGTTAAGGCGATGGACTGCTAATCCATTGGGCTCTGCCCGCGTGGATTTGAATCCCATCCTCGTCGTGCTTGTTCTTTTACCTGGGTTATATCAAATTTTGTATTTAATCTTTGAAATATATTTTAATTTGAAATAAACAGTAACTAGAAAAATAAGACGAAGTGGCCGAGTGGTTAAGGCGATGGACTGCTAATCCATTGGGCTCTGCCCGCGTGGGTTCGAATCCCATCCTCGTCGTGCTAGTTCTTTTACCTCTGTTATATCAAATTTTGTATTTAATCTTTGAAATATATTTTAATTTGAAAGAAACAGAAAATAGGAAGACAAAACGAGGTGGCCGAGTGGTTAAGGCGATGGACTGCAATTCCATTGGGCTCTACCAGCGTGGGTTCGAATCCCATCCTCGTCGTGCTTGTTCTTTTACCTGGGTTATATCAAATTTTGTATTTAATCTTTGAAATATATTTTGATTTGAAAGAAACAATAATTAGGAAGATAAGACGAGGTGGCCGAGTGGTTAAGGCGATGGACTGCTAATCCATTGGCCTCTGTCCGCGTGGATTCGAATCCCATCCTCGTCGTGCTTGTTCTTTTACCTGCTTTATATCAAATTTTGTATTTAAATTTTTAAATATACTATATAGTGAAAGAATCTGTTTGAAGGTACAGTCGACGAGGTAGCCGAGTGGTAAAGGCTATGGATATCCAATACTTCGGGCTTCGCTCGCGCGAGTTCTAATCCATTGTATGTCGAGCTTGTTCTTTTATATGCGTTATATCGAACTTTATAATTTATCTTTGAAAGATATATTCGTTTGAAAGAAATAGTAATTAGTTAGATAAGACGAGGTGGCCGAGTGGTCAAGGTGATGGACTGCTAATCCATTGGGCTTTTTCCGGGTGGGTTCGAATCCCATTCTCGTCGTGCTAGTTCTTTTACCTGGGTTCTATCATATTTTGTATTTAATCTTTGAAATATATTTTAATTTGAAAGAAACTGAAACTAGGACGATAAGACGAGGTGGCCGAGTGGTTAAGGCGATGGACTGCTAATCCATTGGGCTCTGCCCGCGTGGGTTCGAATCCCATCCTCGTCGTGCTTGTTCTTTTAACTGGGTTATATCAAATTTTGTATTTATTCTTTGAAAAATATTTTAATTTGAAAGAAACAGTAACTAGAAAAATAAGACGAAGTGGCCGAGTGGTTAAGGCGATGGACTGCTAATCCATTGGCCTCTGTCCGCGTGGATTCGAATCCCATCCTCGTCGTGCTTGTTCTTTTACCTGGGTTATATCAAATTTTGTATTTAATCTTTGAAATATATTTTGATTTGAAAGAAACAATAATTAGGAAGATAAGACGAGGTGGCCGAGTGGTTAAGGCGATGGACTGCTAATCCATTGGGCTCTGCCCGCGTGGATTCGAATCCCATCCTCGTCGTGCTTGTTCTTTTAACTGGGTTATATCAAATTTTGTATTTCTTCTTTGAAAAATATTTTAATTTGAAAGAAACAGTAACTAGAAAAATAAGACGAAGTGGCCGAGTGGTTAAGGCGATGGACTGCTAATCCATTGGCTTCTGTCCGCGTGGATTCGAATACCATCCTCGTCGTGCTTGTTCTTTTACCTGGGTTATATCAAATTTTGTATTTCTTCTTTGAAAAATATTTTAATTTGAAAGAAACAGTAACTAGAAAAATAAGACGAAGTGGCCGAGTGGTTAAGGCGATGGACTGCTAATCCATTGGCTTCTGTCCGCGTGGATTCGAATACCATCCTCGTCGTGCTTGTTCTTTTGCCTGGGTTATATCATATTTTGTATTTAATCTTTGAAATATATTTTGATTTGAAAGAAACAGTAATCAGGAAGAAAAGACGAGGTGGCAGAGTGGTTAAGGCGATGGACTGCTAAACCATTCTGCTTTGCCCGCGTGTGTTCGAACCCCATCATCGTCGTGCTAATTCTTTTACCTGGGTTATATCAAATTTTGTATTTAATCTTTAAAATATATTTTAATTTGAAAGAAACAGTAATTAGGAAGACAAGACGAGGTGGCAGTGTGGTTAAGGCGATGGACTTCTAATCCATAGGGCTCCTCCCGCGTGGGTTCGAATCGCATACTCGTCGTGCTTGTTCTTTTACCTGGGTTATATCATATTTTGTATTTAATCTTTGAAATATATATTGATTTGAAAGAAACAGTAATAAGGAAGAAAAGACGAGGTGGCCGAGTGGTTAAGGCGATGGACTGCTAATCCATTGGGCTCTGCCCGCGTGGGTTCGAATCCCATCCTCGTCGTCCTAGTTCTTTTACCTGGGTTATATCAAATTTTGTATTTAATCTTTGAAATATATTTTGATTTGAAAGAAACAGTAATCAGGAAGAAAAGACGAGGTGGCCGAAAGGTTAAGGCGATGGACTGCTAATCCATTGGGCTCTGCCCGCGTGGATTTGAATCCCATCCTCGTCGTGCTTGTTCTTTTACCTGGGTTATATCAAATTTTGTATTTAATCTTTGAAATATATTTTAATTTGAAAGAAACAGTAACTAGAAAAATAAGACGAAGTGGCCGAGTGGTTAAGGCGATGGACTGCTAATCCATTGGGCTCTGCCCGCGTGGGTTCGAATCCCATCCTCGTCGTGCTAGTTCTTTTACCTCTGTTATATCAAATTTTGTATTTAATCTTTGAAATATATTTTAATTTGAAAGAAACAGAAAATAGGAAGACAAAACAAGGTGGCCGAGTGGTTAAGGCGATGGACTGCAATTCCATTGGGCTCTACCCGCGTGGGTTCGAATCCCATCCTTACCGTGCTAGGGCTTTTACCTGCTTTATATCAAATTTTGTATTTAAATTTTTAAATATACTATATAGTGAAAGAATCTGTTTGAAGGTAGAGTCGACGAGGTGGCCGAGTGGTAAAGGCTATGGATATCCAATACTTCGGGCTTCGCTCGCGCGAGTTCTAATCCATTGGATGTCGAGCTTGTTCTTTTATATGCGTTATATCGAACTTTATAATTTATCTTTGAAAGATATATTCGTTTGAAAGAAATAGTAATTAGTTAGATAAGACGAGGTGGCCGAGTGGTCAAGGTGATGGACTGCTAATCCATTGGGCTCTGCCCGGGTGGGTTCGAATCCCATCCTCGTCGTGCTAGTTCTTTTACCTGGGTTCTATCATATTTTGTATATAATCTTTGAAATATATTTTAATTTGAAAGAAACTGAAACTAGGACGATAAGACGAGGTGGCCGAGTGGTTAAGGCGATGGACTGCTAATCCATTGGGCTCTGCCCGCGTGGGTTCGAATCCCATCCTCGTCGTGCTTGTTCTTTTAACTGGGTTATATCAAATTTTGTATTTATTCTTTGAAAAATATTTTAATTTGAAAGAAACAGTAACTAGAAAAATAAGACGAAGTGGCCGAGTGGTTAAGGCGATGGACTGCTAATCCATTGGCCTCTGTCAGCGTGGATTCGAATCCCATCCTCGTCGTGCTTGTTCTTTTACCTGGGTTATATCAAATTTTGTATTTAATCTTTGAAATATATTTTGATTTGAAAGAAACAATAATTAGGAAGATAAGACGAGGTGGCCGAGTGGTTAAGGCGATGGACTGCTAATCCATTGGGCTCTGCCCGCGTGGATTCGAATCCCATCCTCGTCGTGCTTGTTCTTTTAACTGGGTTATATCAAATTTTGTATTTATTCTTTGAAAAATATTTTAATTTGAAAGAAACAGTAACTAGAAAAATAAGACGAGGTGGCCGAGTGGTTAAGGCGATGGACTGCTAATCCATTGGGCTCTGCCCGCGTGGTTTCGAATCCCATCCTCGTCGTGCTTGTTCTTTTACCTGGGTTATATCAAATTTTGTATTTAATCTTTGAAAAATATTTTAATTTGAAAGAAACAGTACCTAGAAAAATAAGACGAAGTGGCCGAGTGGTTAAGGCGATGGACTGCTAATCCATTGGCTTCTGCCCGCGTGGATTCGAATGCCATCCTCGTCGTGCTTGTTCTTTTGCCTGGGTTATATCATATTTTGTATTTAATCTTTGAAATATATTTTGATTTGAAAGAAACAGTAATCAGGAAGAAAAGACAAGGTGGCAGAGTGGTTAAGGCGATGGACTGCTAAACCATTCTGCTCTGCCCGCGTGTGTTCGAATCCCGTCCTCGTCGTGCTAGTTCTTTTACCTGGGTTATATCAAATTTTGTATTTAATCTTTAAAATATATTTTAATTTGAAAGAAACAGTAATTAGGAAGATAAGACGAGGTGGCCGAGTGGTTAAGGCGATGGACTTCTAATCCATAGGGCTCCTCCCACGTGGGTTCGAATCGCATACTCGTCGTGCTTGTTCTTTTACCTGGGTTATATCATATTTTGTATTTAATCTTTGAAATATATATTGATTTGAAAGAAACAGTAATAAGGAAGAAAAGACGAGGTTCCCGAGTGGTTAAGGCGATGGACTGCTAATCCATTATGCTCTGCCCGCGTGGGTTCGAATCCCATCCTCGTCGTCCTAGTTCTTTTACCTGGGTTATATCAAATTTTGTATTTAATCTTTGAAATATATTTTGATTTGAAAGAAACAGTAATCAGGAAGAAAAGACGAGGTGGCAGAGTGGTTAAGGCGATGGACTGCTAATCCATTGGGCTCTGCCCGCGTGGATTTGAATCCCATCCTCGTCGTGCTTGTTCTTTTACCTGGGTTATATCAAATTTTGTATTTAATCTTTGAAATATATTTTAATTTGAAAGAAACAGTAATCAGGAAGAAAAGACGAGGTGGCCGAGTGGTTAAGGCGATGGACTGCTAATCCATTGGGCTCTGCCCGCGTGGATTTGAATCCCATCCTCGTCGTGCTTGTTCTTTTACCTGGGTTATATCATATTTTGTATTAAATCTTTGAAATATATTTTGATTTGAAAGAAACAGTAATCAGGAAGAAAAGACGAGGTGGCAGAGTGGGTAAGGCGATGGACTGCTAAACCATTCTGCTCTGCCCGCGTGTGTTCGAATCCCGTCCTCGTCGTGCTAGTTCTTTTACCTGGGTTATATCATATTTTGTATTTAATCTTTGAAATATATATTGATTTGAAAGAAACAGTAATCAGGAAGAAAAGACGAGGTGGCCGAGTGGTTAAGGCGATGGACTTCTTATCCATAGGGCTCCTCCCGCGTGGGTTCGAATCGCATACTCGTCGTGCTTGTTCTTTTACCTGGGTTATATCATATTTTGTATTTAATCTTTGAAATATATATTGATTTGAAAGAAACAGTAATCAGGAAGAAAAGACGAGGTGGCCGAGTGGTTAAGGCGATGGACTGCTAATCCATTGGGCTCTGCCCGCGTGGGTTCGAATCCCATCCTCGTCGTCCTAGTTCTTTTTCCTGGGTTATATCAAATTTTGTATTTAATCTTTGAAATATATTTTGATTTGAAAAAAACAGTAATCAGGAAGAAAAGACGAGGTGGCCGAATGGTTAAGGCGATGGACTGCTAGTCCATTGGGCTCTGCCCGCGTCGGTATGAATCCCATCCTCGTCGTGCTAGTTCTTTTACCTGGGTTATATCAAATTTTGTATTTAATCTTTGAAATATATTTTAATTTGAAAGAAACTGAAACTAGGACGATAAGACGAGGTGGCCGAGTGGTTAAGGCGATGGACTGCTAATCCATTGGGCTCTGCCCGCGTGGATTCGAATCCCATCCTCGTCGTGCTAGTTCTTTTACCTCTGTTATATCAAATTTTGTATTTAATCTTTGAAATATATTTTGATTTGAAAGAAACAGTAATCAGGAAGAAAAGACGAGGTGGCCGAGTGGTTAAGGCGATGGACTGCTAATCCATTGGGCTCTGCCCGCGTGGATTTGAATCCCATCCTCGTCGTGCTTGTTCTTTTACCTGGGTTATATCATATTTTGTATTTAATCTTTGAAATATATTTTGATTTGAAAGAAACAATAATTAGGAAGATAAGACGAGGTGGCCGAGTGGTTAAGGCGATGGACTGCTAATCCATTGGGCTCTGCCCGCGTGGATTCGAATGCCATCCTCGTCGTGCTTGTTCTTTTGCCTGGGTTATATCATATTTTGTATTTAATCTTTGAAATATATTTTGATTTGAAAGAAACAGTAATCAGGAAGAAAAGACGAGGTGGCAGAGTGGGTAAGGCGATGGACTGCTAAACCATTCTGCTCTGCCCGCGTGTGTTCGAATCCCGTCCTCGTCGTGCTAGTTCTTTTACCTGGGTTATATCATATTTTGTATTTAATCTTTGAAATATATATTGATTTGAAAGAAACAGTAATCAGGAAGAAAAGACGAGGTGGCCGAGTGGTTAAGGCGATGGACTTCTTATCCATAGGGCTCCTCCCGCGTGGGTTCGAATCGCATACTCGTCGTGCTTGTTCTTTTACCTGGGTTATATCATATTTTGTATTTAATCTTTGAAATATATATTGATTTGAAAGAAACAGTAATCAGGAAGAAAAGACGAGGTGGCCGAGTGGTTAAGGCGATGGACTGCTAATCCATTGGGCTCTGCCCGCGTGGGTTCGAATCCCATCCTCGTCGTCCTAGTTCTTTTTCCTGGGTTATATCAAATTTTGTATTTAATCTTTGAAATATATTTTGATTTGAAAAAAACAGTAATCAGGAAGAAAAGACGAGGTGGCCGAATGGTTAAGGCGATGGACTGCTAGTCCATTGGGCTCTGCCCGCGTCGGTATGAATCCCATCCTCGTCGTGCTAGTTCTTTTACCTGGGTTATATCATATTTTGTATTTAATCTTTGAAATATATTTTGATTTGAAAGAAACAGTAATCAGGAAGAAAAGACGAGGTGGCCGAGTGGTTAAGGCGATGGACTGCTAATCCATTGGGCTCTGCCCGCGTGGATTTGAATCCCATTCTCGTCGTGCTTGTTCTTTTACCTGGGTTATATCAAATTTTGTATTTAATCTTTGAAATATATTTTAATTTGAAAGAAACAGAAAATAGGAAAACAAGACGAGGTGGCCGAGTTGTTAAGGTGATGGACTGCTAATCCATTGGGCTCTCCCCGCGTGGGTTCGAATCCCATCCTCGTAGAGTTTTTTCTTTTACCTGAGTTATATAATTTTGTATTTAATCTTTGAAATATATTTTGATTTGAAAGAAACAATAATTAGGAAGATAAGACGAGGTGGCCGAGTGGTTAAGGCGATGGACTGCTAATCCATTGGGCTCTGGCCGCGTGGGTTCGAATCCCATCCTCGTCGTGCTAGTTCTTTTACCTCTGTTATATCAAATTTTGTATTTAATCTTTGAAATATATTTTAATTTGAAAGAAACAGAAAATAGGAAGACAAAACGAGGTGGCCGAGTGGTTAAGGCGATGGACTGCAATTCCATTGGGCTCTACCCGCGTGGGTTCGAATCCCATCCTTACCGTGCTAGGGCTTTTACCTGCTTTATATCAAATTTTGTATTTAAATTTTTAAATATACTATATAGTGAAAGAATCTGTTTGAAGGTACAGTCGACGAGGTGGCCGAGTGGTAAAAGCTATGGATATCCAATACTTCGGGCTTCGCTCGCGCGAGTTCTAATCCATTGGATGTCGAGCTTGTTCTTTTATATGCGTTATATCGAACTTTATAATTTATCTTTGAAAGATATATTCGTTTGAAAGAAATAGTAATTAGTTAGATAAGACGAGGTGGCCGAGTGGTCAAGGTGATGGACTGCTAATCCATTGGGCTCTGCCCGGGTGGGTTCGAATCCCATCCTCGTCGTGCTAGTTCTTTTACCTGGGTTCTATCATATTTTGTATTTAATCTTTGAAATATATTTTAATTTGAAAGAAACTGAAACTAGGACGATAAGACGAGGTGGCCGAGTGGTTAAGGCGATGGACTGCTAATCCATTGGGCTCTGCCCGCGTGGGTTCGAATCCCATCCTCGTCGTGCTTGTTCTTTTAACTGGGTTATATCAAATTTTGTATTTATTCTTTGAAAAATATTTTAATTTGAAAGAAACAGTAACTAGAAAAATAAGACGAAGTGGCCGAGTGGTTAAGGCGATGGACTGCTAATCCATTGGCCTCTGTCCGCGTGGATTCGAATCCCATCCTCGTCGTGCTTGTTCTTTTACCTGGGTTATATCAAATTTTGTATTTAATCTTTGAAATATATTTTGATTTGAAAGAAACAGTAATCAGGAAGAAAAGACGAGGTGGCCGAGTGGTTAAGGCGATGGACTGCTAATCCATTGGGCTCTGCCCGCGTGGATTTGAATCCCATCCTCGTCGTGCTTGTTCTTTTACCTGGGTTATATCATATTTTGTATTTAATCTTTGAAATATATTTGGATTTGAAAGAAACAATAATTAGGAAGATAAGACGAGGTGGCCGAGTGGTTAAGGCGATGGACTGCTAATCCATTGGGCTCTGCCCGCGTGGGTTCGAATCCCATCCTCGTCGTGCTTGTTCTTTTACCTGGATTATATCAAATTTTGTATTTAATCTTTGAAAAATATTTTAATTTGAAAGAAACAGTACCTAGAAAAATAAGACGAAGTGGCCGAGTGGTTAAGGCAATGGACTGCTAATCCATTGGCTTCTGGCCGCGTGGATTCGAATGCCATCCTCGTCGTGCTTGTTCTTTTGCCTGGGTTATATCATATTTTGTATTTAATCTTTGAAATATATTTTGATTTGAAAGAAACAGTAATCAGGAAGAAAAGACGAGGTGGCAGAGTGGTTAAGGCGATGGACTTCTAAACCATTCTGCTCTGCCCGCGTGTGTTCGAATCCCGTCCTCGTCGTGCTAGTTCTTTTACCTGGGTTATATCAAATTTTGTATTTAATCTTTGAAATATATTTTGATTTGAAAGAAACAGTGATCAGGAAGAAAAGACGAGGTGGCCGAATGGTTAAGGTGATGGACTGCTAATCCATTGGGCTCTCCCCGCGTGGGTTCGAATCCCATCCTCGTCGAGTTTTTCCTTTTACCTGAGTTATATAATTTTGTATTTAATCTTTGAAATATATTTTGATTTGAAAGAAACAATAATTAGGAAGATAAGACGAGGTGGCCGAGTGGTTAAGGCGATGGACTGCTAATCCATTGGGCTCTGCCCGCGTGGGTTCGAATCCCATCCTCGTCGTGCTAGTTCTTTTACCTCTGTTATGTCAAATTTTGTATTTAATCTTTGAAATATATTTTAATTTGAAAGAAACAGAAAATAGGAAGACAAAACGAGGTGGCCGAGTGGTTAAGGCGATGGACTGCAATTCCATTGGGCTCTACCCGCGTGGGTTCGAATCCCATCCTCGTCGTGCTAGTTCTTTTACCTGGGTTCTATCATATTTTGTATTTAATCTTTGAAATATATTTTAATTTGAAAGAAACTGAAACTAGGACGATAAGACGAGGTGGCCGAGTGGTTAAGGCGATGGACTGCTAATCCATTGGGCTCTGCCCGCGTGGGTTCGAATCCCATCCTCGTCGTGCTTGTTCTTTTAACTGGGTTATATCAAATTTTGTATTTATTCTTTGAAAAATATTTTAATTTGAAAGAAACAGTAACTAGAAAAATAAGACGAAGTGGCCGAGTGGTTAAGGCAATGGACTGCTAATCCATTGGCCTCTGTCCGCGTGGAATCGAATCCCATCCTCGTCGTGCTTGTTCTTTTACCTGGGTTATATCAAATTTTGTATTTAATCTTTGAAATATATTTTGATTTGAAAGAAACAGTAATCAGGAAGAAAAGACGAGGTGGCCGAGTGGTTAAGGCGATGGACTGCTAATCCATTGGGCTCTGCACGCGTGGGTTCGAATCCCATCCTCGTCGTGCTTGTTCTTTTACCTGGGTTATATCATATTTTGTATTTAATCTTTGAAATATATTTTGATTTGAAAGAAACAATAATTAGGAAGATAAGACGAGGTGGCCGAGTGGTTAAGGCGATGGACTGCTAATCCATTGGGCTCTGCCCGCGTGGATTCGAATGCCATCCTCGTCGTGCTTGTTCTTTTGCCTGGGTTATATCATATTTTGTATTTAATCTTTGAAATATATTTTGATTTGAAAGAAACAGTAATCAGGAAGAAAAGACGAGGTGGCAGAGTGGGTAAGGCGATGGACTGCTAAACCATTCTGCTCTGCCCGCGTGTGTTCGAATCCCGTCCTCGTCGTGCTAGTTCTTTTACCTGGGTTATATCATATTTTGTATTTAATCTTTGAAATATATATTGATTTGAAAGAAACAGTAATCAGGAAGAAAAGACGAGGTGGCCGAGTGGTTAAGGCGATGGACTGCTAATCCATTGGGCTCTGCCCGCGTGGGTTCGAATCCCATCCTCGTCGTGCTTGTTCTTTTAACTGGGTTATATCAAATTTTGTATTTATTCTTTGAAAAATATTTTAATTTGAAAGAAACAGTAACTAGAAAAATAAGACGAAGTGGCCGAGTGGTTAAGGCAATGGACTGCTAATCCATTGGCCTCTGTCCGCGTGGAATCGAATCCCATCCTCGTCGTGCTTGTTCTTTTACCTGGGTTATATCAAATTTTGTATTTAATCTTTGAAATATATTTTGATTTGAAAGAAACAGTAATCAGGAAGAAAAGACGAGGTGGCCGAGTGGTTAAGGCGATGGACTGCTAATCCATTGGGCTCTGCACGCGTGGGTTCGAATCCCATCCTCGTCGTGCTTGTTCTTTTACCTGGGTTATATCATATTTTGTATTTAATCTTTGAAATATATTTTGATTTGAAAGAAACAATAATTAGGAAGATAAGACGAGGTGGCCGAGTGGTTAAGGCGATGGACTGCTAATCCATTGGGCTCTGCCCGCGTGGATTCGAATGCCATCCTCGTCGTGCTTGTTCTTTTGCCTGGGTTATATCATATTTTGTATTTAATCTTTGAAATATATTTTGATTTGAAAGAAACAGTAATCAGGAAGAAAAGACGAGGTGGCAGAGTGGGTAAGGCGATGGACTGCTAAACCATTCTGCTCTGCCCGCGTGTGTTCGAATCCCGTCCTCGTCGTGCTAGTTCTTTTACCTGGGTTATATCATATTTTGTATTTAATCTTTGAAATATATATTGATTTGAAAGAAACAGTAATCAGGAAGAAAAGACGAGGTGGCCGAGTGGTTAAGGCGATGGACTTCTTATCCATAGGGCTCCTCCCGCGTGGGTTCGAATCGCATACTCGTCGTGCTTGTTCTTTTACCTGGGTTATATCATATTTTGTATTTAATCTTTGAAATATATATTGATTTGAAAGAAACAGTAATCAGGAAGAAAAGACGAGGTGGCCGAGTGGTTAAGGCGATGGACTGCTAATCCATTGGGCTCTGCCCGCGTGGGTTCGAATCCCATCCTCGTCGTCCTAGTTCTTTTTCCTGGGTTATATCAAATTTTGTATTTAATCTTTGAAATATATTTTGATTTGAAAAAAACAGTAATCAGGAAGAAAAGACGAGGTGGCCGAATGGTTAAGGCGATGGACTGCTAGTCCATTGGGCTCTGCCCGCGTCGGTATGAATCCCATCCTCGTCGTGCTAGTTCTTTTACCTGGGTTATATCATATTTTGTATTTAATCTTTGAAATATATTTTGATTTGAAAGAAACAGTAATCAGGAAGAAAAGACGAGGTGGCCGAGTGGTTAAGGCGATGGACTGCTAATCCATTGGGCTCTGCCCGCGTGGATTTGAATCCCATTCTCGTCGTGCTTGTTCTTTTACCTGGGTTATATCAAATTTTGTATTTAATCTTTGAAATATATTTTAATTTGAAAGAAACAGAAAATAGGAAAACAAGACGAGGTGGCCGAGTTGTTAAGGTGATGGACTGCTAATCCATTGGGCTCTCCCCGCGTGGGTTCGAATCCCATCCTCGTAGAGTTTTTTCTTTTACCTGAGTTATATAATTTTGTATTTAATCTTTGAAATATATTTTGATTTGAAAGAAACAATAATTAGGAAGATAAGACGAGGTGGCCGAGTGGTTAAGGCGATGGACTGCTAATCCATTGGGCTCTGGCCGCGTGGGTTCGAATCCCATCCTCGTCGTGCTAGTTCTTTTACCTCTGTTATATCAAATTTTTTATTTAATCTTTGAAATATATTTTAATTTGAAAGAAACAGAAAATAGGAAGACAAAACGAGGTGGCCGAGTGGTTAAGGCGATGGACTGCAATTCCATTGGGCTCTACCCGCGTGGGTTCGAATCCCATCCTTACCGTGCTAGGGCTTTTACCTGCTTTATATCAAATTTTGTATTTAAATTTTTAAATATACTATATAGTGAAAGAATCTGTTTGAAGGTACAGTCGACGAGGTGGCCGAGTGGTAAAAGCTATGGATATCCAATACTTCGGGCTTCGCTCGCGCGAGTTCTAATCCATTGGATGTCGAGCTTGTTCTTTTCTATGCGTTATATCGAACTTTATAATTTATCTTTGAAAGATATATTCGTTTGAAAGAAATAGTAATTAGTTAGATAAGACGAGGTGGCCGAGTGGTCAAGGTGATGGACTGCTAATCCATTGGGCTCTGCCCGGGTGGGTTCGAATCCCATCCTCGTCGTGCTAGTTCTTTATCTGGGTTCTATCATATTTTGTATTTAATCTTTGAAATATATTTTAATTTGAAAGAAACTGAAACTAGGACGATAAGACGAGGTGGCCGAGTGGTTAAGGCGATGGACTGCTAATCCATTGGGCTCTGCCCGCGTGGGTTCGAATCCCATCCTCGTCGTGCTTGTTCTTTTAACTGGGTTATATCAAATTTTGTATTTATTCTTTGAAAAATATTTTAATTTGAAAGAAACAGTAACTAGAAAAATAAGACGAAGTGGCCGAGTGGTTAAGGCGATGGACTGCTAATCCATTGGCCTCTGTCCGCGTGGATTCGAATCCCATCCTCGTCGTGCTTGTTCTTTTACCTGGGTTATATCAAATTTTGTATTTAATCTTTGAAATATATTTTGATTTGAAAGAAACAGTAATCAGGAAGAAAAGACGAGGTGGCCGAGTGGTTAAGGCGATGGACTGCTAATCCATTGGGCTCTGCCCGCGTGGATTTGAATCCCATCCTCGTCGTGCTTGTTCTTTTACCTGGGTTATATCATATTTTGTATTTAATCTTTGAAATATATTTGGATTTGAAAGAAACAATAATTAGGAAGATAAGACGAGGTGGCCGAGTGGTTAAGGCGATGGACTGCTAATCCATTGGGCTCTGCCCGCGTGGGTTCGAATCCCATCCTCGTCGTGCTTGTTCTTTTACCTGGATTATATCAAATTTTGTATTTAATCTTTGAAAAATATTTTAATTTGAAAGAAACAGTACCTAGAAAAATAAGACGAAGTGGCCGAGTGGTTAAGGCGATGGACTGCTAATCCATTGGCTTCTGGCCGCGTGGATTCGAATGCCATCCTCGTCGTGCTTGTTCTTTTGCCTGGGTTATATCATATTTTGTATTTAATCTTTGAAATATATTTTGATTTGAAAGAAACAGTAATCAGGAAGAAAAGACGAGGTGGCAGAGTGGTTAAGGCGATGGACTTCTAAACCATTCTGCTCTGCCCGCGTGTGTTCGAATCCCGTCCTCGTCGTGCTAGTTCTTTTACCTGGGTTATATCAAATTTTGTATTTAATCTTTGAAATATATTTTGATTTGAAAGAAACAGTAATCAGGAAGAAAAGACGAGGTGGCCGAATGGTTAAGGCGATGGACTGCTAATCCATTGGGCTCTGCCCGCGTGGATTTGAATCCCATCCTCGTCGTGCTTGTTCTTTTACCTGGGTTTTATCAAATTTTGTATTTAATCTTTGAAATATATTTTGATTTGAAAGAAACAATAATTAGGAAGATAAGACGAGGTGGCCGAGTGGTTAAGGCGATGGACTGCTAATCCATTGGGCTCTGCCCGCGTGGGTTCGAATCCCATCCTCGTCGTGCTAGTTCTTTTACCTCTGTTATGTCAAATTTTGTATTTAATCTTTGAAATATATTTTAATTTGAAAGAAACAGAAAATAGGAAGACAAAACGAGGTGGCCGAGTGGTTAAGGCGATGGACTGCAATTCCATTGGGCTCTACCCGCGTGGGTTCGAATCCCATCCTCGTCGTGCTAGTTCTTTTACCTGGGTTCTATCATATTTTGTATTTAATCTTTGAAATATATTTTAATTTGAAAGAAACTGAAACTAGGACGATAAGACGAGGTGGCCGAGTGGTTAAGGCGATGGACTGCTAATCCATTGGGCTCTGCCCGCGTGGGTTCGAATCCCATCCTCGTCGTGCTTGTTCTTTTACCTGGGTTATATCAAATTTTGTATTTAATCTTTGAAATATATTTTGATTTGAAAGAAACAGTAATCAGGAAGAAAAGACGAGGTGGCCGAGTGGTTAAGGCGATGGACTGCTAATCCATTGGGCTCTGCCCGCGTGGATTTGAATCCCATCCTCGTCGTGCTTGTTCTTTTACCTGGGTTTTATCAAATTTTGTATTTAATCTTTGAAATATATTTTGATTTGAAAGAAACAATAATTAGGAAGATAAGACGAGGTGGCCGAGTGGTTAAGGCGATGGACTGCTAATCCATAGGGCTCCTCCCGCGTGGGTTCGAATCGCATACTCGTCGTGCTTGTTCTTTTACCTGGGTTATATCATATTTTGTATTTAATCTTTGAAATATATATTGATTTGAAAGAAACAGTAATCAGGAAGAAAAGACGAGGTGGCCGAGTGGTTAAGGCGATGGACTGCTAATCCATTGGGCTCTGCCCGCGTGGGTTCGAATCCCATCCTCGTCGTCCTAGTTTTTTTACCTGGGTTATATCAAATTTTGTATTTAATCTTTGAAATATATTTTGATTTGAAAAAAACAGTAATCAGGAAGAAAAGACGAGGTGGCCGAATGGTTAAGGCGATGGACTGCTAGTCCATTGGGCTCTGCCCGCGTGGGTTTGAATCCCATCCTCGTCGTGCTAGTTCTTTTACCTGGGTTATATCATATTTTGTATTTAATCTTTGAAATATATTTTGATTTGAAAGAAACAGTAATCAGGAAGAAAATACGAGGTGGCCGAGTGGTTAAGGCGATGGACTGCTAATCCATTGGGCTCTGCCCGCGTGGATTTGAATCCCATTCTCGTCGTGCTTGTTCTTTTACCTGGGTTATATAATTTTGTATTTAATCTTTGAAATATATTTTGATTTGAAAGAAACAATAATTAGGAAAACAAGACGAGGTGGCCGAGTTGTTAAGGTGATGGACTGCTAATCCATTGGGCTCTCCCCGCGTGGATTCGAATCCCATCCTCGTCGAGTTTTTTCTTTTACCTGAGTTATATAATTTTGTATTTAATCTTTGAAATATATTTTGATTTGAAAGAAACAATAATTAGGAAGATAAGACGAGGTGGCCGAGTGGTTAAGGCGATGGACTGCTAATCCATTGGGCTCTGCCCGCGTGGGTTCGAATCCCATCCTCGTCGTGCTAGTTCTTTTACCTCTGTTATATCAAATTTTGTATTTAATCTTTGAAATATATTTTAATTTGAAAGAAACAGAAAATATGAAGACAAAACGAGGTGGCCGAGTGGTTAAGGCGATGGACTGCAATTCCATTGGGCTCTACCCGCGTGGGTTCGAATCCCATCCTTACCGTGCTAGGGCTTTTACCTGCTTTATATCAAATTTTGTATTTAAATTTTTAAATATACTATATAGTGAAAGAATCTGTTTGAAGGTACAGTCGACGAGGTGGCCGAGTGGTAAAGGCTATGGATATCCAATACTTCGGGCTTCGCTCGCTTGAGTTCTAAACCATTGGATGTCGAGCTTGTTCTTTTATATGCGTTATATCGAACTTTATAATTTATCTTTGAAAGATATATTCGTTTGAAAGAAATAGTAATTAGTTAGATAAGACGAGGTGGCCGAGTGGTCAAGGTGATGGACTGCTAATCCATTGGGCTCTGCCCGGGTGGGTTCGAATCCCATCCTCGTCGTGCTAGTTCTTTTACCTGGGTTCTATCATATTTTGTATTTAATCTTTGAAATATATTTTAATTTGAAAGAAACTGAAACTAGGACGATAAGACGAGGTGGCCGAGTGGTTAAGGCGATGGACTGCTAATCCATTGGGCTCTGCCCGCGTGGGTTCGAATCCCATCCTCGTCGTGCTTGTTCTTTTACCTGGGTTATATCAAATTTTGTATTTATTCTTTGAAAAATATTTTAATTTGAAAGAAACAGTAACTAGAAAAATAAGACGAAGTGGCCGAGTGGTTAAGGCGATGGACTGCTAATCCATTGGCCTCTGTCCGCGTGGATTCGAATCCCATCCTCGTCGTGCTTGTTCTTTTACCTGTGTTATATCAAATTTTGTATTTAATCTTTGAAATATATTTTGATTTGAAAGAAACAGTAACTAGGTAGATAAGACGAGGTGGCCGAATGGTTAAGGCGATGGACTGCTAGTCCATTGGTCTCTGCCCGCGTGGGTTTGAATCCCATCCTCGTCGTGCTAGTTCTTTTAGCTGGGTTATATCATATTTTGTATTTAATCTTTGAAATATATTTTGATTTGAAAGAAACAGTAATCAGGAAGAAAAGACGAGGTGGCCGAGTGGTTAAGGCGATGGACTGCTAATCCATTGGGCTCTGCCCTTGTGGATTTGAATCCCATCCTCGTCGTGCTTGTTCTTTTACCTGGGTTATATCATATTTTGTATTTAATCTTTGAAATATATTTTGATTTGAAAGAAACAATAATTAGGAAGATAAGACGAGGTGGCCGAGTGGTTAAGGCGATGGACTGCTAATCCATTGGGCTCTGCCAGCGTGGGTTCGAATCCCATCCTCGTCGTGCTTGTTCTTTTACCAGGGTTATATCAAATTTTGTATTTAATCTTTGAAAAATATTTTAATTTGAAAGAAACAGTACCTAGAAAAATAAGACGAAGTGGCCGAGTTGTTAAGGCGATGGACTGCAAATCCATTGGGCTCTACCCGCGTGGTTTCGAATCCCATCCTTACCGTGCTAGGGCTTTTACCTGCTTTATATCAAATTTTGTATTTAAATTTTTAAATATACTATATAGTGAAAGAATCTGTTTGAAGGTACAGTCGACGAGGTGGCCGAGTGGTAAAGGCTATGGATATCCAACACTTCGGTCTTCGCTCGCGCGAGTTCTAATCCATTGGATGTCGAGCTTGTTCTTTTATATGCGTTATATCGAACTTTATAATTTATCTTTGAAAGATATATTCGTTTGAAAGAAATAGTAATTAGTTAGATAAGACGAGGTGGCCGAGTGGTCAAGGTGATGGACTGCTAATCTATTGGACCCTGCCCGGTTGGGTGCGAATCCCATCCTCGTCGTGCTTGTTATTGTACCTGGGTTATATCAAATTTTGTATTTAATCTTTGAAATATATTTTAATTTGAAAGAAACTGAAATTAGGAAGATAAGACGAGGTGGCCGAGTGGTTAAGGCGATGGACTGCTAATCCATTGGGCTCTGCCCGCGTGGGTTCGAATCCCATCCTCGTCGTGCTTGTTCTTTTACCTGGGTTATATCAAATTTTGTATTTATTCTTTGAAAAATATTTTAATTTGAAAGAAACAGTAACTAGAAAAATAAGGCGAAGTGGCCGAGTGGTAAAAGCGATGGACTGCTATTCCATTGGCCTCTGTCCGCGTGGATTCGAATCCCATCCTCGTCGTGCTTGTTCTTTTACCTGGGTTATATCAAATTTTGTATTTAATCTTTGAAATATATTTTGATTTGAAAGAAACAGTAACTAGGTAGATAAGACGAGGTGGCCGAATGGTTAAGGCGATGGACTGCTAGTCCATTGGGCTCTGCCCGCTTGGGTTTGAATCCCATCCTCGTCGTGCTAGTTCTTTTACCTGGGTTATATCATATTTTGTATTTAATCTTTGAAATATATTTTGATTTGAAAGAAACAGTAATCAGGAAGAAAAGACGAGGTGGCCGAGTGGTTAAGGCGATGGACTGCTAATCCATTGGGCTCTGCCCGCGTGGATTTGAATCCCATCCTCGTCGTGCTTGTTCTTTTACCTGGGTTATATCATATTTTGTATTTAATCTTTGAAATATATTTTGATTTGAAAGAAACAATAATTAGGAAGATAAGACGAGGTGGCCGAATGGTTAAGGCGATGGACTGCTAATCCATTGGGCTCTGCCAGCGTGGGTTCGAATCCCATCCTCGTCGTGCTTGTTCTTTTACCAGGGTTATATCAAATTTTGTATTTAATCTTTGAAAAATATTTTAATTTGAAAGAAACAGTACCTAGAAAAGTAAGACGAAGTGGCCGAGTTGTTAAGGCGATGGACTGCAAATCCATTGGGCTCTACCCGCGTGGGTTCGAATCCCATCCTTACCGTGCTAGGGCTTTTACCTGCTTTATATCAAATTTTGTATTTAAATTTTTAAATATACTATATAGTGAAAGAATCTGTTTGAAGGTACAGTCGACGAGGTGGCCGAGTGGTAAAGGCTATGGATATCCAATACTTCGGTCTTCGCTCGCGCGAGTTCTAATCCATTGGATGTCGAGCTTGTTCTTTTATATGCGTTATATCGAACTTTATAATTTATCTTTGAAAGATATATTCGTTTGAAAGAAATAGTAATTAGTTAGATTAGACGAGGTGGCCGAGTGGTCAAGGTGATGGACTGCTAATCTATTGGGCCCTGCCCGGTTGGGTGCGAATCCCATCCTCGTCGTGCTTGTTATTGTACCTGGGTTATATCAAATTTTGTATTTAATCTTTGAAATATATTTTAATTTGAAAGAAACTGAAATTAGGAAGATAAGACGAGGTGGCCGAGTGGTTAAGGCGATGGACTGCTAATCCATTGGGCTCTGCCCGCGTGGGTTCGAATCCCATCCTCGTCGTGCTTGTTCTTTTACCTGGGTTATATCAAATTTTGTATTTATTCTTTGAAAAATATTTTAATTTGAAAGAAACAGTAACTAGAAAAATAAGGCGAAGTGGCCGAGTGGTAAAGGCGATGGACTGCTATTCCATTGGCCTCTGTCCGCGTGGATTCGAATCCCATCCTCGTCGTGCTTGTTCTTTTACCTGGGTTATATCAAATTTTGTATTTAATCTTTGAAATATATTTTGATTTGAAAGAAACAGTAACTAGGTAGATAAGACGAGGTGGCCGAATGGTTAAGGCGATGGACTGCTAGTCCATTGGGCTCTGACCGAGTGGGTTTGAATCCCATCCTCGTCGTGCTAGTTCTTTAACCTGGGTTATATCATATTTTGTATTTAATCTTTGAAATATATTTTGATTTGAAAGAAACAGAAAATAGGAAGACAAAACGAGGTGGCCGAGTGGTTAAGGCGATGGACTGCAATTCCATTGGGCTCTACCCGCGTGGGTTCGAATCCCATCCTTACCGTGCTAGGGCTTTTACCTGCTTTATATCAAATTTTGTATTTAAATTTTTAAATATACTATATAGTGAAAGAATCTGTTTGAAGGTACAGTCGACGAGGTGGCCGAGTGGTAAAGGCTATGGATATCCAATACTTCGGGCTTCGCTCGCGCGAGTTCTAATCCATTGGATGTCGAGCTTGTTCTTTTATATGCGTTATATCGAACTTTATAATTTATCTTTGAAAGATATATTCGTTTGAAAGAAATAGTAATTAGTTAGATAAGACGAGGGGGCCGAGTGGTCAAGGTGATGGACTGCTAATCCATTGGGCTCTGCCCGGGTGGGTTCGAATCCCATCCTCGTCGTGCTAGTTCTTTTACCTGGGTTCTATCATATTTTGTATTTAATCTTTGAAATATATTTTAATTTGAAAGAAACTGAAACTAGGACGATAAGACGAGGTGGCCGAGTGGTTAAGGCGATGGATTGCTAATTCATTGGGCTCTGCCCGCGTGGGTTCGAATCCCATCCTCGTCGTGCTTGTTCTTTTAACTGGGTTATATCAAATTTTGTATTTATTCTTTGAAAAATATTTTAATTTGAAAGAAACAGTAACTAGAAAAATAAGACGAACTGGCCGAGTGGTTAAGGCGATGGACTGCTAATCCATTGGCCTCTGTCCGCGTGGATTCGAATCCCATCCTCGTCGTGCTTGTTCTTTTACCTGGGTTATATCAAATTTTGTATTTAATCTTTGAAATATATTTTGATTTGAAAGAAACAGTAACTAGGTAGATAAGACGAGGTGGCCGAATGGTTAAGGCGATGGACTGCTAATCCATTAGGCTCTGCCCGCGTGGATTTGAATCCCATCCTCGTCGTGCTTGTTCTTTTACCTGGGTTATATCATATTTTGTATTTAATCTTTGAAATATATTTTGATTTGAAAGAAACAATAATTAGGAAGATAAGACGAGGTGGCCGAGTGGTTAAGGCGATGGACTGCTAATCCATTGGGCTCTGTCCGCGTGGGTTCGAATCCCATCCTCGTCGTGCTTGTTCTTTTACCAGAGTTATATCAAATTTTGTATTTAATCTTTGAAAAATATTTTAATTTGAAAGAAACAGTACCTAGAAAAATAAGACGAAGTGGCCGAGTTGTTAAGGCGATGGACTGCAAATCCATTGGGCTCTACCCGCGTGGGTTCGAATCCCATCCTTACCGTGCTAGGGCTTTTACCTGCTTTATATCAAATTTTGTATTTAAATTTTTAAATATACTATATAGTGAAAGAATCTGTTTGAAGGTACAGTCGACGAGGTGGCCGAGTGGTAAATGCTATGGATATCCAATACTTCGGGCTTCGCTCGCGCGAGTTCTAATCCATTGGATGTCGAGCTTGTTCTTTTATATGCGTTATATCGAACTATATAATTTATCTTTGAAAGATATATTCGTTTGAAAGAAATAGTAATTAGTTAGATAAGACGAGGTGGCCGAGTGGTCAAGGTGATGGACTGCTAATCCATTGGGCTCTGCCCGCGTGGGTTCGAATCCCATCCTCGTCGTGCTTGTTCTTTTACCTGGGTTATATCAAATTTTGTATTTATTCTTTGAAAAATATTTTAATTTGAAAGAAACAGTAACTAGAAAAATAAGGCGAAGTGGCCGAGTGGTAAAGGCGATGGACTGCTATTCCATTGGCCTCTGTCCGCGTGAATTCGAATCCCATCCTCGTCGTGCTTGTTCTTTTACCTGGGTTATATCATATTTTATATTTAATCTTTGAAATATATTTTGATTTGAAAGAAACAGTAATCAGGAAGAAAAGACGAGGTGGCAGAGTGGTTAAGGCGATGGACTGCTAGTCCATTGGGCTCTGCCCGCGTGGGTTTGAATCCCATCCTCGTCGTGCTAGTTCTTTTACCTGGGTTATATCATATTTTGTATTTAATCTTTGAAATATATTTTGATTTGAAAGAAACAGTAATCAGGAAGAATAGACGAGGTGGCCGAGTGGTTAAGGCGATGGACTGCTAATCCATTGGGCTCTGCCCGCGTGGATTTGAATCCCATCCTCGTCGTGCTTGTTCTTTTACCTGGGTTATATCATATTTTGTATTTAATCTTTGAAATATATTTTGCTTTGAAAGAAACAATAATTAGGAAGATAAGACGAGGTGGCCGAGTGGTTAAGGCGATGGACTGCTAATCCATTGGGCTCTGCCCGCGTGGGTTCGAATCCCATCCTCGTCTTGCTAGTTCTTTTACCTCTGTTATATCAAATTTTGTATTTAATCTTTGAAATATATTTTAATTTGAAAGAAACAGAAAATAGGAAGACAAAACGAGGTGGCCGAGTGGTTAAGGCGATGGACTGCAATTCCATTGGGCTCTACCCGCGTGGGTTCGAATCCCATCCTTACCGTGCTAGGGCTTTTACCTGCTTTATATAAATTTTGTATTTAAATTTTTAAATATACTATATAGTGAAATAATCTGTTTGAAGGTACAGTCGACGGAGGTGGCCGAGTGGTAAAGGCTATGGATATCCAATACTTCGGGCTTCGCTCGCGCGAGTTCTAATCCATTGGATGTCGAGCTTGTTCTTTTATATGCGTTATATCGAACTTTATAATTTATCTTTGAAAGATATATTCGTTTGAAAGAAATAGTAATTAGTTAGATAAGACGAGGTGGCCGAGTGGTCAAGGTGATGGACTGCTAATCCATTGGGCTCTGCCCGGGTGGGTTCGAATCCCATCCTCGTCGTGCTAGTTCTTTTACCTGGGTTCTATCATATTTTGTATTTAATCTTTGAAATATATTTTAATTTGAAAGAAACTGAAACTAGGACGATAAGACGAGGTGGCCGAGTGGTTAAGGCGATGGACTGCTAATCCATTGGGCTCTGCCCGCGTGGGTTCGAATCCCATCCTCGTCGTGCTTGTTCTTTTAACTGGGTTATATCAAATTTTGTATTTATTCTTTGAAAAATATTTTAATTTGAAAGAAACAGTAACTAGAAAAATAAGACGAAGTGGCCGAGTGGTTAAGGCGATGGACTGCTAATCCATTGGCCTCTGTCCGCGTGGATTCGAATCCCATCCTCGTCGTGCTTGTTCTTTTACCTGGGTTATATCAAATTTTGTATTTAATCTTTGAAATATATTTTGATTTGAAAGAAACAATAATTAGGAAGATAAGACGAGGTGGCCGAGTGGTTAAGGCGATGGACTGCTAATCCATTGGGCTCTGCCCGCGTGGATTCGAATCCCATCCTCGTCGTGCTTGTTCTTTTAACTGGGTTATATCAAATTTTGTATGTCTTCTTTGAAAAATATTTTAATTTGAAAGAAACAGTAACTAGAAAAATAAGACGAAGTGGCCGAGTGGTTAAGGCGATGGACTGCTAATCCATTGGCTTCTGTCCGCGTGGATTCGAATACCATCCTCGTCGTGCTTGTTCTTTTACCTGGGTTATATCAAATTTTGTATTTAATCTTTGAAAAATATTTTAATTTGAAAGAAACAGTACCTAGAAAAATAAGACGAAGTGGCCGAGTGGTTAAGGCGATGGACTGCTAATCCATTGGCTTCTGGCCGCGTGGATTCGAATGCCATCCTCGTCGTGCTTGTTCTTTTGCCTGGGTTATATCATATTTTGTATTTAATCTTTGAAATATATTTTGATTTGAAAGAAACAGTAATCAGGAAGAAAAGACGAGGTGGCAGAGTGGTTAAGGCGATGGACTGCTAAACCATTCTGCTCTGCCCGCGTGTGTTCGAACCCCATCATCGTCGTGCTAGTTCTTTTACCTGGGTTATATCAAATTTTGTATTTAATCTTTAAAATATATTTTAATTTGAAAGAAACAGTAATTAGGAAGACAAGACGAGGTGGCAGTGTGGTTAAGGCGATGGACTTCTAATCCATAGGGCTCCTCCCGCGTGGGTTCGAATCGCATACTCGTCGTGCTTGTTCTTTTACCTGGGTTATATCATATTTTGTATTTAATCTTTGAAATATATATTGATTTGAAAGAAACAGTAATAAGGAAGAAAAGACGAGGTGGCCGAGTGGTTAAGGCGATGGACTGCTAATCCATTGGGCTCTGCCCGCGTGGGTTCGAATCCCATCCTCGTCGTCCTAGTTCTTTTACCTGGGTTATATCAAATTTTGTATTTAATCTTTGAAATATATTTTGATTTGAAAGAAACAGTAATCAGGAAGAAAAGACGAGGTGGCCGAATGGTTAAGGCGATGGACTGCTAATCCATTGGGCTCTGCCCGCGTGGATTTGAATCCCATCCTCGTCGTGCTTGTTCTTTTACCTGGGTTATATCAAATTTTGTATTTAATCTTTGAAATATATTTTAATTTGAAAGAAACAGTAACTAGAAAAATAAGACGAAGTGGCCGAGTGGTTAAGGCGATGGACTGCTAATCCATTGGGCTCTGCCCGCGTGGGTTCGAATCCCATCCTCGTCTTGCTAGTTCTTTTACCTCTGTTATATCAAATTTTGTATTTAATCTTTGAAATATATTTTAATTTGAAAGAAACAGAAAATAGGAAGACAAAACGAGGTGGCCGAGTGGTTAAGGCGATGGACTGCAATTCCATTGGGCTCTACCCGCGTGGGTTCGAATCCCATCCTTACCGTGCTAGGGCTTTTACCTGCTTTATATAAATTTTGTATTTAAATTTTTAAATATACTATATAGTGAAATAATCTGTTTGAAGGTACAGTCGACGGAGGTGGCCGAGTGGTAAAGGCTATGGATATCCAATACTTCGGGCTTCGCTCGCGCGAGTTCTAATCCATTGGATGTCGAGCTTGTTCTTTTATATGCGTTATATCGAACTTTATAATTTATCTTTGAAAGATATATTCGTTTGAAAGAAATAGTAATTAGTTAGATAAGACGAGGTGGCCGAGTGGTCAAGGTGATGGACTGCTAATCCATTGGGCTCTGCCCGGGTGGGTTCGAATCCCATCCTCGTCGTGCTAGTTCTTTTACCTGGGTTCTATCATATTTTGTATTTAATCTTTGAAATATATTTTAATTTGAAAGAAACTGAAACTAGGACGATAAGACGAGGTGGCCGAGTGGTTAAGGCGATGGACTGCTAATCCATTGGGCTCTGCCCGCGTGGGTTCGAATCCCATCCTCGTCGTGCTTGTTCTTTTAACTGGGTTATATCAAATTTTGTATTTATTCTTTGAAAAATATTTTAATTTGAAAGAAACAGTAACTAGAAAAATAAGACGAAGTGGCCGAGTGGTTAAGGCGATGGACTGCTAATCCATTGGCCTCTGTCCGCGTGGATTCGAATCCCATCCTCGTCGTGCTTGTTCTTTTACCTGGGTTATATCAAATTTTGTATTTAATCTTTGAAATATATTTTGATTTGAAAGAAACAATAATTAGGAAGATAAGACGAGGTGGCCGAGTGGTTAAGGCGATGGACTGCTAATCCATTGGGCTCTGCCCGCGTGGATTCGAATCCCATCCTCGTCGTGCTTGTTCTTTTAACTGGGTTATATCAAATTTTGTATGTCTTCTTTGAAAAATATTTTAATTTGAAAGAAACAGTAACTAGAAAAATAAGACGAAGTGGCCGAGTGGTTAAGGCGATGGACTGCTAATCCATTGGCTTCTGTCCGCGTGGATTCGAATACCATCCTCGTCGTGCTTGTTCTTTTACCTGGGTTATATCAAATTTTGTATTTAATCTTTGAAAAATATTTTAATTTGAAAGAAACAGTACCTAGAAAAATAAGACGAAGTGGCCGAGTGGTTAAGGCGATGGACTGCTAATCCATTGGCTTCTGGCCGCGTGGATTCGAATGCCATCCTCGTCGTGCTTGTTCTTTTGCCTGGGTTATATCATATTTTGTATTTAATCTTTGAAATATATTTTGATTTGAAAGAAACAGTAATCAGGAAGAAAAGACGAGGTGGCAGAGTGGTTAAGGCGATGGACTGCTAAACCATTCTGCTCTGCCCGCGTGTGTTCGAACCCCATCATCGTCGTGCTAGTTCTTTTACCTGGGTTATATCAAATTTTGTATTTAATCTTTAAAATATATTTTAATTTGAAAGAAACAGTAATTAGGAAGACAAGACGAGGTGGCAGTGTGGTTAAGGCGATGGACTTCTAATCCATAGGGCTCCTCCCGCGTGGGTTCGAATCGCATACTCGTCGTGCTTGTTCTTTTACCTGGGTTATATCATATTTTGTATTTAATCTTTGAAATATATATTGATTTGAAAGAAACAGTAATAAGGAAGAAAAGACGAGGTGGCCGAGTGGTTAAGGCGATGGACTGCTAATCCATTGGGCTCTGCCCGCGTGGGTTCGAATCCCATCCTCGTCGTCCTAGTTCTTTTACCTGGGTTATATCAAATTTTGTATTTAATCTTTGAAATATATTTTGATTTGAAAGAAACAGTAATCAGGAAGAAAAGACGAGGTGGCCGAATGGTTAAGGCGATGGACTGCTAATCCATTGGGCTCTGCCCGCGTGGATTTGAATCCCATCCTCGTCGTGCTTGTTCTTTTACCTGGGTTATATCAAATTTTGTATTTAATCTTTGAAATATATTTTAATTTGAAAGAAACAGTAACTAGAAAAATAAGACGAAGTGGCCGAGTGGTTAAGGCGATGGACTGCTAATCCATTGGGCTCTGCCCGCGTGGGTTCGAATCCCATCCTCGTCGTGCTAGTTCTTTTACCTCTGTTATATCAAATTTTGTATTTAATCTTTGAAATATATTTTAATTTGAAAGAAACAGAAAATAGGAAGACAAAACAAGGTGGCCGAGTGGTTAAGGCGATGGACTGCAATTCCATTGGGCTCTACCCGCGTGGGTTCGAATCCCATCCTTACCGTGCTAGGGCTTTTACCTGCTTTATATCAAATTTTGTATTTAAATTTTTAAATATACTATATAGTGAAAGAATCTGTTTGAAGGTAGAGTCGACGAGGTGGCCGAGTGGTAAAGGCTATGGATATCCAATACTTCGGGCTTCGCTCGCGCGAGTTCTAATCCATTGGATGTCGAGCTTGTTCTTTTATATGCGTTATATCGAACTTTATAATTTATCTTTGAAAGATATATTCGTTTGAAAGAAATAGTAATTAGTTAGATAAGACGAGGTGGCCGAGTGGTCAAGGTGATGGACTGCTAATCCATTGGGCTCTGCCCGGGTGGGTTCGAATCCCATCCTCGTCGTGCTAGTTCTTTTACCTGGGTTCTATCATATTTTGTATTTAATCTTTGAAATATATTTTAATTTGAAAGAAACTGAAACTAGGACGATAAGACGAGGTGGCCGAGTGGTTAAGGCGATGGACTGCTAATCCATTGGGCTCTGCCCGCGTGGGTTCGAATCCCATCCTCGTCGTGCTTGTTCTTTTAACTGGGTTATATCAAATTTTGTATTTATTCTTTGAAAAATATTTTAATTTGAAAGAAACAGTAACTAGAAAAATAAGACGAAGTGGCCGAGTGGTTAAGGCGATGGACTGCTAATCCATTGGCCTCTGTCCGCGTGGATTCGAATCCCATCCTCGTCGTGCTTGTTCTTTTACCTGGGTTATATCAAATTTTGTATTTAATCTTTGAAATATATTTTGATTTGAAAGAAACAATAATTAGGAAGATAAGACGAGGTGGCCGAGTGGTTAAGGCGATGGACTGCTAATCCATTGGGCTCTGCCCGCGTGAATTCGAATCCCATCCTCGTCGTGCTTGTTCTTTTAACTGGGTTATATCAAATTTTGTATTTATTCTTTGAAAAATATTTTAATTTGAAAGAAACAGTAACTAGAAAAATAAGACGAAGTGGCCGAGTGGTTAAGGCGATGGACTGCTAATCCATTGGCCTCTGTCCGCGTGGATTCGAATCTCATCCTCGTCGTGCTTGTTCTTTTACCTGGGTTATATCAAATTTTGTATTTAATCTTTAAAAAATATTTTGATTTGAAAGAAACAGTAATCAGGAAGAAAAGACGAGGTGGCCGAGTGGTTAAGGCGATGGACTGCTAATCCATTGGGCTCTGCCCGCGTGGATTTGAATCCCATCCTCGTCGTGCTTGTTCTTTTACCTGGGTTATATCATATTTTGTATTTAATCTTTGAAATATATTTTGATTTGAAAGAAACAATAATTAGGAAGATAAGACGAGGTGGCCGAGTGGTTAAGGCGATGGACTGCTAATCCATTGGGCTCTGCCCGCGTGGGTTCGAATCCCATCCTCGTCGTGCTTGTTCTTTTACCTGGTTTATATCAAATTTTGTATTTAATCTTTGAAAAATATTTTAATTTGAAAGAAACAGTACCTAGAAAAATAAGACGAAGTGGCCGAGTGGTTAAGGCGATGGACTGCTAATCCATTGGCTTCTGCCCGCGTGGATTCGAATGCCATCCTCGTCGTGCTTGTTCTTTTGCCTGGGTTATATCATATTTTGTATTTAATCTTTGAAATATATTTTGATTTGAAAGAAACAGTAATCAGGAAGAAAAGACGAGGTGGCCGAGTGGTTAAGGCGATGGACTGCTAATCCATTGGGCTCTGCCCGCGTGGATTTGAATCCCATCCTCGTCGTGCTTGTTCTTTTACCTGGGTTATATAATTTTGTATTTAATCTTTGAAATATATTTTGATTTGACAGAAACAATAATTAGGAAGATAAGACGAGGTGGCCGAGTGGTTAAGACGATGGACTGCTAATCCATTGGGCTCTGCCCGCGTGGGTTCGAATCCCATCCTCGTCGTGTTAGTTCTTTTACCTCTGTTATATCAAATTTTGTATTTAATCTTTGAAATATATTTTAATTTGAAAGAAACAGAAAATAGGAAGACAAAACGAGGTGGCCGAGTGGTTAAGGCGATGGACTGCAATTCCATTGGGCTCTACCAGCGTGGGTTCGAATCCCATCCTTACCGTGCTAGGGCTTTTACCTGCTTTATATCAAATTTTGTATTTAAATTTTTAAATATACTATATAGTGAAAGAATCTGTTTGAAGGTACAGTCGACGAGGTAGCCGAGTGGTAAAGGCTATGGATATCCAATACTTCGGGCTTCGCTCGCGCGAGTTCTAATCCATTGTATGTCGAGCTTGTTCTTTTATATGCGTTATATCGAACTTTATAATTTATCTTTGAAAGATATATTCGTTTGAAAGAAATAGTAATTAGTTAGATAAGACGAGGTGGCCGAGTGGTCAAGGTGATGGACTGCTAATCCATTGGGCTCTTTCCGGGTGGGTTCGAATCCCATTCTCGTCGTGCTAGTTCTTTTACCTGGGTTCTATCATATTTTGTATTTAATCTTTGAAATATATTTTAATTTGAAAGAAACTGAAACTAGGACGATAAGACGAGGTGGCCGAGTGGTTAAGGCGATGGACTGCTAATCCATTGGGCTCTGCCCGCGTGGGTTCGAATCCCATCCTCGTCGTGCTTGTTCTTTTAACTGGGTTATATCAAATTTTGTATTTATTCTTTGAAAAATATTTTAATTTGAAAGAAACAGTAACTAGAAAAATAAGACGAAGTGGCCGAGTGGTTAAGGCGATGGACTGCTAATCCATTGGCCTCTGTCCGCGTGGATTCGAATCCCATCCTCGTCGTGCTTGTTCTTTTACCTGGGTTATATCAAATTTTGTATTTAATCTTTGAAATATATTTTGATTTGAAAGAAACAATAATTAGGAAGATAAGACGAGGTGGCCGAGTGGTTAAGGCGATGGACTGCTAATCCATTGGGCTCTGCCCGCGTGGATTCGAATCCCATCCTCGTCGTGCTTGTTCTTTTAACTGGGTTATATCAAATTTTGTATTTCTTCTTTGAAAAATATTTTAATTTGAAAGAAACAGTAACTAGAAAAATAAGACGAAGTGGCCGAGTGGTTAAGGCGATGGACTGCTAATCCATTGGCTTCTGTCCGCGTGGATTCGAATACCATCCTTGTCGTGCTTGTTCTTTTACCTGGGTTATATCAAATTTTGTATTTAATCTTTGAAAAATATTTTAATTTGAAAGAAACAGTACCTAGAAAAATAAGACGAAGTGGCCGAGTGGTTAAGGCGATGGACTGCTAATCCATTGGCTTCTGGCCGCGTGGATTCGAATGCCATCCTCGTCGTGCTTGTTCTTTTGCCTGGGTTATATCATATTTTGTATTTAATCTTTGAAATATATTTTGATTTGAAAGAAACAGTAATCAGGAAGAAAAGACGAGGTGGCAGAGTGGTTAAGGCGATGGACTGCTAAACCATTCTGCTCTGCCCGCGTGTGTTCGAACCCCATCATCGTCGTGCTAGTTCTTTTACCTGGGTTATATTAAATTTTGTATTTAATCTTTAAAATATATTTTAATTTGAAAGAAACAGTAATTAGGAAGACAAGACGAGGTGGCAGTGTGGTTAAGGCGATGGACTTCTAATCCATAGGGCTCCTCCCGCGTGGGTTCGAATCGCATACTCGTCGTGCTTGTTCTTTTACCTGGGTTATATCATATTTTGTATTTAATCTTTGAAATATATATTGATTTGAAAGAAACAGTAATAAGGAAGAAAAGACGAGGTGGCCGAGTGGTTAAGGCGATGGACTGCTAATCCATTGGGCTCTGCCCCGCGTGGGTTTGAATCCCATCCTCGTCGTCCTAGTTCTTTTACCTGGGTTATATCAAATTTTGTATTTAATCTTTGAAATATATTTTGATTTGAAAGAAACAGTAATCAGGAAGAAAAGACGAGGTGGCCGAATGGTTAAGGCGATGGACTGCTAATCCATTGGGCTCTGCCCGCGTGGATTTGAATCCCATCCTCGTCGTGCTTGTTCTTTTACCTGGGTTATATCAAATTTTGTATTTAATCTTTGAAATATATTTTAATTTGAAAGAAACAGTAACTAGAAAAATAAGACGAAGTGGCCGAGTGGTTAAGGCGATGGACTGCTAATCCATTGGGCTCTGCCCGCGTGGGTTCGAATCCCATCCTCGTCGTGCTAGTTCTTTTACCTCTGTTATATCAAATTTTGTATTTAATCTTTGAAATATATTTTAATTTGAAAGAAACAGAAAATAGGAAGACAAAACAAGGTGGCCGAGTGGTTAAGGCGATGGACTGCAATTCCATTGGGCTCTACCCGCGTGGGTTCGAATCCCATCCTTACCGTGCTAGGGCTTTTACCTGCTTTATATCAAATTTTGTATTTAAATTTTTAAATATACTATATAGTGAAAGAATCTGTTTGAAGGTAGAGTCAACGAGGTGGCCGAGTGGTAAAGGCTATGGATATCCAATACTTCGGGCTTCGCTCGCGCGAGTTCTAATCCATTGGATGTCGAGCTTGTTCTTTTATATGCGTTATATCGAACTTTATAATTTATCTTTGAAAGATATATTCGTTTGAAAGAAATAGTAATTAGTTAGATAAGACGAGGTGGCCGAGTGGTCAAGGTGATGGACTGCTAATCCATTGGGCTCTGCCCGGGTGGGTTCGAATCCCATCCTCGTCGTGCTAGTTCTTTTACCTGGGTTCTATCATATTTTGTATTTAATCTTTGAAATATATTTTAATTTGAAAGAAACTGAAACTAGGACGATAAGACGAGGTGGCCGAGTGGTTAAGGCGATGGACTGCTAATCCATTGGGCTCTGCCCGCGTGGGTTCGAATCCCATCCTCGTCGTGCTTGTTCTTTTAACTGGGTTATATCAAATTTTGTATTTATTCTTTGAAAAATATTTTAATTTGAAAGAAACAGTAACTAGAAAAATAAGACGAAGTGGCCGAGTGGTTAAGGCGATGGACTGCTAATCCATTGGCCTCTGTCCGCGTGGATTCGAATCCCATCCTCGTCGTGCTTGTTCTTTTACCTGGGTTATATCAAATTTTGTATTTAATCTTTGAAATATATTTCGATTTGAAAGAAACAATAATTAGGAAGATAAGACGAGGTGGCCGAGTGGTTAAGGCGATGGACTGCTAATCCATTGGGCTCTGCCCGCGTGTATTCGAATCCCATCCTCGTCGTGCTTGTTCTTTTAACTGGGTTATATCAAATTTTGTATTTATTCTTTGAAAAATATTTTAATTTGAAAGAAACAGTAACTAGAAAAATAAGACGAAGTGGCCGAGTGGTTAAGGCGATGGACTGCTAATCCATTGGCCTCTGTCCGCGTGGATTCGAATCTCATCCTCGTCGTGCTTGTTCTTTTACCTGGGTTATATCAAATTTTGTATTTAATCTTTAAAAAATATTTTGATTTGAAAGAAACAGTAATCAGGAAGAAAAGACGAGGTGGCCGAGTGGTTAAGGCGAAGGACTGCTAATCCATTGGGCTCTGCCCGCGTGGATTTGAATCCCATCCTCGTCGTGCTTGTTCTTTTACCTGGGTTATATCATATTTTGTATTTAATCTTTGAAATATATTTTGATTTGAAAGAAACAATAATTAGGAAGATAAGACGAGGTGGCCGAGTGGTTAAGGCGATGGACTGCTAATCCAATGGGCTCTGCCCGCGTGGGTTCGAATCCCATCCTCGTCGTGCTTGTTCTTTTACCTGGGTTATATCAAATTTTGTATTTAATCTTTGAAAAATATTTTAATTTGAAAGAAACAGTACCTAGAAAAATAAGACGAAGTGGCCGAGTGGTTAAGGCGATGGACTGCTAATCCATTGGCTTCTGCCCGCGTGGATTCGAATGCCATCCTCGTCGTGCTTGTTCTTTTGCCTGGGTTATATCATATTTTGTATTTAATCTTTGAAATATATTTTGATTTGAAAGAAACAGTAATCAGGAAGAAAAGACGAGGTGGCCGAGTGGTTAAGGCGATGGACTGCTAATCCATTGGGCTCTGCCCGCGTGGATTTGAATCCCATCCTCGTCGTGCTTGTTCTTTTACCTGGGTTATATAATTTTGTATTTAATCTTTGAAATATATTTTGATTTGAAAGAAACAATAATTAGGAAGATAAGACGATTTGGCCGAGTGGTTAAGACGATGGACTGCTAATCCATTGGGCTCTGCCCGCGTGGGTTCGAATCCCATCCTCGTCGTGTTAGTTCTTTTACCTCTGTTATATCAAATTTTGTATTTAATCTTTGAAATATATTTTAATTTGAAAGAAACAGAAAATAGGAAGACAAAACGAGGTGGCCGAGTGGTTAAGGCGATGGACTGCAATTCCATTGGGCTCTACCAGCGTGGGTTCGAATCCCATCCTTACCGTGCTAGGGCTTTTACCTGCTTTATATCAAATTTTGTATTTAAATTTTTAAATATACTATATAGTGAAAGAATCTGTTTGAAGGTACAGTCGACGAGGTAGCCGAGTGGTAAAGGCTATGGATATCCAATACTTCGGGCTTCGCTCGCGCGAGTTCTAATCCATTGTATGTCGAGCTTGTTCTTTTATATGCGTTATATCGAACTTTATAATTTATCTTTGAAAGATATATTCGTTTGAAAGAAATAGTAATTAGTTAGATAAGACGAGGTGGCCGAGTGGTCAAGGTGATGGACTGCTATTCCATTGGGCTCTTTCCGGGTGGGTTCGAATCCCATTTTCGTCGTGCTAGTTCTTTTACCTGGGTTCTATCATATTTTGTATTTAATCTTTGAAATATATTTTAATTTGAAAGAAACTGAAACTAGGACGATAAGACGAGGTGGCCGAGTGGTTAAGGCGATGGACTGCTAATCCATTGGGCTCTGCCCGCGTGGGTTCGAATCCCATCCTCGTCGTGCTTGTTCTTTTAACTGGGTTATATCAAATTTTGTATTTATTCTTTGAAAATTATTTTAATTTGAAAGAAACAGTAACTAGAAAAATAAGACGAAGTGGCCGAGTGGTTAAGACGATGGACTGCTAATCCATTGGCCTCTGTCCGCGTGGATTCGAATCCCATCCTCGTCGTGCTTGTTCTTTTACCTGGGTTATATCAAATTTTGTATTTAATCTTTAAAAAATATTTTGATTTGAAAGAAACAGTAATCAGGAAGAAAAGACAAGGTGGCAGAGTGGTTAAGGCGATGGACTGCTAAACCATTCTGCTCTGCCCGCGTGTGTTCGAATCCCATCCTCGTCGTGCTTGTTCTTTTACCTGGGTTATATCAAATTTTGTATTTAATCTTTAAAAAATATTTTGATTTGAAAGAAACAGTAATCAGGAAGAAAAGACGAGGTGGCCGAGTGGTTAAGGCGATGGACTGCTAATCCATTGGGCTCTGCCCGCGTGGATTTGAATCCCATCCTCGTCGTGCTTGTTCTTTTACCTGGGTTATATCATATTTTGTATTTAATCTTTGAAATATATTTTGATTTGAAAGAAACAATAATTAGGAAGATAAGACGAGGTGGCCGAGTGGTTAAGGCGATGGACTGCTAATCCATTGGGCTCTGCCCGCGTGGGTTCGAATCCCATCCTCGTCGTGCTTGTTCTTTTACCTGGGTTATATCAAATTTTGTATTTAATCTTTGAAAAATATTTTAATTTGAAAGAAACAGTACCTAGAAAAATAAGACGAAGTGGCCGAGTGGTTAAGGCGATGGACTGCTAATCCATTGGCTTCTGCCCGCGTGGATTCGAATGCCATCCTCGTCGTGCTTGTTCTTTTGCCTGGGTTATATCATATTTTGTATTTAATCTTTGAAATATATTTTGATTTGAAAGAAACAGTAATCAGGAAGAAAAGACAAGGTGGCAGAGTGGTTAAGGCGATGACTGCTAAACCATTCTGCTCTGCCCGCGTGTGTTCGAATCCCGTTCTCGTCGTGCTAGTTCTTTTACCTGGGTTATATCAAATTTTGTATTTAATCTTTAAAATATATTTTAATTTGAAAGAAACAGTAATTATTAAGATAAGACGAGGTGGCCGAGTGGTTAAGGCGATGGACTTCTAATCCATAGGGCTCCTCCCACGTGGGTTCGAATCGCATACTCGTCGTGCTTGTTCTTTTACCTGGGTTATATCATATTTTGTATTTAATCTTTGAAATATATATTGATTTGAAAGAAACAGTAATAAGGAAGAAAAGACGAGGTTCCCGAGTGGTTAAGGCGATGGACTGCTAATCCATTGGGCTCTGCCCGCGTGGATTTGAATCCCATCCTCGTCGTGCTTGTTCTTTTACCTGGGTTATATCAAATTTAGTATTTAATCTTTGAAATATATTTTAATTTGAAAGAAACAGAAAATAGGAAAACAAGACGAGGTGGCCGAGTGGTTAAGGCGATGGACTGCTAATCCATTGGGCTCTGCCCGCGTGGGTTCGAATCCCATCCTCGTCGTGCTAGTTCTTTTACCTCTGTTATATCAAATTTTGTATTTAATCTTTGAAATATATTTTAATTTGAAAGAAACAGAAAATAGGAAGACAAAACGAGGTGGCCGAGTGGTTAAGGCGATGGACTGCAATTCCATTGGGCTCTACCCGCGTGGGTTCGAATCCCATCCTTACCGTGCTAGGGCTTTTACCTCCTTTATATCAAATTTGGTATTTAAATTTTTAAATATACTATATAGTGAAAGAATCTGTTTGAAGGTACAGTCGACGAGGTGGCCGAGTGGTAAAGGCTATGGATATCCAATACTTCGGGCTTCGCTCGCGCGAGTTCTAATCCATTGGATGTCGAGCTTGTTCTTTTATATGCGTTATATCGAACTTTATAATTTATCTTTGAAAGATATATTCGTTTGAAAGAAATAGTAATTAGTTAGATAAGACGAGGTGGCCGAGTGGTCAAGGTGATGGACTGCTAATCCATTGGGCTCTGCCCGGATGGGTTCGAATCCCATCCTCGTCGTGCTAAGTCTTTTACCTGGGTTCTATCATATTTTGTATTTAATCTTTGAAATATATTTTAATTTGAAAGAAACTGAAACTAGGACGATAAGACGAGGTGGCCGAGTGGTTAAGGCGATGGACTGCTAATCCATTGGGCTCTGCCCGCGTGGGTTCGAATCCCATCCTCGTCGTGCTTGTTCTTTTAACTGGGTTATATCAAATTTTGTATTTATTCTTTGAAAAATATTTTAATTTGAAAGAAACAGTAACTAGAAAAATAAGACGAAGTGGCCGAGTGGTTAAGGCGATGGACTGCTAATCCATTGGCCTCTGTCCGCGTGGATTCGAATCCCATCCTCGTCGTGCTTGTTCTTTTACCTTGGTTATATCATATTTTGTATTTAATCTTTGAAATATATTTTGATTTGAAAGAAACAGTAATCAGGAAGAAAAGACGAGGTGGCCGAGTGGTTAAGGCGATGGACTGCTAATCCATTGGGCTCTGCCCGCGTGGATTTGAATCCCATCCTCGTCGTGCTTGTTCTTTTACCTGGGTTATATCATATTTTGTATTTAATCTTTGAAATATATTTTGATTTGAAAGAAACAGTAATCAGGAAGAAAAGACGAGGTGGCAGAGTGGGTAAGGCGATGGACTGCTAAACCATTCTGCTCTGCCCGCGTGTGTTCGAATCCCGTCCTCGTCGTGCTAGTTCTTTTACCTGGGTTATATCAAATTTTGTATTTAATCTTAAAATATATTTTAATTTGAAAGAAACAGTAATTAGGAAGACAAGACGAGGTGGCCGTGTGGTTAAGGCGATGGACTTCTAATCCATAGGGCTCCTCCCGCGTGGGTTCGAATCGCATACTCGTCGTGCTTGTTCTTTTACCTGGGTTATATCATATTTTGTATTTAATCTTTGAAATATATATTGATTTGAAAGAAACAGTAATCAGGAAGAAAAGACGAGGTGGCCGAGTGGTTAAGGCGATGGACTGCTAATCCATTGGGCTCTGCTCGCGTGGGTTCGAATCCCATCCTCGTCGTCCTAGTTCTTTTTCCTGGGTTATATCAAATTTTGTATTTAATCTTTGAAATATATTTTGATTTGAAAAAAAAAAGTAATCAGGAAGAAAAGGCGAGGTGGCCGAATGGTTAAGGCGATGGACTGCTAGTCCATTGGGCTCTGCCCGCGTCGGTATGAATCCCATCCTCGTCGTGCTAGTTCTTTTACCTGGGTTATATCATATTTTGTATTTAATCTTTGAAATATATTTTGATTTGAAAGAAACAGTAATCAGGAAGAAAAGACGAGGTGGCCGAGTGGTTAAGGCGATGGACTGCTAATCCATTGGGCTCTGCCCGCGTGGATTTGAATCCCATTCTCGTCGTGCTTGTTCTTTTACCTGGGTTATATCAAATTTTGTATTTAATCTTTGAAATATATTTTAATTTGAAAGAAACAGAAAATAGGAAAACAAGACGAGGTGGCCGAGTTGTTAAGGTGATGGACTGCTAATCCATTGGGCTCTCCCCGCGTGGGTTCGAATCCCATCCTCGTAGAGTTTTTTCTTTTACCTGAGTTATATAATTTTGTATTTAATCTTTGAAATATATTTTGATTTGAAAGAAACAATAATTAGGAAGATAAGACGAGGTGGCCGAGTGGTTAAGGCGATGGACTGCTAATCCATTGGGCTCTGCCCGCGTGGGTTCGAATCCCATCCTCGTCGTGCTAGTTCTTTTACCTCTGTTATATCAAATTTTGTATTTAATCTTTGAAATATATTTTAATTTGAAAGAAACAGAAAATAGGAAGACAAAACGAGGTGGCCGAGTGGTTAAGGCGATGGACTGCAATTCCATTGGGCTCTACCCGCGTGGGTTCGAATCCCATCCTTACCGTGCTAGGGCTTTTACCTGCTTTATATCAAATTTTGTATTTAAATTTTTAAATATACTATATAGTGAAAGAATCTGTTTGAAGGTACAGTCGACGAGGTGGCCGAGTGGTAAAAGCTATGGATATCCAATACTTCGGGCTTCGCTCGCGCGAGTTCTAATCCATTGGATGTCGAGCTTGTTCTTTTATATGCGTTATATCGAACTTTATAATTTATCTTTGAAAGATATAATCGTTTGAAAGAAATAGTAATTAGTTAGATAAGACGAGGTGGCCGAGTGGTCAAGGTGATGGACTGCTAATCCATTGGGCTCTGCCCGGGTGGGTTCGAATCCCATCCTCGTCGTGCTAGTTCTTTTACCTGGGTTCTATCATATTTTGTATTTAATCTTTGAAATATATTTTAATTTGAAAGAAACTGAAACTAGGACGATAAGACGAGGTGGCCGAGTGGTTAAGGCGATGGACTGCTAATCCATTGGGCTCTGCCCGCGTGGGTTCGAATCCCATCCTCGTCGTTCTTGTTCTTTTAACTGGGTTATATCAAATTTTGTATTTATTCTTTGAAAAATATTTTAATTTGAAAGAAACAGTAACTAGAAAAATAAGACGAAGTGGCCGAGTGGTTAAGGCGATGGACTGCTAATCCATTGGCCTCTGTCCGCGTGGATTCGAATCCCATCCTCGTCGTGCTTGTTCTTTTTCCTGGGTTATATCAAATTTTGTATTTAATCTTTGAAATATATTTTGATTTGAAAAAAACAGTAATCAGGAAGAAAAGACGAGGTGGCCGAATGGTTAAGGCGATGGACTGCTAGTCCATTGGGCTCTGCCCGCGTCGGTATGAATCCCATCCTCGTCGTGCTAGTTCTTTTACCTGGGTTATATCATATTTTGTATTTAATCTTTGAAATATATTTTGATTTGAAAGAAACAGTAATCAGGAAGAAAAGACGAGGTGGCCGAGTGGTTAAGGCGATGGACTGCTAATCCATTGGGCTCTGCCCGCGTGGATTTGAATCCCATTCTCGTCTTTTACCTGGGTTATATCAAATTTTGTATTTAATCTTTGAAATATATTTTAATTTGAAAGAAACAGAAAATAGGAAAACAAGACGAGGTGGCCGAGTTGTTAAGGTGATGGACTGCTAATCCATTGGGCTCTCCCCGCGTGGGTTCGAATCCCATCCTCGTAGAGTTTTTTCTTTTACCTGAGTTATATAATTTTGTATTTAATCTTTGAAATATATTTTGATTTGAAAGAAACAATAATTAGGAAGATAAGACGAGGTGGCCGAGTGGTTAAGGCGATGGACTGCTAATCCATTGGGCTCTGCCCGCGTGGGTTCGAATCCCATCCTCGTCGTGCTAGTTCTTTTACCTCTGTTATATCAAATTTTGTATTTAATCTTTGAAATATATTTTAATTTGAAAGAAACAGAAAATAGGAAGACAAAACGAGGTGGCCGAGTGGTTAAGGCGATGGACTGCAATTCCATTGGGCTCTACCCGCGTGGGTTCGAATCCCATCCTTACCGTGCTAGGGCTTTTACCTGCTTTATATCAAATTTTGTATTTAAATTTTTAAATATACTATATAGTGAAAGAATCTGTTTGAAGGTACAGTCGACGAGGTGGCCGAGTGGTAAAAGCTATGGATATCCAATACTTCGGGCTTCGCTCGCGCGAGTTCTAATCCATTGGATGTCGAGCTTGTTCTTTTATATGCGTTATATCGAACTTTATAATTTATCTTTGAAAGATATATTCGTTTGAAAGAAATAGTAATCAGTTAGATAAGACGAGGTGGCCGAGTGGTCAAGGTGATGGACTGCTAATCCATTGGGCTCTGCCCGGGTGGGTTCGAATCCCATCCTCGTCGTGCTAGTTCTTTTACCTGGGTTCTATCATATTTTGTATTTAATCTTTGAAATATATTTTAATTTGAAAGAAACTGAAACTAGGACGATAAGACGAGGTGGCCGAGTGGTTAAGGCGATGGACTGCTAATCCATTGGGCTCTGCCCGCGTGGGTTCGAATCCCATCCTCGTCGTTCTTGTTCTTTTAACTGGGTTATATCAAATTTTGTATTTATTCTTTGAAAAATATTTTAATTTGAAAGAAACAGTAACTAGAAAAATAAGACGAAGTGGCCGAGTGGTTAAGGCGATGGACTGCTAATCCATTGGCCTCTGTCCGCGTGGATTCGAATCCCATCCTCGTCGTGCTTGTTCTTTTTCCTGGGTTATATCAAATTTTGTATTTAATCTTTGAAATATATTTTGATTTGAAAAAAACAGTAATCAGGAAGAAAAGACGAGGTGGCCGAATGGTTAAGGCGATGGACTGCTAGTCCATTGGGCTCTGCCCGCGTCGGTATGAATCCCATCCTCGTCGTGCTAGTTCTTTTACCTGGGTTATATCATATTTTGTATTTAATCTTTGAAATATATTTTGATTTGAAAGAAACAGTAATCAGGAAGAAAAGACGAGGTGGCCGAGTGGTTAAGGCGATGGACTGCTAATCCATTGGGCTCTGCCCGCGTGGATTTGAATCCCATTCTCGTCTTTTACCTGGGTTATATCAAATTTTGTATTTAATCTTTGAAATATATTTTAATTTGAAAGAAACAGAAAATAGGAAAACAAGACGAGGTGGCCGAGTTGTTAAGGTGATGGACTGCTAATCCATTGGGCTCTCCCCGCGTGGGTTCGAATCCCATCCTCGTAGAGTTTTTTCTTTTACCTGAGTTATATAATTTTGTATTTAATCTTTGAAATATATTTTGATTTGAAAGAAACAATAATTAGGAAGATAAGACGAGGTGGCCGAGTGGTTAAGGCGATGGACTGCTAATCCATTGGGCTCTGCCCGCGTGGGTTCGAATCCCATCCTCGTCGTGCTAGTTCTTTTACCTCTGTTATATCAAATTTTGTATTTAATCTTTGAAATATATTTTAATTTGAAAGAAACAGAAAATAGGAAGACAAAACGAGGTGGCCGAGTGGTTAAGGCGATGGACTGCAATTCCATTGGGCTCTACCCGCGTGGGTTCGAATCCCATCCTTACCGTGCTAGGGCTTTTACCTGCTTTATATCAAATTTTGTATTTAAATTTTTAAATATACTATATAGTGAAAGAATCTGTTTGAAGGTACAGTCGACGAGGTGGCCGAGTGGTAAAAGCTATGGATATCCAATACTTCGGGCTTCGCTCGCGCGAGTTCTAATCCATTGGATGTCGAGCTTGTTCTTTTATATGCGTTATATCGAACTTTATAATTTATCTTTGAAAGATATATTCGTTTGAAAGAAATAGTAATTAGTTAGATAAGACGAGGTGGCCGAGTGGTCAAGGTGATGGA
Source organism: Linyphia triangularis (assembly GCA_963978545.1). Classification (NCBI taxonomy): domain Eukaryota; kingdom Metazoa; phylum Arthropoda; class Arachnida; order Araneae; family Linyphiidae; genus Linyphia; species Linyphia triangularis. The sequence goes on along the minus strand of OZ021726.1, from coordinate 45,416,975 downwards.
CTGCTAATCCATTGGGCTCTGCCCGGGTGGGTTCGAATCCCATCCTCGTCGTGCTAGTTCTTTTACCTGGGTTCTATCATATTTTGTATTTAATCTTTGAAATATATTTTAATTTGAAAGAAACTGAAACTAGGACGATAAGACGAGGTGGCCGAGTGGTTAAGGCGATGGACTGCTAATCCATTGGGCTCTGCCCGCGTGGGTTCGAATCCCATCCTCGTCGTTCTTGTTCTTTTAACTGGGTTATATCAAATTTTGTATTTATTCTTTGAAAAATATTTTAATTTGAAAGAAACAGTAACTAGAAAAATAAGACGAAGTGGCCGAGTGGTTAAGGCGATGGACTGCTAATCCATTGGCCTCTGTCCGCGTGGATTCGAATCCCATCCTCGTCGTGCTTGTTCTTTTTCCTGGGTTATATCAAATTTTGTATTTAATCTTTGAAATATATTTTGATTTGAAAAAAACAGTAATCAGGAAGAAAAGACGAGGTGGCCGAATGGTTAAGGCGATGGACTGCTAGTCCATTGGGCTCTGCCCGCGTCGGTATGAATCCCATCCTCGTCGTGCTAGTTCTTTTACCTGGGTTATATCATATTTTGTATTTAATCTTTGAAATATATTTTGATTTGAAAGAAACAGTAATCAGGAAGAAAAGACGAGGTGGCCGAGTGGTTAAGGCGATGGACTGCTAATCCATTGGGCTCTGCCCGCGTGGATTTGAATCCCATTCTCGTCTTTTACCTGGGTTATATCAAATTTTGTATTTAATCTTTGAAATATATTTTAATTTGAAAGAAACAGAAAATAGGAAAACAAGACGAGGTGGCCGAGTTGTTAAGGTGATGGACTGCTAATCCATTGGGCTCTCCCCGCGTGGGTTCGAATCCCATCCTCGTAGAGTTTTTTCTTTTACCTGAGTTATATAATTTTGTATTTAATCTTTGAAATATATTTTGATTTGAAAGAAACAATAATTAGGAAGATAAGACGAGGTGGCCGAGTGGTTAAGGCGATGGACTGCTAATCCATTGGGCTCTGCCCGCGTGGGTTCGAATCCCATCCTCGTCGTGCTAGTTCTTTTACCTCTGTTATATCAAATTTTGTATTTAATCTTTGAAATATATTTTAATTTGAAAGAAACAGAAAATAGGAAGACAAAACGAGGTGGCCGAGTGGTTAAGGCGATGGGCTGCAATTCCATTGGGCTCTACCCGCGTGGGTTCGAATCCCATCCTTACCGTGCTAGGGCTTTTACCTGCTTTATATCAAATTTTGTATTTAAATTTTTAAATATACTATATAGTGAAAGAATTTGTTTGAAGGTACAGTCGACGAGGTGGCCGAGTGGTAAAAGCTATGGATATAAAATACTTCGGGCTTCGCTCGCGCGAGTTCTAATCCATTGGATGTCGAGCTTGTTCTTTTATATGCGTTATATCGAACTTTATAATTTATCTTTGAAAGATATATTCGTTTGAAAGAAATAGTAATTAGTTAGATAAGACGAGGTGGCCGAGTGGTCAAGGTGATGGACTGGTAATCCATTGGGCTCTGCCCGGGTGGGTTCGAATCCCATCCTCGTCGTGCTAGTTCTTTTACCTGGGTTCTATCATATTTTGTATTTAATCTTTGAAATATATTTTAATTTGAAAGAAACTGAAACTAGGACGATAAGACGAGGTGGCCGAGTGGTTAAGGCGATGGACTGCTAATCCATTGGGCTCTGCCCGCGTGGGTTCGAATCCCATCCTCGTCGTGCTTGTTCTTTTAACTGGGTTATATCAAATTTTGTATTTATTCTTTGAAAAATATTTTAATTTGAAAGAAACAGTAACTAGAAAAATAAGACGAAGTGGCCGAGTGGTTAAGGCGATGGACTGCTAATCCATTGGCCTCTGTCCGCGTGGATTCGAATCCCATCCTCGTCGTGCTTGTTCTTTTACCTGGGTTATATCAAATTTTGTATTTAATCTTTGAAATATATTTTGATTTGAAAGAAACAATAATTAGGAAGATAAGACGAGGTGGCCGAGTGGTTAAGGCGATGGACTGCTAATCCATTGGGCTCTGCCGCGTGGGTTCGAATCCCATCCTCGTCGTGCTTGTTCTTTTACCTGGATTATATCAAATTTTGTATTTAATCTTTGAAAAATATTTTAATTTGAAAGAAACAGTACCTAGAAAAATAAGACGAAGTGGCCGAGTGGTTAAGGCGATGGACTGCTAATCCATTGGCTTCTGGCCGCGTGGATTCGAATGCCATCCTCGTCGTGCTTGTTCTTTTGCCTGGGTTATATCATATTTTGTATTTAATCTTTGAAATATATTTTGATTTGAAAGAAACAGTAATCAGGAAGAAAAGACGAGGTGGCAGAGTGGTTAAGGCGATGGACTTCTAAACCATTCTGCTCTGCCCGCGTGTGTTCGAATCCCGTCCTCGTCGTGCTAGTTCTTTTACCTGGGTTATATCAAATTTTGTATTTAATCTTTAAAATATATTTTAATTTGAAAGAAACAGTAATTAGGAAGACAAGACGAGGTGGCAGTGTGGTTAAGGCGATGGACTTCTAATCCATTGGGCTCTGCCCGCGTGGATTTGAATCCCATCCTCGTCGTGCTTGTTCTTTTACCTGGGTTTTATCAAATTTTGTATTTAATCTTTGAAATATATTTTAATTTGAAAGAAACAGAAAATAGGAAAACAAGTCGAGGTGGCCGAGTTGTTAAGGTGATGGACTGCTAATCCATTGGGCTCTCCCCGCGTGGGTTCGAATCCCATCCTCGTCGAGTTTTTCCTTTTACCTGAGTTATATAAATTTGTATTTAATCATTGAAATATATTTTGATTTGAAAGAAACAATAATTAGGAAGATAAGACGAGGTGGCCGAGTGGTTAAGGCGATGGACTGCTAATCCATTGGGCTCTGCCCGCGTGGGTTCGAATCCCATCCTCGTCGTGCTAGTTCTTTTACCTCTGTTATATCAAATTTTGTATTTAATCTTTGAAATATATTTTAATTTGAAAGAAACAGAAAATAGGAAGACAAAACGAGGTGGCCGAGTGGTTAAGGCGATGGACTGCAATTCCATTGGGCTCTACCCGCGTGGGTTCGAATCCCATCCTCGTCGTGCTAGTTCTTTTACCTGGGTTCTATCATATTTTGTATTTAATCTTTGAAATATATTTTAATTTGAAAGAAACTGAAACTAGGACGATAAGACGAGGTGGCCGAGTGGTTAAGGCGATGGACTGCTAATCCATTGGGCTCTGCCCGCGTGGGTTCGAATCCCATCCTCGTCGTGCTTGTTCTTTTAACTGGGTTATATCAAATTTTGTATTTATTCTTTGAAAAATATTTTAATTTGAAAGAAACAGTAACTAGAAAAATAAGACGAAGTGGCCGAGTGGTTAAGGCGATGGACTGCTAATCCATTGGCCTCTGTCCGCGTGGATTCGAATCCCATCCTCGTCGTGCTTGTTCTTTTACCTGGGTTATATCAAATTTTGTATTTAATCTTTGAAATATATTTTGATTTGAAAGAAACAGTAATCAGGAAGAAAAGACGAGGTGGCCGAGTGGTTAAGGCGATGGACTGCTAATCCATTGGGCTCTGCCCGCGTGGATTCGAATCCCATCCTCGTCGTGCTTGTTCTTTTACCTGGGTTATATCAAATTTTGTATTTAATCTTTGAAAAATATTTTAATTTGAAAGAAACAGTACCTAGAAAAATAAGACGAAGTGGCCGAGTGGTTAAGGCGATGGACTGCTAATCCATTGGCTTCTGCCCGCGTGGATTCGAATGCCATCCTCGTCGTGCTTGTTCTTTTGCCTGGGTTATATCATATTTTGTATTTAATCTTTGAAATATATTTTGATTTGAAAGAAACAGTAATCAGGAAGAAAAGACGAGGTGGCCGAGTGGTTAAGGCGATGGACTGCTAATCCATTGGGCTCTGCCCGCGTGGATTCGAATCCCATCCTCGTCGTGCTTGTTCTTTTACCTGGGTTATATCAAATTTTGTATTTAATCTTTGAAAAATATTTTAATTTGAAAGAAACAGTACCTAGGAAAATAAGACGAAGTGGCCGAGTGGTTAAGGCGATGGACTGCTAATCCATTGGCTTCTGCCCGCGTGGATTCGAATGCCATCCTCGTCGTGCTTGTTCTTTTGCCTGGGTTATATCATATTTTGTATTTAATCTTTGAAATATATTTTGATTTGAAAGAAACAGTAATCAGGAAGAAAAGACGAGGTGGCCGAGTGGTTAAGGCGATGGACTGCTAATCCATTGGGCTCTGCCCGCGTGGGTTCGAATCCCATCCTCGTCGTCCTAGTTTTTTTACCTGGGTTATATCAAATTTTGTATTTAATCTTTGAAATATATTTTGATTTGAAAAAAACAGTAATCAGGAAGAAAAGACGAGGTGGCCGAATGGTTAAGGCGATGGACTGCTAGTCCATTGGGCTCTGCCCGCGTGGGTTTGAATCCCATCCTCGTCGTGCTAGTTCTTTTACCTGGGTTATATCATATTTTGTATTTAATCTTTGAAATATATTTTGATTTGAAAGAAACAGTAATCAGGAAGAAAAGACGAGGTGGCCGAGTGGTTAAGGCGATGGACTGCTAATCCATTGGGCTCTGCCCGCGTGGATTTGAATCCCATTCTCGTCGTGCTTGTTCTTTTACCTGGGTTATATAATTTTGTATTTAATCTTTGAAATATATTTTGATTTGAAAGAAACAATAATTAGGAAAACAAGACGAGGTGGCCGAGTTGTTAAGGTGATGGACTGCTAATCCATTGGGCTCTCCCCGCGTGGATTCGAATCCCATCCTCGTCGAGTTTTTTCTTTTACCTGAGTTATATAATTTTGTATTTAATCTTTGAAATATATTTTGATTTGAAAGAAACAATAATTAGGAAGATAAGACGAGGTGGCCGAGTGGTTAAGGCGATGGACTGCTAATCCATTGGGCTCTGCCCGCGTGGGTTCGAATCCCATCCTCGTCGTGCTAGTTCTTTTACCTCTGTTATATCAAATTTTGTATTTAATCTTTGAAATATATTTTAATTTGAAAGAAACAGAAAATAGGAAGACAAAACGAGGTGGCCGAGTGGTTAAGGCGATGGACTGCAATTCCATTGGGCTCTACCCGCGTGGGTTCGAATCCCATCCTCGTCGTGCTAGTTCTTTTACCTGGGTTCTATCATATTTTGTATTTAATCTTTGAAATATATTTTAATTTGAAAGAAACTGAAACTAGGACGATAAGACAAGGTGGCCGAGTGGTTAAGGCGATGTTACTGCTAATCCATTGGGCTCTGCCCGCGTGGGTTCGAATCCCATCCTCGTCGTGCTTGTTCTTTTAACTGGGTTATATCAAATTTTGTATTTATTCTTTGAAAAATATTTTAATTTGAAAGAAACAGTAACTAGAAAAATAAGACGAAGTGGCCGAGTGGTTAAGGCGATGGACTGCTAATCCATTGGCCTCTGTCCGCGTGGATTCGAATCCCATCCTCGTCGTGCTTGTTCTTTTACCTGGGTTATATCAAATTTTGTATTTAATCTTTGAAATATATTTTGATTTGAAAGAAACAGTAATCAGGAAGAAAAGACGAGGTGGCCGAGTGGTTAAGGCGATGGACTGCTAATCCATTGGGCTCTGCCCGCGTGGATTTGAATCCCATCCTCGTCGTGCTTGTTCTTTTACCTGGGTTATATCATATTTTGTATTTAATCTTTGAAATATATTTTAATTTGAAAGAAACTGAAACTAGAACGATAAGACGAGGTGGCCGAGTGGTTAAGGCGATGGACTGCTAATCCATTGGGCTCTGCCCGCGTGGATTCGAATCCCATCCTCGTCGTGCTTGTTCTTTTACCTGGGTTATATCAAATTTTGTATTTAATCTTTGAAAAATATTTTAATTTGAAAGAAACAGTAATCAGGAAGAAAAGACGAGGTGGCCGAATGGTTAAGGCGATGGACTGCTAGTCCATTGGGCTCTGCCCGCGTGGGTTTGAATCCCATCCTCGTCGTGCTAGTTCTTTTACCTGGGTTATATCATATTTTGTATTTAATCTTTGAAATATATTTTGATTTGAAAGAAACAGTAATCAGGAAGAAAAGACGAGGTGGCCGAGTGGTTAAGGCGATGGACTGCTAATCCATTGGGCTCTGCCCGCGTGGATTTGAATCCCATTCTCGTCGTGCTTGTTCTTTTACCTGGGTTATATAATTTTGTATTTAATCTTTGAAATATATTTTGATTGGAAAGAAACAATAATTAGGAAGATAAGACGAGGTGGCCGAGTGGTTAAGGCGATGGACTGCTAATCCATTGGGCTCTCCCCGCGTGGATTCGAATCCCATCCTCGTCGAGTTTTTTCTTTTACCTGAGTTATATAATTTTGTATTTAATCTTTGAAATATATTTTGATTTGAAAGAAACAATAATTAGGAAGATAAGACGAGGTGGCCGAGTGGTTAAGGCGATGGACTGCTAATCCATTGGGCTCTGCCCGCGTGGGTTCGAATCCCATCCTCGTCGTGCTAGTTCTTTTACCTCTGTTATATCAAATTTTGTATTTAATCTTTGAAATATATTTTAATTTGAAAGAAACAGAAAATAGGAAGACAAAACGAGGTGGCCGAGTGGTTAAGGCGATGGACTGCAATTCCATTGGGCTCTACCCGCGTGGGTTCGAATCCCATCCTCGTCGTGCTAGTTCTTTTACCTGGGTTCTATCATATTTTGTATTTAATCTTTGAAATATATTTTAATTTGAAAGAAACTGAAACTAGGACGATAAGACAAGGTGGCCGAGTGGTTAAGGCGATGTTACTGCTAATCCATTGGGCTCTGCCCGCGTGGGTTCGAATCCCATCCTCGTCGTGCTTGTTCTTTTAACTGGGTTATATCAAATTTTGTATTTATTCTTTGAAAAATATTTTAATTTGAAAGAAACAGTAACTAGAAAAATAAGACGAAGTGGCCGAGTGGTTAAGGCGATGGACTGCTAATCCATTGGCCTCTGTCCGCGTGGATTCGAATCCCATCCTCGTCGTGCTTGTTCTTTTACCTGGGTTATATCAAATTTTGTATTTAATCTTTGAAATATATTTTGATTTGAAAGAAACAGTAATCAGGAAGAAAAGACGAGGTGGCCGAGTGGTTAAGGCGATGGACTGCTAATCCATTGGGCTCTGCCCGCGTGGATTTGAATCCCATCCTCGTCGTGCTTGTTCTTTTACCTGGGTTATATCATATTTTGTATTTAATCTTTGAAATATATTTTAATTTGAAAGAAACTGAAACTAGAACGATAAGACGAGGTGGCCGAGTGGTTAAGGCGATGGACTGCTAATCCATTGGGCTCTGCCCGCGTGGATTCGAATCCCATCCTCGTCGTGCTTGTTCTTTTACCTGGGTTATATCAAATTTTGTATTTAATCTTTGAAAAATATTTTAATTTGAAAGAAACAGTACCTAGAAAAATAAGACGAAGTGGCCGAGTGGTTAAGGCGATGGACTGCTAATCCATTGGCTTCTGCCCGCGTGGATTCGAATGCCATCCTCGTCGTGCTTGTTCTTTTGCCTGGGTTATATCATATTTTGTATTTAATCTTTGAAATATATTTTGATTTGAAAGAAACAGTAATCAGGAAGAAAAGACGAGGTGGCCGAGTGGTTAAGGCGATGGACTGCTAATCCATTGGGCTCTGTCCGCGTGGATTCGAATCCCATCCTCGTCGTGCTTGTTCTTTTACCTGGGTTATATCAAATTTTGTATTTAATCTTTGAAATATATTTTGATTTGAAAGAAACAGTAACTAGGTAGATAAGACGAGGTGGCCGAATGGTTAAGGCGATGGACTGCTAGTCCATTGGGCTCTGACCGAGTGGGTTTGAATCCCATCCTCGTCGTGCTAGTTCTTTAACCTGGGTTATATCATATTTTGTATTTAATCTTTGAAATATATTTTGATTTGAAAGAAACAGAAAATAGGAAGACAAAACGAGGTGGCCGAGTGGTTAAGGCGATGGACTGCAATTCCATTGGGCTCTACCCGCGTGGGTTCGAATCCCATCCTTACCGTGCTAGGGCTTTTACCTGCTTTATATCAAATTTTGTATTTAAATTTTTAAATATACTATATAGTGAAAGAATCTGTTTGAAGGTACAGTCGACGAGGTGGCCGAGTGGTAAAGGCTATGGATATCCAATACTTCGGGCTTCGCTCGCGCGAGTTCTAATCCATTGGATGTCGAGCTTGTTCTTTTATATGCGTTATATCGAACTTTATAATTTATCTTTGAAAGATATATTCGTTTGAAAGAAATAGTAATTAGTTAGATAAGACGAGGGGGCCGAGTGGTCAAGGTGATGGACTGCTAATCCATTGGGCTCTGCCCGGGTGGGTTCGAATCCCATCCTCGTCGTGCTAGTTCTTTTACCTGGGTTCTATCATATTTTGTATTTAATCTTTGAAATATATTTTAATTTGAAAGAAACTGAAACTAGGACGATAAGACGAGGTGGCCGAGTGGTTAAGGCGATGGATTGCTAATTCATTGGGCTCTGCCCGCGTGGGTTCGAATCCCATCCTCGTCGTGCTTGTTCTTTTAACTGGGTTATATCAAATTTTGTATTTATTCTTTGAAAAATATTTTAATTTGAAAGAAACAGTAACTAGAAAAATAAGACGAACTGGCCGAGTGGTTAAGGCGATGGACTGCTAATCCATTGGCCTCTGTCCGCGTGGATTCGAATCCCATCCTCGTCGTGCTTGTTCTTTTACCTGGGTTATATCAAATTTTGTATTTAATCTTTGAAATATATTTTGATTTGAAAGAAACAGTAACTAGGTAGATAAGACGAGGTGGCCGAATGGTTAAGGCGATGGACTGCTAATCCATTAGGCTCTGCCCGCGTGGATTTGAATCCCATCCTCGTCGTGCTTGTTCTTTTACCTGGGTTATATCATATTTTGTATTTAATCTTTGAAATATATTTTGATTTGAAAGAAACAATAATTAGGAAGATAAGACGAGGTGGCCGAGTGGTTAAGGCGATGGACTGCTAATCCATTGGGCTCTGTCCGCGTGGGTTCGAATCCCATCCTCGTCGTGCTTGTTCTTTTACCAGAGTTATATCAAATTTTGTATTTAATCTTTGAAAAATATTTTAATTTGAAAGAAACAGTACCTAGAAAAATAAGACGAAGTGGCCGAGTTGTTAAGGCGATGGACTGCAAATCCATTGGGCTCTACCCGCGTGGGTTCGAATCCCATCCTTACCGTGCTAGGGCTTTTACCTGCTTTATATCAAATTTTGTATTTAAATTTTTAAATATACTATATAGTGAAAGAATCTGTTTGAAGGTACAGTCGACGAGGTGGCCGAGTGGTAAATGCTATGGATATCCAATACTTCGGGCTTCGCTCGCGCGAGTTCTAATCCATTGGATGTCGAGCTTGTTCTTTTATATGCGTTATATCGAACTATATAATTTATCTTTGAAAGATATATTCGTTTGAAAGAAATAGTAATTAGTTAGATAAGACGAGGTGGCCGAGTGGTCAAGGTGATGGACTGCTAATCCATTGGGCTCTGCCCGCGTGGGTTCGAATCCCATCCTCGTCGTGCTTGTTCTTTTACCTGGGTTATATCAAATTTTGTATTTATTCTTTGAAAAATATTTTAATTTGAAAGAAACAGTAACTAGAAAAATAAGGCGAAGTGGCCGAGTGGTAAAGGCGATGGACTGCTATTCCATTGGCCTCTGTCCGCGTGAATTCGAATCCCATCCTCGTCGTGCTTGTTCTTTTACCTGGGTTATATCATATTTTATATTTAATCTTTGAAATATATTTTGATTTGAAAGAAACAGTAATCAGGAAGAAAAGACGAGGTGGCAGAGTGGTTAAGGCGATGGACTGCTAGTCCATTGGGCTCTGCCCGCGTGGGTTTGAATCCCATCCTCGTCGTGCTAGTTCTTTTACCTGGGTTATATCATATTTTGTATTTAATCTTTGAAATATATTTTGATTTGAAAGAAACAGTAATCAGGAAGAATAGACGAGGTGGCCGAGTGGTTAAGGCGATGGACTGCTAATCCATTGGGCTCTGCCCGCGTGGATTTGAATCCCATCCTCGTCGTGCTTGTTCTTTTACCTGGGTTATATCATATTTTGTATTTAATCTTTGAAATATATTTTGCTTTGAAAGAAACAATAATTAGGAAGATAAGACGAGGTGGCCGAGTGGTTAAGGCGATGGACTGCTAATCCATTGGGCTCTGCCCGCGTGGGTTCGAATCCCATCCTCGTCTTGCTAGTTCTTTTACCTCTGTTATATCAAATTTTGTATTTAATCTTTGAAATATATTTTAATTTGAAAGAAACAGAAAATAGGAAGACAAAACGAGGTGGCCGAGTGGTTAAGGCGATGGACTGCAATTCCATTGGGCTCTACCCGCGTGGGTTCGAATCCCATCCTTACCGTGCTAGGGCTTTTACCTGCTTTATATAAATTTTGTATTTAAATTTTTAAATATACTATATAGTGAAATAATCTGTTTGAAGGTACAGTCGACGGAGGTGGCCGAGTGGTAAAGGCTATGGATATCCAATACTTCGGGCTTCGCTCGCGCGAGTTCTAATCCATTGGATGTCGAGCTTGTTCTTTTATATGCGTTATATCGAACTTTATAATTTATCTTTGAAAGATATATTCGTTTGAAAGAAATAGTAATTAGTTAGATAAGACGAGGTGGCCGAGTGGTCAAGGTGATGGACTGCTAATCCATTGGGCTCTGCCCGGGTGGGTTCGAATCCCATCCTCGTCGTGCTAGTTCTTTTACCTGGGTTCTATCATATTTTGTATTTAATCTTTGAAATATATTTTAATTTGAAAGAAACTGAAACTAGGACGATAAGACGAGGTGGCCGAGTGGTTAAGGCGATGGACTGCTAATCCATTGGGCTCTGCCCGCGTGGGTTCGAATCCCATCCTCGTCGTGCTTGTTCTTTTAACTGGGTTATATCAAATTTTGTATTTATTCTTTGAAAAATATTTTAATTTGAAAGAAACAGTAACTAGAAAAATAAGACGAAGTGGCCGAGTGGTTAAGGCGATGGACTGCTAATCCATTGGCCTCTGTCCGCGTGGATTCGAATCCCATCCTCGTCGTGCTTGTTCTTTTACCTGGGTTATATCAAATTTTGTATTTAATCTTTGAAATATATTTTGATTTGAAAGAAACAATAATTAGGAAGATAAGACGAGGTGGCCGAGTGGTTAAGGCGATGGACTGCTAATCCATTGGGCTCTGCCCGCGTGGATTCGAATCCCATCCTCGTCGTGCTTGTTCTTTTAACTGGGTTATATCAAATTTTGTATGTCTTCTTTGAAAAATATTTTAATTTGAAAGAAACAGTAACTAGAAAAATAAGACGAAGTGGCCGAGTGGTTAAGGCGATGGACTGCTAATCCATTGGCTTCTGTCCGCGTGGATTCGAATACCATCCTCGTCGTGCTTGTTCTTTTACCTGGGTTATATCAAATTTTGTATTTAATCTTTGAAAAATATTTTAATTTGAAAGAAACAGTACCTAGAAAAATAAGACGAAGTGGCCGAGTGGTTAAGGCGATGGACTGCTAATCCATTGGCTTCTGGCCGCGTGGATTCGAATGCCATCCTCGTCGTGCTTGTTCTTTTGCCTGGGTTATATCATATTTTGTATTTAATCTTTGAAATATATTTTGATTTGAAAGAAACAGTAATCAGGAAGAAAAGACGAGGTGGCAGAGTGGTTAAGGCGATGGACTGCTAAACCATTCTGCTCTGCCCGCGTGTGTTCGAACCCCATCATCGTCGTGCTAGTTCTTTTACCTGGGTTATATCAAATTTTGTATTTAATCTTTAAAATATATTTTAATTTGAAAGAAACAGTAATTAGGAAGACAAGACGAGGTGGCAGTGTGGTTAAGGCGATGGACTTCTAATCCATAGGGCTCCTCCCGCGTGGGTTCGAATCGCATACTCGTCGTGCTTGTTCTTTTACCTGGGTTATATCATATTTTGTATTTAATCTTTGAAATATATATTGATTTGAAAGAAACAGTAATAAGGAAGAAAAGACGAGGTGGCCGAGTGGTTAAGGCGATGGACTGCTAATCCATTGGGCTCTGCCCGCGTGGGTTCGAATCCCATCCTCGTCGTCCTAGTTCTTTTACCTGGGTTATATCAAATTTTGTATTTAATCTTTGAAATATATTTTGATTTGAAAGAAACAGTAATCAGGAAGAAAAGACGAGGTGGCCGAATGGTTAAGGCGATGGACTGCTAATCCATTGGGCTCTGCCCGCGTGGATTTGAATCCCATCCTCGTCGTGCTTGTTCTTTTACCTGGGTTATATCAAATTTTGTATTTAATCTTTGAAATATATTTTAATTTGAAAGAAACAGTAACTAGAAAAATAAGACGAAGTGGCCGAGTGGTTAAGGCGATGGACTGCTAATCCATTGGGCTCTGCCCGCGTGGGTTCGAATCCCATCCTCGTCGTGCTAGTTCTTTTACCTCTGTTATATCAAATTTTGTATTTAATCTTTGAAATATATTTTAATTTGAAAGAAACAGAAAATAGGAAGACAAAACAAGGTGGCCGAGTGGTTAAGGCGATGGACTGCAATTCCATTGGGCTCTACCCGCGTGGGTTCGAATCCCATCCTTACCGTGCTAGGGCTTTTACCTGCTTTATATAAAATTTTGTATTTAAATTTTTAAATATACTATATAGTGAAAGAATCTGTTTGAAGGTAGAGTCGACGAGGTGGCCGAGTGGTAAAGGCTATGGATATCCAATACTTCGGGCTTCGCTCGCGCGAGTTCTAATCCATTGGATGTCGAGCTTGTTCTTTTATATGCGTTATATCGAACTTTATAATTTATCTTTGAAAGATATATTCGTTTGAAAGAAATAGTAATTAGTTAGATAAGACGAGGTGGCCGAGTGGTCAAGGTGATGGACTGCTAATCCATTGGGCTCTGCCCGGGTGGGTTCGAATCCCATCCTCGTCGTGCTAGTTCTTTTACCTGGGTTCTATCATATTTTGTATTTAATCTTTGAAATATATTTTAATTTGAAAGAAACTGAAACTAGGACGATAAGACGAGGTGGCCGAGTGGTTAAGGCGATGGACTGCTAATCCATTGGGCTCTGCCCGCGTGGGTTCGAATCCCATCCTCGTCGTGCTTGTTCTTTTAACTGGGTTATATCAAATTTTGTATTTATTCTTTGAAAAATATTTTAATTTGAAAGAAACAGTAACTAGAAAAATAAGACGAAGTGGCCGAGTGGTTAAGGCGATGGACTGCTAATCCATTGGCCTCTGTCCGCGTGGATTCGAATCCCATCCTCGTCGTGCTTGTTCTTTTACCTGGGTTATATCAAATTTTGTATTTAATCTTTGAAATATATTTTGATTTGAAAGAAACAATAATTAGGAAGATAAGACGAGGTGGCCGAGTGGTTAAGGCGATGGACTGCTAATCCATTGGGCTCTGCCCGCGTGAATTCGAATCCCATCCTCGTCGTGCTTGTTCTTTTAACTGGGTTATATCAAATTTTGTATTTATTCTTTGAAAAATATTTTAATTTGAAAGAAACAGTAACTAGAAAAATAAGACGAAGTGGCCGAGTGGTTAAGGCGATGGACTGCTAATCCATTGGCCTCTGTCCGCGTGGATTCGAATCTCATCCTCGTCGTGCTTGTTCTTTTACCTGGGTTATATCAAATTTTGTATTTAATCTTTAAAAAATATTTTGATTTGAAAGAAACAGTAATCAGGAAGAAAAGACGAGGTGGCCGAGTGGTTAAGGCGATGGACTGCTAATCCATTGGGCTCTGCCCGCGTGGATTTGAATCCCATCCTCGTCGTGCTTGTTCTTTTACCTGGGTTATATCATATTTTGTATTTAATCTTTGAAATATATTTTGATTTGAAAGAAACAATAATTAGGAAGATAAGACGAGGTGGCCGAGTGGTTAAGGCGATGGACTGCTAATCCATTGGGCTCTGCCCGCGTGGGTTCGAATCCCATCCTCGTCGTGCTTGTTCTTTTACCTGGTTTATATCAAATTTTGTATTTAATCTTTGAAAAATATTTTAATTTGAAAGAAACAGTACCTAGAAAAATAAGACGAAGTGGCCGAGTGGTTAAGGCGATGGACTGCTAATCCATTGGCTTCTGCCCGCGTGGATTCGAATGCCATCCTCGTCGTGCTTGTTCTTTTGCCTGGGTTATATCATATTTTGTATTTAATCTTTGAAATATATTTTGATTTGAAAGAAACAGTAATCAGGAAGAAAAGACGAGGTGGCCGAGTGGTTAAGGCGATGGACTGCTAATCCATTGGGCTCTGCCCGCGTGGATTTGAATCCCATCCTCGTCGTGCTTGTTCTTTTACCTGGGTTATATAATTTTGTATTTAATCTTTGAAATTAATTTTGATTTGACAGAAACAATAATTAGGAAGATAAGACGAGGTGGCCGAGTGGTTAAGACGATGGACTGCTAATCCATTGGGCTCTGCCCGCGTGGGTTCGAATCCCATCCTCGTCGTGTTAGTTCTTTTACCTCTGTTATATCAAATTTTGTATTTAATCTTTGAAATATATTTTAATTTGAAAGAAACAGAAAATAGGAAGACAAAACGAGGTGGCCGAGTGGTTAAGGCGATGGACTGCAATTCCATTGGGCTCTACCAGCGTGGGTTCGAATCCCATCCTTACCGTGCTAGGGCTTTTACCTGCTTTATATCAAATTTTGTATTTAAATTTTTAAATATACTATATAGTGAAAGAATCTGTTTGAAGGTACAGTCGACGAGGTAGCCGAGTGGTAAAGGCTATGGATATCCAATACTTCGGGCTTCGCTCGCGCGAGTTCTAATCCATTGTATGTCGAGCTTGTTCTTTTATATGCGTTATATCGAACTTTATAATTTATCTTTGAAAGATATATTCGTTTGAAAGAAATAGTAATTAGTTAGATAAGACGAGGTGGCCGAGTGGTCAAGGTGATGGACTGCTAATCCATTGGGCTCTTTCCGGGTGGGTTCGAATCCCATTCTCGTCGTGCTAGTTCTTTTACCTGGGTTCTATCATATTTTGTATTTAATCTTTGAAATATATTTTAATTTGAAAGAAACTGAAACTAGGACGATAAGACGAGGTGGCCGAGTGGTTAAGGCGATGGACTGCTAATCCATTGGGCTCTGCCCGCGTGGGTTCGAATCCCATCCTCGTCGTGCTTGTTCTTTTAACTGGGTTATATCAAATTTTGTATTTATTCTTTGAAAAATATTTTAATTTGAAAGAAACAGTAACTAGAAAAATAAGACGAAGTGGCCGAGTGGTTAAGGCGATGGACTGCTAATCCATTGGCCTCTGTCCGCGTGGATTCGAATCCCATCCTCGTCGTGCTTGTTCTTTTACCTGGGTTATATCAAATTTTGTATTTAATCTTTGAAATATATTTTGATTTGAAAGAAACAATAATTAGGAAGATAAGACGAGGTGGCCGAGTGGTTAAGGCGATGGACTGCTAATCCATTGGGCTCTGCCCGCGTGGATTCGAATCCCATCCTCGTCGTGCTTGTTCTTTTAACTGGGTTATATCAAATTTTGTATTTCTTCTTTGAAAAATATTTTAATTTGAAAGAAACAGTAACTAGAAAAATAAGACGAAGTGGCCGAGTGGTTAAGGCGATGGACTGCTAATCCATTGGCTTCTGTCCGCGTGGATTCGAATACCATCCTTGTCGTGCTTGTTCTTTTACCTGGGTTATATCAAATTTTGTATTTAATCTTTGAAAAATATTTTAATTTGAAAGAAACAGTACCTAGAAAAATAAGACGAAGTGGCCGAGTGGTTAAGGCGATGGACTGCTAATCCATTGGCTTCTGGCCGCGTGGATTCGAATGCCATCCTCGTCGTGCTTGTTCTTTTGCCTGGGTTATATCATATTTTGTATTTAATCTTTGAAATATATTTTGATTTGAAAGAAACAGTAATCAGGAAGAAAAGACGAGGTGGCAGAGTGGTTAAGGCGATGGACTGCTAAACCATTCTGCTCTGCCCGCGTGTGTTCGAACCCCATCATCGTCGTGCTAGTTCTTTTACCTGGGTTATATTAAATTTTGTATTTAATCTTTAAAATATATTTTAATTTGAAAGAAACAGTAATTAGGAAGACAAGACGAGGTGGCAGTGTGGTTAAGGCGATGGACTTCTAATCCATAGGGCTCCTCCCGCGTGGGTTCGAATCGCATACTCGTCGTGCTTGTTCTTTTACCTGGGTTATATCATATTTTGTATTTAATCTTTGAAATATATATTGATTTGAAAGAAACAGTAATAAGGAAGAAAAGACGAGGTGGCCGAGTGGTTAAGGCGATGGACTGCTAATCCATTGGGCTCTGCCCGCGTGGGTTTGAATCCCATCCTCGTCGTCCTAGTTCTTTTACCTGGGTTATATCAAATTTTGTATTTAATCTTTGAAATATATTTTGATTTGAAAGAAACAGTAATCAGGAAGAAAAGACGAGGTGGCCGAATGGTTAAGGCGATGGACTGCTAATCCATTGGGCTCTGCCCGCGTGGATTTGAATCCCATCCTCGTCGTGCTTGTTCTTTTACCTGGGTTATATCAAATTTTGTATTTAATCTTTGAAATATATTTTAATTTGAAAGAAACAGTAACTAGAAAAATAAGACGAAGTGGCCGAGTGGTTAAGGCGATGGACTGCTAATCCATTGGGCTCTGCCCGCGTGGGTTCGAATCCCATCCTCGTCGTGCTAGTTCTTTTACCTCTGTTATATCAAATTTTGTATTTAATCTTTGAAATATATTTTAATTTGAAAGAAACAGAAAATAGGAAGACAAAACAAGGTGGCCGAGTGGTTAAGGCGATGGACTGCAATTCCATTGGGCTCTACCCGCGTGGGTTCGAATCCCATCCTTACCGTGCTAGGGCTTTTACCTGCTTTATATCAAATTTTGTATTTAAATTTTTAAATATACTATATAGTGAAAGAATCTGTTTGAAGGTAGAGTCAACGAGGTGGCCGAGTGGTAAAGGCTATGGATATCCAATACTTCGGGCTTCGCTCGCGCGAGTTCTAATCCATTGGATGTCGAGCTTGTTCTTTTATATGCGTTATATCGAACTTTATAATTTATCTTTGAAAGATATATTCGTTTGAAAGAAATAGTAATTAGTTAGATAAGACGAGGTGGCCGAGTGGTCAAGGTGATGGACTGCTAATCCATTGGGCTCTGCCCGGGTGGGTTCGAATCCCATCCTCGTCGTGCTAGTTCTTTTACCTGGGTTCTATCATATTTTGTATTTAATCTTTGAAATATATTTTAATTTGAAAGAAACTGAAACTAGGACGATAAGACGAGGTGGCCGAGTGGTTAAGGCGATGGACTGCTAATCCATTGGGCTCTGCCCGCGTGGGTTCGAATCCCATCCTCGTCGTGCTTGTTCTTTTAACTGGGTTATATCAAATTTTGTATTTATTCTTTGAAAAATATTTTAATTTGAAAGAAACAGTAACTAGAAAAATAAGACGAAGTGGCCGAGTGGTTAAGGCGATGGACTGCTAATCCATTGGCCTCTGTCCGCGTGGATTCGAATCCCATCCTCGTCGTGCTTGTTCTTTTACCTGGGTTATATCAAATTTTGTATTTAATCTTTGAAATATATTTCGATTTGAAAGAAACAATAATTAGGAAGATAAGACGAGGTGGCCGAGTGGTTAAGGCGATGGACTGCTAATCCATTGGGCTCTGCCCGCGTGTATTCGAATCCCATCCTCGTCGTGCTTGTTCTTTTAACTGGGTTATATCAAATTTTGTATTTATTCTTTGAAAAATATTTTAATTTGAAAGAAACAGTAACTAGAAAAATAAGACGAAGTGGCCGAGTGGTTAAGGCGATGGACTGCTAATCCATTGGCCTCTGTCCGCGTGGATTCGAATCTCATCCTCGTCGTGCTTGTTCTTTTACCTGGGTTATATCAAATTTTGTATTTAATCTTTAAAAAATATTTTGATTTGAAAGAAACAGTAATCAGGAAGAAAAGACGAGGTGGCCGAGTGGTTAAGGCGAAGGACTGCTAATCCATTGGGCTCTGCCCGCGTGGATTTGAATCCCATCCTCGTCGTGCTTGTTCTTTTACCTGGGTTATATCATATTTTGTATTTAATCTTTGAAATATATTTTGATTTGAAAGAAACAATAATTAGGAAGATAAGACGAGGTGGCCGAGTGGTTAAGGCGATGGACTGCTAATCCAATGGGCTCTGCCCGCGTGGGTTCGAATCCCATCCTCGTCGTGCTTGTTCTTTTACCTGGGTTATATCAAATTTTGTATTTAATCTTTGAAAAATATTTTAATTTGAAAGAAACAGTACCTAGAAAAATAAGACGAAGTGGCCGAGTGGTTAAGGCGATGGACTGCTAATCCATTGGCTTCTGCCCGCGTGGATTCGAATGCCATCCTCGTCGTGCTTGTTCTTTTGCCTGGGTTATATCATATTTTGTATTTAATCTTTGAAATATATTTTGATTTGAAAGAAACAGTAATCAGGAAGAAAAGACGAGGTGGCCGAGTGGTTAAGGCGATGGACTGCTAATCCATTGGGCTCTGCCCGCGTGGATTTGAATCCCATCCTCGTCGTGCTTGTTCTTTTACCTGGGTTATATAATTTTGTATTTAATCTTTGAAATATATTTTGATTTGAAAGAAACAATAATTAGGAAGATAAGACGAGGTGGCCGAGTGGTTAAGACGATGGACTGCTAATCCATTGGGCTCTGCCCGCGTGGGTTCGAATCCCATCCTCGTCGTGTTAGTTCTTTTACCTCTGTTATATCAAATTTTGTATTTAATCTTTGAAATATATTTTAATTTGAAAGAAACAGAAAATAGGAAGACAAAACGAGGTGGCCGAGTGGTTAAGGCGATGGACTGCAATTCCATTGGGCTCTACCAGCGTGGGTTCGAATCCCATCCTTACCGTGCTAGGGCTTTTACCTGCTTTATATCAAATTTTGTATTTAAATTTTTAAATATACTATATAGTGAAAGAATCTGTTTGAAGGTACAGTCGACGAGGTAGCCGAGTGGTAAAGGCTATGGATATCCAATACTTCGGGCTTCGCTCGCGCGAGTTCTAATCCATTGTATGTCGAGCTTGTTCTTTTATATGCGTTATATCGAACTTTATAATTTATCTTTGAAAGATATATTCGTTTGAAAGAAATAGTAATTAGTTAGATAAGACGAGGTGGCCGAGTGGTCAAGGTGATGGACTGCTATTCCATTGGGCTCTTTCCGGGTGGGTTCGAATCCCATTCTCGTCGTGCTAGTTCTTTTACCTGGGTTCTATCATATTTTGTATTTAATCTTTGAAATATATTTTAATTTGAAAGAAACTGAAACTAGGACGATAAGACGAGGTGGCCGAGTGGTTAAGGCGATGGACTGCTAATCCATTGGGCTCTGCCCGCGTGGGTTCGAATCCCATCCTCGTCGTGCTTGTTCTTTTAACTGGGTTATATCAAATTTTGTATTTATTCTTTGAAAATTATTTTAATTTGAAAGAAACAGTAACTAGAAAAATAAGACGAAGTGGCCGAGTGGTTAAGACGATGGACTGCTAATCCATTGGCCTCTGTCCGCGTGGATTCGAATCCCATCCTCGTCGTGCTTGTTCTTTTACCTGGGTTATATCAAATTTTGTATTTAATCTTTAAAAAATATTTTGATTTGAAAGAAACAGTAATCAGGAAGAAAAGACAAGGTGGCAGAGTGGTTAAGGCGATGGACTGCTAAACCATTCTGCTCTGCCCGCGTGTGTTCGAATCCCATCCTCGTCGTGCTTGTTCTTTTACCTGGGTTATATCAAATTTTGTATTTAATCTTTAAAAAATATTTTGATTTGAAAGAAACAGTAATCAGGAAGAAAAGACGAGGTGGCCGAGTGGTTAAGGCGATGGACTGCTAATCCATTGGGCTCTGCCCGCGTGGATTTGAATCCCATCCTCGTCGTGCTTGTTCTTTTACCTGGGTTATATCATATTTTGTATTTAATCTTTGAAATATATTTTGATTTGAAAGAAACAATAATTAGGAAGATAAGACGAGGTGGCCGAGTGGTTAAGGCGATGGACTGCTAATCCATTGGGCTCTGCCCGCGTGGGTTCGAATCCCATCCTCGTCGTGCTTGTTCTTTTACCTGGGTTATATCAAATTTTGTATTTAATCTTTGAAAAATATTTTAATTTGAAAGAAACAGTACCTAGAAAAATAAGACGAAGTGGCCGAGTGGTTAAGGCGATGGACTGCTAATCCATTGGCTTCTGCCCGCGTGGATTCGAATGCCATCCTCGTCGTGCTTGTTCTTTTGCCTGGGTTATATCATATTTTGTATTTAATCTTTGAAATATATTTTGATTTGAAAGAAACAGTAATCAGGAAGAAAAGACAAGGTGGCAGAGTGGTTAAGGCGATGGACTGCTAAACCATTCTGCTCTGCCCGCGTGTGTTCGAATCCCGTTCTCGTCGTGCTAGTTCTTTTACCTGGGTTATATCAAATTTTGTATTTAATCTTTAAAATATATTTTAATTTGAAAGAAACAGTAATTATTAAGATAAGACGAGGTGGCCGAGTGGTTAAGGCGATGGACTTCTAATCCATAGGGCTCCTCCCACGTGGGTTCGAATCGCATACTCGTCGTGCTTGTTCTTTTACCTGGGTTATATCATATTTTGTATTTAATCTTTGAAATATATTTTGATTTGAAAGAAACAGTAATCAGGAAGAAAAGACAAGGTGGCAGAGTGGTTAAGGCGATGGACTGCTAAACCATTCTGCTCTGCCCGCGTGTGTTCGAATCCCGTTCTCGTCGTGCTAGTTCTTTTACCTGGGTTATATCAAATTTTGTATTTAATCTTTAAAATATATTTTAATTTGAAAGAAACAGTAATTATTAAGATAAGACGAGGTGGCCGAGTGGTTAAGGCGATGGACTTCTAATCCATTGGGCTCTGCCCGCGTGGATTTGAATCCCATCCTCGTCGTGCTTGTTCTTTTACCTGGGTTATATCAAATTTAGTATTTAATCTTTGAAATATATTTTAATTTGAAAGAAACAGAAAATAGGAAAACAAGACGAGGTGGCCGAGTGGTTAAGGCGATGGACTGCTAATCCATTGGGCTCTGCCCGCGTGGGTTCGAATCCCATCCTCGTCGTGCTAGTTCTTTTACCTCTGTTATATCAAATTTTGTATTTAATCTTTGAAATATATTTTAATTTGAAAGAAACAGAAAATAGGAAGACAAAACGAGGTGGCCGAGTGGTTAAGGCGATGGACTGCAATTCCATTGGGCTCTACCCGCGTGGGTTCGAATCCCATCCTTACCGTGCTAGGGCTTTTACCTCCTTTATATCAAATTTGGTATTTAAATTTTTAAATATACTATATAGTGAAAGAATCTGTTTGAAGGTACAGTCGACGAGGTGGCCGAGTGGTAAAGGCTATGGATATCCAATACTTCGGGCTTCGCTCGCGCGAGTTCTAATCCATTGGATGTCGAGCTTGTTCTTTTATATGCGTTATATCGAACTTTATAATTTATCTTTGAAAGATATATTCGTTTGAAAGAAATAGTAATTAGTTAGATAAGACGAGGTGGCCGAGTGGTCAAGGTGATGGACTGCTAATCCATTGGGCTCTGCCCGGATGGGTTCGAATCCCATCCTCGTCGTGCTAAGTCTTTTACCTGGATTCTATCATATTTTGTATTTAATCTTTGAAATATATTTTAATTTGAAAGAAACTGAAACTAGGACGATAAGACGAGGTGGCCGAGTGGTTAAGGCGATGGACTGCTAATCCATTGGGCTCTGCCCGCGTGGGTTCGAATCCCATCCTCGTCGTGCTTGTTCTTTTAACTGGGTTATATCAAATTTTGTATTTATTCTTTGAAAAATATTTTAATTTGAAAGAAACAGTAACTAGAAAAATAAGACGAAGTGGCCGAGTGGTTAAGGCGATGGACTGCTAATCCATTGGCCTCTGTCCGCGTGGATTCGAATCCCATCCTCGTCGTGCTTGTTCTTTTACCTTGGTTATATCATATTTTGTATTTAATCTTTGAAATATATTTTGATTTGAAAGAAACAGTAATCAGGAAGAAAAGACGAGGTGGCCGAGTGGTTAAGGCGATGGACTGCTAATCCATTGGGCTCTGCCCGCGTGGATTTGAATCCCATCCTCGTCGTGCTTGTTCTTTTACCTGGGTTATATAATTTTGTATTTAATCTTTGAAATATATTTTGATTTGAAAGAAACAATAATTAGGAAGATAAGACGAGGTGGCCGAGTGGTTAAGACGATGGACTGCTAATCCATTGGGCTCTGCCCGCGTGGGTTCGAATCCCATCCTCGTCGTGTTAGTTCTTTTACCTCTGTTATATCAAATTTTGTATTTAATCTTTGAAATATATTTTAATTTGAAAGAAACAGAAAATAGGAAGACAAAACGAGGTGGCCGAGTGGTTAAGGCGATGGACTGCAATTCCATTGGGCTCTACCAGCGTGGGTTCGAATCCCATCCTTACCGTGCTAGGGCTTTTACCTGCTTTATATCAAATTTTGTATTTAAATTTTTAAATATACTATATAGTGAAAGAATCTGTTTGAAGGTACAGTCGACGAGGTAGCCGAGTGGTAAAGGCTATGGATATCCAATACTTCGGGCTTCGCTCGCGCGAGTTCTAATCCATTGTATGTCGAGCTTGTTCTTTTATATGCGTTATATCGAACTTTATAATTTATCTTTGAAAGATATATTCGTTTGAAAGAAATAGTAATTAGTTAGATAAGACGAGGTGGCCGAGTGGTCAAGGTGATGGACTGCTATTCCATTGGGCTCTTTCCGGGTGGGTTCGAATCCCATTCTCGTCGTGCTAGTTCTTTTACCTGGGTTCTATCATATTTTGTATTTAATCTTTGAAATATATTTTAATTTGAAAGAAACTGAAACTAGGACGATAAGACGAGGTGGCCGAGTGGTTAAGGCGATGGACTGCTAATCCATTGGGCTCTGCCCGCGTGGGTTCGAATCCCATCCTCGTCGTGCTTGTTCTTTTAACTGGGTTATATCAAATTTTGTATTTATTCTTTGAAAATTATTTTAATTTGAAAGAAACAGTAACTAGAAAAATAAGACGAAGTGGCCGAGTGGTTAAGACGATGGACTGCTAATCCATTGGCCTCTGTCCGCGTGGATTCGAATCCCATCCTCGTCGTGCTTGTTCTTTTACCTGGGTTATATCAAATTTTGTATTTAATCTTTAAAAAATATTTTGATTTGAAAGAAACAGTAATCAGGAAGAAAAGACAAGGTGGCAGAGTGGTTAAGGCGATGGACTGCTAAACCATTCTGCTCTGCCCGCGTGTGTTCGAATCCCATCCTCGTCGTGCTTGTTCTTTTACCTGGGTTATATCAAATTTTGTATTTAATCTTTAAAAAATATTTTGATTTGAAAGAAACAGTAATCAGGAAGAAAAGACGAGGTGGCCGAGTGGTTAAGGCGATGGACTGCTAATCCATTGGGCTCTGCCCGCGTGGATTTGAATCCCATCCTCGTCGTGCTTGTTCTTTTACCTGGGTTATATCATATTTTGTATTTAATCTTTGAAATATATTTTGATTTGAAAGAAACAATAATTAGGAAGATAAGACGAGGTGGCCGAGTGGTTAAGGCGATGGACTGCTAATCCATTGGGCTCTGCCCGCGTGGGTTCGAATCCCATCCTCGTCGTGCTTGTTCTTTTACCTGGGTTATATCAAATTTTGTATTTAATCTTTGAAAAATATTTTAATTTGAAAGAAACAGTACCTAGAAAAATAAGACGAAGTGGCCGAGTGGTTAAGGCGATGGACTGCTAATCCATTGGCTTCTGCCCGCGTGGATTCGAATGCCATCCTCGTCGTGCTTGTTCTTTTGCCTGGGTTATATCATATTTTGTATTTAATCTTTGAAATATATTTTGATTTGAAAGAAACAGTAATCAGGAAGAAAAGACAAGGTGGCAGAGTGGTTAAGGCGATGGACTGCTAAACCATTCTGCTCTGCCCGCGTGTGTTCGAATCCCGTTCTCGTCGTGCTAGTTCTTTTACCTGGGTTATATCAAATTTTGTATTTAATCTTTAAAATATATTTTAATTTGAAAGAAACAGTAATTATTAATATAAGACGAGGTGGCCGAGTGGTTAAGGCGATGGACTTCTAATCCATAGGGCTCCTCCCACGTGGGTTCGAATCGCATACTCGTCGTGCTTGTTCTTTTACCTGGGTTATATCATATTTTGTATTTAATCTTTGAAATATATATTGATTTGAAAGAAACAGTAATAAGGAAGAAAAGACGAGGTTCCCGAGTGGTTAAGGCGATGGACTGCTAATCCATTGGGCTCTGCCCGCGTGGATTTGAATCCCATCCTCGTCGTGCTTGTTCTTTTACCTGGGTTATATCAAATTTAGTATTTAATCTTTGAAATATATTTTAATTTGAAAGAAACAGAAAATAGGAAAACAAGACGAGGTGGCCGAGTGGTTAAGGCGATGGACTGCTAATCCATTGGGCTCTGCCCGCGTGGGTTCGAATCCCATCCTCGTCGTGCTAGTTCTTTTACCTCTGTTATATCAAATTTTGTATTTAATCTTTGAAATATATTTTAATTTGAAAGAAACAGAAAATAGGAAGACAAAACGAGGTGGCCGAGTGGTTAAGGCGATGGACTGCAATTCCATTGGGCTCTACCCGCGTGGGTTCGAATCCCATCCTTACCGTGCTAGGGCTTTTACCTCCTTTATATCAAATTTGGTATTTAAATTTTTAAATATACTATATAGTGAAAGAATCTGTTTGAAGGTACAGTCGACGAGGTGGCCGAGTGGTAAAGGCTATGGATATCCAATACTTCGGGCTTCGCTCGCGCGAGTTCTAATCCATTGGATGTCGAGCTTGTTCTTTTATATGCGTTATATCGAACTTTATAATTTATCTTTGAAAGATATATTCGTTTGAAAGAAATAGTAATTAGTTAGATAAGACGAGGTGGCCGAGTGGTCAAGGTGATGGACTGCTAATCCATTGGGCTCTGCCCGGATGGGTTCGAATCCCATCCTCGTCGTGCTAAGTCTTTTACCTGGGTTCTATCATATTTTGTATTTAATCTTTGAAATATATTTTAATTTGAAAGAAACTGAAACTAGGACGATAAGACGAGGTGGCCGAGTGGTTAAGGCGATGGACTGCTAATCCATTGGGCTCTGCCCGCGTGGGTTCGAATCCCATCCTCGTCGTGCTTGTTCTTTTAACTGGGTTATATCAAATTTTGTATTTATTCTTTGAAAAATATTTTAATTTGAAAGAAACAGTAACTAGAAAAATAAGACGAAGTGGCCGAGTGGTTAAGGCGATGGACTGCTAATCCATTGGCCTCTGTCCGCGTGGATTCGAATCCCATCCTCGTCGTGCTTGTTCTTTTACCTTGGTTATATCAAATTTTGTATTTAATCTTTGAAATATATTTTGATTTGAAAGAAACCGTAATCAGTAAGAAAAGACGAGGTGGCCGAGTGGTTAAGGCGATGGACTGCTAATCCATTGGGCTCTGCCCGCGTGGATTTGAATCCCATCCTCGTCGTGCTTGTTCTTTTACCTGGGTTATATCATATTTTGTATTTAATCTTTGAAATATATTTTGATTTGAAAGAAACAGTAATCAGGAAGAAAAGACGAGGTGGCAGAGTGGGTAAGGCGATGGACTGCTAAACCATTCTGCTCTGCCCGCGTGTGTTCGAATCCCGTCCTCGTCGTGCTAGTTCTTTTACCTGGGTTATATCAAATTTTGTATTTAATCTTAAAATATATTTTAATTTGAAAGAAACAGTAATTAGGAAGACAAGACGAGGTGGCCGTGTGGTTAAGGCGATGGACTTCTAATCCATAGGGCTCCTCCCGCGTGGGTTCGAATCGCATACTCGTCGTGCTTGTTCTTTTACCTGGGTTATATCATATTTTGTATTTAATCTTTGAAATATATATTGATTTGAAAGAAACAGTAATCAGGAAGAAAAGACGAGGTGGCCGAGTGGTTAAGGCGATGGACTGCTAATCCATTGGGCTCTGCTCGCGTGGGTTCGAATCCCATCCTCGTCGTCCTAGTTCTTTTTCCTGGGTTATATCAAATTTTGTATTTAATCTTTGAAATATATTTTGATTTGAAAAAAAACAGTAATCAGGAAGAAAAGGCGAGGTGGCCGAATGGTTAAGGCGATGGACTGCTAGTCCATTGGGCTCTGCCCGCGTCGGTATGAATCCCATCCTCGTCGTGCTAGTTCTTTTACCTGGGTTATATCATATTTTGTATTTAATCTTTGAAATATATTTTGATTTGAAAGAAACAGTAATCAGGAAGAAAAGACGAGGTGGCCGAGTGGTTAAGGCGATGGACTGCTAATCCATTGGGCTCTGCCCGCGTGGATTTGAATCCCATTCTCGTCGTGCTTGTTCTTTTACCTGGGTTATATCAAATTTTGTATTTAATCTTTGAAATATATTTTAATTTGAAAGAAACAGAAAATAGGAAAACAAGACGAGGTGGCCGAGTTGTTAAGGTGATGGACTGCTAATCCATTGGGCTCTCCCCGCGTGGGTTCGAATCCCATCCTCGTAGAGTTTTTTCTTTTACCTGAGTTATATAATTTTGTATTTAATCTTTGAAATATATTTTGATTTGAAAGAAACAATAATTAGGAAGATAAGACGAGGTGGCCGAGTGGTTAAGGCGATGGACTGCTAATCCATTGGGCTCTGCCCGCGTGGGTTCGAATCCCATCCTCGTCGTGCTAGTTCTTTTACCTCTGTTATATCAAATTTTGTATTTAATCTTTGAAATATATTTTAATTTGAAAGAAACAGAAAATAGGAAGACAAAACGAGGTGGCCGAGTGGTTAAGGCGATGGACTGCAATTCCATTGGGCTCTACCCGCGTGGGTTCGAATACCATCCTTACCGTGCTAGGGCTTTTACCTGCTTTATATCAAATTTTGTATTTAAATTTTTAAATATACTATATAGTGAAAGAATCTGTTTGAAGGTACAGTCGACGAGGTGGCCGAGTGGTAAAAGCTATGGATATCCAATACTTCGGGCTTCGCTCGCGCGAGTTCTAATCCATTGGATGTCGAGCTTGTTCTTTTATATGCGTTATATCGAACTTTATAATTTATCTTTGAAAGATATATTCGTTTGAAAGAAATAGTAATTAGTTAGATAAGACGAGGTGGCCGAGTGGTCAAGGTGATGGACTGCTAATCCATTGGGCTCTGCCCGGGTGGGTTCGAATCCCATCCTCGTCGTGCTAGTTCTTTTACCTGGGTTCTATCATATTTTGTATTTAATCTTTGAAATATATTTTAATTTGAAAGAAACTGAAACTAGGACGATAAGACGAGGTGGCCGAGTGGTTAAGGCGATGGACTGCTAATCCATTGGGCTCTGCCCGCGTGGGTTCGAATCCCATCCTCGTCGTTCTTGTTCTTTTAACTGGGTTATATCAAATTTTGTATTTATTCTTTGAAAAATATTTTAATTTGAAAGAAACAGTAACTAGAAAAATAAGACGAAGTGGCCGAGTGGTTAAGGCGATGGACTGCTAATCCATTGGCCTCTGTCCGCGTGGATTCGAATCCCATCCTCGTCGTGCTTGTTCTTTTTCCTGGGTTATATCAAATTTTGTATTTAATCTTTGAAATATATTTTGATTTGAAAAAAACAGTAATCAGGAAGAAAAGACGAGGTGGCCGAATGGTTAAGGCGATGGACTGCTAGTCCATTGGGCTCTGCCCGCGTCGGTATGAATCCCATCCTCGTCGTGCTAGTTCTTTTACCTGGGTTATATCATATTTTGTATTTAATCTTTGAAATATATTTTGATTTGAAAGAAACAGTAATCAGGAAGAAAAGACGAGGTGGCCGAGTGGTTAAGGCGATGGACTGCTAATCCATTGGGCTCTGCCCGCGTGGATTTGAATCCCATTCTCGTCTTTTACCTGGGTTATATCAAATTTTGTATTTAATCTTTGAAATATATTTTAATTTGAAAGAAACAGAAAATAGGAAAACAAGACGAGGTGGCCGAGTTGTTAAGGTGATGGACTGCTAATCCATTGGGCTCTCCCCGCGTGGGTTCGAATCCCATCCTCGTAGAGTTTTTTCTTTTACCTGAGTTATATAATTTTGTATTTAATCTTTGAAATATATTTTGATTTGAAAGAAACAATAATTAGGAAGATAAGACGAGGTGGCCGAGTGGTTAAGGCGATGGACTGCTAATCCATTGGGCTCTGCCCGCGTGGGTTCGAATCCCATCCTCGTCGTGCTAGTTCTTTTACCTCTGTTATATCAAATTTTGTATTTAATCTTTGAAATATATTTTAATTTGAAAGAAACAGAAAATAGGAAGACAAAACGAGGTGGCCGAGTGGTTAAGGCGATGGACTGCAATTCCATTGGGCTCTACCCGCGTGGGTTCGAATCCCATCCTTACCGTGCTAGGGCTTTTACCTGCTTTATATCAAATTTTGTATTTAAATTTTTAAATATACTATATAGTGAAAGAATCTGTTTGAAGGTACAGTCGACGAGGTGGCCGAGTGGTAAAAGCTATGGATATCCAATACTTCGGGCTTCGCTCGCGCGAGTTCTAATCCATTGGATGTCGAGTTTGTTCTTTTATATGCGTTATATCGAACTTTATAATTTATCTTTGAAAGATATATTCGTTTGAAAGAAATAGTAATTAGTTAGA
Source organism: Linyphia triangularis (assembly GCA_963978545.1). NCBI lineage: Eukaryota > Metazoa > Arthropoda > Arachnida > Araneae > Linyphiidae > Linyphia > Linyphia triangularis. The sequence goes on along the minus strand of OZ021726.1, from coordinate 45,387,982 downwards.
TAAGACGAGGTGGCCGAGTGGTCAAGGTGATGGACTGCTAATCCATTGGGCTCTGCCCGGGTGGGTTCGAATCCCATCCTCGTCGTGCTAGTTCTTTTACCTGGGTTCTATCATATTTTGTATTTAATCTTTGAAATATATTTTAATTTGAAAGAAACTGAAACTAGGACGATAAGACGAGGTGGCCGAGTGGTTAAGGCGATGGACTGCTAATCCATTGGGCTCTGCCCGCGTGGGTTCGAATCCCATCCTCGTCGTTCTTGTTCTTTTAACTGGGTTATATCAAATTTTGTATTTATTCTTTGAAAAATATTTTAATTTGAAAGAAACAGTAACTAGAAAAATAAGACGAAGTGGCCGAGTGGTTAAGGCGATGGACTGCTAATCCATTGGCCTCTGTCCGCGTGGATTCGAATCCCATCCTCGTCGTGCTTGTTCTTTTTCCTGGGTTATATCAAATTTTGTATTTAATCTTTGAAATATATTTTGATTTGAAAAAAACAGTAATCAGGAAGAAAAGACGAGGTGGCCGAATGGTTAAGGCGATGGACTGCTAGTCCATTGGGCTCTGCCCGCGTCGGTATGAATCCCATCCTCGTCGTGCTAGTTCTTTTACCTGGGTTATATCATATTTTGTATTTAATCTTTGAAATATATTTTGATTTGAAAGAAACAGTAATCAGGAAGAAAAGACGAGGTGGCCGAGTGGTTAAGGCGATGGACTGCTAATCCATTGGGCTCTGCCCGCGTGGATTTGAATCCCATTCTCGTCTTTTACCTGGGTTATATCAAATTTTGTATTTAATCTTTGAAATATATTTTAATTTGAAAGAAACAGAAAATAGGAAAACAAGACGAGGTGGCCGAGTTGTTAAGGTGATGGACTGCTAATCCATTGGGCTCTCCCCGCGTGGGTTCGAATCCCATCCTCGTAGAATTTTTTCTTTTACCTGAGTTATATAATTTTGTATTTAATCTTTGAAATATATTTTGATTTGAAAGAAACAATAATTAGGAAGATAAGACGAGGTGGCCGAGTGGTTAAGGCGATGGACTGCTAATCCATTGGGCTCTGCCCGCGTGGGTTCGAATCCCATCCTCGTCGTGCTAGTTCTTTTACCTCTGTTATATCAAATTTTGTATTTAATCTTTGAAATATATTTTAATTTGAAAGAAACAAAAAATAGGAAGACAAAACGAGGTGGCCGAGTGGTTAAGGCGATGGGCTGCAATTCCATTGGGCTCTACCCGCGTGGGTTCGAATCCCATCCTTACCGTGCTAGGGCTTTTACCTGCTTTATATCAAATTTTGTATTTAAATTTTTAAATATACTATATAGTGAAAGAATTTGTTTGAAGGTACAGTCGACGAGGTGGCCGAGTGGTAAAAGCTATGGATATAAAATACTTCGGGCTTCGCTCGCGCGAGTTCTAATCCATTGGATGTCGAGCTTGTTCTTTTATATGCGTTATATCGAACTTTATAATTTATCTTTGAAAGATATATTCGTTTGAAAGAAATAGTAATTAGTTAGATAAGACGAGGTGGCCGAGTGGTCAAGGTGATGGACTGGTAATCCATTGGGCTCTGCCCGGGTGGGTTCGAATCCCATCCTCGTCGTGCTAGTTCTTTTACCTGGGTTCTATCATATTTTGTATTTAATCTTTGAAATATATTTTAATTTGAAAGAAACTGAAACTAGGACGATAAGACGAGGTGGCCGAGTGGTTAAGGCGATGGACTGCTAATCCATTGGGCTCTGCCCGCGTGGGTTCGAATCCCATCCTCGTCGTGCTTGTTCTTTTAACTGGGTTATATCAAATTTTGTATTTATTCTTTGAAAAATATTTTAATTTGAAAGAAACAGTAACTAGAAAAATAAGACGAAGTGGCCGAGTGGTTAAGGCGATGGACTGCTAATCCATTGGCCTCTGTCCGCGTGGATTCGAATCCCATCCTCGTCGTGCTTGTTCTTTTACCTGGGTTATATCAAATTTTGTATTTAATCTTTGAAATATATTTTGATTTGAAAGAAACAATAATTAGGAAGATAAGACGAGGTGGCCGAGTGGTTAAGGCGATGGACTGCTAATCCATTGGGCTCTGCCGCGTGGGTTCGAATCCCATCCTCGTCGTGCTTGTTCTTTTACCTGGATTATATCAAATTTTGTATTTAATCTTTGAAAAATATTTTAATTTGAAAGAAACAGTACCTAGAAAAATAAGACGAAGTGGCCGAGTGGTTAAGGCGATGGACTGCTAATCCATTGGCTTCTGGCCGCGTGGATTCGAATGCCATCCTCGTCGTGCTTGTTCTTTTGCCTGGGTTATATCATATTTTGTATTTAATCTTTGAAATATATTTTGATTTGAAAGAAACAGTAATCAGGAAGAAAAGACGAGGTGGCAGAGTGGTTAAGGCGATGGACTTCTAAACCATTCTGCTCTGCCCGCGTGTGTTCGAATCCCGTCCTCGTCGTGCTAGTTCTTTTACCTGGGTTATATCAAATTTTGTATTTAATCTTTAAAATATATTTTAATTTGAAAGAAACAGTAATTAGGAAGACAAGACGAGGTGGCAGTGTGGTTAAGGCGATGGACTTCTAATCCATTGGGCTCTGCCCGCGTGGATTTGAATCCCATCCTCGTCGTGCTTGTTCTTTTACCTGGGTTTTATCAAATTTTGTATTTAATCTTTGAAATATATTTTAATTTGAAAGAAACAGAAAATAGGAAAACAAGTCGAGGTGGCCGAGTTGTTAAGGTGATGGACTGCTAATCCATTGGGCTCTCCCCGCGTGGGTTCGAATCCCATCCTCGTCGAGTTTTTCCTTTTACCTGAGTTATATAAATTTGTATTTAATCATTGAAATATATTTTGATTTGAAAGAAACAATAATTAGGAAGATAAGACGAGGTGGCCGAGTGGTTAAGGCGATGGACTGCTAATCCATTGGGCTCTGCCCGCGTGGGTTCGAATCCCATCCTCGTCGTGCTAGTTCTTTTACCTCTGTTATATCAAATTTTGTATTTAATCTTTGAAATATATTTTAATTTGAAAGAAACAGAAAATAGGAAGACAAAACGAGGTGGCCGAGTGGTTAAGGCGATGGACTGCAATTCCATTGGGCTCTACCCGCGTGGGTTCGAATCCCATCCTCGTCGTGCTAGTTCTTTTACCTGGGTTCTATCATATTTTGTATTTAATCTTTGAAATATATTTTAATTTGAAAGAAACTGAAACTAGGACGATAAGACGAGGTGGCCGAGTGGTTAAGGCGATGGACTGCTAATCCATTGGGCTCTGCCCGCGTGGGTTCGAATCCCATCCTCGTCGTGCTTGTTCTTTTAACTGGGTTATATCAAATTTTGTATTTATTCTTTGAAAAATATTTTAATTTGAAAGAAACAGTAACTAGAAAAATAAGACGAAGTGGCCGAGTGGTTAAGGCGATGGACTGCTAATCCATTGGCCTCTGTCCGCGTGGATTCGAATCCCATCCTCGTCGTGCTTGTTCTTTTACCTGGGTTATATCAAATTTTGTATTTAATCTTTGAAATATATTTTGATTTGAAAGAAACAGTAATCAGGAAGAAAAGACGAGGTGGCCGAGTGGTTAAGGCGATGGACTGCTAATCCATTGGGCTCTGCCCGCGTGGATTCGAATCCCATCCTCGTCGTGCTTGTTCTTTTACCTGGGTTATATCAAATTTTGTATTTAATCTTTGAAAAATATTTTAATTTGAAAGAAACAGTACCTAGAAAAATAAGACGAAGTGGCCGAGTGGTTAAGGCGATGGACTGCTAATCCATTGGCTTCTGCCCGCGTGGATTCGAATGCCATCCTCGTCGTGCTTGTTCTTTTGCCTGGGTTATATCATATTTTGTATTTAATCTTTGAAATATATTTTGATTTGAAAGAAACAGTAATCAGGAAGAAAAGACGAGGTGGCCGAGTGGTTAAGGCGATGGACTGCTAATCCATTGGGCTCTGCCCGCGTGGATTCGAATCCCATCCTCGTCGTGCTTGTTCTTTTACCTGGGTTATATCAAATTTTGTATTTAATCTTTGAAAAATATTTTAATTTGAAAGAAACAGTACCTAGGAAAATAAGACGAAGTGGCCGAGTGGTTAAGGCGATGGACTGCTAATCCATTGGCTTCTGCCCGCGTGGATTCGAATGCCATCCTCGTCGTGCTTGTTCTTTTGCCTGGGTTATATCATATTTTGTATTTAATCTTTGAAATATATTTTGATTTGAAAGAAACAGTAATCAGGAAGAAAAGACGAGGTGGCCGAGTGGTTAAGGCGATGGACTGCTAATCCATTGGGCTCTGCCCGCGTGGGTTCGAATCCCATCCTCGTCGTCCTAGTTTTTTTACCTGGGTTATATCAAATTTTGTATTTAATCTTTGAAATATATTTTGATTTGAAAAAAACAGTAATCAGGAAGAAAAGACGAGGTGGCCGAATGGTTAAGGCGATGGACTGCTAGTCCATTGGGCTCTGCCCGCGTGGGTTTGAATCCCATCCTCGTCGTGCTAGTTCTTTTACCTGGGTTATATCATATTTTGTATTTAATCTTTGAAATATATTTTGATTTGAAAGAAACAGTAATCAGGAAGAAAAGACGAGGTGGCCGAGTGGTTAAGGCGATGGACTGCTAATCCATTGGGCTCTGCCCGCGTGGATTTGAATCCCATTCTCGTCGTGCTTGTTCTTTTACCTGGGTTATATAATTTTGTATTTAATCTTTGAAATATATTTTGATTTGAAAGAAACAATAATTAGGAAAACAAGACGAGGTGGCCGAGTTGTTAAGGTGATGGACTGCTAATCCATTGGGCTCTCCCCGCGTGGATTCGAATCCCATCCTCGTCGAGTTTTTTCTTTTACCTGAGTTATATAATTTTGTATTTAATCTTTGAAATATATTTTGATTTGAAAGAAACAATAATTAGGAAGATAAGACGAGGTGGCCGAGTGGTTAAGGCGATGGACTGCTAATCCATTGGGCTCTGCCCGCGTGGGTTCGAATCCCATCCTCGTCGTGCTAGTTCTTTTACCTCTGTTATATCAAATTTTGTATTTAATCTTTGAAATATATTTTAATTTGAAAGAAACAGAAAATAGGAAGACAAAACGAGGTGGCCGAGTGGTTAAGGCGATGGACTGCAATTCCATTGGGCTCTACCCGCGTGGGTTCGAATCCCATCCTCGTCGTGCTAGTTCTTTTACCTGGGTTCTATCATATTTTGTATTTAATCTTTGAAATATATTTTAATTTGAAAGAAACTGAAACTAGGACGATAAGACAAGGTGGCCGAGTGGTTAAGGCGATGTTACTGCTAATCCATTGGGCTCTGCCCGCGTGGGTTCGAATCCCATCCTCGTCGTGCTTGTTCTTTTAACTGGGTTATATCAAATTTTGTATTTATTCTTTGAAAAATATTTTAATTTGAAAGAAACAGTAACTAGAAAAATAAGACGAAGTGGCCGAGTGGTTAAGGCGATGGACTGCTAATCCATTGGCCTCTGTCCGCGTGGATTCGAATCCCATCCTCGTCGTGCTTGTTCTTTTACCTGGGTTATATCAAATTTTGTATTTAATCTTTGAAATATATTTTGATTTGAAAGAAACAGTAATCAGGAAGAAAAGACGAGGTGGCCGAGTGGTTAAGGCGATGGACTGCTAATCCATTGGGCTCTGCCCGCGTGGATTTGAATCCCATCCTCGTCGTGCTTGTTCTTTTACCTGGGTTATATCATATTTTGTATTTAATCTTTGAAATATATTTTAATTTGAAAGAAACTGAAACTAGAACGATAAGACGAGGTGGCCGAGTGGTTAAGGCGATGGACTGCTAATCCATTGGGCTCTGCCCGCGTGGATTCGAATCCCATCCTCGTCGTGCTTGTTCTTTTACCTGGGTTATATCAAATTTTGTATTTAATCTTTGAAAAATATTTTAATTTGAAAGAAACAGTAATCAGGAAGAAAAGACGAGGTGGCCGAATGGTTAAGGCGATGGACTGCTAGTCCATTGGGCTCTGCCCGCGTGGGTTTGAATCCCATCCTCGTCGTGCTAGTTCTTTTACCTGGGTTATATCATATTTTGTATTTAATCTTTGAAATATATTTTGATTTGAAAGAAACAGTAATCAGGAAGAAAAGACGAGGTGGCCGAGTGGTTAAGGCGATGGACTGCTAATCCATTGGGCTCTGCCCGCGTGGATTTGAATCCCATTCTCGTCGTGCTTGTTCTTTTACCTGGGTTATATAATTTTGTATTTAATCTTTGAAATATATTTTGATTGGAAAGAAACAATAATTAGGAAAACAAGACGAGGTGGCCGAGTTGTTAAGGTGATGGACTGCTAATCCATTGGGCTCTCCCCGCGTGGATTCGAATCCCATCCTCGTCGAGTTTTTTCTTTTACCTGAGTTATATAATTTTGTATTTAATCTTTGAAATATATTTTGATTTGAAAGAAACAATAATTAGGAAGATAAGACGAGGTGGCCGAGTGGTTAAGGCGATGGACTGCTAATCCATTGGGCTCTGCCCGCGTGGGTTCGAATCCCATCCTCGTCGTGCTAGTTCTTTTACCTCTGTTATATCAAATTTTGTATTTAATCTTTGAAATATATTTTAATTTGAAAGAAACAGAAAATAGGAAGACAAAACGAGGTGGCCGAGTGGTTAAGGCGATGGACTGCAATTCCATTGGGCTCTACCCGCGTGGGTTCGAATCCCATCCTCGTCGTGCTAGTTCTTTTACCTGGGTTCTATCATATTTTGTATTTAATCTTTGAAATATATTTTAATTTGAAAGAAACTGAAACTAGGACGATAAGACAAGGTGGCCGAGTGGTTAAGGCGATGTTACTGCTAATCCATTGGGCTCTGCCCGCGTGGGTTCGAATCCCATCCTCGTCGTGCTTGTTCTTTTAACTGGGTTATATCAAATTTTGTATTTATTCTTTGAAAAATATTTTAATTTGAAAGAAACAGTAACTAGAAAAATAAGACGAAGTGGCCGAGTGGTTAAGGCGATGGACTGCTAATCCATTGGCCTCTGTCCGCGTGGATTCGAATCCCATCCTCGTCGTGCTTGTTCTTTTACCTGGGTTATATCAAATTTTGTATTTAATCTTTGAAATATATTTTGATTTGAAAGAAACAGTAATCAGGAAGAAAAGACGAGGTGGCCGAGTGGTTAAGGCGATGGACTGCTAATCCATTGGGCTCTGCCCGCGTGGATTTGAATCCCATCCTCGTCGTGCTTGTTCTTTTACCTGGGTTATATCATATTTTGTATTTAATCTTTGAAATATATTTTAATTTGAAAGAAACTGAAACTAGAACGATAAGACGAGGTGGCCGAGTGGTTAAGGCGATGGACTGCTAATCCATTGGGCTCTGCCCGCGTGGATTCGAATCCCATCCTCGTCGTGCTTGTTCTTTTACCTGGGTTATATCAAATTTTGTATTTAATCTTTGAAAAATATTTTAATTTGAAAGAAACAGTACCTAGAAAAATAAGACGAAGTGGCCGAGTGGTTAAGGCGATGGACTGCTAATCCATTGGCTTCTGCCCGCGTGGATTCGAATGCCATCCTCGTCGTGCTTGTTCTTTTGCCTGGGTTATATCATATTTTGTATTTAATCTTTGAAATATATTTTGATTTGAAAGAAACAGTAATCAGGAAGAAAAGACGAGGTGGCCGAGTGGTTAAGGCGATGGACTGCTAATCCATTGGGCTCTGCCCGCGTGGGTTCGAATCCCATCCTCGTCGTCCTAGTTTTTTTACCTGGGTTATATCAAATTTTGTATTTAATCTTTGAAATATATTTTGATTTGAAAAAAACAGTAATCAGGAAGAAAAGACGAGGTGGCCGAATGGTTAAGGCGATGGACTGCTAGTCCATTGGGCTCTGCCCGCGTGGGTTTGAATCCCATCCTCGTCGTGCTAGTTCTTTTACCTGGGTTATATCATATTTTGTATTTAATCTTTGAAATATATTTTGATTTGAAAGAAACAGTAATCAGGAAGAAAAGACGAGGTGGCCGAGTGGTTAAGGCGATGGACTGCTAATCCATTGGGCTCTGCCCGCGTGGATTTGAATCCCATTCTCGTCGTGCTTGTTCTTTTACCTGGGTTATATAATTTTGTATTTAATCTTTGAAATATATTTTGATTTGAAAGAAACAATAATTAGGAAAACAAGACGAGGTGGCCGAGTTGTTAAGGTGATGGACTGCTAATCCATTGGGCTCTCCCCGCGTGGATTCGAATCCCATCCTCGTCGAGTTTTTTCTTTTACCTGAGTTATATAATTTTGTATTTAATCTTTGAAATATATCTTGATTTGAAAGAAACAATAATTAGGAAGATAAGACGAGGTGGCCGAGTGGTTAAGGCGATGGACTGCTAATCCATTGGGCTCTGCCCGCGTGGGTTCGAATCCCATCCTCGTCGTGCTAGTTCTTTTACCTCTGTTATATCAAATTTTGTATTTAATCTTTGAAATATATTTTAATTTGAAAGAAACAGAAAATAGGAAGACAAAACGAGGTGGCCGAGTGGTTAAGGCGATGGATTGCAATTCCATTGGGCTCTACCCGCGTGGGTTCGAAACCCATCCTTACCGTGCTAGGGCTTTTACCTGCTTTATATCAAATTTTGTATTTAAATTTTTAAATATACTATATAGTGAAAGAATCTGTTTGAAGGTACAGTCGACGAGGTGGCCGAGTGGTAAAGGCTATGGATATCCAATACTTCGGGCTTCGCTCGCTTGAGTTCTAATCCATTGGATGTCGAGCTTGTTCTTTTATATGCGTTATATCGAACTTTATAATTTATCTTTGAAAGATATATTCGTTTGAAAGAAATAGTAATTAGTTAGATAAGACGAGGTGGCCGAGTGGTCAAGGTGATGGACTGCTAATCCATTGGGCTCTGCCCGGGTGGGTTCGAATCCCATCCTCGTCGTGCTAGTTCTTTTACCTGGGTTCTATCATATTTTGTATTTAATCTTTGAAATATATTTTAATTTGAAAGAAACTGAAACTAGGACGATAAGACGAGGTGGCCGAGTGGTTAAGGCGATGGACTGCTAATCCATTGGGCTCTGCCCGCGTGGGTTCGAATCCCATCCTCGTCGTGCTTGTTCTTTTACCTGGGTTATATCAAATTTTGTATTTATTCTTTGAAAAATATTTTAATTTGAAAGAAACAGTAACTAGAAAAATAAGACGAAGTGGCCGAGTGGTTAAGGCGATGGACTGCTAATCCATTGGCCTCTGTCCGCGTGGATTCGAATCCCATCCTCGTCGTGCTTGTTCTTTTACCTGGGTTATATCAAATTTTGTATTTAATCTTTGAAATATATTTTGATTTGAAAGAAACAGTAACTAGGTAGATAAGACGAGGTGGCCGAATGGTTAAGGCGATGGACTGCTAGTCCATTGGTCTCTGCCCGCGTGGGTTTGAATCCCATCCTCGTCGTGCTAGTTCTTTTACCTGGGTTATATCATATTTTGTATTTAATCTTTGAAATATATTTTGATTTGAAAGAAACAGTAATCAGGAAGAAAAGACGAGGTGGCCGAGTGGTTAAGGCGATGGACTGCTAATCCATTGGGCTCTGAGCGCGTGGATTTGAATCCCATCCTCGTCGTGCTTGTTCTTTTACCTGGGTTATATCATATTTTGTATTTAATCTTTGAAATATATTTTGATTTGAAAGAAACAATAATTAGGAAGATAAGACGAGGTGGCCGAATGGTTAAGGCGATGGACTGCTAAACCATTATGCTCTGCCCGCGTGGGTTCGAATCCCATCCTCGTCGTGCTTGTTCTTTTACCAGGGTTATATCAAATTTTGTATTTAATCTTTGAAAAATATTTTAATTTGAAAGAAACAGTACCTAGAAAAGTAAGACGAAGTGGCCGAGTTGTTAAGGCGATGGACTGCAAATCCATTGGGCTCTACCCGCGTGGGTTCGAATCCCATCCTTACCGTGCTAGGGCTTTTACCTGCTTTATATCAAATTTTGTATTTAAATTTTTAAATATACTATATAGTGAAAGAATCTGTTTGAAGGTACAGTCGACGAGGTGGCCGAGTGGTAAAGGCTATGGATATCCAATACTTCGGTCTTCGCTCGCGCGAGTTCTAATCCATTGGATGTCGAGCTTGTTCTTTTATATGCGTTATATCGAACTTTATAATTTATCTTTGAAAGATATATTCGTTTGAAAGAAATAGTAATTAGTTAGATAAGACGAGGTGGCCGAGTGGTCAAGGTGATGGACTGCTAATCTATTGGACCCTGCCCGGTTGGGTGCGAATCCCATCCTCGTCGTGCTTGTTATTGTACCTGGGTTATATCAAATTTTGTATTTAATCTTTGAAATATATTTTAATTTGAAAGAAACTGAAATTAGGAAGATAAGACGAGGTGGCCGAGTGGTTAAGGCGATGGACTGCTAATCCATTGGGCTCTGCCCGCGTGGGTTCGAATCCCATCCTCGTCGTGCTTGTTCTTTTACCTGGGTTATATCAAATTTTGTATTTATTCTTTGAAAAATATTTTAATTTGAAAGAAACAGTAACTAGAAAAATAAGGCGAAGTGGCCGAGTGGTAAAGGCGATGGATTGCTATTCCATTGGCCTCTGTCCGCGTGGATTCGAATCTCATCCTCGTCGTGCTTGTTCTTTTACCTGGGTTATATCAAATTTTGTATTTAATCTTTGAAATATATTTTGATTTGAAAGAAACAGTAACTAGGTAGATAAGACGAGGTGGCCGAATGGTTAAGGCGATGGACTGCTAGTCCATTGGGCTCTGCCCGCGTGGGTTTGAATCCCATCCTCGTCGTGCTAGTTCTTTTACCTGGGTTATATCATATTTTGTATTTAATCTTTGAAATATATTTTGATTTGAAAGAAACAGTAATCAGGAAGAAAAGACGAGGTGGCCGAGTGGTTAAGGCGATGGACTGCTAATCCATTGGGCTCTGCCCGCGTGGATTTGAATCCCATCCTCGTCGTGCTTGTTCTTTTACCTGGGTTATATCATATTTTGTATTTAATCTTTGAAATATATTTTGATTTGAAAGAAACAATAATTAGGAAGATAAGACGAGGTGGCCGAATGGTTAAGGCGATGGACTGCTAATCCATTGGGCTCTGCCCGCGTGGGTTCGAATCCCATCCTCGTCGTGCTTGTTCTTTTACCAGGGTTATATCAAATTTTGTATTTAATCTTTGAAAAATATTTTAATTTGAAAGAAACAGTACCTAGAAAAGTAAGACGAAGTGGCCGAGTTGTTAAGGCGATGGACTGCAAATCCATTGGGCTCTACCCGCGTGGGTTCGAATCCCATCCTTACCGTGCTAGGGCTTTTACCTGCTTTATATCAAATTTTGTATTTAAATTTTTAAATATACTATATAGTGAAAGAATCTGTTTGAAGGTACAGTCGACGAGGTGGCCGAGTGGTAAAGGCTATGGATATCCAATACTTCGGTCTTCGCTCGCGCGAGTTCTAATCCATTGGATGTCGAGCTTGTTCTTTTATATGCGTTATATCGAACTTTATAATTTATCTTTGAAAGATATATTCGTTTGAAAGAAATAGTAATTAGTTAGATAAGACGAGGTGGCCGAGTGGTCAAGGTGATGGACTGCTAATCTATTGGACCCTGCCCGGTTGGGTGCGAATCCCATCCTCGTCGTGCTTGTTATTGTACCTGGGTTATATCAAATTTTGTATTTAATCTTTGAAATATATTTTAATTTGAAAGAAACTGAAATTAGGAAGATAAGACGAGGTGGCCGAGTGGTTAAGGCGATGGACTGCTAATCCATTGGGCTCTGCCCGCGTGGGTTCGAATCCCATCCTCGTCGTGCTTGTTCTTTTACCTGGGTTATATCAAATTTTGTATTTATTCTTTGAAAAATATTTTAATTTGAAAGAAACAGTAACTAGAAAAATAAGGCGAAGTGGCCGAGTGGTAAAGGCGATGGACTGCTATTCCATTGGCCTCTGTCCGCGTGGATTCGAATCCCATCCTCGTCGTGCTTGTTCTTTTACCTGGGTTATATCAAATTTTGTATTTAATCTTTGAAATATATTTTGATTTGAAAGAAACAGTAACTAGGTAGATAAGACGAGGTGGCCGAATGGTTAAGGCGATGGACTGCTAGTCCATTGGGCTCTGCCCGAGTGGGTTTGAATCCCATCCTCGTCGTGCTAGTTCTTTAACCTGGGTTATATCATATTTTGTATTTAATCTTTGAAATATATTTTGATTTGAAAGAAACAGAAAATAGGAAGACAAAACGAGGTGGCCGAGTGGTTAAGGCGATGGACTGCAATTCCATTGGGCTCTACCCGCGTGGGTTCGAATCCCATCCTTACCGTGCTAGGGCTTTTACCTGCTTTATATCAAATTTTGTATTTAAATTTTTAAATATACTATATAGTGAAAGAAACTGTTTGAAGGTACAGTCGACGAGGTGGCCGAGTGGTAAAGGCTATGGATATCCAATACTTCGGGCTTCGCTCGCGCGAGTTCTAATCCATTGGATGTCGAGCTTGTTCTTTTATATGCGTTATATCGAACTTTATAATTTATCTTTGAAAGATATATTCGTTTGAAAGAAATAGTAATTAGTTAGAAAAGACGAGGGGGCCGAGTGGTCAAGGTGATGGACTGCTAATCCATTGGGCTCTGCCCGGGTGCGTTCGAATCCCATCCTCGTCGTGCTAGTTCTTTTACCTGGGTTCTATCATATTTTGTATTTAATCTTTGAAATATATTTTAATTTGAAAGAAACTGAAACTAGGACGATAAGACGAGGTGGCCGAGTGGTTAAGGCGATGGACTGCTAATTCATCGGGCTCTGCCCGCGTGGGTTCGAATCCCATCCTCGTCGTGCTTGTTCTTTTAACTGGGTTATATCAAATTTTGTATTTATTCTTTGAAAAATATTTTAATTTGAAAGAAACAGTAACTAGAAAAATAAGACGAACTGGCCGAGTGGTTAAGGCGATGGACTGCTAATCCATTGGCCTCTGTCCGCGTGGATTCGAATCCCATCCTCGTCGTGCTTGTTCTTTTACCTGGGTTATATCAAATTTTGTATTTAATCTTTGAAATATATTTTGATTTGAAAGAAACAGTAACTAGGTAGATAAGACGAGGTGGCCGAATGGTTAAGGCGATGGACTGCTAATCCATTGGGCTCTGCCCGCGTGGATTTGAATCCCATCCTCGTCGTGCTTGTTCTTTTACCTGGGTTATATCATATTTTGTATTTAATCTTTGAAATATATTTTGATTTGAAAGAAACAATAATTAGGAAGATAAGACGAGGTGGCCGAGTGGTTAAGGCGATGGACTGCTAATCCATTGGGCTCTGTCCGCGTGGGTTCGAATCCCATCCTCGTCGTGCTTGTTCTTTTACCAGAGTTATATCAAATTTTGTATTTAATCTTTGAAAAATATTTTAATTTGAAAGAAACAGTACCTAGAAAAATAAGACGAAGTGGCCGAGTTGTTAAGGCGATGGACTGCAAATCCATTGGGCTCTACCCGCGTGGGTTCGAATCCCATCCTTACCGTGCTAGGGCTTTTACCTGCTTTATATCAAATTTTGTATTTAAATTTTTAAATATACTATATAGTGAAAGAATCTGTTTGAAGGTACAGTCGACGAGGTGGCCGAGTGGTAAATGCTATGGATATCCAATACTTCGGGCTTCGCTCGCGCGAGTTCTAATCCATTGGATGTCGAGCTTGTTCTTTTATATGCGTTATATCGAACTTTATAATTTATCTTTGAAAGATATATTCGTTTGAAAGAAATAGTAATTAGTTAGATAAGACGAGGTGGCCGAGTGGTCAAGGTGATGGACTGCTAATCTATTGGGCCCTGCCCGGTTGGGTGCGAATCCCATCCTCGTCGTGCTTGTTATTGTACCTGGGTTATATCAAATTTTGTATTTAATCTTTGAAATATATTTTAATTTGAAAGAAACTGAAATTAGGAAGATAAGACGAGGTGGCCGAGTGGTTAAGGCGATGGACTGCTAATCCATTGGGCTCTGCCCGCGTGGGTTCGAATCCCATCCTCGTCGTGCTTGTTCTTTTACCTGGGTTATATCAAATTTTGTATTTATTCTTTGAAAAATATTTTAATTTGAAAGAAACAGTAACTAGAAAAATAAGGCGAAGTGGCCGAGTGGTAAAGGCGATGAACTGCTATTCCATTGGCCTCTGTCCGTGTGAATTCGAATCCCATCCTCGTCGTGCTTGTTCTTTTACCTGGGTTATATCATATTTTATATTTAATCTTTGAAATATATTTTGATTTGAAAGAAACAGTAATCAGGAAGAAAAGACGAGGTGGCAGAGTGGTTAAGGCGATGGACTGCTAGTCCATTGGGCTCTGCCCGCGTGGGTTTGAATCCCATCCTCGTCGTGCTAGTTCTTTTACCTGGGTTATATCATATTTTGTATTTAATCTTTGAAATATATTTTGATTTGAAAGAAACAGTAATCAGGAAGAATAGACGAGGTGGCCGAGTGGTTAAGGCGATGGATTGCAATTCCATTGGGCTCTACCCGCGTGGGTTCGAATCCCATCCTTACCGTGCTAGGGCTTTTACCTGCTTTATATCAAATTTTGTATTTAAATTTTTAAATATACTATATAGTGAAAGAATCTGTTTGAAGGTACAGTCGACGAGGTGGCCGAGTGGTAAAGGCTATGGATATCCAATACTTCGGGCTTCGCTCGCTTGAGTTCTAATCCATTGGATGTCGAGCTTGTTCTTTTATATGCGTTATATCGAACTTTATAATTTATCTTTGAAAGATATATTCGTTTGAAAGAAATAGTAATTAGTTAGATAAGACGAGGTGGCCGAGTGGTCAAGGTGATGGACTGCTAATCCATTGGGCTCTGCCCGGGTGGGTTCGAATCCCATCCTCGTCGTGGTAGTTCTTTTACCTGGGTTCTATATTATTTTGTATTTAATCTTTGAAATATATTTTAATTTGAAAGAAACTGAAACTAGGACGATAAGACGAGGTGGCCGAGTGGTTAAGGCGATGGACTGCTAATCCATTGGGCTCTGCCCGCGTGGGTTCGAATCCCATCCTCGTCGTGCTTGTTCTTTTACCTGGGTTATATCAAATTTTGTATTTATTCTTTGAAAAATATTTTAATTTGAAAGAAACAGTAACTAGAAAAATAAGACGAACTGGCCGAGTGGTTAAGGCGATGGACTGCTAATCCATTGGCCTCTGTCCGCGTGGATTCGAATCCCATCCTCGTCGTGCTTGTTCTTTTACCTGGGTTATATCAAATTTTGTATTTAATCTTTGAAATATATTTTGATTTGAAAGAAACAGTAACTAGGTAGATAAGACGAGGTGGCCGAATGGTTAAGGCGATGGACTGCTAATCCATTGGGCTCTGCCCGCGTGGATTTGAATCCCATCCTCGTCGTGCTTGTTCTTTTACCTGGGTTATATCATATTTTGTATTTAATCTTTGAAATATATTTTGATTTGAAAGAAACAATAATTAGGAAGATAAGACGAGGTGGCCGAGTGGTTAAGGCGATGGACTGCTAATCCATTGGGCTCTGTCCGCGTGGGTTCGAATCCCATCCTCGTCGTGCTTGTTCTTTTACCAGAGTTATATCAAATTTTGTATTTAATCTTTGAAAAATATTTTAATTTGAAAGAAACAGTACCTAGAAAAATAAGACGAAGTGGCCGAGTTGTTAAGGCGATGGACTGCAAATCCATTGGGCTCTACCCGCGTGGGTTCGAATCCCATCCTTACCGTGCTAGGGCTTTTACCTGCTTTATATCAAATTTTGTATTTAAATTTTTAAATATACTATATAGTGAAAGAATCTGTTTGAAGGTACAGTCGACGAGGTGGCCGAGTGGTAAATGCTATGGATATCCAATACTTCGGGCTTCGCTCGCGCGAGTTCTAATCCATTGGATGTCGAGCTTGTTCTTTTATATGCGTTATATCGAACTTTATAATTTATCTTTGAAAGATATATTCGTTTGAAAGAAATAGTAATTAGTTAGATAAGACGAGGTGGCCGAGTGGTCAAGGTGATGGACTGCTAATCTATTGGGCCCTGCCCGGTTGGGTGCGAATCCCATCCTCGTCGTGCTTGTTATTGTACCTGGGTTATATCAAATTTTGTATTTAATCTTTGAAATATATTTTAATTTGAAAGAAACTGAAATTAGGAAGATAAGACGAGGTGGCCGAGTGGTTAAGGCGATGGACTGCTAATCCATTGGGCTCTGCCCGCGTGGGTTCGAATCCCATCCTCGTCGTGCTTGTTCTTTTACCTGGGTTATATCAAATTTTGTATTTATTCTTTGAAAAATATTTTAATTTGAAAGAAACAGTAACTAGAAAAATAAGGCGAAGTGGCCGAGTGGTAAAGGCGATGAACTGCTATTCCATTGGCCTCTGTCCGTGTGAATTCGAATCCCATCCTCGTCGTGCTTGTTCTTTTACCTGGGTTATATCATATTTTATATTTAATCTTTGAAATATATTTTGATTTGAAAGAAACAGTAATCAGGAAGAAAAGACGAGGTGGCAGAGTGGTTAAGGCGATGGACTGCTAGTCCATTGGGCTCTGCCCGCGTGGGTTTGAATCCCATCCTCGTCGTGCTAGTTCTTTTACCTGGGTTATATCATATTTTGTATTTAATCTTTGAAATATATTTTGATTTGAAAGAAACAGTAATCAGGAAGAATAGACGAGGTGGCCGAGTGGTTAAGGCGATGGATTGCAATTCCATTGGGCTCTACCCGCGTGGGTTCGAATCCCATCCTTACCGTGCTAGGGCTTTTACCTGCTTTATATCAAATTTTGTATTTAAATTTTTAAATATACTATATAGTGAAAGAATCTGTTTGAAGGTACAGTCGACGAGGTGGCCGAGTGGTAAAGGCTATGGATATCCAATACTTCGGGCTTCGCTCGCTTGAGTTCTAATCCATTGGATGTCGAGCTTGTTCTTTTATATGCGTTATATCGAACTTTATAATTTATCTTTGAAAGATATATTCGTTTGAAAGAAATAGTAATTAGTTAGATAAGACGAGGTGGCCGAGTGGTCAAGGTGATGGACTGCTAATCCATTGGGCTCTGCCCGGGTGGGTTCGAATCCCATCCTCGTCGTGCTAGTTCTTTTACCTGGGTTCTATATTATTTTGTATTTAATCTTTGAAATATATTTTAATTTGAAAGAAACTGAAACTAGGACGATAAGACGAGGTGGCCGAGTGGTTAAGGCGATGGACTGCTAATCCATTGGGCTCTGCCCGCGTGGGTTCGAATCCCATCCTCGTCGTGCTTGTTCTTTTACCTGGGTTATATCAAATTTTGTATTTATTCTTTGAAAAATATTTTAATTTGAAAGAAACAGTAACTAGAAAAATAAGACGAAGTGGCCGAGTGGTTAAGGCGATGGACTGCTAATCCATTGGCCTCTGTCCGCGTGGATTCGAATCCCATCCTCGTCGTGCTTGTTCTTTTACCTGGGTTATATCAAATTTTGTATTTAATCTTTGAAATATATTTTGATTTGAAAGAAACAGTAACTAGGTAGATAAGACGAGGTGGCCGAATGGTTAAGGCGATGGACTGCTAGTCCATTGGTCTCTGCCCGCGTGGGTTTGAATCCCATCCTCGTCGTGCTAGTTCTTTTACCTGGGTTATATCATATTTTGTATTTAATCTTTGAAATATATTTTGATTTGAAAGAAACAGTAATCAGGAAGAAAAGACGAGGTGGCCGAGTGGTTAAGGCGATGGACTGCTAATCCATTGGGCTCTGCCCGCGTGGATTTGAATCCCATCCTCGTCGTGCTTGTTCTTTTACCTGGGTTATATCATATTTTGTATTTAATCTTTGAAATATATTTTGATTTGAAAGAAACAATAATTAGGAAGATAAGACGAGGTGGCCGAGTGGTTAAGGCGATGGACTGCTAATCCATTGGGCTCTGCCCGCGTGGATTTGAATCCCATCCTCGTCGTGCTTGTTCTTTTACCTGGGTTATATCATATTTTGTATTTAATCTTTGAAATATATTTTGATTTGAAAGAAACAATAATTAGGAAGATAAGACGAGGTGGCCGAGTTGTTAAGGCGATGGACTGCAAATCCATTGGGCTCTACCCGCGTGGTTTCGAATCCCATCCTTACCGTGCTAGGGCTTTTACCTGCTTTATATCAAATTTTGTATTTAAATTTTTAAATATACTATATAGTGAAAGAATCTGTTTGAAGGTACAGTCGACGAGGTGGCCGAGTGGTAAAGGCTATGGATATCCAATACTTCGGTCTTCGCTCGCGCGAGTTCTAATCCATTGGATGTCGAGCTTGTTCTTTTATATGCGTTATATCGAACTTTATAATTTATCTTTGAAAGATATATTCGTTTGAAAGAAATAGTAATTAGTTAGATAAGACGAGGTGGCCGAGTGGTCAAGGTGATGGACTGCTAATCTATTGGACCCTGCCCGGTTGGGTGCGAATCCCATCCTCGTCGTGCTTGTTATTATACCTGGGTTATATCAAATTTTGTATTTAATCTTTGAAATATATTTTAATTTGAAAGAAACTGAAATTAGGAAGATAAGACGAGGTGGCCGAGTGGTTAAGGCGATGGACTGCTAATCCATTGGGCTCTGCCCGCGTGGGTTCGAATCCCATCCTCGTCGTGCTTGTTCTTTTACCTGGGTTATATCAAATTTTGTATTTATTCTTTGAAAAATATTTTAATTTGAAAGAAACAGTAACTAGAAAAATAAGGCGAAGTGGCCGAGTGGTAAAGGCGATGGACTGCTATTCCATTGGCCTCTGTCCGCGTGGATTCGAATCCCATCCTCGTCGTGCTTGTTCTTTTACCTGGGTTATATCAAATTTTGTATTTAATCTTTGAAATATATTTTGATTTGAAAGAAACAGTAACTAGGTAGATAAGACGAGGTGGCCGAGTGGTTAAGGCGATGGACTGCTAGTCCATTGGGCTCTGCCCTCGTGGGTTTGAATCCCATCCTCGTCGTGCTAGTTCTTTTACCTGGGTTATATCATATTTTGTATTTAATCTTTGAAATATATTTTGATTTGAAAGAAACAGTAATCAGGAAGAAAAGACGAGGTGGCCGAGTGGTTAAGGCGATGGACTGCTAATCCATTGGGCTCTGCCCGCGTGGATTTGAATCCCATCCTCGTCGTGCTTGTTCTTTTACCTGGGTTATATCATATTTTGTATTTAATCTTTGAAATATATTTTGATTTGAAAGAAACAATAATTAGGAAGATAAGACGAGGTGGCCGAATGGTTAAGGCGATGGACTGCTAATCCATTGGGCTCTGCCCGCGTGGGTTCGAATCCCATCCTCGTCGTGCTTGTTCTTTTACCAGGGTTATATCAAATTTTGTATTTAATCTTTGAAAAATATTTTAATTTGAAAGAAACAGTACCTAGAAAAGTAAGACGAAGTGGCCGAGTTGTTAAGGCGATGGACTGCAAATCCATTGGGCTCTACCCGCGTGGGTTCGAATCCCATCCTTACCGTGCTAGGGCTTTTACCTGCTTTATATCAAATTTTGTATTTAAATTTTTAAATATACTATATAGTGAAAGAATCTGTTTGAAGGTACAGTCGACGAGGTGGCCGAGTGGTAAAGGCTATGGATATCCAATACTTCGGTCTTCGCTCGCGCGAGTTCTAATCCATTGGATGTCGAGCTTGTTCTTTTATATGCGTTATATCGAACTTTATAATTTATCTTTGAAAGATATATTCGTTTGAAAGAAATAGTAATTAGTTAGATAAGACGAGGTGGCCGAGTGGTCAAGGTGATGGACTGCTAATCTATTGTGCCCTGCCCGGTTGGGTGCGAATCCCATCCTCGTCGTGCTTGTTATTGTACCTGGGTTATATCAAATTTTGTATTTAATCTTTGAAATATATTTTAATTTGAAAGAAACTGAAATTAGGAAGATAAGACGAGGTGGCCGAGTGGTTAAGGCGATGGACTGCTAATCCTTTGGGCTCTGCCCGCGTGGGTTCGAATCCCATCCTCGTCGTGCTTGTTCTTTTACCTGGGTTATATCAAATTTTGTATTTATTCTTTGAAAAATATTTTAATTTGAAAGAAACAGTAACTAGAAAAATAAGGCGAAGTGGCCGAGTGGTAAAGGCGATGGACTGCTATTCCATTGGCCTCTGTCCGCGTGGATTCGAATCCCATCCTCGTCGTGCTTGTTCTTTTACCTGGGTTATATCAAATTTTGTATTTAATCTTTGAAATATATTTTGATTTGAAAGAAACAGTAACTAGGTAGATAAGACGAGGTGGCCGAATGGTTAAGGCGATGGACTGCTAGTCCATTGGGCTCTGCCCGAGTGGGTTTGAATCCCATCCTCGTCGTGCTAGTTCTTTTACCTGGGTTATATCATATTTTGTATTTAATCTTTGAAATATATTTTGATTTGAAAGAAACAGTAATCAGGAAGAAAAGACGAGGTGGCCGAATGGTTAAGGCGATGGACTGCTAATCCATTGGGCTCTGCCCGCGTGGATTTGAATCCCATCCTCGTCGTGCTTGTTCTTTTACCTGGGTTATATCATATTTTGTATTTAATCTTTGAAATATATTTTGATTTGAAAGAAACAATAATTAGGAAGATAAGACGAGGTGGCCGAATGGTTAAGGCGATGGACTGCTAATCCATTGGGCTCTGCCCGCGTGGGTTCGAATCCCATCCTCGTCGTGCTTGTTCTTTTACCAGGGTTATATCAAATTTTGTATTTAATCTTTGAAAAATATTTTAATTTGAAAGAAACAGTACCTAGAAAAGTAAGACGAAGTGGCCGAGTTGTTAAGGCGATGGACTGCAAATCCATTGGGCTCTACCCGCGTGGGTTCGAATCCCATCCTTACCGTGCTAGGGCTTTTACCTGCTTTATATCAAATTTTGTATTTAAATTTTTAAATATACTATATAGTGAAAGAATCTGTTTGAAGGTACAGTCGACGAGGTGGCCGAGTGGTAAAGGCTATGGATATCCAATACTTCGGTCTTCGCTCGCGCGAGTTCTAATCCATTGGATGTCGAGCTTGTTCTTTTATATGCGTTATATCGAACTTTATAATTTATCTTTGAAAGATATATTCGTTTGAAAGAAATAGTAATTAGTTAGATAAGACGAGGTGGCCGAGTGGTCAAGGTGATGGACTGCTAATCTATTGTGCCCTGCCCGGTTGGGTGCGAATCCCATCCTCGTCGTGCTTGTTATTGTACCTGGGTTATATCAAATTTTGTATTTAATCTTTGAAATATATTTTAATTTGAAAGAAACTGAAATTAGGAAGATAAGACGAGGTGGCCGAGTGGTTAAGGCGATGGACTGCTAATCCATTGGGCTCTGCCCGCGTGGGTTCGAATCCCATCCTCGTCGTGCTTGTTCTTTTACCTGGGTTATATCAAATTTTGTATTTATTCTTTGAAAAATATTTTAATTTGAAAGAAACAGTAACTAGAAAAATAAGGCGAAGTGGCCCAGTGGTAAAGGCGATGGACTGCTATTCCATTGGCCTCTGTCCGCGTGGATTCGAATCCCATCCTCGTCGTGCTTGTTCTTTTACCTGGGTTATATCAAATTTTGTATTTAATCTTTGAAATATATTTTGATTTGAAAGAAACAGTAACTAGGGAGATAAGACGAGGTGGCCGAATGGTTAAGGCGATGGACTGCTAGTCCATTGGGCTCTGCCCGAGTGGGTTTGAATCCCATCCTCGTCGTGCTAGTTCTTTAACCTGGGTTATATCATGTTTTGTATTTAATCTTTGAAATATATTTTGATTTGAAAGAAACAGAAAATAGGAAGACAAAACGAGGTGGCCGAGTGGTTAAGGCGATGGACTGCAATTCCATTGGGCTCTACCCGCGTGGGTTCGAATCCCATCCTTACCGTGCTAGGGCTTTTACCTGCTTTATATCAAATTTTGTATTTAAATTTTTAAATATACTATATAGTGAAAGAAACTGTTTGAAGGTACAGTCGACGAGGTGGCCGAGTGGTAAAGGCTATGGATATCCAATACTTCGGGCTTCGCTCGCGCGAGTTCTAATCCATTGGATGTCGAGCTTGTTCTTTTATATGCGTTATATCGAACTTTATAATTTATCTTTGAAAGATATATTCGTTTGAAAGAAATAGTAATTAGTTAGATAAGACGAGGGGGCCGAGTGGTCAAGGTGATGGACTGCTAATCCATTGGGCTCTGCCCGGGTGGGTTCGAATCCCATCCTCGTCGTGCTAGTTCTTTTACCTGGGTTCTATCATATTTTGTATTTAATCTTTGAAATATATTTTAATTTGAAAGAAACTGAAACTAGGACGATAAGACGAGGTGGCCGAGTGGTTAAGGCGATGGACTGCTAATTCATTGGGCTCTGCCCGCGTGGGTTCGAATCCCATCCTCGTCGTGCTTGTTCTTTTAACTGGGTTATATCAAATTTTGTATTTATTCTTTGAAAAATATTTTAATTTGAAAGAAACAGTAACTAGAAAAATAAGACGAACTGGCCGAGTGGTTAAGGCGATGGACTGCTAATCCACTGGCCTCTGTCCGCGTGGATTCGAATCCCATCCTCGTCGTGCTTGTTCTTTTACCTGGGTTATATCAAATTTTGTATTTAATCTTTGAAATATATTTTGATTTGAAAGAAACAGTAACTAGGTAGATAAGACGAGGTGGCCGAATGGTTAAGGCGATGGACTGCTAATCCATTGGGCTCTGCCCGCGTGGATTTGAATCCCATCCTCGTCGTGCTTGTTCTTTTACCTGGGTTATATCATATTTTGTATTTAATCTTTGAAATATATTTTGATTTGAAAGAAACAATAATTAGGAAGATAAGACGAGGTGGCCGAGTGGTTAAGGCGATGGACTGCTAATCCATTGGGCTCTGTCCGCGTGGGTTCGAATCCCATCCTCGTCGTGCTTGTTCTTTTACCAGAGTTATATCAAATTTTGTATTTAATCTTTGAAAAATATTTTAATTTGAAAGAAACAGTACCTAGAAAAATAAGACGAAGTGGCCGAGTTGTTAAGGCGATGGACTGCAAATCCATTGGGCTCTACCCGCGTGGGTTCGAATCCCATCCTTACCGTGCTAGGACTTTTACCTGCTTTATATCAAATTTTGTATTTAAATTTTTAAATATAATATATAGTGAAAGAATCTGTTTGAAGGTACAGTCGACGAGGTGGCCGAGTGGTAAATGCTATGGATATCCAATACTTCGGGCTTCGCTCGCGCGAGTTCTAATCCATTGGATGTCGAGCTTGTTCTTTTATATGCGTTATATCGAACTTTATAATTTATCTTTGAAAGATATATTCGTTTGAAAGAAATAGTAATTAGTTAGATAAGACGAGGTGGCCGAGTGGTCAAGGTGATGGACTGCTAATCTATTGGGCCCTGCCCGGTAGGGTGCGAATCCCATCCTCGTCGTGCTTGTTATTGTACCTGGGTTATATCAAATTTTGTATTTAATCTTTGAAATATATTTTAATTTGAAAGAAACTGAAATTAGGAAGATAAGACGAGGTGGCCGAGTGGTTAAGGCGATGGACTGCTAATCCATTGGGCTCTGCCCGCGTGGGTTCGAATCCCATCCTCGTCGTGCTTGTTCTTTTACCTGGGTTATATCAAATTTTGTATTTATTCTTTGAAAAATATTTTAATTTGAAAGAAACAGTAACTAGAAAAATAAGGCGAAGTGGCCGAGTGGTAAAGGCGATGAACTGCTATTCCATTGGCCTCTGTCCGCGTGAATTCGAATCCCATCCTCGTCGTGCTTGTTCTTTTACCTGGGTTATATCATATTTTATATTTAATCTTTGAAATATATTTTGATTTGAAAGAAACAGTAATCAGGAAGAAAAGACGAGGTGGCAGAGTGGTTAAGGCGATGGACTGCTAGTCCATTGGGCTCTGCCCGAGTGGGTTTGAATCCCATCCTCGTCGTGCTAGTTCTTTTACCTGGGTTATATCATATTTTGTATTTAATCTTTGAAATATATTTTGATTTGAAAGAAACAGTAATCAGGAAGAATAGACGAGGTGGCCGAGTGGTTAAGGCGATGGACTGCTAATCCATTGGGCTCTGCCCGCGTGGATTTGAATCCCATCCTCGTCGTGCTTGTTCTTTTACCTGGGTTATATCATATTTTGTATTTAATCTTTGAGATATATTTTGATTTGAAAGAAACAATAATTAGGAAGATAAGACGAGGTGGCCGAGTGGTTAAGGAGAGGGACTGCTAATCCATTGGGCTCTTGATGCGTAGGTTTGATTCCCATCCTCGTCGTGATAGTTCTTTTACCTCTGTTATATCAAATTTTGTATTTAATCTTTGAAATATATTTTAATTTGAAAGAAACAGAAAATAGGAAGACAAAACGAGGTGGCCCAGTGGTTAAGGCGATGGACTGCAAATCCATTGGGCTCTACCCGCGTGGGTTCGAATCCCATCCTTACCGTGCTAGGGCTTTTTCCTGCTTTATATCAAATTTTGTATTTAAATTTTTAAATATACTATATAGTGAAAGAAACTGTTTGAAGGTACAGTCGACGAGGTGGCCGAGTGGTAAAGGCTATGGACTTCCAATACTTCGGGCTTTGCTCGAGCGAGTTCTAATCCCATCGACGTCGAGCTTGTTCTTTTATATGCGTTATATCGAACTTTATAATTTATCTTTGAAAGATATATTCGTTTGAAAGAAATAGTAATTAGTTAGATAAGACGAGGTGGCCGAGTGGTCAAGGTGATGGACTGCTAATCCATTTGGCTCTGCCCGGGTGGGTTCGAATCCCATCCTCGTCGTGCTTGTTCTTTTACCTGGGTTATATCAAATTTTGTATTTATTCTTTGAAAAATATTTTAATTTGAAAGAAACAGTACTCAGAAAGAAAAGACGAGGTGACCGAGTGGTTAAGGCGATGGACTGCTAATCCATTGGGCTCTGCCCGCGTGGGTTCGAATCCCATCCTCGTCGTGCCAGTTCTTTTACCTGGGTTATAACATATTTTGTATTTAATCTTTGAAATATATTTTGATTTGAAAGAAACAGAAAATAGGAAGACAAAACGAGGTGGCCGAGTGGTTAAGGCGATGGACTGCAAATCCATTGGGCTCTACCCGCGTGGGTTCGAATCCCATCCTTACCGTGCTAGGGCTTTTACCTGCTTTATATCAAATTTTGTATTTAAATTTTTAAATATACTATATAGTGAAAGAATCTGTTTGAAGGTACAGTCGACGAGGTGGCAGAGTGGTAAAGGCTATGGATATCCAATACTTCGGGCTTCGCTCGCGCGAGTTCTAATCCATTGGATGTCGAGCTTGTTCTTTTATATGCGTTATATCGAACTTTATAATTTATCTTTGAAAGATATATTCGTTTGAAAGAAATAGTAATTAGTTAGATAAGACGAGGTGGCCGAGTGGTCAAGGTGATGGACTGCTAATCTATTGGGCCCTGCCCGGTTGGGTGCGAATCCCATCCTCGTCGTGCTTGTTATTGTACCTGGGTTATATCAAATTTTGTATTTAATCTTTGAAATATATTTTAATTTGAAAGAAACTGAAATTAGGAAGATAAGACGAGGTGGCCGAGTGGTTAAGGCGATGGACTGCTAATCCATTGGGCTCTGCCCGCGTGGGTTCGAATCCCATCCTCGTCGTGCTTGTTCTTTTACCTGGGTTATATCAAATTTTGTATTTATTCTTTGAAAAATATTTTAATTTGAAAGAAACAGTAACTAGAAAAATAAGGCGAAGTGGCCGAGTGGTAAAGGCGATGAACTGCTATTCCATTGGCCTCTGTCCGCGTGAATTCGAATCCCATCCTCGTCGTGCTTGTTCTTTTACCTGGGTTATATCATATTTTATATTTAATCTTTGAAATATATTTTGATTTGAAAGAAACAGTAATCAGGAAGAAAAGACGAGGTGGCAGAGTGGTTAAGGCGATGGACTGCTAGTCCATTGGGCTCTGCCCGCGTGGGTTTGAATCCCATCCTCGTCGTGCTAGTTCTTTTACCTGGGTTATATCATATTTTGTATTTAATCTTTGAAATATATTTTGATTTGAAAGAAACAGTAATCAGGAAGAATAGACGAGGTGGCCGAGTGGTTAAGGCGATGGATTGCAATTCCATTGGGCTCTACCCGCGTGGGTTCGAATCCCATCCTTACCGTGCTAGGGCTTTTACCTGCTTTATATCAAATTTTGTATTTAAATTTTTAAATATACTATATAGTGAAAGAATCTGTTTGAAGGTACAGTCGACGAGGTGGCCGAGTGGTAAAGGCTATGGATATCCAATACTTCGGGCTTCGCTCGCTTGAGTTCTAATCCATTGGATGTCGAGCTTGTTCTTTTATATGCGTTATATCGAACTTTGTAATTTATCTTTGAAAGATATATTCGTTTGAAAGAAATAGTAATTAGTTAGATAAGACGAGGTGGCCGAGTGGTCAAGGTGATGGACTGCTAATCCATTGGGCTCTGCCCGGGTGGGTTCGAATCCCATCCTCGTCGTGCTAGTTCTTTTACCTGGGTTCTATCATATTTTGTATTTAATCTTTGAAATATATTTTAATTTGAAAGAAACTGAAACTAGGACGATAAGACGAGGTGGCCGAGTGGTTAAGGCGATGGACTGCTAATCCATTGGGCTCTGCCCGCGTGGGTTCGAATCCCATCCTCGTCGTGCTTGTTCTTTTACCTGGGTTATATCAAATTTTGTATTTATTCTTTGAAAAATATTTTAATTTGAAAGAAACAGTAACTAGAAAAATAAGACGAAGTGGCCGAGTGGTTAAGGCGATGGACTGCTAATCCATTGGCCTCTGTCCGCGTGGATTCGAATCCCATCCTCGTCGTGCTTGTTCTTTTACCTGGGTTATATCAAATTTTGTATTTAATCTTTGAAATATATTTTGATTTGAAAGAAACAGTAACTAGGTAGATAAGACGAGGTGGCCGAATGGTTAAGGCGATGGACTGCTAGTCCATTGGTCTCTGCCCGCGTGGGTTTGAATCCCATCCTCGTCGTGCTAGTTCTTTTACCTGGGTTATATCATATTTTGTATTTAATCTTTGAAATATATTTTGATTTGAAAGAAACAGTAATCAGGAAGAAAAGACGAGGTGGCCGAGTGGTTAAGGCGATGGACTGCTAATCCATTGGGCTCTGCCCGCGTGGATTTGAATCCCATCCTCGTCGTGCTTGTTCTTTTACCTGGGTTATATCATATTTTGTATTTAATCTTTGAAATATATTTTGATTTGAAAGAAACAATAATTAGGAAGATAAGACGAGGTGGCCGAGTGGTTAAGGCGATGGACTGCTAATCCATTGGGCTCTGCCCGCGTGGATTTGAATCCCATCCTCGTCGTGCTTGTTCTTTTACCTGGGTTATATCATATTTTGTATTTAATCTTTGAAATATATTTTCATTTGAAAGAAACAATAATTAGGAAGATAAGACGAGGTGGCCGAGTTGTTAAGGCGATGGACTGCAAATCCATTGGGCTCTACCCGCGTGGTTTCGAATCCCATCCTTACCGTGCTAGGGCTTTTACCTGCTTTATATCAAATTTTGTATTTAAATTTTTAAATATACTATATAGTGAAAGAATCTGTTTGAAGGTACAGTCGACGAGGTGGCCGAGTGGTAAAGGCTATGGATATCCAATACTTCGGTCTTCGCTCGCGCGAGTTCTAATCCATTGGATGTCGAGCTTGTTCTTTTATATGCGTTATATCGAACTTTATAATTTATCTTTGAAAGATATATTCGTTTGAAAGAAATAGTAATTAGTTAGATAAGACGAGGTGGCCGAGTGGTCAAGGTGATGGACTGCTAATCTATTGGACCCTGCCCGGTTGGGTGCGAATCCCATCCTCGTCGTGCTTGTTATTGTACCTGGGTTATATCAAATTTTGTATTTAATCTTTGAAATATATTTTAATTTGAAAGAAACTGAAATTAGGAAGATAAGACGAGGTGGCCGAGTGGTTAAGGCGATGGACTGCTAATCCATTGGGCTCTGCCCGCGTGGGTTCGAATCCCATCCTCGTCGTGCTTGTTCTTTTACCTGGGTTATATCAAATTTTGTATTTATTCTTTGAAAAATATTTTAATTTGAAAGAAACAGTAACTAGAAAAATAAGGCGAAGTGGCCGAGTGGTAAAGGCGATGGACTGCTATTCCATTGGTCTCTGTCCGCGTGGATTCGAATCCCATCCTCGTCGTGCTTGTTCTTTTACCTGGGTTATATCAAATTTTGTATTTAATCTTTGAAATATATTTTGATTTGAAAGAAACATTAACTAGGTAGATAAGACGAGGTGGCCGAATGGTTAAGGCGATGGACTGCTAGTCCATTGGGCTCTGCCCTCGTGGGTTTGAATCCCATCCTCGTCGTGCTAGTTCTTTTACCTGGGTTATATCATATTTTGTATTTAATCTTTGAAATATATTTTGATTTGAAAGAAACAGTAATCAGGAAGAAAAGACGAGGTGGCCGAGTGGTTAAGGCGATGGACTGCTAATCCATTGGGCTCTGCCCGCGTGGATTTGAATCCCATCCTCGTCGTGCTTGTTCTTTTACCTGGGTTATATCATATTTTGTATTTAATCTTTGAAATATATTTTGATTTGAAAGAAACAATAATTAGGAAGATAAGACGAGGTGGCCGAATGGTTAAGGCGATGGACTGCTAATCCATTGGGCTCTGCCCGCGTGGGTTCGAATCCCATCCTCGTCGTGCTTGTTCTTTTACCAGGGTTATATCAAATTTTGTATTTAATCTTTGAAAAATATTTTAATTTGAAAGAAACAGTACCTAGAAAAGTAAGACGAAGTGGCCGAGTTGTTAAGGCGATGGACTGCAAATCCATTGGGCTCTACCCGCGTGGGTTCGAATCCCATCCTTACCGTGCTAGGGCTTTTACCTGCTTTATATCAAATTTTGTATTTAAATTTTTAAATATACTATATAGTGAAAGAATCTGTTTGAAGGTACAGTCGACGAGGTGGCCGAGTGGTAAAGGCTATGGATATCCAATACTTCGGTCTTCGCTCGCGCGAGTTCTAATCCATTGGATGTCGAGCTTGTTCTTTTATATGCGTTATATCGAACTTTATAATTTATCTTTGAAAGATATATTCGTTTGAAAGAAATAGTAATTAGTTAGATAAGACGAGGTGGCCGAGTGGTCAAGGTGATGGACTGCTAATCTATTGTGCCCTGCCCGGTTGGGTGCGAATCCCATCCTCGTCGTGCTTGTTATTGTACCTGGGTTATATCAAATTTTGTATTTAATCTTTGAAATATATTTTAATTTGAAAGAAACTGAAATTAGGAAGATAAGACGAGGTGGCCGAGTGGTTAAGGCGATGGACTGCTAATCCATTGGGCTCTGCCCGCGTGGGTTTGAATCCCATCCTCGTCGTGCTTGTTCTTTTACCTGGGTTATATCAAATTTTGTATTTATTCTTTGAAAAATATTTTAATTTGAAAGAAACAGTAACTAGAAAAATAAGGCGAAGTGGCCGAGTGGTAAAGGCGATGGACTGCTATTCCATTGGCCTCTGTCCGCGTGGATTCGAATCCCATCCTCGTCGTGCTTGTTCTTTTACCTGGGTTATATCAAATTTTGTATTTAATCTTTGAAATATATTTTGATTTGAAAGAAACAGTAACTAGGTAGATAAGACGAGGTGGCCGAATGGTTAAGGCGATGGACTGCTAGTCCATTGGGCTCTGCCCGAGTGGGTTTGAATCCCATCCTCGTCGTGCTAGTTCTTTTACCTGGGTTATATCATATTTTGTATTTAATCTTTGAAATATATTTTGATTTGAAAGAAACAGTAATCAGGAAGAAAAGACGAGGTGGCCGAATGGTTAAGGCGATGGACTGCTAATCCATTGGGCTCTGCCCGCGTGGATTTGAATCCCATCCTCGTCGTGCTTGTTCTTTTACCTGGGTTATATCATATTTTGTATTTAATCTTTGAAATATATTTTGATTTGAAAGAAACAATAATTAGGAAGATAAGACGAGGTGGCCGAATGGTTAAGGCGATGGACTGCTAATCCATTGGGCTCTGCCCGCATGGGTTCGAATCCCATCCTCGTCGTGCTTGTTCTTTTACCAGGGTTATATCAAATTTTGTATTTAATCTTTGAAAAATATTTTAATTTGAAAGAAACAGTACCTAGAAAAGTAAGACGAAGTGGCCGAGTTGTTAAGGCGATGGACTGCAAATCCATTGGGCTCTACCCGCGTGGGTTCGAATCCCATCCTTACCGTGCTAGGGCTTTTACCTGCTTTATATCAAATTTTGTATTTAAATTTTTAAATATACTATATAGTGAAAGAATCTGTTTGAAGGTACAGTCGACGAGGTGGCCGAGTGGTAAAGGCTATGGATATCCAATACTTCGGTCTTCGCTCGCGCGAGTTCTAATCCATTGGATGTCGAGCTTGTTCTATTATATGCGTTATATCGAACTTTATAATTTATCTTTGAAAGATATATTCGTTTGAAAGAAATAGTAATTAGTTAGATAAGACGAGGTGGCCGAGTGGTCAAGGTGATGGACTGCTAATCTATTGTGCCCTGCCCGGTTGGGTGCGAATCCCATCCTCGTCGTGCCCTTTATTGTACCTGGGTTATATCAAATTTTGTATTTAATCTTTGAAATATATTTTAATTTGAAAGAAACTGAAATTAGGAAGATAAGACGAGGTGGCCGAGTGGTTAAGGCGATGGACTGCTAATCCATTGGGCTCTGCCCGCGTGGGTTCGAATCCCATCCTCGTCGTGCTTGTTCTTTTACCTGGGTTATATCAAATTTTGTATTTATTCTTTGAAAAATACTTTAATTTGAAAGAAACAGTAACTAGAAAAATAAGGCGAAGTGGCCGAGTGGTAAAGGCGATGGACTGCTATTCCATTGGCCTCTGTCCGCGTGGATTCGAATCCCATCCTCGTCGTGCTTGTTCTTTTACCTGGGTTATATCAAATTTTGTATTTAATCTTTGAAATATATTTTGATTTGAAAGAAACAGTAACTAGGGAGATAAGACGAGGTGGCCGAATGGTTAAGGCGATGGACTGCTAGTCCATTGGGCTCTGCCCGAGTGGGTTTGAATCCCATCCTCGTCGTGCTAGTTCTTTAACCTGGGTTATATCATATTTTGTATTTAATCTTTGAAATATATTTTGATTTGAAAGAAACAGAAAATAGGAAGACAAAACGAGGTGGCCGAGTGGTTAAGGCGATGGACTGCAATTCCATTGGGCTCTACCCGCGTGGGTTCGAATCCCATCCTTACCGTGCTAGGGCTTTTACCTGCTTTATATCAAATTTTGTATTTAAATTTTTAAATATACTATATAGTGAAAGAAACTGTTTGAAGGTACAGTCGACGAGGTGGCCGAGTGGTAAAGGCTATGGATATCCAATACTTCGGGCTTCGCTCGCGCGAGTTCTAATCCATTGGATGTCGAGCTT
This sequence comes from Linyphia triangularis, assembly GCA_963978545.1. Classification (NCBI taxonomy): domain Eukaryota; kingdom Metazoa; phylum Arthropoda; class Arachnida; order Araneae; family Linyphiidae; genus Linyphia; species Linyphia triangularis. The sequence goes on along the minus strand of OZ021726.1, from coordinate 45,356,269 downwards.
GTTCTTTTATATGCGTTATATCGAACTTTATAATTTATCTTTGAAAGATATATTCGTTTGAAAGAAATAGTAATTAGTTAGATAAGACGAGGGGGCCGAGTGGTCAAGGTGATGGACTGCTAATTCATTGGGCTCTGCCCGCGTGGGTTCGAATCCCATCCTCGTCGTGCTAGTTCTTTTACCTGGGTTCTATCATATTTTGTATTTAATCTTTGAAATATATTTTAATTTGAAAGAAACTGAAACTAGGACGATAAGACGAGGTGGCCGAGTGGTTAAGGCGATGGACTGCTAATTCATTGGGCTCTGCCCGCGTGGGTTCGAATCCCATCCTCGTCGTGCTTGTTCTTTTAACTGGGTTATATCAAATTTTGTATTTATTCTTTGAAAAATATTTTAATTTGAAAGAAACAGTAACTAGAAAAATAAGACGAACTGGCCGAGTGGTTAAGGCGATGGACTGCTAATCCATTGGCCTCTGTCCGCGTGGATTCGAATCCCATCCTCGTCGTGCTTGTTCTTTTACCTGGGTTATATCAAATTTTGTATTTAATCTTTGAAATATATTTTGATTTGAAAGAAACAGTAACTAGGTAGATAAGACGAGGTGGCCGAATGGTTAAGGCGATGGACTGCTAATCCATTGGGCTCTGCCCGCGTGGATTTGAATCCCATCCTCGTCGTGCTTGTTCTTTTACCTGGGTTATATCATATTTTGTATTTAATCTTTGAAATATATTTTGATTTGAAAGAAACAATAATTAGGAAGATAAGACGAGGTGGCCGAGTGGTTAAGGCGATGGACTGCTAATCCATTGGGCTCTGTCCGCGTGGGTTCGAATCCCATCCTCGTCGTGCTTGTTCTTTTACCAGAGTTATATCAAATTTTGTATTTAATCTTTGAAAAATATTTTAATTTGAAAGAAACAGTACCTAGAAAAATAAGACGAAGTGGCCGAGTTGTTAAGGCGATGGACTGCAAATCCATTGGGCTCTACCCGCGTGGGTTCGAATCCCATCCTTACCGTGCTAGGACTTTTACCTGCTTTATATCAAATTTTGTATTTAAATTTTTAAATATACTATATAGTGAAAGAATCTGTTTGAAGGTACAGTCGACGAGGTGGCCGAGTGGTAAATGCTATGGATATCCAATACTTCGGGCTTCGCTCGCGCGAGTTCTAATCCATTGGATGTCGAGCTTGTTCTTTTATATGCGTTATATCGAACTTTATAATTTATCTTTGAAAGATATATTCGTTTGAAAGAAATAGTAATTAGTTAGATAAGACGAGGTGGCCGAGTGGTCAAGGTGATGGACTGCTAATCTATTGGGCCCTGCCCGGTTGGGTGCGAATCCCATCCTCGTCGTGCTTGTTATTGTACCTGGGTTATATCAAATTTTGTATTTAATCTTTGAAATATATTTTAATTTGAAAGAAACTGAAATTAGGAAGATAAGACGAGGTGGCCGAGTGGTTAAGGCGATGGACTGCTAATCCATTGGGCTCTGCCCGCGTGGGTTCGAATCCCATCCTCGTCGTGCTTGTTCTTTTACCTGGGTTATATCAAATTTTGTATTTATTCTTTGAAAAATATTTTAATTTGAAAGAAACAGTAACTAGAAAAATAAGGCGAAGTGGCCGAGTGGTAAAGGCGATGAACTGCTATTCCATTGGCCTCTGTCCGCGTGAATTCGAATCCCATCCTCGTCGTGCTTGTTCTTTTACCTGGGTTATATCATATTTTATATTTAATCTTTGAAATATATTTTGATTTGAAAGAAACAGTAATCAGGAAGAAAAGACGAGGTGGCAGAGTGGTTAAGGCGATGGACTGCTAGTCCATTGGGCTCTGCCCGAGTGGGTTTGAATCCCATCCTCGTCGTGCTAGTTCTTTTACCTGGGTTATATCATATTTTGTATTTAATCTTTGAAATATATTTTGATTTGAAAGAAACAGTAATCAGGAAGAATAGACGAGGTGGCCGAGTGGTTAAGGCGATGGACTGCTAATCCATTGGGCTCTGCCCGCGTGGATTTGAATCCCATCCTCGTCGTGCTTGTTCTTTTACCTGGGTTATATCATATTTTGTATTTAATCTTTGAGATATATTTTGATTTGAAAGAAACAATAATTAGGAAGATAAGACGAGGTGGCCGAGTGGTTAAGGAGAGGGACTGCTAATCCATTGGGCTCTTGATGCGTAGGTTTGATTTCCATCCTCGTCGTGATAGTTCTTTTACCTCTGTTATATCAAATTTTGTATTTAATCTTTGAAATATATTTTAATTTGAAAGAAACAGAAAATAGGAAGACAAAACGAGGTGGCCCAGTGGTTAAGGCGATGGACTGCAAATCCATTGGGCTCTACCCGCGTGGGTTCGAATCCCATCCTTACCGTGCTAGGGCTTTTTCCTGCTTTATATCAAATTTTGTATTTAAATTTTTAAATATACTATATAGTGAAAGAAACTGTTTGAAGGTACAGTCGACGAGGTGGCCGAGTGGTAAAGGCTATGGACTTCCAATACTTCGGGCTTTGCTCGAGCGAGTTCTAATCCCATCGACGTCGAGCTTGTTCTTTTATATGCGTTATATCGAACTTTATAATTTATCTTTGAAAGATATATTCGTTTGAAAGAAATAGTAATTAGTTAGATAAGACGAGGTGGCCGAGTGGTCAAGGTGATGGACTGCTAATCCATTTGGCTCTGCCCGGGTGGGTTCGAATCCCATCCTCGTCGTGCTTGTTCTTTTACCTGGGTTATATCAAATTTTGTATTTATTCTTTGAAAATTATTTTAATTTGAAAGAAACAGTACTCAGAAAGAAAAGACGAGGTGACCGAGTGGTTAAGGCGATGGACTGCTAATCCATTGGGCTCTGCCCGCGTGGGTTCGAATCCCATCCTCGTCGTGCCAGTTCTTTTACCTGGGTTATAACATATTTTGTATTTAATCTTTGAAATATATTTTGATTTGAAAGAAACAGAAAATAGGAAGACAAAACGAGGTGGCCGAGTGGTTAAGGCGATGGACAGCAAATCCATTGGGCTCTACCCGCGTGGGTTCGAATCCCATCCTTACCGTGCTAGGGCTTTTACCTGCTTTATATCAAATTTTGTATTTAAATTTTTAAATATACTATATAGTGAAAGAATCTGTTTGAAGGTACAGTCGACGAGGTGGCAGAGTGGTAAAGGCTATGGATATCCAATACTTCGGGCTTCGCTCGCGCGAGTTCTAATCCATTGGATGTCGAGCTTGTTCTTTTATATGCGTTATATCGAACTTTATAATTTATCTTTGAAAGATATATTCGTTTGAAAGAAATAGTAATTAGTTAGATAAGACGAGGTGGATGAGTGGTCAAGGTGATGGACTGCTAATCCATTGGGCTCTGCCCGGGTGGGTGCGAATCCCATCCTCGTCGTGCTTGTTATTGTACCTGGGTTATATCAAATTTTGTATTTAATCTTTGAAAGATATTTTAATTTGAAAGAAACTGAAATTAGGAAGATAAGACGAGGTGGCCGAGTGGTTAAGGCGATGGACTGCTAATCCATTGGGCTCTGCCCGCGTGGGTTCGAATCCCATCCTCGTCGTGCTTGTTCTTTTAACTGGGTTATATCAAATTTTGTATTTATTCTTTGAAAAATATTTTAATTTGAAAGAAACAGTAACTAGAAAAATAAGACGAAGTGGCCGAGTGGTTAAGGCGATGGACTGCTAATCCATTGGCCTCTGTCCGCGTGGATTCGAATCCCATCCTCGTCGTGCTTGTTCTTTTACCTGGGTTATATCAAATTTTGTATTTAATCTTTGAAATATATTTTGATTTGAAAGAAACAGTAATCAGGAAGAAAAGACGAGGTGGCCGAGTGGTTAAGGCGATGGACTGCTAATCCATTGGGCTCTGCCCGCGTGGATTTGAATCCCATCCTCGTCGTGCTTGTTCTTTTACCTGGGTTATATCATATTTTGTATTTAATCTTTGAAATATATTTTGATTTGAAAGAAACAATAATTAGGAAGATAAGACGAGGTGGCCGAGTGGTTAAGGCGATGGACTGCTAATCCATTGGCTTCTGCCCGCGTTTATTCGAATGCCATCCTCGTCGTGCTTGTTCTTTTGCCTGGGTTATATCATATTTTGTATTTAATCTTTGAAATATATTTTGATTTGAAAGAAACAGTAATCAGGAAGAAAAGACGAGGTGGCAGAGTGGGTAAGGCGATGGACTGCTAAACCATTCTGCTCTGCCCGCGTGTGTTCGAATCCCGTCCTCGTCGTGCTAGTTCTTTTACCTGGGTTATATCAAATTTTGTATTTAATCTTTAAAATATATTTTAATTTGAAAGAAACAGTAATTAGGAAGACAAGACGAGGTGGCCGTGTGGTTAAGGCGATGGACTTCTAATCCATAGGGCTCCTCCCGAGTGGGTTCGAATCGCATACTCGTCGTGCTTGTTCTTTTACCTGGGTTATATCATATTTTGTATTTAATCTTTGAAATATATATTGATTTGAAAGAAACAGTAATCAGGAAGAAAAGACGAGGTGGCCGAGTGGTTAAGGCGATGGACTGCTAATCCATTGTGCTCTGCCCGCGTCGGTTTGAATCCCATCCTCGTCGTGCTAGTTCTTTTACCTGGGTTATATCATATTTTGTATTTAATCTTTGAAATATATTTTGATTTGAAAGAAACAGTAATCAGGAAGAAAAGACGAGGTGGCCGAGTGGTTAAGGCGATGGACTGCTAATCCATTGGGCTCTGCCCGCGTGGATTTGAATCCCATTCTCGTCGTGCTTGTTCTTTTACCTGGGTTATATCAAATTTTGTATTTAATCTTTGAAATATATTTTAATTTGAAAGAAACAGAAAATAGGAAAACAAGACGAGGTGGCCGAGTTGTTAAGATGATGGACTGCTAATCCATTGGGCTCTCCCCGCGTGGGTTCGAATCCCATCCTCGTCGAGTTTTTTCTTTTACCTGAGTTATATAATTTTGTATTTAATCTTTGAAATATATTTTGATTTGAAAGAAACAATAATTAGGAAGATAAGACGAGGTGGCCGAGTGGTTAAGGCGATGGACTGCTAATCCATTGGGCTCTGCACGCGTGGGTTCGAATCCCATCCTCGTCGTGCTAGTTCTTTTACCTCTGTTATATCAAATTTTGTATTTAATCTTTGAAATATATTTTAATTTGAAAGAAACAGAAAATAGGAAGACAAAACGAGGTGGCCGAGTGGTTAAGGCGATGGTCTGCAATTCCATTGGGCTCTACCCGCGTGGGTTCGAATCCCATCCTTACCGTGCTAGGGCTTTTACCTGCTTTATATCAAATTTTGTATTTAAATTTTTAAATATACTATATAGTGAAAGAATCTGTTTGAAGGTACAGTCGACGAGGTGGCCGAGTGGTAAAGGCTATGGATATCCAATACTTCGGGCTTCGCTCGCGCGAGTTCTAATCCATTGGATGTCGAGCTTGTTCTTTTATATGCGTTATATCGAACTTTATAATTTATCTTTGAAAGATATATTCGTTTGAAAGGAATAGTAATTAGTTAGATAAGACGAGGTGGCCGAGTGGTCAAGGTGATGGACTGCTAATCCATTGGGCTCTGCCCGGGTGGGTTCGAATCCCATCCTCGTCGTGCTAGTTCTTTTACCTGGGTTCTATCATATTTTGTATTTAATCTTTGAAATATATTTTAATTTGAAAGAAACTGAAACTAGGACGATAAGACGAGGTGGCCGAGTGGTTAAGGCGATGGACTGCTAATCCATTGGGCTCTGCCCGCGTGGGTTCGAAACCTATCCTCGTCGTGCTTGTTCTTTTACCTGGGTTATATCAAATTTTGTATTTAATCTTTGAAATATATTTTGATTTGAAAGAAACAGTAACTAGGTAGATAAGACGAGGTGGCCGAATGGTTAAGGCGATGGACTGCTAGTCCATTGGGCTCTGCCCGCGTGGGTTTGAATCCCATCCTCGTCGTGCTAGTTCTTTTACCTGGGTTATATCATATTTTGTATTTAATCTTTGAAAAATATTTTAAATTGAAAGAAACAGTACCTAGAAAAATAAAACGAAGTGGCCGAGTGGTTAAGGCGATGGACTGCTAATCCATTGGGCTCTGCCCGCGTGGGTTCGAATCCCATCCTCGTCGTGCTTGTTCTTTTACCTGGGTTCTATCATATTTTGTATTTAATCTTTGAAATATATTTTAATTTGAAAGAAACTGAAACTAGGACGATAAGACGAGGTGGCCGAGTGGTTAAGGCGATGGACTGCTATTCCATTGGCCTCTGTCCGCGTGAATTCGAATCCCATCCTTGTCGTGCTTGTTCTTTTACCTGGGTTATATCATATTTTATATTTAATCTTTGAAATATATTTTGATTTGAAAGAAACAGTAATCAGGAAGAAAAGACGAGGTGGCAGAGTGGTTAAGGCGATGGACTGCTAGTCCATTGGGCTCTGCCCGCGTGGGTTTTAATCCATTCCTCGTCGTGCTAGTTCTTTTACCTGGGTTATATCATATTTTGTATTTAATCTTTGAAATATATTTTGATTTGAAAGAAACAGTAATCAGGAAGAATAGACGAGGTGGCCGAGTGGTTAAGGCGATGGACTGCTAATCCATTGGGCTCTGCCCGCGTGGATTTGAATCCCATCCTCGTCGTGCTTGTTCTTTTACCTGAGTTATATAATTTTGTATTTAATCTTTGAAATATATTTTGATTTGAAAGAAACAATAATTAGGAAGATAAGACGAGGTGGCCGAGTGGTTAAGGCGATGGACTGCTAATCCATTGGGCTCTGCCCGCGTGGGTTCGAATCCCATCCTCGTCGTGCTAGTTCTTTTACCTCTGTTATATTAAATTTTGTATTTAATCTTTGAAATATATTTTAATTTGAAAGAAACAGAAAATAGGAAGACAAAACGAGGTGGCCGAGTGGTTAAGGCGATGGACTGCAATTCCATTGGGCTCTACCCGCGTGGGTTCGAATCCCATCCTTACCTTGCTAGGGCTTTTACCTGCTTTATATCAAATTTTGTATTTAAATTTTTAAATATACTATATAGTGAAAGAATCTGTTTGAAGGTACAGTCGACGAGGTGGCCGAGTGGTAAAGGCTATGGATATCCAATACTTCGGGCTTCGCTCGCGCGAGTTCTAATCCATTGGATGTCGAGCTTGTTCTTTTATATGCGTTATATCGAACTTTATAATTTATCTTTGAAAGATATATTCGTTTGAAAGAAATAGTAATTAGTTCGATAAGACGAGGTGGCCGAGTGGTCAAGGTGATGGACTGCTAATCCATTGGGCTCTGCCCGGGTGGGTTCGAATCCCATCCTCGTCGTGCTTGTTCTTTTACCTGGGTTATATCAAATTTTGTATTTAATCTTTGAAAAATATTTTAATTTGAAAGAAACAGTACCTAGAAAAATAAGACGAAGTGGCCGAGTGGGTAAGGCGATGGACTGCTAAACCATTCTGCTCTGTCCGCGTGTGTTCGAATCCCGTCCTCGTCGTGCTAGTTCTTTTACCTGGGTTATATCAAATTTTGTATTTAATCTTTAAAATATATTTTAATTTGAAAGAAACAGTAATTAGGAAGACAAGACGAGGTGGCCGTGTGGTTAAGGCGATGGACTTCTAATCCATAGGGCTCCTCCCGCGTGGGTTCGAATCGCATACTCGTCGTGCTTGTTCTTTTACCTGGGTTATATCATATTTTGTATTTAATCTTTGAAATATATATTGATTTGAAAGAAACAGTAATCAGGAAGAAAAGACGAGGTGGCCGAGTGGTTAAGACGATGGACTGCTAATCCATTGGGCTCTGCCCGCGTGGGTTCGAATCCCATCCTCGTCGTCCTAGTTCTTTTACCTGGGTTATATCAAATTTTGTATTTAATCTTTGAAATATATTTTGATTTGAAAGAAACAGTAATCAGGAAGAAAAGACGAGGTGGCCGAATGGTTAAGGCGATGGACTGCTAGTCCATTGGGCTCTGCCCGCGTCGGTTTGAATCCCATCCTCGTCGTGCTAGTTCTTTTACCTGGGTTATATCATATTTTGTATTTAATCTTTGAAATATATTTTGATTTGAAAGAAACAGTAATCAGGAAGAAAAGACGAGGTGGCCGAGTGGTTAAGGCGATGGACTGCTAATCCATTGGGCTCTGCCCGCGTGGATTTGAATCCCATTCTCGTCGTGCTTGTTCTTTTAACTGGGTTATATCAAATTTTGTATTTAATCTTTGAAATATATTTTAATTTGAAAGAAACAGAAAATAGGAAAACAAGACGAGGTGGCCGAGTTGTTAAGGTGATGGACTGCTAATCCATTGGGCTCTCCCCGCGTGGGTTCGAATCCCATCCTCGTCGTGCTAGTTCTTTTACCTCTGTTATATCAAATTTTGTATTTAATCTTTGAAATATATTTTGATTTGAAAGAAACAGTAATCAGGAAGAAAAGACGAGGTGGCCGAATGGTTAAGGCGATGGACTGCTAGTCCATTGGGCTCTGCCCGCGTCGGTTTGAATCCCATCCTCGTCGTGCTAGTTCTTTTACCTGGGTTATATCATATTTTGTATTTAATCTTTGAAATATATTTTGATTTGAAAGAAACAGTAATCAGGAAGAAAAGACGAGGTGGCCGAGTGGTTAAGGCGATGGACTGCTAATCCATTGGGCTCTGCCCGCGTGGATTTGAATCCCATTCTCGTCGTGCTTGTTCTTTTACCTGGGTTATATACAATTTTGTATTTAATCTTTGAAATATATTTTAATTTGAAAGAAACAGAAAATAGGAAAACAAGACGAGGTGGCCGAGTTGTTAAGGTGATGGACTGCTAATCCATTGGGCTCTCCCCGCGTGGGTTCGAATCCCATCCTCGTCGAGTTTTTTCTTTTACCTGAGTTATATAATTTTGTATTTAATCTTTGAAATATATTTTGATTTGAAAGAAACAATAATTAGGAAGATAAGACGAGGTGGCCGAGTGGTTAAGGCGATGGACTGCTAATCCATTGGGCTCTGCCCGCGTGGGTTCGAATCCCATCCTCGTCGTGCTAGTTCTTTTACCTCTGTTATATCAAATTTTGTATTTAAACTTTGAAATATATTTTAATTTGAAAGAAACAGAAAATAGGAAGACAAAACGATGTGGCCGAGTGGTTAAGGCGATGGATTGCAATTCCATTGGGCTCTACCCGCGTGGGTTCGAATCCCATCCTTACCGTGCTAGGGCTTTTACCTGCTTTATATCAAATTTTGTATTTAAATTTTTAAATATACTATATAGTGAAAGAATCTGTTTGAAGGTACATTCGACGAGGTGGCCGAGTGTGTAAAGGCTATGGATATCCAATACTTCGGGCTTTGCTCGCGCGAGTTCTAATCCATTGGATGTCGAGCTTGTTCTTTTATATGCGTTTAATCGAACTTTATAATTTATCTTTGAAAGATATATTCGTTTGAAAGAACTAGTAATTAGTTAGATAAGACGAGGTGGCCGAGTGGTCAAGGTGATGGACTGCTAATCCATTGGGCTCTGCCCGGGTGGGTTCGAATCCCATCCTCGTCGTGCTAGTTCTTTTACCTGGGTTCTATCATATTTTGTATTTAATCTTTGAAATATATTTTAATTTGAAAGAAACTGAAACTAGGACGATAAGACGAGGTGGCCGAGTGGTTAAGGCGATGGACTGCTAATCCATTGGGCTCTGCCCGCGTGGGTTCGAATTCCATCCTCGTCGTGCTTGTTCTTTTAACTGGGTTATATCAAATTTTGTATTTATTCTTTGAAAAATATTTTAATTTGAAAGAAACAGTAACTAGAAAAATAAGACGAAGTGGCCGAGTGGTTAAGGCGATGGACTGCTAATCATTTGGCCTCTGTCCGCTTGGATTCGAATCCCATCCTCGTCGTGCTTGTTCTTTTACCTGGGTTATATCAAATTTTGTATTTAATCTTTGAAATATATTTTGATTTGAAAGAAACAGTAACTAGGTAGATAAGACGAGGTGGCCGAATGGTTAAGGCGATGGATTGCTATTCCATTGGCCTCTGTCCGCGTGAATTCGAATCCCATCCTCGTCGTGCTTGTTCTTTTACCTGGGTTATATCATATTTTATATTTAATCTTTGAAATATATTTTGATTTGAAATAAACAGTAATCAGGAAGAAAAGACGAGGTGGCAGAGTGGTTAAGGCGATGGACTGCTAGTCCATTGGGCTCTGCCCGCGTGGGTTTGAATCCCATCCTCATCGTGCTAGTTCTTTTACCTGGGTTATATCATATTTTGTATTTAATCTTTGAAATATATTTTGATTTGAAAGAAACAGTAATCAGGAAGAATAGACGAGGTGGCCGAGTGGTTAAGGCGATTTACTGCTAATCCATTGGGCTCTGCCCGCGTGGATTTGAATCCCATCCTCGTCGTGCTTGTTCTTTTACCTGGGTTATATCATATTTTGTATTTAATCTTTGAGATATATTTTGATTTGAAAGAAACAATAATTAGGAAGATAAGACGAGGTGGCCGAGTGGTTAAGGCGATGGACTGCTAATCCATTGGGCTCTGCCCGCGTGGGTTCGAATCCCATCTTCGTCGTGCTTGTTCTTTTACCTGGGTTATATCAAATTTTGTATTTAATCTTTGAAAAATATTTTAATTTGAAAGAAACAGTACCTAGAAAAATAAGACGAACTGGCCGAGTGGTTAAGGCGATGGACTGCTAATCCATTGGCCTCTGTCCGCGTGGATTCGAATCCCATCCTCGTCGTGCTTGTTCTTTTACCTGGGTTATATCAAATTTTGTATTTAATCTTTGAAATATATTTTGATTTGAAAGAAACAGTAACTAGGTAGATAAGACGAGGTGGCCGAATGGTTAAGGCGATGGACTGCTAATCCATTGGGCTCTGCCCGCGTGGATTTGAATCCCATCCTCGTCGTGCTTGTTCTTTTACCTGGGTTATATCATATTTTGTATTTAATCTTTGAAATATATTTTGATTTGAAAGAAACAATAATTAGGAAGATAAGACGAGGTGGCCGAGTGGTTAAGGCGATGGACTGCTAATCCATTGGGCTCTGTCCGCGTGGGTTCGAATCCCATCCTCGTCGTGCTTGTTCTTTTACCAGAGTTATATCAAATTTTGTATTTAATCTTTGAAAAATATTTTAATTTGAAAGAAACAGTACCTAGAAAAATAAGACGAAGTGGCCGAGTTGTTAAGGCGATGGACTGCAAATCCATTGGGCTCTACCCGCGTGGGTTCGAATCCCATCCTTACCGTGCTAGGGCTTTTACCTGCTTTATATCAAATTTTGTATTTAAATTTTTAAATATACTATATAGTGAAAGAATCTGTTTGAAGGTACAGTCGACGAGGTGGCCGAGTGGTAAATGCTATGGATATCCAATACTTCGGGCTTCGCTCGCGCGAGTTCTAATCCATTGGATGTCGAGCTTGTTCTTTTATATGCGTTATATCGAACTTTATAATTTATCTTTGAAAGATATATTCGTTTGAAAGAAATAGTAATTAGTTAGATAAGACGAGGTGGCCGAGTGGTCAAGGTGATGGACTGCTAATCTATTGGGCCCTGCCCGGTTGGGTGCGAATCCCATCCTCGTCGTGCTTGTTATTGTACCTGGGTTATATCAAATTTTGTATTTAATCTTTGAAATATATTTTAATTTGAAAGAAACTGAAATTAGGAAGATAAGACGAGGTGGCCGAGTGGTTAAGGCGATGGACTGCTAATCCATTGGGCTCTGCCCGCGTGGGTTCGAATCCCATCCTCGTCGTGCTTGTTCTTTTACCTGGGTTATATCAAATTTTGTATTTATTCTTTGAAAAATATTTTAATTTGAAAGAAACAGTAACTAGAAAAATAAGGCGAATTGGCCGAGTGGTAAAGGCGATGAACTGCTATTCCATTGGCCTCTGTCCGCGTGAATTCGAATCCCATCCTCGTCGTGCTTGTTCTTTTACCTGGGTTATATCATATTTTATATTTAATCTTTGAAATATATTTTGATTTGAAAGAAACAGTAATCAGGAAGAAAAGACGAGGTGGCAGAGTGGTTAAGGCGATGGACTGCTAGTCCATTGGGCTCTGCCCGAGTGGGTTTGAATCCCATCCTCGTCGTGCTAGTTCTTTTACCTGGGTTATATCATATTTTGTATTTAATCTTTGAAATATATTTTGATTTGAAAGAAACAGTAATCAGGAAGAATAGACGAGGTGGCCGAGTGGTTAAGGCGATGGATTGCAATTCCATTGGGCTCTACCCGCGTGGGTTCGAATCCCATCCTTACCGTGCTAGGGCTTTTACCTGCTTTATATCAAATTTTGTATTTAAATTTTTAAATATACTATATAGTGAAAGAATCTGTTTGAAGGTACAGTCGACGAGGTGGCCGAGTGGTAAAGGCTATGGATATCCAATACTTCGGGCTTCGCTCGCTTGAGTTCTAATCCATTGGATGTCGAGCTTGTTCTTTTATATGCGTTATATCGAACTTTATAATTTATCTTTGAAAGATATATTCGTTTGAAAGAAATAGTAATTAGTTAGATAAGACGAGGTGGCCGAGTGGTCAAGGTGATGGACTGCTAATCCATTGGGCTCTGCCCGGGTGGGTTCGAATCCCATCCTCGTCGTGCTAGTTCTTTTACCTGGGTTCTATCATATTTTGTATTTAATCTTTGAAATATATTTTAATTTGAAAGAAACTGAAACTAGGACGATAAGACGAGGTGGCCGAGTGGTTAAGGCGATGGACTGCTAATCCATTGGGCTCTGCCCGCGTGGGTTCGAATCCCATCCTCGTCGTGCTTGTTCTTTTACCTGGGTTATATCAAATTTTGTATTTAATCTTTGAAATATATTTTGATTTGAAAGAAACAGTAACTAGGTAGATAAGACGAGGTGGCCGAATGGTTAAGGCGATGGACTGCTAATCCATTGGGCTCTGCCCGCGTGGATTTGAATCCCATCCTCGTCGTGTTTGTTCTTTTACCTGGGTTATATCATATTTTGTATTTAATCTTTGAAATATATTTTGATTTGAAAGAAACAATAATTAGGAAGATAAGACGAGGTGGCCGAGTGGTTAAGGCGATGGACTGCTAATCCATTGGGCTCTGTCCGCGTGGGTTCGAATCCCATCCTCGTCGTGCTTGTTCTTTTACCAGAGTTATATCAAATTTTGTATTTAATCTTTGAAAAATATTTTAATTTGAAAGAAACAGTACCTAGAAAAATAAGACGAAGTGGCCGAGTTGTTAAGGCGATGGACAGCAAATCCATTGGGCTCTACCCGCGTGGGTTCGAATCCCATCCTTACCGTGCTAGGGCTTTTACCTGCTTTATATCAAATTTTGTATTTAAATTTTTAAATATACTATATAGTGAAAGAATCTGTTTGAAGGTACAGTCGACGAGGTGGCCGAGTGGTAAATGCTATGGATATCCAATACTTCGGGCTTCGCTCGCGCGAGTTCTAATCCATTGGATGTCGAGCTTGTTCTTTTATATGCGTTATATCGAACTTTATAATTTATCTTTGAAAGATATATTCGTTTGAAAGAAATAGTAATTAGTTAGATAAGACGAGGTGGCCGAGTGGTCAAGGTGATGGACTGCTAATCTATTGGGCCCTGCCCGGTTGGGTGCGAATCCCATCCTCGTCGTGCTTGTTATTGTACCTGGGTTATATCAAATTTTGTATTTAATCTTTGAAATATATTTTAATTTGAAAGAAACTGAAATTAGGAAGATAAGACGAGGTGGCCGAGTGGTTAAGGCGATGGACTGCTAATCCATTGGGCTCTGCCCGCGTGGGTTCGAATCCCATCCTCGTCGTGCTTGTTCTTTTACCTGGGTTATATCAAATTTTGTATTTATTCTTTGAAAAATATTTTAATTTGAAAGAAACAGTAACTAGAAAAATAAGGCGAAGTGGCCGAGTGGTAAAGGCGATGAACTGCTATTCCATTGGCCTCTGTCCGCGTGAATTCGAATCCCATCCTCGTCGTGCTTGTTCTTTTACCTGGGTTATATCATATTTTATATTTAATCTTTGAAATATATTTTGATTTGAAAGAAACAGTAATCAGGAAGAAAAGACGAGGTGGCAGAGTGGTTAAGGCGATGGACTGCTAGTCCATTGGGCTCTGCCCGCGTGGGTTTGAATCCCATCCTCGTCGTGCTAGTTCTTTTACCTGGGTTATATCATATTTTGTATTTAATCTTTGAAATAATTATTGATTTGAAAGAAACAGTAATCAGGAAGAATAGACGAGGTATACGAGTGGTTAAGGCGATGGATTGCAATTCCATTGGGCTCTACCCGCGTGGGTTCGAATCCCATCCTTACCGTGCTAGGGCTTTTACCTGCTTTATATCAAATTTTGTATTTAAATTTTTAAATATACTATATAGTGAAAGAATCTGTTTGAAGGTACAGTCGACGAGGTGGCCGAGTGGTAAAGGCTATGGATATCCAATACTTCGGGCTTCGCTCGCTTGAGTTCTAATCCATTGGATGTCGAGCTTGTTCTTTTATATGCGTTATATCGAACTTTATAATTTATCTTTGAAAGATATATTCGTTTGAAAGAAATAGTAAATAGTTAGATAAGACGAGGTGGCCGAGTGGTCAAGGTGATGGACTGCTAATCCATTGGGCTCTGCCCGGGTGGGTTCGAATCCCATCCTCGTCGTGCTAGTTCTTTTACCTGGGTTCTATCATATTTTGTATTTAATCTTTGAAATATATTTTAATTTGAAAGAAACTGAAACTAGGACGATAAGACGAGGTGGCCGAGTGGTTAAGGCGATGGACTGCTAATCCATTGGGCTCTGCCCGCGTGGGTTCGAATCCCATCCTCGTCGTGCTTGTTCTTTTACCTGGGTTATATCAAATTTTGTATTTATTCTTTGAAAAATATTTTAATTTGAAAGAAACAGTAACTAGAAAAATAAGACGAAGTGGCCGAGTGGTTAAGGCGATGGACTGCTAATCCATTGGCCTCTGTCCGCGTGGATTCGAATCCCATCCTCGTCGTGCTTGTTCTTTTACCTGGGTTATATCAAATTTTGTATTTAATCTTTGAAATATATTTTGATTTGAAAGAAACAGTAACTAGGTAGATAAGACGAGGTGGCCGAATGGTTAAGGCGATGGACTGCTAGTCCATTGGTCTCTGCCCGCGTGGGTTTGAATCCCATCCTCGTCGTGCTAGTTCTTTTACCTGGGTTATATCATATTTTGTATTTAATCTTTGAAATATATTTTGATTTGAAAGAAACAGTAATCAGGAAGAAAAGACGAGGTGGCCGAGTGGTTAAGGCGATGGACTGCTAATCCATTGGGCTCTGCCCGCGTGGATTTGAATCCCATCCTCGTCGTGCTTGTTCTTTTACCTGGGTTATATCATATTTTGTATTTAATCTTTGAAATATATTTTGATTTGAAAGAAACAATAATTAGGAAGATAAGACGAGGTGGCCGAGTGGGTAAGGCGATGGACTGCTAATCCATTGGGCTCTGCCCGCGTTGATTTGAATCCCATCCTCGTCGTGCTTGTTCTTTTACCTGGGTTATATCATATTTTGTATTTAATCTTTGAAATATAATTTGATTTGAAAGAAACAATAATTAGGAAGATAAGACGAGGTGGCCGAGTGGTTAAGGCGATGGACTGCTAATCCATTGGGCTCTGCCCGCGTGGGTTCGAATCCCATCCTCGTCGTGCTTGTTCTTTTACCTGGGTTATATCAAATTTTGTATTTATTCTTTGAAAAATATTTTAATTTGAAAGAAACAGTAACTAGAAAAATAAGGCGAAGTGGCCGAGTGGTAAAGGCGATGGACTGCTATTCCATTGGCCTCTGTCCGCGTGGATTCGAATCCCATCCTCGTCGTGCTTGTTCTTTTACCTGGGTTATATCAAATTTTGTATTTAATCTTTGAAATATATTTTGATTTGAAAGAAACAGTAACTAGGTAGATAAGACGAGGTGGCCGAATGGTTAAGGCGATGGACTGCTAGTCCATTGGGCTCTGCCCGAGTGGGTTTGAATCCCATCCTCGTCGTGCTAGTTCTTTTACCTGGGTTATATCATATTTTGTATTTAATCTTTGAAATATATTTTGATTTGAAAGAAACAGTAATCAGGAAGAAAAGACGAGGTGGCCGAGTGGTTAAGGCGATGGACTGCTAATCCATTGGGCTCTGCCCGCGTGGATTTGAATCCCATCCTCGTCGTGCTTGTTCTTTTACCTGGGTTATATCATATTTTGTATTTAATCTTTGAAAAATATTTTGATTTGAAAGAAACAATAATTAGGAAGATAAGACGAGGTGGCCGAATGGTTAAGGCGATGGACTGCTAATCCATTGGGCTCTGCCCGCGTGGGTTCGAATCCCATCCTCGTCGTGCTTGTTCTTTTACCAGGGTTATATCAAATTTTGTATTTAATCTTTGAAAAATATTTTAATTTGAAAGAAACAGTACCTAGAACAGTAAGACGAAGTGGCCGAGTTGTTAAGGCGATGGACTGCAAATCCATTGGGCTCTACCCGCGTGGGTTCGAATCCCATCCTTACCGTGCTAGGGCTTTTACCTGCTTTATATCAAATTTTGTATTTAAATTTTTAAATATACTATATAGTGAAAGAATCTGTTTGAAGGTACAGTCGACGAGGTGGCCGAGTGGTAAAGGCTATGGATATCCAATACTTCGGTCTTCGCTCGCGCGAGTTCTAATCCATTGGATGTCGAGCTTGTTCTTTTATATGCGTTATATCGAACTTTATAATTTATCTTTGAAAGATATATTCGTTTGAAAGAAATAGTAATTAGTTAGATAAGACGAGGTGGCCGAGTGGTCAAGGTGATGGACTGCTAATCTATTGTGCCCTGCCCGGTTGGGTGCGAATCCCATCCTCGTCGTGCTTGTTATTGTACCTGGGTTATATCAAATTTTGTATTTAATCTTTGAAATATATTTTAATTTGAAAGAAACTGAAATTAGGAAGATAAGACGAGGTGGCCGAGTGGTTAAGGCGATGGACTGCTAATCCATTGGGCTCTGCCCGCGTGGGTTCGAATCCCATCCTCGTCGTGCTTGTTCTTTTACCTGGGTTATATCAAATTTTGTATTTATTCTTTGAAAAATATTTTAATTTGAAAGAAACAGTAACTAGAAAAATAAGGCGAAGTGGCCGAGTGGTAAAGGCGATGGACTGCTATTCCATTGGCCTCTGTCCGCGTGGATTCGAATCCCATCCTCGTCGTGCTTGTTCTTTTACCTGGGTTATATCAAATTTTGTATTTAATCTTTGAAATATATTTTGATTTGAAAGAAACAGTAACTAGGTAGATAAGACGAGGTGGCCGAATGGTTAAGGCGATGGACTGCTAGTCCATTGGGCTCTGCCCGAGTGGGTTTGAATCCCATCCTCGTCGTGCTAGTTCTTTTACCTGGGTTATATCATATTTTGTATTTAATCTTTGAAATATATTTTGATTTGAAAGAAACAGTAATCAGGAAGAAAAGACGAGGTGGCCGAGTGGTTAAGGCGATGGACTGCTAATCCATTGGGCTCTGCCCGCGTGGATTTGAATCCCATCCTCGTCGTGCTTGTTCTTTTACCTGGGTTATATCATATTTTGTATTTAATCTTTGAAATATATTTTGATTTGAAAGAAACAATAATTAGGAAGATAAGACGAGGTGGCCGAATGGTTAAGGCGATGGACTGCTAATCCATTGGGCTCTGCCCGCGTGGGTTCGAATCCCATCCTCGTCGTGCTTGTTCTTTTACCAGGGTTATATCAAATTTTGTATTTAATCTTTGAAAAATATTTTAATTTGAAAGAAACAGTACCTAGAAAAGTAAGACGAAGTGGCCGAGTTGTTAAGGCGATGGACTGCAAATCCATTGGGCTCTACCCGCGTGGGTTCGAATCCCATCCTTACCGTGCTAGGGCTTTTACCTGCTTTATATCAAATTTTGTATTTAAATTTTTAAATATACTATATAGTGAAAGAATCTGTTTGAAGGTACAGTCGACGAGGTGGCCGAGTGGTAAAGGCTATGGATATCCAATACTTCGGTCTTCGCTCGCGCGAGTTCTAATCCATTGGATGTCGAGCTTGTTCTTTTATATGCGTTATATCGAACTTTATAATTTATCTTTGAAAGATATATTCGTTTGAAAGAAATAGTAATTAGTTAGATAAGACGAGGTGGCCGAGTGGTCAAGGTGATGGACTGCTAATCTATTGTGCCCTGCCCGGTTGGGTGCGAATCCCATCCTCGTCGTGCTTGTTATTGTACCTGGGTTATATCAAATTTTGTATTTAATCTTTGAAATATATTTTAATTTGAAAGAAACTGAAATTAGGAAGATAAGACGAGGTGGCCGAGTGGTTAAGGCGATGGACTGCTAATCCATTGGGCTATGCCCGCGTGGGTTCGAATCCCATCCTCGTCGTGCTTGTTCTTTTACCTGGGTTATATCAAATTTTGTATTTATTCTTTGAAAAATATTTTAATTTGAAAGAAACAGTAACTAGAAAAATAAGGCGAAGTGGCCGAGTGGTAAAGGCGATGGACTGCTATTCCATTGGCCTCTGTCCGCGTGGATTCGAATCCCATCCTCGTCGTGCTTGTTCTTTTACCTGGGTTATATCAAATTTTGTATTTAATCTTTGAAATATATTTTGATTTGAAAGAAACAGTAACTAGGTAGATAAGACGAGGTGGCCGAATGGTTAAGGCGATGGACTGCTAGTCCATTGGGCTCTGCCCGAGTGGGTTTGAATCCCATCCTCGTCGTGCTAGTTCTTTAACCTGGGTTATATCATATTTTGTATTTAATCTTTGAAATATATTTTGATTTGAAAGAAACAGAAAATAGGAAGACAAAACGAGGTGGCCGAGTGGTTAAGGCGATGGACTGCAATTCCATTGGGCTCTACCCGCGTGGGTTCGAATCCCATCCTTACCGTGCTAGGGCTTTTACCTGCTTTATATCAAATTTTGTATTTAAATTTTTAAATATACTATATAGTGAAAGAAACTGTTTGAAGGTACAGTCGACGAGGTGGCCGAGTGGTAAAGGCTATGGATATCCAATACTTCGGGCTTCGCTCGCGCGAGTTCTAATCCATTGGATGTCGAGCTTGTTCTTTTATATGCGTTATATCGAACTTTATAATTTATCTTTGAAAGATATATTCGTTTGAAAGAAATAGTAATTAGTTAGATAAGACGAGGTGGCCGAGTGGTTAAGGCGATGGACTGCTAATTCATTGGGCTCTGCCCGCGTGGGTTCGAATCCCATCCTCGTCGTGCTTGTTCTTTTAACTGGGTTATGTCAAATTTTGTATTTATTCTTTGAAAAATATTTTAATTTGAAAGAAACAGTAACTAGAAAAATAAGACGAACTGGCCGAGTGGTTAAGGCGATGGACTGCTAATCCATTGGCCTCTGTCCGCGTGGATTCGAATCCCATCCTCGTCGTGCTTGTTCTTTTACCTGGGTTATATCAAATTTTGTATTTAATCTTTGAAATATATTTTGATTTGAAAGAAACAGTAACTAGGTAGATAAGACGAGGTGGCCGAATGGTTAAGGCGATGGACTGCTAATCCATTGGGCTCTGCCCGCGTGGATTTGAATCCCATCCTCGTCGTGCTTGTTCTTTTACCTGGGTTATATCATATTTTGTATTTAATCTTTGAAATATATTTTGATTTGAAAGAAACAATAATTAGGAAGATAAGACGAGGTGGCCGAGTGGTTAAGGCGATGGACTGCTAATCCATTGGGCTCTGTCCGCGTGGGTTCGAATCCCATCCTCGTCGTGCTTGTTCTTTTACCAGAGTTATATCAAATTTTGTATTTAATCTTTGAAAAATATTTTAATTTGAAAGAAACAGTACCTAGAAAAATAAGACGAAGTGGCCGAGTTGTTAAGGCGATGGACTGCAAATCCATTGGGCTCTACCCGCGTGGGTTCGAATCCCATCCTTACCGTGCTAGGGCTTTTACCTGCTTTATATCAAATTTTGTATTTAAATTTTTAAATATACTATATAGTGAAAGAATCTGTTTGAAGGTACAGTCGACGAGGTGGCCGAGTGGTAAATGCTATGGATATCCAATACTTCGGGCTTCGCTCGCGCGAGTTCTAATCCATTGGATGTCGAGCTTGTTCTTTTATATGCGTTATATCGAACTTTATAATTTATCTTTGAAAGATATATTCGTTTGAAAGAAATAGTAATTAGTTAGATAAGACGAGGTGGCCGAGTGGTCAAGGTGATGGACTGCTAAACTATTGGGCCCTGCCCGGTTGGGTGCGAATCCCATCCTCGTCGTGCTTGTTATTGTACCTGGGTTATATCAAATTTTGTATTTAATCTTTGAAATATATTTTAATTTGAAAGAAACTGAAATTAGGAAGATAAGACGAGGTGGCCGAGTGGTTAAGGCGATGGACTGCTAATCCATTGGGCTCTGCCCGCGTGGGTTCGAATCCCATCCTCGTCGTGCTTGTTCTTTTACCTGGGTTATATCAAATTTTGTATTTATTCTTTGAAAAATATTTTAATTTGAAAGAAACAGTAACTAGAAAAATAAGGCGAAGTGGCCGAGTGGTAAAGGCGATGAACTGCTATTCCATTGGCCTCTGTCCGCGTGAATTCGAATCCCATCCTCGTCGTGCTTGTTCTTTTACCTGGGTTATATCATATTTTATATTTAATCTTTGAAATATATTTTGATTTGAAAGAAACAGTAATCAGGAAGAAAAGACGAGGTGGCAGAGTGGTTAAGGCGATGGACTGCTAGTCCATTGGGCTCTGCCCGCGTGGGTTTGAATCCCATCCTCGTCGTGCTAGTTCTTTTACCTGGGTTATATCATATTTTGTATTTAATCTTTGAAATATATTTTGATTTGAAAGAAACAGTAATCAGGAAGAATAGACGAGGTGGCCGAGTGGTTAAGGCGATGGACTGCTAATCCATTGGGCTCTGCCCGCGTGGATTTGAATCCCATCCTCGTCGTGCTTGTTCTTTTACCTGGGTTATATCATATTTTGTATTTAATCTTTGAGATATATTTTGATTTGAAAGAAACAATAATTAGGAAGATAAGACGAGGTGGCCGAGTGGTTAAGGAGAGGGACTGCTAATCCATTGGGCTCTTGATGCGTAGGTTTGATTCCCATCCTCGTCGTGATAGTTCTTTTACCTCTGTTATATCAAATTTTGTATTTAATCTTTGAAATATATTTTAATTTGAAAGAAACAGAAAATAGGTAGACAAAACGAGGTGGCCCAGTGGTTAAGGCGATGGACTGCAAATCCATTGGGCTCTACCCGCGTGGGTTCGAATCCCATCCTTACCGTGCTAGGGCTTTTTCCTGCTTTATATCAAATTTTGTATTTAAATTTTTAAATATACTATATAGTGAAAGAAACTGTTTGAAGGTACAGTCGACGAGGTGGCCGAGTGGTAAAGGCTATGGACTTCCAATACTTCGGGCTTTGCTCGAGCGAGTTCTAATCCCATCGACGTCGAGCTTGTTCTTTTATATGCGTTATATCGAACTTTATAATTTATCTTTGAAAGATATATTCGTTTGAAAGAAATAGTAATTAGTTAGATAAGACGAGGTGGCCGAGTGGTCAAGGTGATGGACTGCTAATCCATTTGGCTCTGCCCGGGTGGGTTCGAATCCCATCCTCGTCGTGCTTGTTCTTTTACCTGGGTTATATCAAATTTTGTATTTATTCTTTGAAAAATATTTTAATTTGAAAGAAACAGTACTCAGAAAGAAAAGACGAGGTGACCGAGTGGTTAAGGCGATGGACTGCTAATCCATTGGGCTCTGCCCGCGTGGGTTCGAATCCCATCCTCGTCGTGCCAGTTCTTTTACCTGGGTTATAACATATTTTGTATTTAATCTTTGAAATATATTTTGATTTGAAAGAAACAGAAAATAGGAAGACAAAACGAGGTGGCCGAGTGGTTAAGGCGATGGACTGCAAATCCATTGGGCTCTACCCGCGTGGGTTCGAATCCCATCCTTACCGTGCTAGGGCTTTTACCTGCTTTATATCAAATTTTGTATTTAAATTTTTAAATATACTATATAGTGAAAGAATCTGTTTGAAGGTACAGTCGACGAGGTTGCAGAGTGGTAAAGGCTATGGATATCCAATACTTCGGGCTTCGCTCGCGCGAGTTCTAATCCATTGGATGTCGAGCTTGTTCTTTTATATGCGTTATATCGAACTTTATAATTTATCTTTGAAAGATATATTCGTTTGAAAGAAATAGTAATTAGTTAGATAAGACGAGGTGGATGAGTGGTCAAGGTGATGGACTGCTAATCCATTGGGCTCTGCCCGGGTGGGTGCGAATCCCATCCTCGTCGTGCTTGTTATTGTACCTGGGTTATATCAAATTTTGTATTTAATCTTTGAAATATATTTTAATTTGAAAGAAACTGAAATTAGGAAGATAAGACGAGGTGGCCGAGTGGTTAAGGCGATGGACTGCTAATCCATTGGGCTCTGCCCGCGTGGGTTCGAATCCCATCCTCGTCGTGCTTGTTCTTTTAACTGGGTTATATCAAATTTTGTATTTATTCTTTGAAAAATATTTTAATTTGAAAGAAACAGTAACTAGAAAAATAAGACGAAGTGGCCGAGTGGTTAAGGCGATGGACTGCTATTCCATTGGCCTCTGTCCGCGTGAATTCGAATCCCATCCTCGTCGTGCTTGTTCTTTTACCTGGGTTATATCATTATTTGTATTTAATCTTTGAAATATATTTTGATTTGAAAGAAACAGAAAATAGGAAAACAAGACGAGGTGGCCGAGTTGTTAAGGTGATGGACTGCTAATCCATTGGGCTCTCCCCGCGTGGGTTAGAATCCCATCCTCGTCGAGTTTTTTCTTTTACCTGAGTTATATAATTTTGTATTTAATCTTTGAAATATATTTTGATTTGAAAGAAACAATAATTAGGAAGATAAGACGAGGTGGCCGAGTGGTTAAGGCGATGGACTGCTAATCCATTGGGCTCTGCCCGCGTCGGTTTGAATCCCATCCTCGTCGTGCAAGTTCTTTTACCTCTGTTATATCAAATTTTGTATTTAATCTTTGAAATATATTTTAATTTGAAAGAAACAGAAAATAGGAAGACAAAACGAGGTGGCCGAGTGGTTAAGGCGATGGACTGCAATTCCATTGGGCTCTACCCGCGTGGGTTCGAATCCCATCCTTACCGTGCTAGGGCTTTTACCTGCTTTATATCAAATTTTGTATTTAAATTTTTAAATATACTATATAGTGAAAGAATCTGTTTGAAGGTACAGTCGAGGAGGTGGCTGAGTGGTAAAGGCTATGGATATCCAATACTTCGGGCTTCGCTCGCGCGAGTTCTAATCCATTGGATGTCGAGCTTGTTCTTTTATATGCGTTATATCGAACTTTATAATTTATCTTTGAAAGATATATTCGTTTGAAAGAAATAGTAATTAGTTAGATAAGACGAGGTGGCCGAGTGGTCAAGGTGATGGACTGCTAATCCATTGGGCTCTGCCCGGGTGGGTTCGAATCCCATCCTCGTCGTGCTAAGTCTTTTACCTGGGTTCTATCATATTTTGTATTTAATCTTTGAAATATATTTTAATTTGAAAGAAACTGAAACTAGGACGATAAGACGAGGTGGCCGAGTGGTTAAGGCGATGGACTGCTAATCCATTGGGCTCTGCCCGCGTGGGTTCGAATCCCATCCTCGTCGTGCTTGTTCTTTTAACTGGGTTATATCAAATTTTGTATTTATTCTTTGAAAAATATTTTAATTTGAAAGAAACAGTAACTAGAAAAATAAGACGAAGTGGCCGAGTGGTTAAGGCGATGGACTGCTAATCCATTGGCCTCTGTCCGCGTGGATTCGAATCCCATCCTCGTCGTGCTTGTTCTTTTACCTGGGTTATATCAAATTTTGTATTTAATCTTTGAAATATATTTTGATTTGAAAGAAACAGTAATCAGGAAGAAAAGACGAGGTGGCCGAGTGGTTAAGGCGATGGACTGCTAATCCATTGGGCTCTGCCCGCGTGGATTTGAATCCCATCCTCGTCGTGCTTGTTCTTTTACCTGGGTTATATCATATTTTGTATTTAATCTTTGAAATATATTTTGATTTGAAAGAAACAATAATTAGAAAGATAAGACGAGGTGGCCGAGTGGTTAAGGCGATGGACTGCTAATCCATTGGCTTCTGCCCGCGTTTATTCGAATGCCATCCTCGTCGTGCTTGTTCTTTTGCCTGGGTTATATCATATTTTGTATTTAATCTTTGAAATATATTTTGATTTGAAAGAAACAGTAATCAGGAAGAAAAGACGAGGTGGCAGAGTGGGTAAGGCGATGGACTGCTAAACCATTCTGCTCTGCCCGCGTGTGTTCGAATCCCGTCCTCGTCGTGCTAGTTCTTTTACCTGGGTTATATCAAATTTTGTATTTAATCTTTAAAATATATTTTAATTTGAAAGAAACAGTAATTAGGAAGACAAGACGAGGTGGCCGTGTGGTTAAGGCGATGGACTTCTAATCCACAGGGCTCCTCCCGAGTGGGTTCGAATCGCATACTCGTCGTGCTTGTTCTTTTACCCGGGTTATATCATATTTTGTATTTAATCTTTGAAATATATATTGATTTGAAAGAAACAGTAATCAGGAAGAAAAGACGAGGTGGCCGAGTGGTTAAGGCGATGGACTGCTAATCCATTGGGCTCTGCCCGCGTCGGTTTGAATCCCATCCTCGTCGTGCTAGTTCTTTTACCTGGGTTATATCATATTTTGTATTTAATCTTTGAAATATATTTTGATTTGAAAGAAACAGTAATCAGGAAGAAAAGACGAGGTGGCCGAGTGGTTAAGGCGATGGACTGCTAATCCATTGGGCTCTGCCCGCGTGGATTTGAATCCCATTCTCGTCGTGCTTGTTCTTTTACCTGGGTTATATCAAATTTTGTATTTAATCTTTGAAATATATTTTAATTTGAAAGAAACAGAAAATAGGAAAACAAGACGAGGTGGCCGAGTTGTTAAGGTGATGGACTGCTAATCCATTGGGCTCTCCCCGCGTGGGTTCGAATCCCATCCTCGTCGAGTTTTTTCTTTTACCTGAGTTATATAATTTTGTATTTAATCTTTGAAATATATTTTGATTTGAAAGAAACAATAATTAGGAAGATAAGACGAGGTGGCCGAGTGGTTAAGGCGATGGACTGCTAATCCATTGGGCTCTGCCCGCGTGGGTTCGAATCCCATCCTCGTCGTGCTAGTTCTTTTACCTCTGTTATATCAAATTTTGTATTTAATCTTTGAAATATATTTTAATTTGAAAGAAACAGAAAATAGGAAGACAAAACGAGGTGGCCGAGTGGTTAAGGCGATGGTCTGCAATTCCATTGGGCTCTTCCCGCGTGGGTTCGAATCCCATCCTTACCGTGCTAGGGCTTTTACCTGCTTTATATCAAATTTTGTATTTAAATTTTTAAATATACTATATAGTGAAAGAATCTGTTTGAAGGTACAGTCGACGAGGTGGCCGAGTGGTAAAGGCTATGGATATCCAATACTTCGGGCTTCGCTCGCGCGAGTTCTAATATATTGGATGTCGAGCTTGTTCTTTTATATGCGTTATATCGAACTTTATAATTTATCTTTGAAAGATATATTCGTTTGAAAGAAATAGTAATTAGTTAGATAAGACGAGGTGGCCGAGTGGTCAAGGTGATGGACTGCTAATCCATTGGGCTCTGCCCGGGTGGGTTCGAATCCCATCCTCGTCGTGCTAGTTCTTTTACCTGGGTTCTATCATATTTTGTATTTAATCTTTGAAATATATTTTAATTTGAAAGAAACTGAAACTAGGACGATAAGACGAGGTGGCCGAGTGGTTAAGGCGATGGACTGCTAATCCATTGGGCTCTGCCCGCGTGGGTTCGAAACCTATCCTCGTCGTGCTTGTTCTTTTACCTGGGTTATATCAAATTTTGTATTTAATCTTTGAAATATATTTTTATTTGAAAGAAACAGTAACTAGGTAGATAAGACGAGGTGGCCGAATGGTTAAGGCGATGGACTGCTAGTCCATTGGGCTCTGCCCGCGTGGGTTTGAATCCCATCCTCGTCGTGCTAGTTCTTTTACCTGGGTTATATCATATTTTGTATTTAATCTTTGAAAAATATTTTAAATTGAAAGAAACAGTACCTAGAAAAATAAAACGAAGTGGCCGAGTGGTTAAGGCGATGGACTGCTAATCCATTGGGCTCTGCCCGCGTGGGTTCGAATCCCATCCTCGTCGTGCTTGTTCTTTTACCTGGGTTATATCAAATTTTGTATTTATTCTTTGAAAAATATTTTAATTTGAAAGAAACAGTAACTAGAAAAATAAGACGAAGTGGCCGAGTGGTTAAGGCGATGGACTGCTATTCCATTGGCCTCTGTCCGCGTGAATTCGAATCCCATCCTTGTCGTGCTTGTTCTTTTACCTGGGTTATATCATATTTTATATTTAATCTTTGAAATATATTTTGATTTGAAAGAAACAGTAATCAGGAAGAAAAGACGAGGTGGCAGAGTGGTTAAGGCGATGGACTGCTAGTCCATTGGGCTCTGCCCGCGTGGGTTTTAATCCATTCCTCGTCGTGCTCGTTCTTTTACCTGGGTTATATCATATTTTGTATTTAATCTTTGAAATATATTTTGATTTGAAAGAAACAGTAATCAGGAAGAATAGACGAGGTGGCCGAGTGGTTAAGGCGATGGACTGCTAATCCATTGGGCTCTGCCCGCGTGGATTTGAATCAAATCCTCGTCGTGCTTGTTCTTTTACCTGAGTTATATAATTTTGTATTTAATCTTTGAAATATATTTTGATTTGAAAGAAACAATAATTAGGAAGATAAGACGAGGTGGCCGAGTGGTTAAGGCGATGGACTGCTAATCCATTGGGCTCTGCCCGCGTGGGTTCGAATCCCATCCTCGTCGTGCTAGTTCTTTTACCTCTGTTATATTAAATTTTGTATTTAATCTTTGAAATATATTTTAATTTGAAAGAAACAGAAAATAGGAAGACAAAACGAGGTGGCCGAGTGGTTAAGGCGATGGACTGCAATTCCATTGGGCTCTACCCGCGTGGGTTCGAATCCCATCCTTACCTTGCTAGGGCTTTTACCTGCTTTATATCAAATTTTGTATTTAAATTTTTAAATATACTATATAGTGAAAGAATCTGTTTGAAGGTACAGTCGACGAGGTGGCCGAGTGGTAAAGGCTATGGATATCCAATACTTCGGGCTTCGCTCGCGCGAGTTCTAATAAATTGGATGTCGAGCTTGTTCTTTTATATGCGTTATATCGAACTTTATAATTTATCTTTGAAAGATATATTCGTTTGAAAGAAATAGTAATTAGTTCGATAAGACGAGGTGGCCGAGTGGTCAAGGTGATGGACTGCTAATCCATTGGGCTCTGCCCGGGTGGGTTCGAATCCCATCCTCGTCGTGCTTGTTCTTTTACCTGGGTTATATCAAATTTTGTATTTAATCTTTGAAAAATATTTTAATTTGAAAGAAACAGTACCTAGAAAAATAAGACGAAGTGGCCGAGTGGTTAAGGCGATGGACTGCTAATCCATTGGCTTCTGCCCGCGTGGATTCGAATGCCATCCTCGTCGTGCTTGTTATTTTGCCTGGGTTATATCATATTTTGTATTTAATCTTTGAAATATATTTTGATTTGAAAGAAACAGTAATCAGGAAGAAAAGACGAGGTGGCAGAGTGGGTAAGGCGATGGACTGCTAAACCATTCTGCTCTGTCCGCGTGTGTTCGAATCCCGTCCTCGTCGTGCTAGTTCTTTTACCTGGGTTATATCAAATTTTGTATTTAATCTTTAAAATATATTTTAATTTGAAAGAAACAGTAATTAGGAAGACAAGACGAGGTGGCCGTGTGGTTAAGGCGATGGACTTCTAATCCATAGGGCTCCTCCCGCGTGGGTTCGAATCGCATACTCGTCGTGCTTGTTCTTTTACCTGGGTTATATCATATTTTGTATTTAATCTTTGAAATATATATTGATTTGAAAGAAACAGTAATCAGGAAGAAAAGACGAGGTGGCCGAGTGGTTAAGACGATGGACTGCTAATCCATTGGGCTCTGCCCGCGTGGGTTCGAATCCCATCCTCGTCGTCCTAGTTCTTTTACCTGGGTTATATCAAATTTTGTATTTAATCTTTGAAATATATTTTGATTTGAAAGAAACAGTAATCAGGAAGAAAAGACGAGGTGGCCGAATGGTTAAGGCGATGGACTGCTAGTCCATTGGGCTCTGCCCGCGTCGGTTTGAATCCCATCCTCGTCGTGCTAGTTCTTTTACCTGGGTTATATCATATTTTGTATTTAATCTTTGAAATATATTTTGATTTGAAAGAAACAGTAATCAGGAAGAAAAGACGAGGTGGCCGAGTGGTTAAGACGATGGACTGCTAATCCATTGGGCTCTGCCCGCGTGGGTTCGAATCCCATCCTCGTCGAGTTTTTTCTTTTACCTGAGTTATATAATTTTGTATTTAATCTTTGAAATATATTTTGATTTGAAAGAAACAATAATTAGGAAGATAAGACGAGGTGGCCGAGTGGTTAAGGCGATGGACTGCTAGTCCATTGGGCTCTGCCCGCGTCGGTTTGAATCCCATCCTCGTCGTGCTAGTTCTTTTACCTGGGTTATATCATATTTTGTATTTAATCTTTGAAATATATTTTGATTTGAAAGAAACAGTAATCAGGAAGAAAAGACGAGGTGGCCGAGTGGTTAAGGCGATGGACTGCTAATCCATTGGGCTCTGCCCGCGTGGATTTGAATCCCATTCTCGTCGTGCTTGTTCTTTTACCTGGGTTCTATCAAATTTTGTATTTAATCTTTGAAATATATTTTAATTTGAAAGAAACAGAAAATAGGAAAACAAGACGAGGTGGCCGAGTTGTTAAGGTGATGGACTGCTAATCCATTGGGCTCTCCCCGCGTGGGTTCGAATCCCATCCTCGTCGTGCTAGTTCTTTTACCTCTGTTATATCAAATTTTGTATTTAATCTTTGAAATATATTTTGATTTGAAAGAAACAGTAATCAGGAAGAAAAGACGAGGTGGCCGAATGGTTAAGGCGATGGACTGCTAGTCCATTGGGCTCTGCCCGCGTCGGTTTGAATCCCATCCTCGTCGTGCTAGTTCTTTTACCTGGGTTATATCATATTTTGTATTTAATCTTTGAAATATATTTTGATTTCAAAGAAACAGTAATCAGGAAGAAAAGACGAGGTGGCCGAGTGGTTAAGGCGATGGACTGCTAATCCATTGGGCTCTGCCCGCGTGGATTTGAATCCCATTCTCGTCGTGCTTGTTCTTTTACCTGGGTTATATACAATTTTGTATTTAATCTTTGAAATATATTTTAATTTGAAAGAAACAGAAAATAGGAAAACAAGACGAGGTGGCCGAGTTGTTAAGGTGATGGACTGCTAATCCATTGGGCTCTCCCCGCGTGGGTTCGAATCCCATCCTCGTCGAGTTTTTTCTTTTACCTGAGTTATATAATTTTGTATTTAATCTTTGAAATATATTTTGATTTGAAAGAAACAATAATTAGGAAGATAAGACGAGGTGGCCGAGTGGTTAAGGCGATGGACTGCTAATCCATTGGGCTCTGCCCGCGTGGGTTCGAATCCCATCCTCGTCGTGCTAGTTCTTTTACCTCTGTTATATCAAATTTTGTATTTAATCTTTGAAATATATTTTAATTTGAAAGAAACAGAAAATAGGAAGACAAAACGATGTGGCCGAGTGGTTAAGGCGATGGATTGCAATTCCATTGGGCTCTACCCGCGTGGGTTCGAATCCCATCCTTACCGTGCTAGGGCTTTTACCTGCTTTATATCAAATTTTGTATTTAAATTTTTAAATATACTATATAGTGAAAGAATCTGTTTGAAGGTACAGTCGACGAGGTGGCCGAGTGGTAAAGGCTATGGATATCCAATACTTCGGGCTTTGCTCGCGCGAGTTCTAATCCATTGGATGTCGAGCTTGTTCTTTTATATGCGTTATATCGAACTTTATAATTTATCTTTGAAAGATATATTCGTTTGAAAGAAATAGTAATTAGTTAGATAAGACGAGGTGGCCGAGTGGTCAAGGTGATGGACTGCTAATCCATTGGGCTCTGCCCGGGTGGGTTCGAATCCCATCCTCGTCGTGCTAGTTCTTTTACCTGGGTTCTATCATATTTTGTATTTAATCTTTGAAATATATTTTAATTTGAAAGAAACTGAAACTAGGACGATAAGACGAGGTGGCCGAGTGGTTAAGGCGATGGACTGCTAATCCATTGGGCTCTGCCCGCGTGGGTTCGAATTCCATCCTCGTCGTGCTTGTTCTTTTAACTGGGTTATATCAAATTTTGTATTTATTCTTTGAAAAATATTTTAATTTGAAAGAAACAGTAACTAGAAAAATAAGACGAAGTGGCCGAGTGGTTAAGGCGATGGACTGCTAATCATTTGGCCTCTGTCCGCTTGGATTCGAATCCCATCCTCGTCGTGCTTGTTCTTTTACCTGGGTTATATCAAATTTTGTATTTAATCTTTGAAATATATTTTGATTTGAAAGAAACAGTAACTAGGTAGATAAGACGAGGTGGCCGAATGGTTAAGGCGATGGATTGCTATTCCATTGGCCTCTGTCCG
The DNA here is from genome assembly GCA_963978545.1 of Linyphia triangularis. Lineage (NCBI taxonomy): Eukaryota > Metazoa > Arthropoda > Arachnida > Araneae > Linyphiidae > Linyphia > Linyphia triangularis. The sequence continues at coordinate 45,325,355 of OZ021726.1, read as the reverse complement.
CGTGAATTCGAATCCCATCCTCGTCGTGCTTGTTCTTTTACCTGGGTTATATCATATTTTATATTTAATCTTTGAAATATATTTTGATTTGAAATAAACAGTAATCAGGAAGAAAAGACGAGGTGGCAGAGTGGTTAAGGCGATGGACTGCTAGTCCATTGGGCTCTGCCCGCGTGGGTTTGAATCCCATCCTCATCGTGCTAGTTCTTTTACCTGGGTTATATCATATTTTGTATTTAATCTTTGAAATATATTTTGATTTGAAAGAAACAGTAATCAGGAAGAATAGACGAGGTGGCCGAGTGGTTAAGGCGATTTACTGCTAATCCATTGGGCTCTGCCCGCGTGGATTTGAATCCCATCCTCGTCGTGCTTGTTCTTTTACCTGGGTTATATCATATTTTGTATTTAATCTTTGAGATATATTTTGATTTGAAAGAAACAATAATTAGGAAGATAAGACGAGGTGGCCGAGTGGTTAAGGCGATGGACTGCTAATCCATTGGGCTCTGCCCGCGTGGGTTCGAATCCCATCCTCGTCGTGCTTGTTCTTTTACCTGGGTTATATCAAATTTTGTATTTAATCTTTGAAAAATATTTTAATTTGAAAGAAACAGTACCTAGAAAAATAAGACGAAGTGGCCGAGTGGTTAAGGCGATGGACTGCTAATCCATTGGCTTCTGCCCGCGTGGATTCGAATCCCATCCTCGTCGTGCTTGTTCTTTTGCCTGGGTTATATCATATTTTGTATTTAATCTTTGAAATATATTTTGATTTGAAAGAAACAGTAATCAGGAAGAAAAGACGAGGTGGCAGAGTGGTTAAGGCGATGGACTGCTAAAATATTCTGCTCTGTACGCGTGTGTTCGAATCCCATCCTCGTCGTGCTAGTTCTTTTACCTGGGTTATATCAAATTTTGTATTTAATCTTTGAAAAATATTTTAATTTGAAAGAAACAGTACCTAGAAAAATAAGACGAAGTGGCCGAGTGGTTAAGGCGATGGACTGCAAATCCATTGGGCTCTACCCTCGTGGGTTCGAATCCCATCCTTACCGTGCTAGGGCTTTTACCTGCTTTATATCAAATTTTGTATTTAAATTTTTAAATATACTATATAGTGAAAGAATCTGTTTGAAGGTACAGTCGACGAGGTGGCCGAGTGGTCAACCACGACGAGGATGGGATTCGAACCCACGCGGGCAGAGCCCAATGGATTAGCAGTCCATCGCCTTAACAACTCGGCCACCTCGTCTTTTCTTCCTGATTACTGTTTCTTTTAAATCAAAATATATTTCAAAGATTAAATACAAAATATGATATAACCCAGGTAAAAGAACTAGCACGACGAGGATGGGATTCGAACACACGCGGGCAGAGCCCAATAGATTAGCAGTCAATCACCTTAACCACTCGGCCACCTCGTCTTTTCTTCCTGATTACTGTTTCTTTTAAATCAAAATATATTTCAAAGATTAAATACAAAATATGATATAACCCAGGTAAAAGAACAAGCACGTCGAGGATGGGATCGAATCCACGCGGACAGAAGCCAATGGATTAGCAGTCCATCGCCTTAACCACTCGGCCACTTCGTCTTATTTTTCTAGTTACTGTTTCTTGCAAATTAAAATATTTTTCAAAGAATAAATACAAAATTTGATATAACCCAGGTAAAAGAACAAGCACGACGAGGATGGGATTCGAACCCACGCGGGCAGAGCCCAATGGATTAGAGGCCCATCGCCTTAACCACTCGGCCACCTCGTCTTATCTTCCTAATTTCAGTTTCTTTTAAATTAAAATATATTTCGAAGATTAAATACAAAATTTGATATAACCCAGGTACAAGAACAAGCACGACGAGGATGGGATTCGAACCCACCCGGGCAGAGCC